>CM021109.1:278016584-278721375 GCA_007115665.2 Sequoiadendron giganteum | reverse complement strand
GGGTAGATAGTTTAAGGGTTTAGGGTTTAACCTGGTTGAGGGTTGAGGGTTGAGGGTTGAGGGTTTTAGGGTTTAAGGGTTGAGGGTAGAGATTAGAGGGTAGAGGGAAGAGGGTAGAGGGTTTAGGGTTTAAGGGTAGAGGGTTTAATGGTTTAGGGTTTAACTTGGTTAAGGGTTGAGGATTGAGGGTTGAGGGTTTAGGATTTAAGGGTTGAGGGTTGAAGGTAGAGGGTAGAGGGTTTAGGGTTTAGGGTTTACAAATTAAGGGTTAAGAGTAGAGGGTTTAGGGTTTAGGGATTACAATTTACGGTTTAAGGGTAGATGGTGTAGGGTTGAGAGAGAGGGAGGGGTGTTGATGGTTGAGGGTTGAGGGTTGAGGGTTGAGGGTTGAGGGATTAGCGTAGAGAGTTTAAATGGGTTTAAGGGTAGAAGGTAGATAGTTTAAGGGTTTACGATTTAATCTAGTTAAGGGTTGAGGGTTGAGGATAGAGAGTAGAGGGTTTAGGTTTTAGGGTTTATAGTTTAAGGGTAGAGGGTTTAATGGTTTAGGGTTTAACCTGGTTAAGGGTTGAGGATTGAGGGTGGAGGGTTTAGGGTTTAAGGGTTGAGGGTTGAGGGTTTATGGTTTATGGTTTACAAATTAAGGGTTAAGGGTAGAGGGTTTAGGGTTTAGGGATTACAATTTATGGTTTAAGGGTAGATGGTGTAGGGTTGATAGAGAGAGAGGGGTGTTTAAGGGTTAAGGGTAGAGGGTTTAGGGTTTAAGGGTTAAGGGTATAGGGTTTACAGTTTAAGGGTAGAGGGTTTAAGGGTTTAGGGTAGATGTTAGAGAGTTTAAGGGTTAAGGGTATATGGTATAGGGTTTACAGTTTAAGGGTTGAGGGTTGAGGGTAGATGATAGAGGTTTTAGGGTTTATGGTTTAAGGGTTGAGAGATTAAGGGTTGAGGGTAGAGGGTAGAGGGTAGAGGGTAGAGGGTTTAGGGTTGAGGGTTGAGGGTTTATGGTGTAAGGGTAGAGGTTATAGGGTTAAGGGTATAGGGTAGAGGGTAGAGGGTTTAGGGTTTAAGGGTTTAAGGGTTTAAGGTTCAAGGTTTATAGTTTAAAGGTAGAGGGTAGAGGGTTAAGGGTAGGGGGTAGAGGGTAGAGGGTTTAGGGGTTTAGGGTTTATATTTTAAGGGTTTAAGGTTTTAGGGTTTAAGGGTTCAGAGATTTATCTCTCTCTTCATCTCTATGTCTCTCCCTCTCTCTCTCTCCCACTCCCTCTCTCTCTCACTCCCTCTATCTCTCTCCCACTCTATCTCTGTCTCTCTCTGGTCTCTCCCTCCCACCCCCTCTACCTCTCTCACTCTCTCAAGTATCTCCATCCTACCCCCTCTCCCTCTCTCTCTTTGTCAAGTCTCCCCCTCCTACCCACTCTCCCTCTCATAGTCACTCCCTCTATCTCTCTTCCACTCCCTCCCTCTCTCACTCCCTCTATATCTCTCCCTTTCCCTCTCTCTCAAGTAGATCTCCCTCCCACCACCTCTCCCTCTCTCTCTCATTTCCTCTATCTCTCTCCCACTCTCTCTCTCAAGTCCCTCTCTCTCTCTCACGCCCTCTATCTCTCTCCCACTCTCTCTCCTTCTCTCTCTCTCTCTCTCATCTCTCTATCTCCCACTCCCTCTCTTGATTCTCTCTCTCCCCCTCTCTCAGGTAGGAGGGATAGCCTTGAGAGAAAGTGAGAGGGAGTGAGAGAGAGAAAGAGGGTTGAGGGCTTAGGGTTTAGTGTTCAGTGTTGATTGTTTAAGGGTTGAGGAATTAGGTTTGAGGGTAGAGGGTAGAGGGTAGAGGGTAGAGGGTAGAGGGTTCAAGGGTTTAGGGTTTGAGGATTGAGGGTTGAGGGTTTAGGGTTGAGTGTTTAAGGGTTGAGGGTATAGGGTTGAGGGATTATGGTAGAAAGGGAGGAATGGATGGAGGGAGAGATAGAGGGAGAAGTGGGATAGAGAGAAGGAGATAAGAGGAAGGAGGGACAAAGATAGATGAGGGTTGGTGATCCAATTTTTAGGTTAGAGGGTTGATAATTGAGGGCATAGGGTTGAGGGTATATATTTTAAGGGGTTAGGGTTTAAGGTTTTAGGGTTTAGGGTATAGGATTTAAAGTTTAAGGGTAGAGGGTTGATAATTGAGGGCATATGGTTGAGGGTAGACAATTTAAGGGGTTAGGGTTTAAGGTTTTAGGGTTTAGGGTATAGGATTTAAAGTATAAGGGTAGAGGGTTTAAGGGTTTAGGGTTTAACCTGGTTAAGGGTAGAGGGTTGAGGGTTGAGGGTTTTAGGGTGTAAGGGTTTAAGGGTTGAGGGTTGAGAGTAGAGGGTAGAGGGTTTAGGGATTAAGGGTTAAGGGTAGAGGGTTTAGGGATTACAATTTATGATTTAAGGGTAGATGGTGTAGGGTTGAGAGAGAGAGGGGGTTGAGGGTAAATGGTAGAGGGTTAGGGGTAGAGGGTAGATGGTTTAGGGGTTTAGTGTTTAGGGTTTAAGGGTTAATGCTATAGGGTTTACGGTTTAAGGGCCCCACTCCCTCTCTCTCCCACTCCCTCTCTTAGGTCTTTCCCCCCACCATAAATGAATAAATCTCTCCCTCTCAAGTCTCTCTCTCTCTCTCTCTCTCTCTCGGTTCTCAATTCCTCCCATGCTACCTAGAATAATTTGTGTCACTCCAATGCCCTCTCTCACAATCCCTCTCTTTCAGGTTTCACTTACCTCCCACCCTACCTAGACAAATATATTTCACTCCAAACCCCCCTCCCACACTCCCTTTATCTATCCCTCTTTGGAATTTTTGTATCTCTCAGGTCTCATCCCTCCCAACCCCTCTCCCATTGTCAAGTAATTCCCCCCAATATAATTGGATAACTCTCTATCCCTCTCAAGTCTCTATTGCTCTTAGGTCTTCGTTGCTACCACACTACCTAGACTAATCTCTCTCACTCCTATCACCTCTCTCTCTATCTCAAGTGTCACTCCCTTTGTCTCTATGGAAGGTGAAGATTTAAAAAAAACACATTTTGTGTGCGTCAAATTTGGCACTCTCCAAATTTGGTGAGCACCATATGTGTTTTTACCTTGAAATAGTAAAATAGGGGTTGAACCCATGATTCAGGCCCACATGCTTCTGTATTTGTCTAGTTTAGTGCTTTATCCAATTTAGAAACATATTTTTTTATGCAGTTGACTTCATGTTGTACCAATCTATGCTTGATCCATCACCTTTTTACCACTAATCTGCATGGTAGACAACGTAGAAGAAGAGATTTTGAAGTTTCTACATCATTTTACATTATCTTAGTTAATATATTCATTTAGGTAATATTGAAATGTTTATATTTAGTATATTTTGTTTATTTTTGACAATATAAACTAAATTTCTTTAATGATTTTATTAATCATAACAATTGGACATAGAATTCAACATTGAATTAGATGGGATTTGCATATTTTTTTTTAATTTTTATGAGTTTGAAGAATAAAAAAATGAAAAATATGACATTTACCTAACAAAAATTTACTAATTTGGAAAACCTAATAGCTTTCATCAATGTTAATACAAGTTTCCATTAATTTTTTTGTTCCATAGAAAAATCACCTTCATCACATGTGTTTGTATAAATTCAAGTGAGTTGACATAATTTTTAATGCAAGTTTCCATTCATTCATACCATTTACCTTTCTAATAAATAAAAAAAGGGAAAATTTTGTGCAATTGAGAATGCTTATTATCTTTACCTCATTGCCAAAGAAATAGTGAATAATTATAAGATATAGCATCACAAACCCTTCTTTGAATTCATTTTCTTCATGGCTTCGTTGACAATCACAATGTGGTTTTGAGAACAATAAACACAAGATTCTCTATTTTTCATTTAGGTGGCAACAACTTATACCCTAGGTTTGTGATGCAGACCAAGGAGACAAAACCTTCAACAATCACAATTAGATCAGTTTCAAACAATATTCAATCTCAAAAACCTCAATTCAATGCTCAATTGACCAATTCACATTCACTTCCTTGTAGCATTCACAACAGAGAAAATTGTTCATATCTTATCAAAGCCAACTCAAACCCACAAACCCTTGACCTTTTCAGACACCCATGAAGGCCTTAAAAAAAATGTCAAAAACACAGTAGGCCAATTTTAGTCACTGGAACCATCTCTAATGCATCTAAACGCTAAAACCTTGCTTTAGGCCTTTCTGTTCTTGAAACAAGGAGGGTTTATTGAAAATCAATGTTCCAGGCCTCAAGTGCAAGAGCACCTTGTAAGCTCAATTTTGTCAAAAAGGTCATCTTTAGTGAGCATGGTCAAATGCTAGGATTTTAGTTAATGTTGAGTATTTTGTGTTCAATAAGGTAAATTAGACCATTTTATAATGTATTTGGAGCTAAGGGAGTTTAGTTGTGTCATAGCTTGCAATTTGGCAAAATGTGGTCAGAAAAGTTACTAAAAGATGCAAAAGCTACAAAGTTAGGTGCATGCAAGGTTATTTAAGTAGAATTTAAGTTCTAGGAATTCATTTATGTTGTTATGAGTCCATCAATGTGAGGATAACCTTGAGGAAGAGGTGAGAGTATGTAAAAAATGAAGAAGATCAAGAAGTATTCCCTGTTTTAGTGTAAAATTTTGAGTTTTGATTGGTAAATCTATGTTTTAGACCACTGTATGGCCCTGTAAAAATGGTTCATGCTCTAAAATCTATGGGAAATTTTAAAGACATGTATTATCTTTCATTTTTAGTTTTTTGATTGAATTTCATGGAGTTTTGTGAGTTTTATGATCATTTTGGTGCTAACGAGTATGAAATCCTGTTTTGGGGTTTTGAACACTAAAGAATGCATGTATGCAATTTTAATTAAGTGGATACCTCTAAAACTCAGTGAAATGAAGGCTGAAAGGTTGTTTTCCATGTTCAATAAGGATTCAAGAGTTGAAGAGTTGATGGAAGTGTTTTGTGAGTTGCTGTCCTAGTTGATTTCTTGTGTGTCTTGACGAAAAATTAAGGTTTCAATTAAGGGTTTGAGGAAATAATAGTGCTAAAGGTTGGGAGTAAGTTTTTAGAGCATGTGTAGGCTATTTTTAGAGTGTTCCAAGTATTGGTTGGGTGTGGAGTGTTGAGGAAGTCCGGGTTTCAATAAATCCCTAGGGGAAACTTAGTTTGAAATAACTTAGAGTGAGGGTTTGAAGGTTGGTACCCTATTGAACATTCTAGTAACTAAAATAGGTGGAATTTGAGGTTTGAAAACATAAAAAAATACTATACATGGAGATCAAGAGCTTTTAAGGTATTTAAAGGAGTGTCTGTTTGCAAGAGTGGCCTTATTGGCCTAGTTGCTTGAGTGGAACATGGCTAGTTTGAAGTATTTTCTCGAAAAGAGTTTATAGTAGTTTTGAGATATGTTTTAGGCCATGGAAAAGGGTATATGAATTTTTTTTTATAGTCTTCATAAGTTACTTGGTTCATTAGATATGAGTGACTATCCTATGAGGAAGGATTACTGGTTTGTAAGTGGTTAAGGAGTGAGTGATACAAAATGGTGTTTCTTGGTAAGTTAAGTGATCAAGTTGTGTTTGGCTTATTATTTTAATCTTGTTAGATGCCTTAATAGGCTCATACAAAGTCCTTATACTTTAGTGTGGATTGAAGTCCTTAGAAGCCTATTTCCTTTGATGAAACTTTGAAAGAGTGTGAGTAAGTCTATTAAGAGCCTTCCTCTAAATATTTGAACAAGTTCATTGTGGATCCCTACATGTACTGCATTAGCCTCTAGCCACTTTTCCAACTCTTCAAACACACTCAAAATTCCTACTCTAATATATAACCCTACATACATCTAACTCCATCATATGAAAAATATTGTCTAGCATAGACATGTTTGATAATTCCAAACAAATTGTTGCCTTATTTCATAAAATTCTTTGGTGTGTGTCGTATTTAATGCAATGTAATCAGTGATATCAATATTTTCATAAAATGCATTACTTACTTTTTTTCTATGTGTGTTTGTGGTTCTATGTGTGTTTGTGAACATGTAGGATTCAACGTCATGCCAAGGAAATGACCCAAGCCTCTAACACCAGAAGAACGTGTAGTTAAAAATGAAAGGAGAAGAGAATAAAAAAATGTAGCTCGTGAAGCAAAGGAATTGCAGCCCATACAACGAAAAATTACCGTGCAATCTAAGAGAGATGTCAAATTGGAAAAACAAAGGGCACAAATGAGGAAAGTTCGTGGAAGGACATGAATGGATACCGAAGTTGGGGGCACATCATCAACCATAGGTTAAGGTCAATGAAAATATCCATTTGAAGACACATCGGCAACAACATGTGGTTTTCTAAGTACATCGGAAATCACATCTCCAATTGAAGACACACCATCAATAACATTGTGTTTTGAAGGTACATCAAAAAACACATCTCTATTTGAAGTCACGCCACAAATGACATCTGAAGTTGGATGTACAACATAATTTACATGTCAATCTCAAGGTATGTCATCAATTGCACCTCCGATTGAAGGTGCACGATCTATCCCTGACGTTGTTGACCTTCCTAATGTTGACACAAATTTACATTCGAGAACTCCTCCTAGAGTTTTGCATAGAAAACCTACATTTTTGATTGATATTGATTCCAATGTTTTGAAATGGATGCCTAATAATATTCCAAAATGTACATGTGAAAGATATGCACAGAGGATATGGAGTTTATTTTTTGTGAAGCTAAGTGAGGGTGGAAGATGCCAACTATTTGTTGAAATGATGAGGCAACTCAAATTTAGGCCCACCATGAAGGCTCTTGGGCTAAGAGTTTTGAATGAAACAAGTGAAAATACCATTGTAAAGAACTTGATGAGTGCATACGAGAGTGTGGGTTCTACCTCATGCACGAAGGATAGTTGTACCACATGACGTGTGATGACAACAACACTGTTAAGCAGTCAAACAAGGAAGAAGGTGAATCTTACAAAGGAAATTAAGTCTTTTGAAAATAAGTAGATAATCTTTAATGAGAGCCAAATGAAGGTGTGAAAGAGTGGAGGACCCAAATAGCAATGAGTTATGGGCATTCTCAGGTAGAGTTCCACAAAAAGATACAAGAATTGCTCAAGGCTTGAGATCTTTAATAGTGAATTATTGGAAGGATAACATGAGGACCTCTTCTAATCAAAGAGATGTTGTAAGAAGGAGAATTGGTAGTAAAATCCATGAGCCACATCCAATTCATTATTTGGATACCACTCAAATGCACTACTTGTTGTTGTAGGTTTCATATTGAGTTTTCTAACCATTATGATGTTTATCGACTCATATGTGTAGATATGCATATTGATAATGTTTTACAGGAATGTAACATAATGCCTCCACCTAAATCGTCAAGGAAATTTTTATCTTCCATTTTATGTGAAAGAGAGGAGGGTCAATTTTTTTACAAGAAGTCATGTTTGGATGGCACATGTGATCATTGTGGTGGCATTCAACATTTTCCAATTTTCCAACACATGGTTAGTGTACACACAATTGGAGACAAAATTGTGGAATTTGGCAAATATAAGACAATGGAATATAGTCTAAAAGATGGGAAAGAATAAAATAAGTGTGAATTGGTCAGTGGTAAGATTTGAGTGTATCATTTTATGGGAATTTTCCATGATCAGGTGGTCTATGAGTATGCAAGACATACACACAAAGCACAATGGTTGGACTCACAAATCAAGTTATGAAAGGAAACATTTCCACTTCATCATATCATTTCAGTTTTCAACTTCGTGGAGAACTACACACTACAACCATAGAATGAGGTGCAATCATAGTACTACAACTCCATGCAGGTTGCTATATTTGTGCATATAGCATTCATTCATGAAAATGATAGTACAAAGGAAAATAGGAAAGTATTGAGGGAGTATCACTTTTACATTAGTGATGATCGCACAAATTCTACAGAGTTTGTGCAAGGTTGCTTTTAGATGTTCTATGTTGATCTGGCTAGCATCGAAATTTAATTTTTTCAACATATCATATGGTCAGATAATTGTACATCATAATTTAAGAATGCCAGAATATTTTACTGGTTGAGCAGGATACATATGATCAGTGGTGTTCAACATATGTGGGACTTCTCAGAGGCCGAGCATGGAAAGGGGGAGCATGATGGAGCAAGTGCATGTCTCAAAAGAGCCCTAGCACAAGAAGAGTTAAAGTACACAAACAATGTAAAGTTGATAGATGCAAGATCAATTGTCTAGTGGTGCAATGGTGCAATGGGTCCAGGTAGTGAAGGTAATTCTTTAGTTCATAGATTTTTTCATTTAGTAGATGATAGTAACATTGCAAAATATGAGGATTGTTGTACACTAATAGGATCGAGTGAGCTACACTATTTTAGAAGCTCCAATGCAGGTACATGGACTATCCATACATGAAAGATGGTATTCTTTTGTTCTACATGTACACTTCAAGCATGGAATGATTACAATTCAACAGAGTGGGTTGACGAATGGTCTATAAGAATTCTAACCCCACTTGACACTTATCAGCTCTCGACGACTCTACAAATCATGAAGATGCAATCATCCATTGACTTTGATAATGTATCAGACCTACTAGAACCAAGGAATATATCTTACTTACAAGATTTATTATGATGCTTAGTAAATACATCTAAGAAGATGAACATATCAATGTAGAGCATGTTTATGTGGTGATTTCAAATGAAGACAATGAAGAGGGTTCAAATTATTACCTGTTCCATTGTATCGAGGCTAAAAAGAAATTGGAGGCCCGAGTTATAGATGGAGAAAACATAGAATATCCTACAGGTTCAGTGGTTGTTACTGGAACGTGGATTCAAAGGTACCTAGTTAAGAATGTTGTAGTTTGGTTGTTTGAGGACTTTGACATGCATCAGAAGATTCTTCACTACTCGAACCTTGTTGTTGCAACCAACATTAATTTGATCAAATATAAGGGCAGACCTATGATCAAGAAATTGTGAAAAGTGTGTGAGTTTGACCATGAGGAATAAAGAGTAGAGCAGACCCAGATGGTTCCCTCGATTGATTTATAAGTATGCACATTGAATTTTTAAAGTCATGTTATTGATCATTGCTTTCTTTCAAGCGTTTAAGTTTGATTGTATAAGGGTTTGCAAAATTGCATTAATGTAGATATGCAAAATGATGGTTATATGCTGCTCTCTATTGACCACCTTTAAGTTGGTATTCTGATCAATTATAGGGAGGTTAACCAATTATAAACACAAGTTCATCCAACTCAAACAAACATTTTTCCCTAACAACTCTTTTTCATCAACTCTTCACTATTTCAACCTAATTTCCTTGTACATGTCCAAACACCAAAACTAGGGCATAACTATCGACCCTTTTAACAAAGACACAAACCATTTAGGGTTTCAGATACCCATTACACTCATTCCAAACATATCTCAAATGGGAATATCACTCTTTTGGACCAACACCTTGCAATCGGGCTTTTTCACCATTTTAGACCCCCAAATAGGTCACTTTTCCAAAGGACCTATAACTTAAAAATTCCTTTTCACCCAAATTTCAATTAGGAAGCACTCACTAGCCAACAAAACCCCAAATTTCACAATTAATTTGCAGAGACATGTTTCCCAAATCACCCTACCATGATACCCTCATTTCTTGATGTTTACATGGGGTTTATTGAAAAACAATATTATATAGCTTTCCTAACCCAACCAATACCTCCAACACTTCATAAAAGACCTGTACAAACTCAAAATGATAGAAGATATTTTTTGCCCCCAAGTTTCCTATCATTTTCCCACTCAATTTCACCCAAATTAGGTCACTTTTTTAAAGGGACTGTACTTTAAGGTTTCCCTTTCAATCAAAATTCAATTGGGAAGCCTTCTACATGTGTTAAAACCAAAGAATCCACCATTTATCCTCAAACAATCATTCACCCAAGCACCGAATCAAAAAACCCTCCTTTTAAGCCAAATAAGCTAGGGCTTATTGAAAATCACACATCCAACCCTCACCAAAACTTGCCAATACCTCAAACAGGTCTAAATACCTGTTCCCAAACTTAATTCATCAAAAAATAATGCTTCACAACCTTTTTACACACTTTACTATCTCAAAACCTCACTATTTCACTTCGAAAAAATAAATTTTCACTCTAGGGCTTCATGCCCAACGTAACACTCGACCTCCGCTCCACAAATTTCACATTCCAACACTAGTTTATTAATGTTGCAGACCCATTCCTCAAGTTACAATGGCCACAATGAGAGGAACGAGTCATTTTACCATATTAAATGACTTTCAAACCTTATTTGACAACATCTTGACTCATTCATCCTAACTAGACTCAACTCAAAAAATGGAGGACAATGTGCTCTGCACCATATTCCCTATTAGTGTTTGATGTCATATGAATTTATGACTATCATTGATACTTTTGTGACTATGACTATAGGCAATATTGAAGTTTGTCAAAGTTTAAGAAAATAACATCGGTTGGTGGTGCAAGTGTTGTGTGGTATGAGAAACATCGGTTGCTAGTGCATTTTCTGGTTGTCAATCTTCTCCTTCTTTTCCATCTCATATATTTCTTGGATTCTTAAATGCTACATATTTTATGTTAATTATGTTAGTGATATATTTGAAATTTATATGTAGGATCATCGAGAGATGAGAAATTAGCAAAGGGACACATCACCTTTGTAGGACCTTCAATCGACCTCCTTATATATCATGCATGAAGGTGATAGTAGGTCTCATCAAGTGTATGACTGACATTATTTAGTTATTTCTCTTTTAATGATTTTTATGTGAGTCCATGTCTAAGACTGATATGCTTTTGTAGGTTTTTTGTGGACCAAATTCCTATGAGAGTACACAACCACGAAGAGGCTACTACCCATGTGTTTCATAGGGAGCAGGGGGTGTACATGTTTTGAAGCATTTTGGAGTGCAAATAACTAGGCCAACTGAGGTGGATTGGACAAAAAAAATTGGGTAATAGCTCCTTTTGTTTCTTCTTGTAAAATATATTTCATGATCTGGGCTGCAAATGGGAGGATTATTTCCTTGCATGTATTGCTACAAGTATTGACAAATGAGAATATTTTCAAGATATTCTTCCATCACTATTGTAATATTTGTCATTGACTTAGTGTATTTTTTGATATAAAAAAATATAAGAAATTATTACATGCAAATGTGTATATTCCTTAATATATGCCTCAATTAAATGTGTATATTACATTTAAAATTAGTTGTAATGCTTCATGGTTTACATACATTTAAAGTTTTCTTCAAAAAAAATCATGTGTATTTATGAGTAAGAATGAAATAATGTCTAATATAATTGTAGAAAGGCATATTTTGTTGCCCCTACCTTGTCAATCCTACCGAATTAGTAAGCTAGTGAGCTCACTGGCTTGCCAATTCCATAGGGTTGAAAAGGTAGGGGCAACTTATGCCTTATAGAAATTGATGCAACCTAGGTCATCTCTAACATACCTCAATTCCACCTAAGATTCCTTTGGAGCAACTTGCTAAAAACTTGAAAACAACGCTCTCCAAGGCCTCAATTAGGCCAAATTTGCAAAGAGAATGTGTTTTAAAATTTTTATTTCACCCAAAAATTGATTGGGAAGCACTCACTTGCCAGAGGAAACACATAATACACAACGTTTAGGGAAAGATAGGCCTTGCAACACCCCAAACACTAAAGCCCTCACTTTTCACAATATACCCTAGGGCTTATTGAAAAAATATGCTCCAGGCCTTCTCAGACCTCAAAAACCAATTCAAATACTTTGGAATAACCCTACACATGCTTAAAAGAACAAGAAAAATTACTGCCGTCAAACATTTCCCACTTTTACCCTCTCTAACCTCACTTTTTCATGTAAAAACACCCCAAATGCCACCTAGGGCATCACCAAAAATCAATATGCAAACCTCCCCTACTCAAGAAACATTGAAAAAATGTTTATCTATCTCAACTAAGCCTATCCACTGAGTTACAACATCATACAGTGGGTGGAAGACTTAAAATACCATTTTAAATGCACTCAAACCCTTGAAACAGGGCTCACAGACCAACCTCTAGTAAAATGCCTATTAAATGCACAAAATTGAATGAAATTTCTTCAAACCAAGTTTGTGAAATATTCAGCTCTACTTCCCACCAGTTTCCATTAATAAGTAAGCACACCCACCATGTACGAAACCGTACAATACCAATGAACTTCAAAAAATCTAGAAAAACTTAGAAAATGGCATGGGAATAACAAGATTTTATTGTTTTTCTTTCTAAATTGGTTTATCCAACCTCAAAATTGAACATAATAAGCCTTTTCAAATGTGAAAAACAACAACTACCATCATACAACTGACTCCAACCAATTTTCAAACTCGTTTTGGATGTTGGAGTACAAAATTGCAGTTTTTTACATATTCTTGTTGACAACATTTTTGCTCATTTTACATTATTTTGCAATTTGACCCTCCTAGACTCCTAAAAAATTAGATATGGTCTACCTAGACCTTATTGAATCCAAAAAACATGACCTCACACTGGAAAAAATGACTTTCAACCTATCTTGACAACTTTTATCAAACTTGACAACAATTTCACTATGATTTGCAACTTCCACAAAATGGAAACATAAGACCTTAAAAATTAACAAATTACATTTGAATGGTCATAATGGACCTTATTGGACTCAAAACACCCAAAAAACCTTGACTCGTTTGGAGCATGTCTGATGCTTTGGCAAGCTGAGATAGGTGTGGGAATATGACTTTCAATAAACCCTCCCTAAATTTTGCTAAATATGAAGGTTTTGTGAGAAGTGCACTCCATGAGCGGTTCCTTGCATAAAGGTTGTAGATTTGGTGGTTTTAGAGGGTGATTAATTACTGTTCTCAATAACCTCTATTGGTTTTCACTATCTCAGAGGCATTTTCTCGTGGTGCCGAATTCTTGCTTGGGGAAAAAATTGTCAAAGGCAAGTAGTTGAAAGTTGCAAAGTGGTGCAAATTTCATTCTACAACTTGTGTGACCAAATGGACTATCTCAATGTGTCTAGGTGGGTATGTTTATGCTAGGCATGGTCCTCTCTTGCATTGAAACACACAGAATCACCATGAGCTATGTTCAACCGGTAGAATCCCTTAAGAGTCCAAAGTACAAAATGGCTATGAAGTTCAACATGCTCGTATTCAAACACCAAGATTCTTAGAAAATTCTCACCTATGCCTATGGGATCATGTTGCACCCCTCTAAAATAACCTCTCTTAGTTTTCACTATCTCTAAGGCCTTTTCCCGTGGTGGCAAATTCTTTCTTGGGGAAAAAGTTGTCAAATGCAAGTAGTTGAAAGTTGCAAAGTGGTCCAACTTTCGTTCTCCAACTTGTGTGACCAAAAAGACTCTCTCGACACATCTAGGTGGGTACATTTATGTTAGGAATGGTCCTCTTTTGCATTGAAACATGCAAAATCGCTCCGAGCTATGTTCAACCCGCAAAATCCCTTAAGAATCCAAAGAGCAAAATGGCTGTGAACTTCAACATGCTCATATTCGAACACTGTCATGCTTAGAAAATTATCATCTAAGCCTATGGGATCATGTTGGGCCCCTCTACAATAACCTCTCTTAGTTTTCAATATCTCATAGTTGTTTTCCTGTGGTGGAAAATTCTCGCTTGGGGAAAAAGATTTCAAATTCAAGTAGTTGAAAGTTGCAAAGTGGTGCAACTTTTGATCTGCAACTCATGTGACCAAACAGACTGTCCCCAAGCATCCAAGTGGGTACATTTATGCTAGACATGGTCCTCTTTTGCACTAAAACATGCAGAATCGCTCCGATCTACATTCAACCGAGAGAATCCCTTAAGAGTCAAAAGTGCAAAATGGCTGTGAAATTCAACATGCTCGTATTCAAAAACCGTGACGTTTAGAAAATTATTGTCTTAGCCCATGTGATCATGTTGGGCCCCTCTAAATAACCTCTCTTATTTTTTTCTATCTCAGAGGCATTTTCCAATGGTGGAAAATTCTTGCTTCGGGAAAAAGTTGTCAAATGAAAGTAGTTGAAACTTGTAAAGTGGCACAACTTTTGTTCTGCAACTCGTGTGACCAAATAGACTGTCCTGACATGTCTAGGTGGGTACGTTTACACTAGGAATGGTCCTCTTTCCCATTGAAACATGCGGAATCACTCCGAGCTACATTCAATCGACAGAATCCCTTAAGAGTCAAAAGTGCAAAATGGTTGTGAACATCAGCATGCTCGTATTCAAACACTTTGATGATTAGAAACTTCTCATTTGAGCCTATGGGATCATGTTAGGCCCCTCTAAATAACCTCTCATTTTTTTCTATCTCGAAGACATTTTCCCATTGTGGCAAATTTTCACTTAGGGAAAAATTTGTCAAATACAAGTAGTTGAAAGTTGCAAAGTGGTGCAACCTTAGTTCTGTAGCTCGGGTGACCAAATGAACTATCCCAACGCATTTGGGTGGGTATGATTATGGTAGGAATGGTCCTCATTTTCACTGAAACACGCGGAATTTCTCTGAGCTACATTCAATTGACGAAATCCCTTATGAGTCCAAAGTGGAAAATGGATGTGAACTTCAACATGCTCATATTAAAACAACATGATGCTTAGAAAAAATTTCGTTTGAGCCTATGGGATCACGTTGTACCCCTCTACAGTAACATCTCTCAGTTTTCGCTATTTTGGAGGCATTTTCTCGTGGTGGTGAATTCTCGCTTGGAGAAAAGTTGTCAAATGCAAGTAGTTGAAAGTTGCAAAGTGTTGTAACTTTCATTCTGCAACTTGTGTGACCAAAAAAATATTTCAAAATGTCTAGGTGGGTACATTTATGCTAGGAATTGTCCTCTTTTTCACTGAAACACATAGAATCACTTCGAGCTACGTTCAACGAGTAGAATCCCTTAAGAGTCGTAGGTACAAAATGGTTGTGAACTTCAGCATGCTTGTATTTAGACACTGTGATGCTTATAAAATTATTTTATGAGGCTATGGGATCTTGTTGGTCCCCTCTACAATAACCTCTCTCAGTTTTTGCTATCTCGGAGGCCTTTTCCCGTGGTGGCCAATTCTCATTTGGAGAAAAAATTATCAAATGTAAGTAGTTGAAAGTTGCAAAGTGGTGCAACTTTCATTCTGCAACTCATGTGACCAAACAAACTATCCTGATGCATCTAGGTGGGTACGTTTATGCTAGGAATGGTCTTCATTCCCACTGAAACACGTGGAATCACTTTGAGCTACGCTCAACCGAAAAAATCCCTTAAGAGTCCAAAGTGTAAAATGGATGCAAACTTTAGCATGTTCATATTCAGACACCATGATGCTTAGAAACATCTTGTCTAAGTCTATGGGATCAAATTGTGCCCCTCTACAATAACCTCTCTTGGTTTTTTCTATCTTGGAGGAATTTTTTTCGTGGTGGCGATTTCTCGCTTGGGGAAAAAGTTGTCAAATGCAAGTAGTTGAAAGTGGCAAAGTGGTGGAACTTTAATTCTGCAACTCATGTGACCAAACAAATTGTCTCAACACATCTAGGTGGGTAAATTTACACTAGGCATGGTCCTCTTTCACACTAAAACATGCAGAATTGCTTCAAGCTATGTTCAATCGGTCCTATTTTGCACTAAAACACACAGAATCGCTACGAGCTACATTCAACTAACATAATCCCTTAAGAGTCCAAAGTGCAAAATGGTTGCAAACTTCAACATTCTCATATTCAGACACTGTGATGCTTATAAAATTCTCATATGAGCCTATGGGATCATGTTGGGCCCCTCTACAATAACCTCTCTCGGTTTTTGCTATCTTGGAGGCCTTTCCCCATGGTGGTGATTTCTTGTTTGGGGAAAAAGTTGTCAAATGCAAGTAGTTGAAAGTTGGAAAGTGGTGCAAATTTCATTCTACAATTGATGTGACCAAATAGACTATCCCGAAGCATTTGGGTGGATATCTTTATGCTAGGCATGGTCCTCTTTTTCACTAAAACACGTAGAATCACTTCGAGCTACGTTTAACCGACATAATCCCTTAAGAGTCCAAAGTGCAAAATGGATGGGAACTTCAACATGCTAATATTCATACACCATGATGCTTAGAGACTTCTCTTTTGAGCCTATGGGATCAATTTTGGCCTCTCTACAATAACCTCTCTCAGTTTTCTTTATCTCGGAGGCTTTTTCCCATGGTGGTGATTTCTCGCTTGGGGAAAAAGGTTGTCAAATGCAAGTAGTTGAAAGTTGCAAAGTGGTGCAACTTTCGTTCTGCAAGTTGTGTGACCAAATGGACTGTCCTGACACATCTGGGTGGGTATGTTTACACTAGGCATGGTCTTCTTTCACATTAAAACACATGGAATTGCTTTGAGCTACTTTCAACCGATAGAATCCCTTGAGTCCAAAGTGAAAAATGGCTGTGAACTTCAACATGATCATATTCAGACACCATGATGCTTAGAAACTTCTCATTTGAGTCTGTGAGATCATTTTGGGCCCCTCCACAATAACCTCTCTCAATTTTTTCTATCTTAGAGGTGTTTTTTCGTGGTGGTGATTTCTTGCTTGGAGAAAAAGTTGTCAAATGCAAATAGTTGAGTGTGTAAAAATGACTTTTTAGCCATTCCACCCATTGTATCATTTTGTAACTTAGTGGAATGGAATAATTAGGGGTAGGGAACATATTTTCATGGTTTTTGGAGTAGGGGAGGTGAGTTGAGTGGTTTGGTGTGATGCCCTAGTTGGCAATTTGATGAGTTTTGGTGAAATTCAGTAGTTTAAGAGTGGAAATGGTTGAAATACTTTGGGGTAGTAGTTTGTGAGGGACTTTTAAGCATGTGTTAGTTATTTTAAGAATTTTTGATGCATTGGAAAGGTTTTATGAGTTGTGGGAATAGGATTTTCAATAAACCCACCCTAAACTTGCTAAAAATGAGGGTTTTGTAAAGTGGGCCTAAAAGAGCAGTTCTTAGGTTAAAGTTTGTGGATTTGGAGGTTTTTTGGTATGGTAAATGATTGTCTATAGTTATTTGGGATGGGAAGATAGTTTGGAGTATAGTTGCTTTAAAAGTTTGGCCTAATTGGCCAATCAGGACAGCGTAGTAGCCTTGTTTTGTTGGTGTTGGTCGAAAGTGACCTGCTGTGTTTTTGTGATACGTTTTTGAAGGCTTAAAAGGGTGTCTGAAAAGGTGAGTGGATTGTTTATTGGTAGTAAGATTTGCAAGAAAAGGTGAATAAGTTGGGTCTACAAACCTACAAGACAAATAGTGAAGTTTGAGGAGAATCACCCTTGATAGGGTTTGGAGGAACAAAGGCTTGGTGTATCAGTTGGATTTCGGTTTAGTCAATTGAAGGCCTCCCTACTCTGCATCATGCTATTGCTTACTATTATGATTTGATAGATTTTTTCCAAGCATCAATAGCTTGTTCGAAAGCACCTATTTTATAATTTTAGCCTTACCAGCAAGGCAATGAATTGATTGATAAAATGCTTTGGTAGACATGTATGAAAAATATCATAGCATAGACAAGGCAGTGAACTATTTGAAATAAATGCCTCAAAGAAATGTGGTCCCATGGTGATGGAATGCCATGAAAAGCACATTGAGACCACATTTCTTTGAGGCATTTTTTTGAATAGTTCTATGCCTTGTCTATGCTATTTCTTATTATTATGCTTTGATAGATTTTTTCCAAGCATCCATCTAGGTTGTTTGGAAGCACCCGTTTTAGGCTTTTAGCCATAGCAACAAGGCAATGAACTGTTTGATAAAATGCTTTGGTAAACATGTACGAAAAATGTGGTAGCATAGACAAGGCAGTGAATTGTTTGAAAAAATGCCTCAAAGAAATGTGGTCTCATGGTGATGGAATGCCATGAAAATTCATAGAAATTTTCTTGTCATGGAATTCCATCACCATGAGACCACATTTCTTTGAAGCATATTTTTCAAGAAGTTCATTGCCTTGTCTATGCTATTGCTTGCTATTATGCTTTGCTAGATTTCTTCCAAGCATCCATAGCTTGTTTGAAACCACATGTTTTAGGGTTTTATCCATAGCAGCAAGGCAATTAACTATTTGATATAATAATTTTATATACATGTATGAAAAATGTGGTAGCATAGAAAAGGCAGTGGAATCTTTGAAAAAAGGCCTAAAAAAAATGAGGTCTCATGGTGATGGAATGCCATGACAATCAAAAGAAATTTGATTGTCATGGCATTCTGTCACCATGAGACCACATTTATTTGAGGCATCTTTTGAACTAGTTCACTGCCTTGTCTATGGATTGTCATGGCATTCCATCACCGCATTTATTTGTTGCATTTTTTCAAACAGTTCATTGCCTTGTCTATGCTATTGCCTACTATTATCCTTTTGATATATTTTTTCGAAGCATCCATAGCTTGCTTGAAATCACTTGTTTTAGGCTTTTAGCCATAGAAAAAAGGTAGTGAACTGTTTGACAAGATTCTTTGGTAGAAATGTATGAAAAATGTGGTAACATAGACAAGGCAGTGAACTATTTGAAAAAAATACCTCAAAGAAATTTGGTCTCATAGAATTCCATGATAAGAAAATGCAATTGGCAACTGCTCCTAGTTATTTATTATGCAATGTGAAGAAATTGCATAACTACTTAGGTTTACTTTGTACAAACTATATTGTAATTGAAATTTTGTCATCTATCAACATCTAGTTATTAGTTATGCAAAGTGAAGTAATGCTTTGACTTTGAAAGATGTGAAATGCAATGTAATCAACAATATGAATATAAACTACAAAAATGCATTTCTTACAACTCATTAGTTAAAATATTTATTTTATTTTCTCTCTAAATCTCTATATGCTATGGAAATACCTTTCAATTTAAAAAAAAAAAAGTTTTTATCTCTTGTTCTACAATTTTTCTCGATTTTTTCAAAAACTCTTATAATTTTGGTATGTCAAAATTTTCCCCAAACGATTTTTGCTTCTATGCATTGGAATCATGAAGCATACACATGAATACACACAATATAGGTGAAGTATACATGTGAAGAAGTGAAGCATACATGTGAATAAGTGAGGCACAAGTAATTGAAGCATTCCAAAGGGTACAAACCACCACGAATGGAGCTAATTTACACAATACATTTTAGATGGGGCTTATTGAGAAATCAACAGTAATTAATTAAGCATTAGATGTAAACAAAATCCATGCCTACAACATTCAAACATACAATTTACATGATACACCTGATAATATCATTCAAGAATGGCAGTAGAAAAATAAGTTTTTCTTTAATAAAAAGACGAAAGGCTATACAATGATATATATTGATAAAAGTATATACAATATATCCAAAAAAATCATACAAGATTAGTACAAAGGAGCCATATGGACATAAAATGTCACGTATATATCGATAGTACAAAATATATATTCCAAAATGCCACATAGACATACAAAAAACAACTCTAATACATAGTCATTTCCCTCTAGGGGAAGGAAATAGATCCCGTGCTACCTTCGAAATTGGCTGGATGGAGTGACTGTTGCTTCTCTTATCTTTTGAACATGCTCAGTAGTCCTCCTCTCTTCACTCTGGACCTTCAACTGATACAATAAAAAGTAAAGATGTTAATACATAGAAATTGAATTGTGGAATGGCATTTAACAAAATATATAATCACTTACCGCATACATATAGTCATCATGCACATTTACAACATCACCACGCGCATGATCTGGAGTGACAACCACTTGTAGCAACCATCAAGATATAAATTAAACTACATAAAAGTATCATGAAAATTTTCTATAATAGACCATAAAAGAGCACATATAATGTCAAATCGACTAATCTATTGCATACCTCTCTCAATGGATCAAAACTAGCTATTGCTGAAGCAACTCCATGGTCCATCGTGCCACCAATATCACCAGGGATGTCTGATGTCAACAATTGCAAATGAAACAATATCTGAAGTATCATGTTTATATAAAGACCAAGAGAGGATAATGGAACATAAGGTGAAATAAGAGAGGGTAATGGGATGGGAATAGAAGGGATTAATGAAACATAGGATGGAATAGTATAGATTGATGGGATGGGCTAGGATGGGATAAACAAATATAGGGTGGAAAATTAGAGGTTATTGGGATGCATTTACTAGGGAATAATGCAATATAGGGTGAATTAGGAGGTGTCTAGGGTTTGATTATAGTACACGAATTGTGAACTTGACCTGTGTGTAGAAATAATAGAGAAGAGTTATCTAGGATGAAACATGGATAACGATGGTATAACATAGGATGATATAAAGGAACATAGGGGATCATGGAACATCTAGGGTGAAATAATAATGGGTACAATAAGATGGGAGTAGGACATAATGACACATAGCATGGACTAGAAGATATTATTGGGATGGGCTAGGAGGTGATCATGGAAAATAGGGTGAACTATTAAATGTTAATGGTATGGGATTAGGAAGGAATAGAGGAACAAAAAGTGAATTATTAGAAGATAATGTGACATGATCAAGGAATACAAATTCAATGTTTGTGTTTATCATTAATTTTTTAGATTTGTATATATGCAAAATTATGAAAACTAGCTAACATAGTTTTACAACACCATTAATGAATAAAGGCTATCTGAGTGTAAGTTGTTTAAGGATATGAATTGTGAGGTGTGGAGGAAGAAGGTGCACTAGGAAACTATTTGAAATCCAAAGCATGTTATGAGAAAAACATTCAAATATAACATTTAACTGTTCAAATGCAATAATAATATCTTTAATACTAGTTGCATACCTATAGACTCATCATCGAGAATGTATAAGGGTATGTAGGAATAGAGCATGACTCATGAACAATCCGACCCTGAAATTTCACCACATAAAAATTCTACTAATTTAGTTATTCTTAAATTTCAAAAAATAATTTAATAAACAACATTAAAATAACTTGCTAAATTTTACCTGAGTGTCAATGCCAAATGTATCATTCAGAATATCATCTATGAAATCCATCGCCTTTGCAACTGATGTAGGCTGTGTAGCTGCATCAAGAACACTCTAATAATCATATGTGAAAAAAACACCACAAGCGCCACAATGGTGGGGTGGAGCTCGAGCCTACACATCTCCTCCACACTAGGCTCTACTAGATGACTCCCACAGTATAAAATGGTTTGGGTGAGTGAGTCAATTGAATTCAGCGTGTCCACCTCTACACTATCCTAAAAAATGGAAGGAATGACGACATGGTCCACCATGGGTCTAGCCAAGGGTCTCGGTGCCAACCATGGATTACATTATGCAATAGGTCTATCATGTGTGGAGCCCCCACCTCTACCTGGAAAGTCTAAGATTTCTAAATATTTTGGAATTTTATTGAGGACAAACTCACAATAGAGTTTCCTAAGAAAGTATTGTGGCACCTCATGGTTATTGCATGGAGGTTGGTCAAATACCATCCACCACCACTCCCAAAATTTATTTTTAATTAACTCATGGTGGCACCAATGGATGGGGAACCTCCTGCATGCATGAGACAAAGGTTCATTGGTTCTTGGGTTTATAAATAGGGCACACAAGTTGGCTTTGCTATTTTTTTATTTTTTGACATCTACATATGATAAACCACTAGCATAAAATTGTCTCATCTCAAGCCTCTTATTTGACCAAAAAATTATTTTCTCGCTCATTTATCCTACATGAGTTACAATTGACTTCAACAATTCAAAAATCCCTCTCCTATAAGGGTGGGTTTCAACATGCTCGGTTAATCTTCCAATTAATTGTTGAATGTCTCTTTTATTGTTTTCAATTTGATTTTGAATATTTTCTTGTCTTCCTTGAGGATGCCTATGAATTGATGGAGGGGTTTTATGTTGTTATTGTATAGGAGTCTCTTCATGAGGGGGTGATTGTGAATTCTCAATGTTTTGAGGTGGAGATTCATTCCTTGAGAATTAAAACAAAGTTTTATTGTAAAAACCTATTTAAATTTTAATTCTAAATCAAATTCGGAATAAATAGAATACAAATACATACCTCTTTGAAATCTTTGACCTCTCCAACATGTTGGCGATATCCTCATGGAAAATCACAAGCTAAGGATGTGAACAATGGACATGATTTCATGAGCACGAGTTGCAGGCCTCAAATCCTCTAATTCAAGCTGTGGGTTGAAGAGAAATGATGGTTTGAAAGATGTTTGTGGCTTTTTATTTAAGTTTTTCATTTCACGTATGCCAAATTTGGCATGCGCCATATTTGGCATGTGCTAAATGTCTTTTTTCACCCTTTTTTGTGAGTTTTTCATTTTGGCACCAAAATTGTGTCACAGATTGGTGCACTTACCTTACCTAGGAAAAGAAAGAACAACAAATCATTTCAATAAATGATTCAAGTTGAAATCAAAGTTTTAGAATTAAATACATACACATTCCAATATAACAAAAAGACGTTGAAGAGTAATTACTATGGATCAAAGTTCATGTAATCAAAGGAAAACATTTATAAATTCAAAGATTCATAAATATTCTCTCTATTTCTTCAATGCCAAAAATATGAGTTCATAGAATCAACATCTTTGCACATTAAGACTGAGTTAAAAGAAAACCAAGGTCATTCCCCTATTTCCTAAATAATCTCTTATGATAAAGGTCCTCCTTTTATAGCCTTACATGTACTCAAATTTAACTATTCATAATAGTCATTGGAAACTGTGAACCCTAGTTTTATACCTGCACAAATACAACAAACAAACACATTATTATATCAATATGCAAGATAAAAATAAGGATTCTCCATGAAGTCCATTTACAAAGATTAAATAGAAAGAAAATGAAGAACAATGCAAGAAACTAAATCAAATATATTTAAACAAAGCAAACTCTTGATCCCATGGGGGAATTGGTTCCAATTGATGTGTCGAAATTGGCCCTTTCCGAACTCCTTTGTTACAATATTGATGATGTGTGGATGATTGAATCTCCTTGATGAGATTTTGGCATAACCTAGCTATGAAATTGTGAAAATGATGAATACTTGAGGAGAGATGGAAAAAATTAGCTCCCAATGTGAAGAGAGTAACTTTGCATGAGATTGTGGATGATGAATGAGAGGAAGAACCACTAATTTCTAGATTTCCAAAATAGAAGAGAGAGTGAAATTGATCAATGTGGGATCATTCAACATCCAATGGCTATGTGCCATTTGTCAATATGTGAATGGTTGAAGGTTGTGCACATTTTGGCCAAAGTGCCAATAAATGACATTAGGTGGAATTTGAATTTGAGGAAATGGCATGTGAGAGGGAAAGAGACATGAAATAAATGCCACTTGGCTCAATGCACAAGGACATGTAAGAGGAGTGAATGCCTTGTTGGATGTACAAATCCGCTTGGATTTTGAAATCAAATTTGAAGGAATATTCCTCCTCTTATTCCATGTTGAGAGAAAATAGGTAATTTAATAAATCAAAGTAATTGATTTATTGTGCAAGTTGCATTCTCTAGAGGATTTTAGTGTTTGAGATTAAATTAATCAAGATATGATCAATTTAATGAGAGATTAGGTGATTTGACAATTTTGACTCAAATTTATGAGTTGATTTAAATCAAGAATTGAGACAAAAGATTAATTAAATAAATGTTTTTGATTTATTTAACTAAAGGGGGAAATGTTAGATTAAATCAAATAAGGTTTAATTTATTTAATTTAATAAGAAGACTTTAAGGATTTAGTCAAATAAAATGAATTATTTAATTAAAAATGGATTTTAGGGTTAATTGAATTAAATTCATTAATTTAAATAACATAGGAGAAAGACCTAATTAAATAAATAATGATTTATCTAATTAAGAGACAAAAGATGATGATAAGCTGAGAGTGTGATTCAAGAACAAATGACATTAGTAATCAGGATCAAGTGCGTTAAATTGAATTATACATTTTCCATGTCTACAATTTGCCCCTCTTTGAAGCAATGCACTTGTTGCATTGATTCAAAGAATAAACTATTGGGATCAAAGTTCAATTTTTTTTGATTTTTTTTTTCAGATGCCCCACTGTTGCCTTAGTGGAAGGGCTATGCTGGTATATTGCCCCCTCGAGAGATCTGTTGATAATTTTTGATTTTTGGATGATCGTGTGAAAAAAAGAGAGGACAAGGTGCCTGACAGGTCCAAAGATACCCCGAGATGCCAGAAAACATGTTAGGATGCCCAAAAAAGATGTGAAAAGGTCCTCGGTTGGACAAAAATAGGATCGAGGGACCAAAACCCTAGCCGGATGGCCAAATTAGGTCAAAAAACCCTAATTCGCAGGCTTAAATAGACCTTGAGGGGTCACTTTCAATACATTTGCACCTTTTGTCTTTATATTTTTTTTGCATTTTGAGCTTTGATCCTTGATCGAGATGGTGCAATGAAAACTTCCCAAGCACATGTCGGAGAGAGTACGAGTGCACCAACGAAAAATTGATGCAAGACCCGTGGTATGTACTCCCCTCTCGACTTTTAATTTCTTGTTTTTCGTGCATTAAATAGGGTAACAAGCCTCTTTGGTTGAGTGACGCTATATAGCACCGATGCAAATACCCGGTCGGCGCTGCGTGGTCCTAAACTGGGCTGCATATACAAATAGTGCCGCACGATGCACTTAAGAGATTAGGGTTCTGGTGGTCAAAATTGGCCGCACGTGAAAATAGTGCCGCACGATCTAGTTAGGGATTTAGATTTGTCAAAGTCTGCCACGCGATGTAGTTTAGAACTTTTCAAACTATGCCACATTTGCAAACATTGCCGTACTTGCTATTTCAAATGTGAAAATTTGACGTGAGAGGTAGATATTTTTACAAGACTTGACACAATGACTTCCCTTGCGTAGGAGGAGCTTGATATACTTCATTCAAGGGAGCACAGATGGATGGTGCTCCATAGATTATAGGGTATGCATGTGTACCTTCAGGAGCAGCTTGGTATCCTTGGCCTCAAGTATGTTGCATACGTCCCTCCTATTCAGATGCACTTGGGGTATGATGACCACTTTGGCCAAGCGGTAGAACAGTGAGACTTCCTCCTTCCATCTCCCTGCCGATGAGGCTACCATCACTCTTGAGGATGTCTAATGCATTCCTTGATTGCCCATTCATAGAGCTAGAGTGATTTACGATCTAGAGGAGGGCAGGGATGCTTGCTTTGATGTTATGGGTGTTGATGAGCTCATCCTTTTTGATGAAAAAATTGACTTGGAGTGATACCGAGGTAGAGCACCCACCTACAAGTTGATCATTGCAGCTATCATTTCCAGTCTTGTGGCACCCGATTGGCGGGGCCGATACTTCAATCCAGGCTGGGGATTGGCATGGTAGCAGATGTGTGTCCACCGAGAGTGTTTTGCTTGGGCATTAGTGATGTTGGCCTCCTTATACAGGGACTTACATGAGTTCGCATACATGGAAAACTGGGCCCTCGAGGCTGGAGTTACTTTGTTACACATTTGGGAATGGGAGCAAATTTTGATGCTCTGTCTAGATGTCACACCAGTTGTTCTCGATATTGATGACCCTATTATTTGGTGATATGGTGGGGCACAAATCCATTTTATTGACAATGGTATAGCTGGCCTTTCCTATTGGTGACGAGTTCTTGATGAGATGAGGAAGTTCATTTGGAGACCTTGGATGGGCATAGGCCCATGGTACGATGATGCGGAGCAACTGTTCTTCACCCAACATTACAGATGGATGTAGGGTTGGGAGCATACCATGATAGAGAGGTATCTCCCTGACAGGGTGGTTCGTCAGTTTGGTGAGATTTAGGACATACCAGATGATCAGTATGTGGCAATGTTTTATTGTACCACGAGAGAGACAACATGGGCCCAACCCATCTCGACAGCTGAGGTAGTGTCCTCATTCAAGTAGCTTGTGGCCAGGCCGTGGCCATATGATCAAGGGCCGACAGATGCAGGAGTGACCTAGGTGTACAGAGCTTGGTTTAGGCCTCCCTTGAGATTTAAAATTCTAGGCACGGTACTCCCATGACAGAGGCCCAAAGGTAGATCAACCGATAGGGGCAGAGGTTAGGGAGGCAAAGGTGGCCGAGATGGGGATAGGGATGGATGAGGAGGTGGACCACCTCCTCATCAGACACATCCAAGAGATCTAACACATCAGTAACCTCCATGAGTAGGGGTATAGGATGCCCAACCCAGAGATGGGGATAGGGCAGTCCCACAACAGTAGCTAGTGGTGTAGCTAGATCACATAGATGTACTGATCCAACAGTTGCAGGGTCAGATTTAGGTATTGACTACAAAGAGGGATTAGGCTCGGTAGCAGGTTGTGATAGTTACTATTAAGAGGAACCAATCTTGATCTAAGATGGATCAAGAGATTGGTTAACGGAGGTAGCTGGAGAGTACGACATCATCATCCCAGGGCTATTCAGTAGGCCGAGTGGTAGACTTTTCTCAGCAGACAGGGATGAGGCCACCAGAGGACCATGGTGAGAGGCAGGTGGGAGAGGGTAGCAGCCAACAGGGCTAGCCCCTTGATCACTTACAATTTCCATTTTTTTGATTCATGGGCCTTGATTATTGCCCCTATTGTATTTCAAATTTTGATGCATACTTGACCTGGTTTTGTATCATGACGATATATTTTTGATGATATATATGAGATGGTTCGACTTTATGATATGTCTTGCAATGTATGATATGTAGATGCTTTTCAATTTCCTATGTGCTATGGGATGCTTCTATTTTTATGCTCATGTGATATGATGTATGCTAGATGTACTTCCTTTTGTATCTTTCTATGCATTTTGATGGTTGCATGGTAAATTATATGCTAATGATGATGTATTGATGTGCAAATGATAAATGAAATGCAACTAATAAATGCTATGCAAATGATTATCGATGATGATGCATGCTAATGATTTTTTATTATGTCCTGTATGATGTGAAATGAATGTAATGCAATGAATTCTTAAGATTCTTAGAATAAAATATCTATATTATTCCAAATAACTTAAGATGATGATAATGTGGTATGATCTATGATATGATATGCACTTATTCTAATGATCTTGTGGATCTAGGGTGTATGCATTGGTGATGTTCTGATTAACTATCATGATACCATGTTAGTATGGAAAGAAGATAGAAGAACTTAGAGTCAATGAGTCACTTAGAATGATGGTGATTTGCTTACCAGGAGTCAAGATTTTCAAAGGGCTAATTATGTTATGTTTGATAACACACATAGGTATGATGCATCCAGGTATTAAAGAACTAGGATGGCATGGAACCTAGTGTGATGGACTTTGACCCATCAATCAGATAGGAGTATTCTTGTTCACACTTTGCATACAAAAATTCATTCAAGATGTAGTTCAAACATTCTAAACATCTCAGACCAAAACATAGGAAAGCAAGCTTTCCTATGTGGTCAACAAGTTATCTAAAACATCCTCTCCACAAACCAAACAAAGTACGTATGACTAAGTTATTTTATAAGTGTATCCCACAATTGTAGTAGATAAAAGAGACAATGATCACTACCCCATTCCTTTCTCTCTAAACCTGTTTTGTTTAGGCATCATCGAGAGGTCTTTGGAATGAGCGCAAAATAAGATAACCCAAAAAGACCAAATAAAGAAAACCAACAAGCTAATGTTATTCATACCACTAGCCAAGACTAAAATACTGTGAAATACCTGATGCTTATGTCCATCGTGGGAAGGATTCATCTTAGGACATGTTGTGATTAGGGTTTTGGTGAGACTGATTGGATGATAAGCTATTGATACTCCGAGTTGATTAACTTGATTGCTTACTAACTTAGACTTTGAGACTCTGACGATTAGGGTGTTCACTTTTGAATATGCTAGACTTGCTTCCAACTGAATCACCAAAGGATGATGGTGATGACTGATTTTATTATGAATGATGATAATCACGGGTGAAAGAGAGATGAGATGAAAGCACCATTTTGGATTTTTCAGACATTTTGAGGCTTTTTTTGTAATTTTGAGATGTTTTACAAATGTTTTTTGTATTTTCAAGATTTACAATGAAGAGACTAACCTAAAGACCTATCCTAGGGGTCTCAGAAGATGATCCATAGATTAGCCTTGCCTATGTTATACATGTAGAGACCACGTAGTTCGACTAATGACAAATTTGACTCAATGATAAGATAGATGGGAAAACGGATTGCCATTTTATTGCGACAAATGTGTAAGGACTGACCTAAAATGTCTCGGGGGATGATCAAAGATCAACCTTGCCTATGTTCAAGCTCAGAGATGATGTAGTTTGGACAAGGTGAAAGACTGAAAAGACTCTATGATGAACTTTTTGAAGACTTTTTGGGATTTTTTTGATGTTTTTGGATATTCTTATGAGTTTTCTAAATGTTTTGGATTTTTTGATGTTTTGGGAAGATCACAAAAATATACATGAATCCGATCTGATACTAGTACAGGAACATGCCCCCGGGGTCATGCAATAACTGCTTTGATAAGGGTAGGATAAACTGACCTTAGGAATATGCCAAGTAGTACTATGGTGGAATATGATACGAGCACAAGATCAGGCTATGGTATGGATGCGGACGGATGGATGGATTAATAAAATGTGATGGATAGGTGATTCATGTAGATCTTGGTGGATAGAGAGTTCTTTATTTATGCTTGGCACCTATTTTCCAGGTTTTCACCAAGGTACTTGCCCAAAGTGCCACCGAAGTGGTTTTCACTAGAGGACGATTTTTTTCTTTACTGTTTTCAATCCTTTTTCTGATTTTTATATTTTTTGATTTTTTTGTTGTCACCAAGATGCATGTTTGCCAGGTTTTCATCAGGGTAACCATTTTTTCAAGACATTTGTCTGATTTTTTTGTATTTTTTGGTTTTATACCTTGCAAGATTTTTAGGCATAAAACTTTTTGAGATGGGAGCTGTTCAGGGGCTCTTGCAGAGGCTTGCCTTCTAGTGTTGATAGCTGATAGGCTCCTAATTTATAGCTGGATATGATGGAAAAAGGTCCCAACTAGTTGGGCTCAAATTTTCCTTTTCTCTCTAGATTCAACACATTCTTTTGTTTCTCTTTCAGCACAAGTTTGCCGACTTGGAAGGTGCGTCGCCTAATCTTCTTGTTGTAGCTGCACTTCAAGTGATTCTAATAGACCTATAGATGGTTGAGGGAATTCATGCACCACTCATCTAATAACTCCAACTCATGCAGTCGTGAGACCTTGTATTCTTCATATGTGATGAGGTTTTGTAATGATATTCTTAGTGATGGGAGCTCGATCTCGATTGGGATGATGGCTTATGATCCATAAACTAGAGAGAATGAGGTGGTGCAATAGGCCCATAAGTCAGGATTTAGCTACAGATGCTAGTCATGACCATAGTCATTGACTATTTTCTTAAGGATTTTCAGAATGGTTTTGTTAGTAGCTTTTGCTTGGCCATTTCCTTGTGGGTAATACGGAGTGGAAAAGCGATGTTGGATTTTGAATTTGTTGCATATGTCACAGACATCCCGATTCTTGAAATGTGTCCCATTATCAGAGATAATGGATTGGGGGACACCATATTGGCAAATGAGATAGTTCAAGATGAACTTGGAAATCTGCTTTCTTGTTATGTAGGTCATGGGAATTGTTTTGACCCACTTTGTGAAATACTCTGAGGTGGTGATGATGAACTTGTGGTTGTTGGATGAGGTGGGTGTTATTTTTCCTATGAGATCAAGCCCCCATTGTGAAAAGGGCCATTGTGTAACAATAGGATGGAGTTCCTAAGCTGGTGCATGAATGAGGTCTCCATGCTGCTAGCATTGTACACACTTTCTGAAAAATTCATGTGCCTCTCTTTCCATCATTGGCCAGTAGTACCCAGTCCTCAATAGCTTCTTAGCCAAGGTCATACCACTCGAGTGTGAACCACAAATTCCATTATGTATCTCATTTAAAGTAGTCATGACCTCCTTAGGATTTAAGCAACACAAAAGGGTTTTGTCAATGCTCCTACGGTAAATGGTTTCTCCTAGGATGACAAAATGTAAGGACCTTTTGATAAAGTCTTGTTTAAGGTTTGGGGTAATGTCAGCTGGGAGGACTCCTATTCTCAGGTAGGTGTAGATGTCATGATACCAGAGATCATTGGGACCAACGAGTTTGCATGCATATTCAAACTCTGGTACCTTGAATGTGGGTATAAGAAGCTGCTCTACAAAGAATTCATGTTTTGAGATATTGCGAGGGATATCCAGCAAGTATCCAATTGTTGCCATTGCATCAGCTACTCTATTGTTAGCCCTCAGTATTTGCTCAAAGGTGATATCAATGAATGATTCTTTGAGGATTTCTACTAGCTTCTTATGTGGTGTTAGCTTGCCATCCTTAGTTCGGTACTTGCTATTGCCTTGGTTGATAATAAGCTGTGAATCCCCATAAAAATTTAGTGCCATGATCCACCACTGTGCCACAATCTTGAGACCTATGGTTAAAGCCTAGTATTCTACAATGTTGTTGGTACAGGGGAATGCCAATTTGCAGGATCTAGGTATACAATCCCCTTGTGGGGTGATGAATAAAATACTGGATCCTGATGTACGTTGTGTGTATGAGCCGTCAAAGTAGAGTTTCCAGTGATTGACTATGCTGAGATTAAAGATGGACTCGTCTGGAAACTTTGATATGAGTGGATTCTCTGAATAGATGGGAGCCTCTACTAGTTGGTCTACAATGAATTTTCCCTTGATTGATTTTAGCTCCACATATTCAATGTCATATTCTGATAGTATCATGACCCACTTAGCCATCCTTCCTGTGAGAATTGCCTTTGACAGTAGATACTTTAGGGGATTGATCTTGGCGATGAGTTTGATTTGATGAGCTAGCATGTAATGTCAAATTTTTTGTGAAGAAAACACTACTGCTAGACATGTTTTTTCAATGAATGAGTAGTTTAACTCATGGCCGACCATTGTTCTACTAATATAATAGATGGCCCTCTATGTCCCATTTTCATCGTGCTGAGCTAAAAGAGCACCAAGGGCTACTGTTGTTGTCGAGATGTATAAAATTAATGGTTTTCATACAATGGGTGGCATTAATAATAGTGGCGTGAGAAAATATTCTTTAATTTTATCAAATGCCTTATTACACTTGTCATCCCACTTGTATGCTACTCCCTTGTGGAGTAGATATGAATATGCAATCTGTTTATCCACCAGTTGCGCTATGAACCTTCAGATGGATTGGAGTCTGCCTTGTAGGCCTCTGAGTTGTTTAAGTGTCCTTGTTGCCTCCATGTCGAGGATTGCTTTGACCTTGGTGAGATCTACCTCTATTCCCCTCATCGATACTATGTATCAAAGAAGTTTACCTAATTGTACCCCAAAGACACATTTCTTTGGGTTGAGCCTGACCTTGTACTTCTCCAGTCTGTCAAAAATGGCACTTAGGGTTGCTATGTGATTTTGTCTCTTCTTTGATTTGTCCAGTATATCATCCACGTAATGTTTGATAGTTTTGTGTATCATGTTATGAAAGATTAGTGTCATGGCCCTCTAATATGTAGCCCCTACATTTTTTAGTCCAAATGGCATCATGTTCCACTAGTAGGTGCCCCATGGACATGTAAATGTCATCTTATGCTGGTCCTCCTTTGCAATCATTATCTAGTTATACCTCGAGAAGCCATCCTTTAGCTATAGAATCTCATGTCCAACCGTCATGTCCACTATCAAATCAATGTTAGGTAGTGGAAAATCATCCTTGGGACATGCTTTGTTGAGGTCTCTAAAGTTTGTGCAAATATAGATGCCCTCATTTGGCTTTGAAACTGGTACAAGATTGGATACCCATTCTAGATAATCAATTGGGTGTATGAAGCCGAAATCCAAGAGTTTATGTAATTCTACCTTGACTAGCAAGGCTATCTAAGTGTACATTTTCCTTAATTTTTGTCTAGCTAGCTTTTCTCCAGGGTAAACAACCAAGTGATGAACCACAACTTCCAGATCTAGACTTGGCATGTTAGCATAGGTCCATGCAAAGTTCACCTTTCTTTCCTTTAGAAATTCCACCAATAGTTATTGTTCTTTTGTTATCAGTGATTCAACATAGAAGGTGATTTATGGTGTTGAATCTGTTCCTAGATTGACAGGATTACACTGTTCCACCAAGATTGTCGATTTATCCTGATGAAGTGCAGTAGGGGGAGATTGAATCCTCCATCCTCTGGCACCTCAGAGAGGTTTTCACTGTTAGATGCATCCTTTATTTTTACTATTCTTTGGTTAGAGAGTGCCACAGTGTGGTTTTCACTCAATGACCCCGAGTTTATTCTCGTTTTTTTTTTTGTGATTGAAGAAATCAATCGTCTCCCCATAATATGCTTGTGTGTCTAGCGTGATATCAAACCCAACCTTGTGATCTCTGCATTGAACTGTATCCCTTAGTCCCATGAATTTTGAGAGTGCCTCATCATTTTTGAATGTGTCTAGAATCGGTGGTCCTCATTGGTCATAGTCGATGAGTTGTGGGTAAACTAGGTTTACTTCGTGAGTTTGGTGGTTCGACTCAATGGGTGAGACACTAATCATCAGTAAGGAGGAATTCTAAAAAAGCAAGGGAAGGCCAGTTATGGTATCCTCATCATCACTATTGGTGTAGACATCAGTTACGTCAAAAGTGAAATTATCTAGGGGCAAACCTGTGGATACAGGTAGTTGAAGGGTGGTTGCCAATAATTTAGGAGGACATCTGACTGCTCTACTAAGAGTACCTCTGCCATGTATGGTTATACTCGAAGGGGTACATTTCGAGGCCAAGGTTTCCCATTCTTATTTCTACAACAATGGGTTCTAGTCATCCATCGATGTTTCTTTCCAGGATTTCTTTCTTTCTATAGCCCATACCAAGCATAATTTGGAATCCTCTACTGGTTTCATCCATGGGTAGAGTGGGTGTGGGTCCTTCATCATGGTATAGCATGCTTGAAATTTCTTCCTCATCGACATTTTCTCAACTTAGGTTCCCCCAATGAAAAAATCTAGAAGGGTCTGCCCTAAGAGTGTGGACAGGTGTTTCAGCTGATTGTGGTTGCCCATGCAACCTAGGAGATTGTGGTATCTCCTACAAAAAAATCATTCTTCTTCATTCTATACTCTCTGCACCCATTGTCCTAGATTATGAGCTTGATATCAGATATGTTAGGAATGGAAGGTGTCTCTGTCACACAAGTGGAGGCAAGGTTAGATGGATCTATATAAGAAGTGTATGGGCCTTCATCATTTTTTGGTACTTGGGGAATTTTGTAAAACTTGGCTTCCAAGTTTTTGCAGTAGGAAAATGGTCCCAGATCACCATGTATTGTGACCTCCTAATTTTGGTATAGGAATTTTATGCATTGATGGAATGTTGAGGCGAATTCCTTCATTCCATGGATCCATGGGCGTCCTAGGAGGATGTTGTATGGTAGGTCAAGATCAAGTACTTGACAAGTGGTTTCGATGGTTGTTGGCCCCACTTGGATTGGGATTTTGATAGTGCCTTGAGACACTCTTTCTTGATCATCATATGCTCTTATGGTGATGCCTTTGTTCTTGTCGATGGAGTCCTCTGAGAGTCCCAAGTTCTTTATGAGTTTGAGGGAACAAATGTTGAGGCCTGTGCCCCCATCCACCAGGACCCTTTTGACTTTCTTCTTGTGAACCAACACTTGAAGGTGACGTGATCGATTGTGAGATGGATGGGTGGGGAAATTTTGATCGAAGAATGTGAGAAGATTTGGGATAAAAATGTTACAAACCATAGCTTGGAACTATTGTGTATCAAGGGTGGCAGAGACGGTGGATGCAGCTAATGCTTCATCAAGGAGTTTCTTATGGGCAGAATTTTTTTTCAATAATTCCATGATGGAGACTTGGGTTGGGGTTCTCTTTAGCTGGTAGATGATGCTATAGTCATAGGGAATGACTTTTGTATTTGAAATGGGGGTCTTAGATGGCTATGATGCCCCTACAATAGTAACCTTGCTACCATGTGTGGTGACTCCACAATCAACGTTGGATCCTTTGATGTTAATGACTATGACCATCTCGTCCATGCATGCGATCATGTCTTCATATACAAGGTTTGTACTAGAATAATTTTGCTTCCCTTTGTTGTTTCCTTTTTTATTTCCTTGATTATGATTCAACATCGGATTCGTGTATATTTTAAGGTCTTGATTTCTAGCTGGTTGTTCAATGTTTATAATATTGTCCTCAAATAGGTCCTGGATGATATTTTTTAACCTCATGCAATTTGTGGTTGTGTGTCCCTTGATTTTGTGAAAATCACAGAGGAGATTTTTGTTGTACCATGGTGGTTTTGTCATGGGTTTCGCATATTGCTCAGAGTTGGAGATTTTGTTAAGGTTTTCCTTAACCATCTTCTTCATTATGGATTCAATTGATTCTCCAAGGGCCATGAACTTCCACTTGGGAGGATACTTGTTTCGGGTAGGTGGTCCTCCTTGATTTCCCAAGTTATTTATTTGGATGTTAGGAAGCGGTTGTATTAGTTTGCACATTATTGCGATTGTGATTTTGTGGATGGTGATGAGTCTGGATTTTTGATTTAGGAGTATTAATGACCACCTTAGCATCAACCACTCCGTCATTTGTGATATTTTTGTTCCTTGACCATGTTTGAGGTTTATCATTATAATTGGTGGACGTGCGGTTATCCTGTTGTGGAGGAAATGTTGATGTGCCTTCTCACGTAGTAAGGGCTCTTTCGATATTGAGCGCCTTTGGGATCAACCGATCATACGTTGTGATGCATTGCATTTTTAAGTGGAACACCAAGTTTTCATCTAGATTGGATATGATTGTGCAAAATTGTTGTTATTCTAGCATGGTCCACTTGCTTTGATTAGCCTTGGATCACCATCTTTGCAAGAAGGATGTGAATAAATCTCCTTTTCTTTTTTTGAGCGTTGACAGTTCCTCCAAACTAACGTCTGCATGCATGTTGAATGCATAATTTTTTAGGAATGCTTCCACAATTTCCTAGAATGTTTTAAAACCTATGGGTAGGCGAGAAAACCATTCTATGGCAGGACCAGTCAGACTTTGAGGAAAAAGTCACATTAGATATGTGTCATCGTATGCAACCTCCACGCAATGCACTTGAAATTCCCTAACGTGATTTTCAGGGTTTGTCATTCCATTATATTTATCAAATTTGGGGATCTCAAATCCCTTTGGGAATGGTACCATTATGAGATCTCTATAAAATGGATAGGGACACAAGTTGCCTAACATTCTGGTTGTTTTTCCTTCTTGGAGGTCTAGTACCTACTACGAGAGCAGTTTGATTTGTGTTGCAACATCATTGTTTAGATCAAGAGGTGGGATGAATGTGTTTTGATGTGTTTGCGGTGTTTGATTGATGAGAGGGGTATTGGTGGGGGTTTTCTGCAAGCTTTGCTATGCATTTAAGGCCTGTTGATATGTCTGCATTTGTGTCAACAATGCTTGTTGTTGATCTTGCTGCTGTTGTTCCAATGAAGCTTGTTGTTGGTCCAGTTGTTGTTGTTCCCATAAAGCTTGTTGTTGGTCTAGCTACTATTGTGCCAACAAAACTTGTTTTTGGTCTAGTTGTTGTTGTGCCAACAAAGATTTTTGATGGTCTAGCTGTTGTTGCACCAACAAAGCTTGTTGTTGGTCTTTTTGTTGTTGCATCAATAAAGCTTTTCGTTTAGCTTTTTGTTATGCCTGAAAATCTTGCAGGGCTTGTTGGTATGCTTGTTGATGAATTACTTGCAGTTGTGATCAGTATTGTGCTTGTGCCTATTGATCCTGGTGGTGGGCTTGAGCTTGATCTTGTGTGGCTTGTGCGGATTCTTGGGCTTGTGGAACTTGTCAACTTGTTGGGCAACTAGTTGTGCTTGCACTTACTGAGTAGCCTACTGTGAAGCTTGTTGGTTTTGCTGAAGTACCCTTTGATGGTTGGCCTTTTGGACTACCTGAATCATGGTGATGAATGAATTTGTCACTTTGGCTTTTGGTGGGATTGATGGTGGATTGGGAATGGTGCTAACCATTATGGTAGGTGGAGGGGTTTTGTTGGTAGCTGGGACTTGGGCTGTTGGTGGTGTGGTTGAGGTGCTCGACCATTGAGAAGGTATGTTTTGAGGGATTTGGAGATCGGTTGATGTATTGACCACGGTGGCTTGAATGGTTGCCATTTGTTGTTGCGATGCTACTTGTAAAAGGAGAGGATCTGATGTGATGCTCAAATTGGCTTGATTTGAGAAGCTAGCAGTGGGTAGGGGGGGAAGACCCAACCTAAGAGGTGATACAGATGTGAGTGGTAATGGAGGGAATGCTGGTTGCGATGGTACTTGCAAAAGGAGAGGATTTGATGTGATGCTCAAATTTCCTTGATTTGAGAAGCTAGCGGTGGGTAGGGGGGAAGACCCAACCCAAGAGGTGATATAGATGTGAGTGGTAATGGAGGCAATGCTGGTATGCTCCCTTGGAAAAGTGGTGATGAGAATGGGCAGTGACTCCCATTGTTCTGAAAAAATCACCTTCTCCTTGCGATAAAGAAGTTTGTATGTTTAACGGATAGATTGGTGTTGCATGGAATGATGATGAATCCACATGATTATGGAAAGTGAGCAAGACATATGGGTGTGATGGATTCACTAGGAGGAAGTTATCCAGTGTGGTGCTGATATTTACCTCTTTGTTGTTTACAAGGTGATGCTTTTGTAATTCATGAAACATGGTACTTCCCTTGTTAACAATAGGTGAGGTTGATGTGATTGTCGATATGGTTTGGGGAATTTATTGAGTGATGTTTGGAATTGGGGGTATGCTTGCAAGAGGCATTTCCATACTGGTACTTACGTGAAGGTCAGAAGGGAATTGGTCACCTCCTTCTGTTAACGTGCATATGCATAGAGAAGGATTAAGTTTAAGCATGGCATTGACAATTCTATGATTCTCTAGATTTTGAATCATTTTAGTTATTTCCTTTTGTGTCATTCCCAAGTCCTCATTGATGATTTCCTCTTCATAGTCTTCCTCTTGAGAATTTTGTGATGGTAGAGAAGAGTTGTTTGGGGGATTGCTTGATCCCGTAAGGTTTACTTCAGTGGTTGCTTGACTTAAGTCACTTGAAGTTGATATTTCTTTGGTGTTTTCCATGTTCCTCTTGTGTTGTGATCTTGTTTGGACCATAAAATAGTGATCGATTGATCTTAATCCTTAGGCACAAAAAAGGAGAAGAAATAGGAGAGTCCAAGGATCAAAAGGGTGATGATGGGGATGAGATAAATGGATGATGTGAATGAGTGAAAATCTTGAAGAAATTTTAGGGGTGATGCTAAAATTTTAGGGCTTGGATTGATTTGATTTCGATAGTTTGAATAGGTGTGTTAAGTCAAACAGAATGATGGTGAACTTGTAAACCCTAGGAAGTTGTGTTATCCAAGAGAAAAATTGCACAAGAGAATGAATTGACTAAGTGTGCTAATCCAATCAAGGTGATCATGAACTAGTAGACCTTAGGAAGTTGCATTATCCTAGAGGTACATTTGTTCAAGAGGATTGATAATCTGACTAGGTGTGTTAAGTCAAATAAAGTGATGTTGATTTTGCCTTTAAGTTTAGGATAAACGATGTTTCAAAGTTCTCAAAATTTTGTTGGTGAGATGAAATTTTATTGATGGAGAGATGTATGAGAGTGATGATTTTGATCCTAGAATTGACCTAGACACAACTCTTTCTTACAAAACCTCGGTATTGAATAACATGCCATACTTCTTATGTGAGAAAAGAAAACCTTTCAAAAAGACCAGGATTTTGTTGATAATAGAATTCATACAAACTTGGGTTGTTCTTTGAATCCTTCTTGTATAAATTATACACCAATATTTCTCTAACTTAAAAAAACCTTTCAAGACGTTCCTCATGAGCTTTTAGGCTAATCTTTTTGAATCTTGGTTTTTGGATTTTGACTTTTTGAGAAATCATTTGAGATGAAATATGCGAGGTTCAATTGTCTTTATCTTTGCTTAATGAGTTCCTTTTACCAAAATCACTTTTTTGATTTCAAACTAAATGTCTATGTCTTAATTCCTTTTCATTCTTCAAGGTCCCTTATGTGAAAATCAAGGTTTTAAGAGCACAGTTTCCTAGGCTGACTTTAGTGAAAACAAATGATGATTAAACCCAAGCACTTAGGAACCTCTAAGGATAGAATCCCTAGGGAAAGCAAGAGAACTTAGATTTGTCAAGGGTATTTTTTTCCTCCAAAGGGTTTGAAATTTCTAAGTTCTTGTGAATGTTTTATTCTCAAAGTCTTAAAATCAAGCAAGGTGTTTTGATTTCAAGAACATATACAATCCCTAGGCTGAAAAGACAATATTTGTTGAGTTCCCATTTGGATGAATCAAGCTGCGCATATTCAGTGCAGATGATTAGATGCTTGACCACAAAGGATCCCACTTAAAGTGAACCCACTTCTCAAGTCAACCAAGCATTAGTACCCATGAATCTCCTATGGAATACTTTTCATCTCTACAACATAACTGCATGTATAACGTGGGGCAGCTTCAAAGGACATGACTGTTTGCACCAACAAATAGATAGGATTTTGGCCTTTGCTAAACAAGGGATTTAATGCAGGAATTCTATTCATGGGGGATTATCCATGTGGCAAGAGACCATTGCTTCCCTTCTCGTCAGAATAATCCTCGTGATATTGGCCTTTGTTCCAATATCCTCACTTATATCCTTGGTGGAAGTCGCTTGGATTTAGTGTGTTCCCGGTTGGGTCGTTCCCTTGGGTGATTACTTTTCCCCACAAGGCAGCCTCACTAAGATAAACAAAAGCAAGCTATCATATCCCGTAGTTCAATCGACCTTCCTTGAAAAAAAAAGGGAGAACACTTGCAATATACCATGCTCACATTCGCATGATTGGTTCAATTTTAATTCCAAAATGAAATATGGAGGCAATTATTTTACTCAACTTAAGATCACCAAAAGAGCTTTTGATTCTCAATATCTCTGCGAGGCACGAGAGAAGTGCATACGTCCTTTTGATGATATAATCTTGAATAAATAATTACAAAACAAAATAGCACTTGTTCATTTTAAGCCCACAAAGTAAAATGAATTCTTTTTAAAGCACCAAATTAAGTGTGATGTTTGTTTTGTTCAATTGTTAAACCTCAACCAAATCTAGTAAAATTGTTTCTAAGGTTCTTTTTAAGCCTTTTATTTGCAAAATTTGAAAAGGAAATTTGTGTTGTTCTTCTTAAGGCCCAAAAAGAAAAATTATAGTTTCCTAAAGCATAAAAGATAAAATATTCATTTTAAAGGAGATTAAAGATTCTCTAAAAGTGTTAAACAACACTATAGTGTTAAAAAACACTTGTATAGTATGAGATTCATGTCCCAATGGAACCTTCCATTTTGCTTCCTTCCTTGCTCCTACTTGCAAAATAATCAAAACCAGAAGATGCAGAAGCAGTAAATAAGTCAAGAAATCAAAAAGTTAGAAATAAAACAACACATGCTAAAAAAACCAAATTTTAATTTTTCCCTGTCAGCCCGTGACACAGTTTTGAAACTCAGCGGTTCAATATAGCGCCACACCTCGACTGAGTGTGGTGCTCTGTAGGAAACAAAGAGTGCAAATGCGGCAGAGTTTTGGCATGTGACCCAATTTACAACTTGAAAATCCGTGACAGAGTTTAAAATTTTGAAATTTTGAAGTGCGAAAGCGGGTGCGGTGCAGTTTAGAAATAGTGTAGAGCAATATAGTGCCACGTCTCTAGGAATAGTGCAATATAGTACCGCATGACTGTCAGTGGCACAGTTTCCTATGTGCACAAAAAATGTTAAAAAGTACAATTTTTTCAAAAAACGTGATGAAATCCTTCAGATCAGCCCTCCTTCTAGCGCCAAAATGTGAACCCTAGTTTTATACCTACACAAATACAACAAAAACAGACATTATTAGATCAATATGCAAGATAAAAAAAAGGATTCCCCATGAAATCCATTTACAAAGCTTAAATAGAAAGAAAATGGAAAACAGTGCAAGAAACTAAATCAAATCTATTTAAACAAAGCAAACTCTTGATCCCATGGGGGAATTGGTGCCAATTGATGTGTTGAAATTGGCCCTTTCCCAACTCCTTTGTTGAAATGTTGATGATGTGTGGATGATTGAATCTCCTTGATGATATTTTGGCATAACCTAGCTATGAAATTGTGAAAATGTTGAATACTTGAGGAGAGATGGACAAAATTAGCTCAAAAGTGAAGAGAGTAACTTTGCATGAGATTGTGGATGATGAATGAGAGGAAGAACCTCTAATTTATAGATTTCCAAAATGGAAGAGAGAGTGAAATTGAGCAATGTGGGATCATTCAACATCCAATGGCTATGTGTCATTTGTCAAGATGTGAATGGTTGAAGGTTGTGCACATTTTGGCCAAAGTGCCAATAAATGCCATTAGGTGGAATTTGAATTTGAGGAAATGACATGTGAGAGGGAAAGAGACATGAAATAAATGCCACTTGGCTCAATGCACAAGGACATGTAAGAGGAGTGAATGCCTTGTTGGATGTACAAATCCACTTGGATTTTGAATTCAAATTTGAAGAAGTATTCCTCTTATTTTTCCATGTTGAGAGAAAATAGGTAATTTAATAAATCAAAGTAATTGATTTATTATGCAAGTTGCATTCTCTAGAGGATTTTAGCGTTTGAGATTAAATTAATCAAGATTTGATCAATTTAATGAGAGATTAGGTGATTTGATAATTTTGACTCAAATTTATGAGTTGATTTAAATCAAGAATTGAGACAAAAGATTAATTAAATAAATGTTTTTGATTTATTTAACTAAAGGGGGAAATGTTAGATTAAATCAAATAAGGTTTAATTTATTTAATTTAATAAGAAGACTTTAGGGATTTAATCAAATAAAATGAATTATTTAATTAAAAGTGGATTTTAGGGCTAATTAAATTAAATTGATTAATTTAATCAACAGAGGAGAAAGACCTAATTAAATAAATAATGATTTATATAATTAAGAGATACAAGATGATAATAATTTGAGAGTTTGATTCAAGAAGAAATGATGTTAGTAATCAGAATCGAGTGCATTAAATTGAATTGTACATTTTCTATGTCTACACGAACAACCGTTATCAATAAAAATTCTAACAATTTGATAAAAGACATTATCATTACACATCACAAAGAGACTTATTGCATGTAGCTAAACCACTGGAGGTGCCAGAACTCTATATAGTTCTAACTGCATTTCCATAACCAAATTGTGAAATTCGGCTCATTCTTCTTCCTTTTCTAAAACAAAAATCACCCTTTTGTATTTGGCGTAGCTGGTTGTCTTCTTCCATGCTAGCGAACACAACTCAGAAATGATGTCGAGTTTCTCTTCATCAAGCCAATTTAAATCTGGATGTAGGATGGGCATAGGTTCATCTTCCCACTCTCTGATATAACTAGGAAGTACCATGTCGAGGAAACTTTGGAGTTGAAAATTTTGTCACCTTTCCTCGTATGCAGGCTCACTTAACGTCGACGAAAATGTGTGAATTTATTACTAAATCCGTTTCACCAACCCCCTTATTTAAGATGTCTTTTCAGAAGATCTAAAATATTACATTAAAATTCAAGTTGGCATTTTAAAGCATTTGAGAAGACTTTTCTTAAAGGCGCTGCACGATTCATTAAATGAGCTAACATTTGGAAAGTTGTGCATCCTGCTTGGGTCTCCCCGTCGTCGAGAAATCAAAACTTACAACCATATGTCAGGAGTTCTAAAGTTTTAAGAACCTCTGATAGGTCAACTACATGGGACATCATTGGATAAAACTTGGAACTGTAGGAGCTACAAATAAGTCAGGCAGTCGGGTAGTTTCAAAACTTACGAACCCTGCAACAAGGCTAGGGAATTTGGTAGAGCTGTGAAATCATCAAAACATACCTATTAAAGAGGGAAAAATTTAATTTTGAGTGAAAAATTGATGGGTAACACTTATGGAATTGAAAACTAAGGTTTATAACCTTAGGGAAAGATATAAAGGACCTGATTGGACTTAGTGTCTTAGAGCGGGATAGATGCAATTTAAAATGAGAAATATGAATATGAACTACTATGAAGAAGCATTTAACATACACTAATGTTGTTGTCCCTTTTTCACACAATTAGCCTTTCACAATGACTTCACAGACTTCATTTTCAACATACTACACACTCACACTTCATTAAAATTTAGTAAGTTCACAAATGAATTTTAGCTTCTATATATATATCCTCTAAAATAACTCAAAACCTTAATTAGGTTGGTTCCAAGATAACCTTTAGAAGAAACATATATATGATATCACATTGGCAACTCCAAACATGTAAGAAAAAAAGTTGTGGATCGACACATGGCTTTAATGATCCAAACACATCATAACACATTTTACAAAATAAAACTGATTGATGGGGATCAACCACAGATGAAGGAAACAAGTTTCTCATCCCAAATAATGACAACACCACAAAAACTACCATTTGTTCATCTTCACACCACTGAGGTGAGATCAAAAACATCATGCAAACCAAGATGTGAAAAATGTATTTCATGCTTAATATCTCCTCAACCTTTTCTTGAAGTGTCTGATCAACAAATGTTGGCACAATTGAAGAAATCTATTGAGAACACAAGAACATAGAAATTTGGACAAACTTTAGCAAAATTTCATTTGAAAACTAATTTTAAAGACCGCCAAAACGCTTGAGATTTGCAAGGAAGAATCCATATACTTTGTGAACATATCCCTAAGTCCACACAATCATATGTATCTCACTTGTGGAATGCATAACATCCCAATAGTCCCTCATCAATACTTTATACTTCCAGTGTACAAATTGAGACACTATCACTTATAAATTTCACTGCAAAAGGTTTGATGACTTGAATCCCTTGATATAACACCTTCACATCTTGGCTATATTATCTTATGTACTGCAAAACAAAATCTTGGACTATGGAGGGATGTAGACCAACATACGATGACTCAACCTCAAAGTATTTACTGTAAATTCCTTAGCAATATTTTTTCAACTAATCTCAATGTGTGGTACATCAAATAGGAATGATGTCAAAGTAGGCATATTCTAAACATATCAGAACTTGTGTACCTACCTATGCAACATCCTTAGAAACTAGACTAAGTACCATTTCAAACTTATACAAGACTACTGACATATAATCTACATACCAATAATCTCTGGAGTATGTACATCCTTCTTCATACACTTTTGGCACTAATGACAACACATCCTAAGTTGACATCAATGAAAACACATATTTCCAACAATCTCCCCCTTTATCATTGATATCAACACCCATATATCTACAAGTCTTCTCTCCCCCTTTGAAATCATGGGAAAAGGGCATAATATCTTATATTTTTATCAGCTTAAGAATTGTAAAATCTCCCCCTTACTATATGATTTATTCAATCAATACTCCCCCTAAGATGGAGATGCCTCAAAACTGATGCCATGTACAATTTTTTATAGAAAACACCAAAAATGATTATGCAATTGTTCACAAAATTTATACAAAGGCCAAAATTGTCCTAATTATACCTTTATACCTTCCTTAGAAGGCATTTCACTCTTGAGGATTTCTTTGAGTTGCATAAAAGTTACAATCTAGCCTTCTTTTGATAAAGTGAATATTATCTTTGCATTCAAGTTTTATGCAAAAATCCTTAGCCTCCTCTACATTGCTTGGAGACTTCATTTTCTATTTAAGCTTTTCTAGCTTCAACAAGTAACCTAGATAATGAAGAAAGTCTCACATTAACTGCTTCTCTTAACTGACCAAATTGCTTCTTTATTTTCTCTTTGTCCGGAAGCAATGACAATTGCAAGTGAATATTTTTAATTGAACTCTAGCTGCCCCATCCTTATCCTTTGATTGATCATATATTTCAACCACTTGAGTGATCCATGATTCAATGGAGTCAATTTGATCCTTAATGCTTTTAGTGGAAGAAGGCCATTTAAAAAAAATGATATAGAGCAGTAACTTCATCCACACACTCTTTAAACATCTTTATATTATCTTGCAAATTGTTGTGTGCATTGGCACACTGGTTAGATGCATCTGACATCCTTTTATCTTTAATCTTTATCAGGGCCTCTTACTCTTCCTTTTTCTCCAAGTGAGAGGAATGATCTTTAAAGGAGTCAATTAAAATTTTTAACTTTTGATTTGAAGGAAAGGAAACATTAATGTTTACCTCTAGTAAACCCTCCTGAATGGTCTTCACAACACCTTCAATCAATTCACTTTTCTTTACATGCTCTTGTAGAATATCCTTCCTTACGGAAGAATGTGGGATGTCTCAAAGTTGTAGCTTATGGAGGGGAGAAATGTTAGACAAATCAACCTTTCCCTCAAGGGTGGGAATTTGCAAAAGCTGAGGTGTTACCACAAGTTGAAACTACATTTGTATTCCAAGTAAATCCTTAAAAGAGTCCGAAAAAAAACTTTGACCTATGTCCAAATAAGCATCTTGCTTCCAAATTTTCTTCTCTTTCACATCCTCAACTATCTTAGGATTATCTTGCATATTATTCCTTGAGTTCTCTAGAGGAGCAACATCATGTCTCGAAGGAGGGGTACCAAATTTATGTTGACTTCCTACACCTTGTGCATTAGTATTCACCGAAGGAGTAGTCTAATCACTTTTCTTATCACATTTTACTTTTTTATCACCATTTATCACATTACATTCAAAAATTGATAGATCTATGTCTTGAGTAGACACATCAGGTATATCTTGCAAAATATTGACATTCGGATAATCCTCAGAACTCACCTTAGCCATATTCATTTCTTCAAGGATTTTGGCTATCTTTTCATTTGAATCTTTCTCTTTTTTTTTTCTATCTCCATACCGAAGATGGTTTACAATTCATGCATAACAAAGGCACATTCTCCTTCTTGCAATCTAAAGGGTCCTTGCACTTCTTCCTAACCAAATGTGTTTTTCTCATTTAGGATTTCCAGATTAGATACTTTTGGATCAACTTCACTTTGCAGATTATTACTGATTTTCTTTGTCATTTCTTTAGTTTCATTTTGGATCTTATTTTTGACATTTTCATCTAGGCTCATCAAAAAATCTATTCTCCTTTTGGTGTGGAGCTCCTTGGCTTGTCTCTAGAAAATATTCTATTTTTATCCCAAGACACTAAGATCCCAAACTTGTTAATTGCTTACTATTTCATTTCTTCATCTGCGTTGATAGCTTCTTCTCTTCTCTATCTCAAAGCCTCATCTAGGATATCTAGAGATTTTTCAAAAATATTATTGAAGGGAATGTTCTACATGAGCATATATTCAATGACTACCTTCTCATTTATTTTCTTGTCTTTAGGAGGGACATTCAAATGTAGCTCCATTGTTTCATCTAGTATGATATACTCAACAATTCCATTCAATATGGCCCCAAAATCAAGTGGTTCATGTGTAATTAGAGGGGTTTTCTCAACATCCTCTTTTGTAATATTCTTTCCTTTTTTCTTTTGTAGGGAGATATGTTCTTTTAAAAATTATTCAACATCATCCGACTCTTCCTCATTTGTCTTTTCTCTCTTTTCCTTTCATTTAGGCATAGCATATCCAAATTTAGTGGCCTTCGTAGCTTTCCTTTTACTGCCAGATGTTTGTATGGACTTAGATAGCTGCAGAGCGGTTGCAACAATAGAGGAAGATCTACCTGATCTCCTTGACCTTGATTGTCTTTCAAAAGAGCAGATTTGGAAATGAAAACTATTGATCAACAAAGCTTGCACCTCTCCAACAACCTTATGGGAAAATTAGCGACTAGGGGACCAATTCACAACTCATTGAATAACTTCAAGATTTTTATAGAAAGCTGACTCTTATATGAGTTTGGGAAAAAAAGGTAGAAATAAATGCAAACACAAAACATGAAAAGTGGTGATGTGCCAACGCTTTTACAACATCTCAAAATCCAAATTATTTTCAAGGAATGATATAATAGACACAGAATTCCACAACCATTCATTATTGGGAAGAGAACAAACAACAAAGGCTAGATACAAGCACAATGCAATCATTCAAATCTACCTAGAGGAAGTGTTCATTAGGTTCGATCAAGAATAAAAGTTCCAAGAGTTAACAATAAACATTCAAAAAGCCACATAAACTCTTCCTCTTAATAAAACATAACATGAAGAAACAATAACCTTTAAAGAAAAAAGAGAAGTCCAATGACATAATCCAATTTCTATAGGCTATCACTTTATCATATAAGCTTACAGCATGGAAATCAAATAATCAAACTATTCGAATTAAGCTAGACACAATGTTCTATTCTGAATGAAGATATAAAGAAGGAAATATTGATAGAGGCCATCTCATGCACAGTTTCAAATATTTCTCCCAAATAGTTCATACTTAAATATCAAATGAAATTTAAAACAGAGGTTGGATTCCAATCAGAAAATAGTTTGAGTTAAAACAGATATAACATGCCAGAGTGAAGTAGTGTTTTGCAAACTCTAATGAAAAATTCTTCCTATAACTATGGAAAACTAAAGAATTTATTTCCAAGAGGGAAAAATTTAGGAACCCTTTTCTTTTGCTGCCACCTCAAATTTATAGCCGAAAGGAGAGAGAAATGCCACCTCTACCCAAAAGTAATTATTGCCAGATGTCTGCACCTGATAGATCACAATCCGATCAGAGATCTTTTAATTAGGTTGCGGTAATCTTCACTCATCAATTCTCAACTACTACATTAATATCCCTCAGATATTTAGCAAGATTGCCCTCTATAAACACTCGAATCCTAGAAAATAGCCTACCAAAAAGTCTCATTGACCAATCATGTGGCTTGGTGGTATTGAATCAAATCTTCCTCCTGAAAACTAGAGAAAAAGTACGCTCTGACAAACTCCAAATAGAAAAATCCTTAAAGAATAGCTTCTTCGTAATGAAGAGATGACATGTTGAGTGGGAAGGTATTCTCAGATTTGTGAAAATCATTTTTGAGAGATTTCCCGCTGAACTGACATGTGGTGCAACTTTCTCCCTAAAGGAAAGCGATGAAGAAAACCCATGTAGCCACCACGTGGCACATTGGATGCCATTCAGAACCAGGTTTATTTTGTGCATGGACCCTCCCGAAGCCAAAAAAAATAAAGCCAAAAAAAAAGACTACGAAAAAATTTTCTTCATAGTTCAGGTGACTCACAGGGGGCCTTTGCTTGCAGAGGCGCGAACCTAGACACCTAGAAATTCTTGGAGTTTGAGGATAGAAAAATGTTGCATCTCCCAATGCGCATCACTCGATCAAATAAGATTAAAAATAACCTTGTATGCTTGATCTAGCTCAAAGAGTTCTTGCAAGGAAAAAAATCCTCATCTTGCTAAAATAACTCCCAAGTGATAATAGAGACAAGAAAGTGAAAGGATATCATGCTTGATGTTGTCGATGATGGGCGTTGCACTCAAAAGTGAGAGTTCTATAGAATTTCAGACCTTATGTCTAATTTCATCTATAATCTGCTCGATCGATAACACATCTCCATTTGGTGAAAGGGAGGGAGGCAATCCAAAGCTATGTAAGACACCAAAATCTTTCTTGATTTTTTCAACCCTCTTGTTCAACATTGCTTGGTATTCTCTTCTCTTTGCTGGAATATTTTGACAGTGGGAGAATTCAGTTTCTTTGTTGGAGGTGGCTCTTTAATTTGGAATTCCTGCACTTCTTAGAGCCTCATGCGTGGCCACACATAACCTAGAAATCAAACTTTGGGATTCCACTATTCGGGGAGCATACTCCTGCAAAACATGGTTAGCCAATAGACCAACCCTTTCATTTAATTCTAGAGCATCCTTCGAAAACTATAGAGATGGTTTGAGGATAGTGAGCACAACTATGATTCACTCCCAGTATGTGGATACCAAACTTTTCAACATAGGAAGGGTGTAAGATCTTTGTGCAACCATTAGCTCTTGTTGTAACTAAGCCTCCTTTGCTCAAGCATTCTCCTACATTTGATTATTCTCGTTGAGGAAATTCGCAATCTCAAAGCCTAATTTTTCAATCTCTTGATCACAAGCCTACAAAGCAGACTCAACTTCTTTCTTGTCATGTCTTAAGTTTTTTTCTTCTGCTTGGGCATTTTTTGACTTTTTGGAATATTGAGATCAAACATTGTCCAATTCTCTCTTTATGCTTTCCTGTGTTCACAGGTACTCTGTATTTGATTGGCACTCAACAACAAGCTCAACCTTCAACCTATCAATCTCAACATACAATTGAACCTGCTCACCTTGGGTCTCTATGAGCAACCTTGCTACATTCTCTTGTTGATCCAATATTTGCCTTATGCGGGAAATTTCAACATCTCTAGCTTTGCTTTCTATTTGCAGCCTAATCACTGTTTTCCTTACATTCATTAATTCTTCCTCACGCTTCTTCAATTTCCATTCCAACCTCTCATAATCCATATATACCACCTTTTGGGTGGTCTTAGCTAGATACACCTTGTCATGCAAGCGAATTTCATTCAAATCTACACCCATGGCCCTAATGTCGTAGTCCTTCATTTTCATTTGTCCTTCAGGTTGAGATGCGAGTGGCTTCATGAGAATAATCCATAGAGAATTTCAGTCTTCATTGAAGAAAGTTTCAATCTTCTTGGTGGATGGTAGTTTAGCGTTCTTTAACAACTGTTTATGCTTCCTAGCTTGTCGGGCCCACTTAGTTGCTTCAAAATTCTCTTGAAGAGTCTGTAGGGTGTCAATACTTTGTGTTGCAATAGAAGCACCAGGAGGAAGACTAAAAAGAGTAACAAAAGGAGAGACTTTAGATGTATGAACATGTGGGGAGGAAAATAGGAGCGTAATCATGGAAAATGGTGGGATGCCAAATTGAGGTTGGGCTGGGGAAAACCTAGTTGGAGTAAAGAGGGAAACATGAGGAATGGGAGATTTTTTCCTAGGTGAGGATGGACTTGGGGTAATGGGCAACATGGATGGTTAAGATTTTTCAATAGGGGCCCTAGATAGGGAGAATAAAGAATCAACAACAGCGAAAGTAGATGCTGCTCACTCAACACATGGGGGTACACCACAAGGTGTATAAAAAATAGTAGGGGGTTCATTAATGACCAAAAGCTCAAGGTTCGTGGATGGAGTATTCTCTTCAATAGATGGGGGTAAAGGAGTAATGAAAGATAGAGGAAGGAAGAGGAGGGGGAGCGAGACTTACCTAGACCACAGTGGTTAGAATTTTTTGTAGAATGAATTCTAATTTTTCATCTCCCTTGTCTGCTACCTCAGGTGCACCCAAGTCTTGGACTCACCTTCCCTTTGCACGACCTGAACTGGTGCATTCTGATCTTTTAGTAGACAATATCACTAAGGCTTGGACCTCATCAACCACATCAGACCTTCTTGGGGACCGTCAAAACCTCTTTCCCTTACTTTAGACATTGGAAGAGGATATGGGTTGTGAGTCCTTTTTCTTTGAGCTTCTTCTTCTGTCGGACTCCTAGGGTTGGAATGTATGACACATAAGTCACTCCTCTTCAATCTTGTGAGTGGTCTCTGGGTTGCTATTGTTGGTGTTAGCCTATCAGTCATAAATTTCCTCAAACTTTTGATCATGTGGCCGAAACTCTCTGAGCAACTTATTTAGGCACTTCATCTCTTGTTGGAACCTCAATAAATCTATCTTCTTTCTTTCTGACCATCCCTAGTGCTTTATTTGATTGTTGAGGGTTTTATTTATCAGGAGATTCCTTTGATAATCTTCCTATGGTTTATATAAAATTACTCATTTCGGTCATCTGATTGGTATGTGGGCCAAGTTAATGTACACTTCTACCCTTTCCTGAGTCAGATTCCTCCTAGACTCTAGATACTATTGACTAGATCATGTTTCAAAGAGAAGTGCCTTGTTGGATTGATAGATGAGGAATAAGCCTAGGGTTGCTAGCAGATTTGTATGTTCCTTCTCTGCCATTCACTTATCCAGTGTCATCTGACTATTGACAATGCAAAGGGAGAGCAAATATAACTTTGTCTTCTTTATTCCAGAGCCATAGGCATTGTCGGCAAGGGTTTCCAAATGACATGCCTCCAACATGAAAAATCTATTTGTTACAAATATGGGGAGTCAGAAAGGTTCTTGACAAACCCATGAAATTTGATAAATGTGAAATCCTCTCCTAGGAAATAATCCATTGGATTCGACATAGTTTTCATCGATTGTAAAGCCTCAAGAGAAAAATGGCCCATAGGATGCGACAACAATTCTTGAAGCACCGGTCTCAGAAAATGGTCTACAAACCAATAATAATTGCATATTTTTGACAATACATAGATCCACATAGAAACTAACTGACATAAACCATTTGCATCGAGCCTAGACACTAGAAAATTTCTCTCCAGAAACTCAAAATTTTGATGCAAAATCAAGTGAGCCAAGAAAGAAGAATATCTGAATTTATACTTGGTATGGTAATTCCTCAATTGCTCCAACATGCTCACAACTACTATATCAGTAAAAATTGTGATATTTCTTCCCTCTCTCCCTTTTGAGTATTAAGTCTAGGCTCATCTAGAAGGGATGGAATTACTCATCATTATCAAAACCAAAAATCCTAGCTAGAATTGAGAAAGCGTCTTGTGTGTTGCTCTTGAAATTTCTACATGCAAGAGGAAAAGAAAAATGACCTCTCACTGAAACTTCCTTTTCTCACTCTCATGGAAAATTTCTCTCTAGTTTGCTTCTTCTCAGAAAATTTCCATATTTTCCTTAAAAAATGGCTCGGCACCCTAGTTGGTAGGGATACACAACATATCCCATATGGCTTTGACAGAGATCATAACCTTGATCCTATTGCACACAATGGCTCCCGTCTCTCTATTGAACCTTTTGGAACATGCATCCACTAACTCTAGGCATGGGTGTATGGTAGGAAACATCAACTATGGAAACCCACAATTCCAGAATCGAGAGGAAAAACTGTTAAATGTACCATGCTTTAACATTCTTCAAAATTCCCCCTTCTTAAGGCTCTTAGGGTTAACCAAAAATTTTGGATCAAAAATATTGTCAAAAACATATAGCACCGCCTCTCTATCAATAGTTTTATCTACTTGTACCCTTCTAAAAAATTTAAACGGCCACTCCTCAAGCAGTGGGGCATTGGTGAATGAGTTCTGCCCAAAGATATTAGGAAAACCAAGCCTTCTAGATGAAACTCCAGCCTTTCTACCAGTCATTGATGGCTCCACAATTTTTGCTTCAAGAAGTTACAGAGAGTTTCTTTACAAAAAACAACCACTTTACTTTTGCTACTTTAGAAAAATCTACCTTTTGGTGTAGTTAATTCCCTTAGCACATGCATGTCGTTAAGGCTACGCCGTTACCACTAGTCTATTAAATATTGTGAACAAGGAGATACGTGTAGATTTGAGATTTGTATCCCTTAGAAATGCCAAAAACTCTACGAGAATGGAATTAGTGCATTCTCTCCACCACCTCTCTTCACAAATAAGCTCGTTGCCTTGGGGAGCATGCTTTTAGTTATGAAAAATGTGCTTAGGTGATGCAAGGTACCTTTGAAAAGAAGCACCCATTTAATTTGTCATATTTTAGCACATTAATCCATGTCTTTTCACATAAATGAGCTAGCTAGTGTTGATGATCTCACAAAGGACACATGTCAATGATCAACTTATGTGAGCATTTACTCCCAATTCCCAAATTTAATTTTTAGAACCTTATGTCACATTCTTCGTATGATTTATCCCTTGTCCTCTGGTTGCTTTGATATTTTTCCCATTGTCATCTAGCCAAAAATATACTTTTTGTTGAGTGGGTTTGCCGACATGTCTTTTCTATAAATAGCTATAGCACCTTAATGCAATATTCATTCGAAAATATAGCTTTTTGAGTTTAGCAAGCTTTTTCGCTCTCTCTATTCTACCCTTCACTTTGCTAGTTTTAGCTATGTCTATTGGCCTAGGAACTCTTGTTTGTTTTCTTCCATGAAGGTCGTAATATGCCTTCACCGGGGAGATCACTGCTGATAGAATTAAGTGTCTACTGAAGAAGTGTGAACGCCTTGGGGTAATAGCATTTCGATGGGTAGTCAACTAGGACTTTATTGAGGATGCGAAGCAACTACAACATCGTATCTCACTTCGTGGCCTCCATCCTAGACTTGAACATTGCCAAACCCATGATTGTTGACTTGTGTTGTCGGATGTTTGACAACTCTCTCCTGGAAGGGCTTGTCAAAATTATGCAAGTCACTATCATAGGTGTTGACATTCCAAGTGTAATGGACCTCTGTAGGCATGTTGATCATCAGATGGAGATACTTTGGCTACCCTTTCTGACCGACTTCCACACTATGGACCTTGAAGGTCACTGCTCGTTGTGTTTACCCATGGCCACTTATTTCCTATAGGAGTATGGCATAGAACACGTTCTTGGGTTGGGCTTTAGGAAGAATTTCAAGTTTCTGGCGTACAACTGCGAAGAATAGAAGATGAGGTCAATGCACTATGTGTTTTTATGTCCCCTATATCCCTTTCAAAGAAGAAGAAGAAGAAGAAAAACTAACTATGGGTAGCTTTCCCACATAACTATGGTTGGAGGCCTAATCTTTTCATTTTTTGTACTTTTCCTCTAGTTTGCTTCTTTTTTCTCTGGGACTCTTTTTGGGTTTTTCTCGAGAGAGCTTCAAGTTAAAATTTGAACCTTAGGTTGTATTACACTTGTAAAATTTTGATGAATATATATAACACAATACTTTTCTACTTCTTCTATGTTTCTCTCATGTCTTATTCTTAAAACTAAAATGTATATACAATTTTTTTACATATGGTCCATAACTATAATTTTTTTTAATGAACAATGTACTTTAGTGGAATAATTTTAGATAAATATAGTTCACCGGTATATCTAGAGCATTGAATTCCATATCTTAAAGTTCATACACATTCTTTTCTTTGCATGTGCTCATTCGGAAGGGTCCCTTCCACATTGCTTCAAATTTGGTATGCTACCCTGGTTTTGCAGTGTGCTCACCGTAATTTAGCACTAGGCTTCCTTCCTTAAAATATGGGTCAGAATTCTTCTTGTCGAACCACCACTTAATCGTATGTTGGAAACCGATCATGGCTCCAAAGGCCTTTTCTCTGTCTTCCTCAAGTTTGAGGAGCTCCACTAACCATACTTCCATTTTGTCACTTTCCTCCATTTCTAGGGCTTTCAGTAGTTGCAAAGCGGGGAGTTCCATGGAAACAAGTAGATCAACAGACAACCTTCAAAGTTGAGATCGAGGGAAAGTGAGTCATTTTGGTTTGTGTGAGTGAGCCTTAATGGTGGAAAGGACATCAAGCTACCAAATTAAGAGTTGTAAGGTCTTTAAAACTTTTTTAAAAGCATAATTGAGGATTGATAAAAGCATTCTTCACATCCAAGGAGCTTGTGCTGCATTTTTCAAGCTAGTTAAAAATTGGAGTTGGGGTTTTATGCTCATGTCAAACCCTTGTCCGACCCGTAGGTTTTATTTTGTGAAACCAGAAACCCTATTTTATAAAAACCCTAAAGCCATGGCTCCTAAAGTGAAAGCATCTTCATCAAAGGGGGAGGCCTCTAGCTCCAAAAGACCTTTGAGTAAGGACCTAGTTGACCAGCTGCCACCCTCAACCAAAGAAAAACCTAAGGGTTAGTTGCTCTTCTAGGGTACACAAATAGTAGAGGGCCTAATTGACAAGCATAACTCTATTAGGGTTGCTACATTTCCTTGCACTGGATGGGATTTATTTAGTGGCTGGTTTGGAAATATAAATTATGGTGTTCTAGTTGGTAACCCTTGGAATCTTGACTTGGGAAAATTGACTGTGCCAAATGTATACCTAGATATTAATTTGTTAAAAGAAATAGCTATCAATTATGACTCGGTCACTAGGACTATGAGGTCCTTTGACAAAATTTACATGGTTAAGGTCACTAAGGAAGAAATTTCTTGGGTTTTCAGTCTCACTGAATGGACTAAGAGCCTAGTTTAGATCAATGTAAAGGCTCTCAAGGAAGAATATGAGAAGACTAAGAATTCATTTAAGGTCCATATCTTGTCAAAGTACCTAGGTGAGATTGGGGGCCAAAGGGTTACATTGGGACCATTTGGTAAAGAGCCCTATCCTATTAATTATTTTGTCCCTTATTTCCAAAGGAATTTCTACTCCATTTTTTTAGTTAATTGGTTATGGCCCAGTCACTGGAATTCCCATGGCATGGATGTATATGGTAGCCCACATCCAATGCCCCCATTATTGCACAATATATGATTATGTATGGTTTCTTACATAGAAAATTCATGAGGGTCTGGTAAAGTTAAAGAAGGGTGTAGTTGGGGTAAGATTCAACTGGTATTCATTGTTCACGCACATGTTTCTATTCAAGGCTGCACCTTACTTTGGGAAAAATATGGCACTAGATAGAGTAGATGGTGATTTAGATTTTCTTGTCCAGTGTTGGACTACTGTCCTAGATAAAGATGATAAAAAATTTGACTATGTGATATTTGAGAACTTGTTTACCTCTTAATTGAGAAGAGCTTTGGCCATGAATGTGCCAGGAATTCCCAAGGTCCTACATGATCTCGTGAGACCTAAAGATAGGAGGCTTTTATTGGGGGTTGATCATAATTGGGGAGATGTTATCCCTTATTCTGGATATACTATTTTGAGAGTGTATGGTGCTACTATCTCACCTCATTTACTGCCTAAATGTGTATTAGAAAGAATTGGGTTCCTTGAAATGATGCAGTAGTTGGGAAGTGTTGAAAATAAAAATTTGAAGGATTAGGGAAAATGAATTTTTTTCCCTTTATACACATGCTTCTCTAATTTTGTAATGACTAAGGGAGGCTGGGATATTACAAATGATATACTCAAAAAATTTCACATGAAAAGAGTAGGGGTAAGGGAGTATCATGATCCTAAAGGTTTGATAGCTTGGTTAAAGTTAAGAAATAGGAGTTCCAAATTTGAGCATATTTTCCAGAGCCCAAGGATGTAATAAGTAATATATTTGATCCTTTGGAGAAAGATGATAGAAAATAAAAATGGATTGATTTAAAAAAAATATAGAGAAAGGTAAGGGAAAAGGACCCTGAATTTACTGCTCTTGTAGAAATCCCAAATATAATGCAGAGGATGGAATATGTGTTTTGAAATTTTGAAACAGTAGTTGGCCACCTTGAGGGTGAAAGGATGATTCAGGATAAAGGAAAAGCCCCCATAGAGGAGGAGCATGGTGGAGGAGAAATCCTTGTTATGGAGGAGAGGCCAATGCCTTAGATTCCCAAGGAACAAAACATAAAGTATTTCATAAGGAGAAAGAACAAAGAAAAGAAGGAAGATGTAGTTGTTGCTTCCTCTCAACAAGAGGAGAAAATAGTTGTTTCTCTAGTACCACAAGTTCCACCACCATCTCCTCCAAGGACAATTGGGCTTGAAATTATGGATGTTGATTCCTCATCACAACATGCCTCACCACCAAAAGAGCCACCATTGAAGAAGCAAAAGGTCAAATCAACAGGTTTGGTAGATTACAATGATGATGAATCTAATGAAGAGATTTGGGTATCTAAGTAGGAAATGCAATAGTGAATGCCTTCTACAATAGCAGTGAGTGTGCAACAACAATTAGGTATGAGGTTGACCAAGGTTGACCTCACTAGGATTAATGAAATTGATGATGTGAGGGTGGAGGCATGCTCAAGGTTCATGGATGATGATTCATTTGTAAATTATCAAGCTTTCCTGGAGTTTTCCCATATGGCTAAGAAGGATCAATATGTTACTACTATGGCTAAGCAAATAAGTCTTCATCCAAAGTTTCTTGAGGCAACTATTCAAGCACAGGTCCTACAGGAAATGAAAACAAAATTTTATGGAATGACTGTAATATAAGGTAGAGTGCTAGTAAGGAATAGTGGTGTTTTGTTGTTTCCATAATGGGATCTAGCCTCTTCCATAGACTTTGATACAATAAAAAGGTGTGATAGACCTCTCTATAATTTAGAAGAGGAGGCTATAATTTCACTACAAGGATCTGCATTCAATGAGCAATGAGATACATTTTCTATATGGGCCATAGACCCTAGCACCAAAAAACCTGATAATGTAGAACCTATACCAGATTATAGAGGGGGCTTGATAATAAAGAGAGTCTCAGAGACATCAACTCTTGAGACAACAATAATGTTAGTGAATTTTCCTTAGTTTACTAAAGCCATAGTGGAGTCAATCACTACAGAGAAGGAGCAGTTTAAGAAGCAATATAATGAATTTTTGGTTGATTATGGAAATACTAAACAACAAAAGATGCAACTACAAACTGAGATAACATTATTAAAGGAGAAATTAAAAAAATTGCAATTAGGAGCATAAATGCAGACTGATTCTACCTCTTCCCCCACTTCACATGAGCCAATGCCTACTTCTTATGCCCCTTTAACAAGTTCCTCATGGGAAATTGTGCCATATAATATGGGAATTGTACCCATTTCAGTGATAGAGCCAAATACATCAGAAGTACCACGTATGAAGGAAGGTGCCAACAAGGAGGAGTTGCTTAAGAAGCTAAATGATTAAAAAGATAAATATGACAATCACAATAGGGAAATATTTGTCACTAATATGAAGATTGTCACTATGGTCCTAGAGCATTTAAATAGAGGGGTTAATAACAAACTAAACAACATTCATGATAGCTATTCCTCTATGAAATTTTCTATAAATAATTTTGAAAATGATAAGGAGAAAGCTATTCCACTTATGGAGACATGGATCCCAAGGTTGTAGGAGTTGATAATTATTTTTATTGGAGCCTTGTAGGATGCTAACCCCCCTGAGAAGCTTAAACCCACCATTCAAATTGTAAATGAAATTTAGGAGTTTAGGGAAATGTAAAGCCTTTCGAGACTAGGATAAGGGAACTGGTCAAGAAATTTCATGAAACACATCGTGGTCTCCTCCCATCCATTTTAAAGGATGATGGCAACATCAAGACCCTACAGGATTGGAGAAATGAAACCAATGAAGTCATCTCAGGACATGTTGCTTTGATTTGTCAAGGGCCCATGCAAAGATTGTCCTGGAAGAGTTTGATGAGGCCAATTAGGTTGATACCAAGTATTCACCTTATAGACAAAAGGTTGATAGAGTCATGAGCTTTATTTGGCCCACTGAGGATGAATTCGAGGCTTGGAAGAAAAAATACTTGGATGTATTGGAGGAGTGATTTGTAATTGTAGGGTGGTGAGTGCAACTTGCAACCATGGTGAATAACGAATGAGAGAGAAACAATACATAACCTAGAAATAGTACAAATTGGGATTTTGTTGAAGTATTGCAAAATATTATTCTTTCCCCTGCACGGAAATTGGTGGCATGCATGTTGACTTGGATGGTTCAGTTTCTCTCTCCTTTATTTTATTTTTACACTTTATGGTTTTTTTGATTGGGCGTGCACGTGGTTAACGCTTTTGGGATTGTGAGTAAGATATTTTGATGTTGTTACAATGAATGTTGAATGCCTTTTGGAAAGTGAGTGTATCTTCCTTAGAAAATAAAATAGGTTTTTTCTTATCTTCTTTCCCCCCACTCTACAAAGTACAAATGTAACCATCGAGGGGGATCTTGAAATTGAAATGTATGTCAAATGTAAATTCGACTTTAATTATAATTTGGCTCGATGCTTGTTGTTCCCATGTTTCTATAAATGGGAATTCACGGTCAATTACAAAGGTCTTTTGATGGTTTAGCAAATTTTGAGCTCATGTAAGAACTTTGTATTTCAAGTATAGAGAAATAGAGTAGTGTTGAGTCTTAAGAATGCATTCAGATTTGTAATATGCTTAATGGTTTTATAGTCACAATGGAGTATGAATGATAAATTACACATTCTGGATTAGTTTATCTCCTTTGTATTTTGTCTTTTGAATTATGGATAAAGGGATTAAGGTTCTTTTATTTGTCTTTAACCACTTTGGTTGAATGTGTGATTTCATTTTTTCTTTTGGTTCAAAGAGCTAAGTAAATGGTTAAACTGTAATGCCCTACCATGTAACCCTAAAGGAAGTTGTAATTAACGACTTAAGTGAACCAATTTTTTTTTTCTAAAGTGCAATTAACATACACATTCACTTACTAATTAACAACAACCTCAAGGCTACAAGGTTGGGATTACTTAAACCCACACATACATCTTACTTAAACCATAGCATTTAATACTTTATGAAATAACATCATACAACAAGGATACCACATAACATAGTAAGATAAACATCCAAGTTACAATTTCATATTCATTTAAATAATCCAATAGTTACATCACTCATTCCTAGAATGAGGCAATAGTACAAATGTATTATAATATCACAATTCCACCTCATAAACATAAGAGAGGTAAAATAACTTATACAAACTGAAATATTACAATGCATGAATATAATACAAGAACTATAAGCTGTCCAATTCGATGTATCGCCACCAAGTACTAAAGAAGAATGGGGACCTGATGGTTTTGGTGCATGTTCCACCCAACCAAGTGGTACCCGAAGGCCCACCCCCCATGCTAGGAGATAGTAACAAAGTAACATGGACAAAGATCTACAACCTCTAACCAAAGACAGACTCATACTGACTCAACCAAACACAAATACAACATAAGTACAACACATGTAACAACTCTCACTTCACTGACATAGTCACATTGCTTCCAGACATAAAATAGATCAAGTATGTTCAGAAAACCATACACATGACATAAAATACCAAACAGACAGTTGTCCTAGACAGAGTGTCATCGCACAGCTCATAATAAGTTACCCTCGACAAATCTTCATAGGCTCCGATGATCGTGGTGACCTCTACCGACCCTTGGCACTCATACTTACTAGTGTGGAATCAAATACCTCTGGTACAGACGAGATAGATGACTATGCCATTCCAGGCCTTTCCACTCATTCCAAGCCTTAACTAGCACTTGACTATGAGTGAAGCTAGAACTTATCTTTTTAGTGTGTAGTACTCCCCAAATTTTCATTTCAATTTTAGTTATCACTTGCTTAAAACTCACTTCCATAGGTTACCCAAATCCTACCTCTTCCGGGTAATGGAAGCCACTCTTCTATTCGACAACACACAAACAAATTATCCACCAAGGGAATCACAAGTGCATACAACCTAGGTATCAAAACCACTCCATCACAAGGAGGAAACAAAATAAAGGAACCCACTCCAACAAAAGGAGGCAACCTTAAGGGAGGTACAAAACAACCCCGTTTGAGGAAACTTACTGATAAGACATCACACTACCCAAGGGAAAACACCGGTTGACATCATGAATCGATCCTCTAAGATTCTCTGGAAGACTTACAAATCTTGGACTAACACATAATCCCATATCCCAAAATACAACATGACGACATAGCTACAAAAGCAATCAAGTCATTAATCAAATCTAATATTTTAGGATTTCCTAAATCCATACTCAAGCAATAGCTAACGTTTACAAAGGCAAAGGCACAATAACAAGGTTTAATCAAATAACCATATACCCCTTTTCTATTTTCATAATAGAGAATCCTAAACAATTTAAACTCACAACCCTTTGCGAAATACGAGGAAAATAACTCTAAGAGATAATCAAGAGGAAATTACTATTTTTGGACATTCTAAATCCATATCTCATTCATAATTTCATTCACAATAATTAAATTGCTCTAATAGAAATAAATAAGTTAAAATAATTAACTGCCTTTTTCAATATAATCATTTTCTAAATTTACTTTTAATACAACATAAAAAGTATAACAAATAATATTTTCAATTTCCCATCTAAATCCTATATCTCTTAACTTTCCATTTAAAAACATGTCATTTATACAATATCTTTTCCTTATCTAACTTCCCATGCATTCAACCTTATCCTTTAAAAATCTCCATGCAAACTCAAATACTTGCACTTAAATAAAACAAATTAAATACTAATTATACTCCTGATTGAAAACAACATGTAAATATACATCATATGTATATATTAATATATTATAATAAAATAATACATTATTTAATAAAACATATTAAATTTCAACAAATAATTTCCAAAAGCCTATACTTTTAAACATTTAAATAAAACCAAAATGTTGTTATAATATTATTTCATAAAAAACAAATTTACACAATACTCATATTAATTATTTCTTTAATCCAATTAAACAAATGATATAAAATATATCATATTATTTAAAAACTATATTTTATTATTCATTTTATTAAATAAATATATTTAACATTAAAATATTATTTAATATGCATTGATATTAAATAACAAACATCAAAATTTTATTAAACTAAAAACTATACTCGAAAAACCCTAAATATCCTTATGAATGGCGGACGGACTAAACAGGGTTCGCGGATTTCAAAATAGAATTTATATTAAAAAAAGGTTTAATTTTAATGGGGAGGGGTGGCTGTGGCCACCCCCCACCCCACTCCATACACTAGCAGCCTCCAAACAGGGGATTGCAGCTGCCCAAAGGCAGTGCTCCCTCCACTATGTGGAGGGCGCTGTCTTTGGACAGCCGCAGCCTCCCCTCACACCAGACTCCCGATATAAGGGGTGCGGTGGAGGGTCTCCCTCCACATCGCCGCTCCCATATGGAGGCGGCGGTGGGGAGGAAGATCCTCCCCTGACTCCCTTAACCAAAACAAAACCCTTCACTGGAAAACAAGAAAAAAGAATAGTGACTCAAAAAAAAATTTTCAACGAAAATTCATTTCAATACTCCGAATTTTGCCCGATGTACGGATGTTGTCACAGGGGTTTAAAAAAAAAACAATTTTCAACAGTAATATAAAATATATATATTATATGTATATATATATTTAACAATATATATATATATTTCCAGAATTTCAACTACAAGATAGATTAAAGAGATTTTCCAGAAAATCCAATTTTCACAGAGGTTTAACAAAATTCATTTTTTTAAACTATTTTCTTGAATTCTTTAAACAATTAAAAGAATATTTAAAACCAAATGGATTTAAATTAAAAATTCTAGAAACTTTTCAAAACAAAATTGTTTTTCAGAGAGGTTTAAATTTTTTAAAAACAATCTAAATGTATTGTTCAACCTCTAGGTTTGAATCAAATAACAAAACTATCTATTTCCTTAAATGAAATAAATTCTACAGAGGTTTTCACAATTTTCCCAAATCACAAAAGCTTTAAATTAATTGATTAATTTCTTTCTTCTATTCACAAATTCGTTTTCCCAATAGATTTGACAACAAATTGATTAATCACTATAATTTTGAAAGCATTCAAAGAACAACACAAACTACAGAAGAAAACCTGATTCCAGAAGCTACAAGTAATGAAAATTTGATGTTGAGCTTCCTCCAAAGTTTCAATCCAACAATTTAATGAATCCAACCAAGAAAACAATCCACAAACACCACAAAGATTTCCAGAATAACTCCAAATAAATCTACAGCCAAATAATTTCTTCAATCCCTCTTCTGTGCAATTTTCCAAAATTATCCTTTTACACCAGAAGAAGTTTTTCCTCTTTTAAAAGAATTCTCTCCCAACCATCAATTTTTCAATCCCATCTTAATTCCTCAATTCCACTCACACATGCATGCCTAATTAAAAATATCTTGCACAACCAAATCTGATTTTGCATGCAAATCTGAAACTTAAAATATCTAAATATCAGTTATCTCCAAAATTGAAAACCAACTTTGCTTTTAAAATCCAATTTCAATTTCTAATTTAATTCCAACTTAATTGAAATGAAATTCCAAAATAATTAAATTTCCACAAATTGAAATTAAATTCCAAGTTAATTTTAATTCTTTTATCATTTTAAATTTTCTTGCAACACATTTAATTAATTAATTTAATTATTTAATAACTAAATTCAACCCCTTGGATTAAATTTAATCAATTAAATAAATTAAATATAATTGATTAATTTAAATATAAAATTTTATCCACATTGCATAATTTAAATTAAATAATCATCAACATGATATAATGCAATTATTCTAAACATCTATTTCCAAAACAAGAATCTTTCAGAATTAAATAACATTAAAGTAAGGCAAACAATGACTCAACACAGACGACTGACGACACACTATGGCTAGGGTGTAGACTTGACACATGTTACCTAGCTACTATCTCCCTTCAACTTAACCATTGGATCGACACGCTTAGACCTGTGAAACCAGGTGGAGTCGGTGTCATGTACCTGCAAACCTGAAAACATAGTATCCAACATCATAAAATATAAACAACATATAATACATGAGACCCTCCACCGCACCCCTTATATCGGTTAGTCTAGTGTGAGGGGAGGCTGCGGCTGTCCAAAGACAGCACCCTCCACATAGTGGAGGGAGTGCTGCCTTTGGGCAGCGCAATCCCTTGTTTGGACGCTGCTAGTATATGGAGTGGGGCGGGGGTTTGGCCACAGCCAACCCCTCCCCATTAAAATTAAACCTTTTTTTTATATAAATTCTGTTTTGAAATCCGTGAACCCTATTCAGTCCGTCCGCCATTCATAAGGATATTTAGGGTTTTTCGAGTATAGTTTTTAGTTTAATAAAATTTTGATGTTTGTTATTTAATATCAATGCATATTAAATAATATTTTAATGTTAAATATATTTAGTTAATAAAATGAATAATAAAATATAGTTTGTAAATAATATGATATATTTTATATCATTTGTTTAATTGGATTAAAGAAATAATTAATATGAGTATTGTGTAAATTTGTTTTTTATGAAATAATATTATAACAACATTTTGGTTTTATTTAAATGTTTAAAAGTATAGGCTTTTGGAAATTATTTGTTGAAATTTAATATGTTTTATTAAATAATGTATTATTTTATTATAATATATTAATATATACATATGATGTATATTTACATGTTGTTTTCAATCAGGAGTATAATTAGTATTTAATTTGTTTTATTTAAGTGCAAGTATTTGAGTTTGCATGGAGATTTTTAAAGGATAAGGTTGAATGCATGGGAAGTTAGATAAGGAAAAGATATTGTATAAATGACATGTTTTTAAATGGAAAGTTAAGAGATATAGGATTTAGATGGGAAATTGAAAATATTATTTGTCATACTTTCTATGTTGTATTAAAAGTAAATTTAGAAAATGATTTTACTGAAAAAGGCAGTTAATTATTTTAACTTATTTATTTCTATTAGAGCAATTTAATTATTGTGAATGAAATTATGAATGAGATATGGATTTAGAATGCCCAAAAATAGTAATTTCCTCTTGATTATCTCTTAGAGTTATTTTCCTTGTATTTCGCAAAGGGTTGTGAGTTTAAATTGTTTAGGATTCTCTATTATGAAAATAGAAAAGGGGTATATGGTTATTTGATTAAACCTTGTTATTGTGCCTTTGCCTTTGTAAACGTTAGCTATTGCTTGAGTATGGATCTAGGAAATCCAAAAATATTAGATTTGATTAATGGCTTGAATGCTTTTGTAGCTATGTCATCATATTGTATTTTGGGATATGGGATTATGTGTTAGCCCAGATTTGTAAGTCCTCCAGAGAACTTTAGAGGATCTAAGAGGGTTGTCGATTCATGATGTCAACTATTGTTTTCCCTTGGGTAGTGCATGATGTCTTATCAGTAGTTACCCGGTTTCCACGAACGGGGTTGTTTTGTACCTCCTATGAAAGGAGTGGACTATGTGGTTGTTGCCTCCAAGATGTTTGGAGCGTGTTCTTTTATTTGTTTCCTCCTTGTGATGGAGTGGTTTTGATACCTAGGTTGTATGCACTTGTGATTCCCTTGGTGGATAGTTTGTTTGTGTGTTTTCAAATAGAAGAGTGGCTTCTTGTAGGGGCTAGAGCCCGAAATAGGTAGGATTTGGGTAACCTATGGAAGTGAGTTTAATCAAGTGATAACTAAAATTGAAATGAATATTGGGGAGTACTACACACTAAAAAGATAAGTTCTAGCTTCATTCATAGTCAAGTGCTAGTTAAGGTTTGGAATGAGTGGAAAGGCTTGGAATGGCATAGTCATCTATCTTAACCGTACAAGAGGTATTTTATTCCGCACTAGTAAGTATGAGGGCTGAGGGTTGGTAGAGGCCACTAGGATCACCGGAGCCTATGAAGATCCACCGAGGGTAACTTATTATGAGCTGTGCGATGACACTCTGTCTAGGACAACTGTTTGTTAGTATTAATGTTATGTGTATGGTTCTCTGAACATACTTGATCTATTTATGTCTGGAAGCAATGTGACCTATGTCAGTGATGTGAGAGTTGTTCTTGTATTCTTATGCTGAACATGTGTTGTACTTATGTTGTACTTATGTTTGGTTGAGTCAGTATGAGTCTATCTTTGGTTAGAGGTTGTAGATCTTTGTCCATGTTACTTTGTTACTATCTCCTAGCATGGGGGGTGGGCCTTCGGGTACCACTTGGTTGGGTGGAACATGCACCAAAACTATTGGGTCCCCATTCTTCTTTAGTACTTGGTGGCGAGACATCCAGTTGGATAGCTCGTGGTTCTTGTATTATATTCATGCATTGTAATATTTCAGTTTGCATAAGTTATTTTACCCCTCTTATGTTTATGAGGTGGAATATGGTTATTGTAATACATTTATACTATTGCCTCATTCTAGGAATGAGTGATGTAACTATTGGATTATGTAAATGAATATGAAATTGTAACTTGGATGTTTATCTTACTATGTTATGTAGTATCCTTGTTGTATGATGTTATTTCATAAAGTATTAAATGCTATGGTTTAAGTAAGATGTATGTGTGGGTTTAAGTAATTCCAACCTTGTAGCCTTGAGGTTGTTGTTAATTAGTAAGTGAATGTGTATGTTAATTGCACTTTAAAAAAAAAAAATTGGTTCGCTTAAGTTGTTAATTATAACTTCCTTTAGGGTTACATGGCGGGGCATTAAATAAACGATATCATATGTTTGTGAGATGAAATATTAGGATTGTTAAGTAGTTTCTATTTCTTGATATATCAAGTTGATATATAGAAAATAATTATATCAATATTCTTTAATTACTTGTTTCCATTGCTAATTTATTACAATTTATTGCAAGTGGGAGTCTGTTACCCTTAGATAAATCACTGGTCCATTTATTTGGTTATGTTTGATGTTAGTGAGCCCGCTTGTACCTAACAAAGAACACAAATCTTAATTACAATTTTGAACATACTTGTAATTGTAGTATAGTGGTTTTATGTACTACTAATTTCTCGCTTTAGGTACAATTCGTTAAATGGTCAGCCAAATCCTTAGTGAGTTTTGTCTATTTTCTTTTAATGGGAATGTATCTATTTATTTCAATGTTTGTGATAAAATGGCACAAGAGTATCATATAAACATTGTCAGGATCACCCTCCTGGGTTTCATAGAGCCTAAAGAGTAGAGGTCTAGACTACCAAGCTAGTACCTATTCATTGGCCAATCCTCATCGTTATTTACCATTGACTTGTGGAAAATTCATAGATAGCGAATGAGATTAAGTTTGGTTCTCAAAAAATCACCAAGAAGACTTTGAAGAGACATTTTATTTGGTGGAAAGGATGGAGGCTATTAGGATGTTTTTAGCTTATACAACACAAGGATTTCAAAGTTTATCAAATGTATGTGAAGTCTGCATTCTTGAATGGTGAGTTGGAAGAAGAGGTATACATAGAAAAACCAAAAGGATTTCAATTATCAGATAATCCTAATATGGTCTACAAATTGAAAAAGGCATTATATGGAATCAATCTCAAGCTCCCATAGCTTGGTATACAAGATCATATAGGTACTTGTTGCAACAAGGATTCAATAAAGGTACCACATATAGCAATGTTTACTTTAAAGATGAGAAAGATCAAATTTTGATTGTGGTTGTGTATGTTGATGATATAATCTTTGGAAGAAATAAAAAGTATGTGCAAGAGATTTTCAAAAGAAATGTAGAAATATTTTGAGATGTCTATGTTTGGGGAGATGAATTTATTCCTTCAACTTCAAATAAATTAGATAGAGATATGAATATTTATTTCACAATCAAAGTATGTTGAGGAAATGCTAAAGAAGTTTGGAATGGAAGACCCTAAACTGATATGTACTCCTATGGTTGGTAGTTGCAAGATGAGTAAGAATGAAGAATATCCTAAGGTTGATCAGAGCAAGTATAGATCAATGATTGGAGGTTGCTATATTTAATTGCTACTAGATCGGATATCATGCATATAGTTTTTCTTGTGGCTAGATTTCAAGAAGATCCTACAGAGGTACATGTGGTAGTAGTAAAAAGAATATTCACATACTTGAAAGGTATTCCAAAACATAGTTTATGAAATCCAAACAATACTAATTTCTCTCTAAGTTCTTACACAAATGCAGATTGGGCATGTTGTGTGGATGGTAGGAGAAGTAAACGTGGTGGTGCTTTATTTCTTTGAAGCATGTTGGTGTCTTGGATAATTAAGACACAAGATTCAATGTCATTATTTATTGTAGAGGTAGAATACAATGCTGCAGCATCATGATGCACACAGTTGTTTTGGATGAAGCAAACATTGAAGGATATCAGTGTCATATACCGCACCAATTTCTATCCTATGTGAAAACAAAAGTGCTATCAATATTTCAAATAATTTGGTAATGAATTCAAGGAAAAAGCATATCTCAATCCTTTATCACTTTCTAAGGGAAAAAATTGCAAAAAAAGAAGTGAAGTTAGATTATGTTCCTACTAAAGATCAGGTTGCAGATATCTTCACAAAGGCTCTTCTTAAGGATACTTTTGAGTATCTCTCAAAGAAGTTAGGGGTTATTTCCCCCCTTCTTTTAATTACATTCATAAGGTTTTGCATCAATCCAGTGGATTTTAAGATTCATTCCTTATTTTGGATTGATGTTGGTGTCTACAAGTCTCAAGGGGAGTAGCTAGGGGTATTTTTGATTGTTTCAGTTAGTGTCACATCTCAAATTTTTCTTACATTTAATAATGATAATTTTTTAAAACATTTTTGAAAAAATGAAATTTATCAGTTTTGACTTATGGTAAATTAAAAAAATTCTATGTCATTTAAAATGTTTATCCATGCAAACTTTATGATTGAATATGAAGAATGAATGTCATGAAGTAGTAATAGAATCATTTCATTTCAAGCATTGGTTAATTGTTACCGATGAAACTTTGCAAGTGCAAATGTGTGAATGTAGGAATAAGTTGAAGAATGGGAACATGGTTGAGGTAGGAGTATTTAACTAGATGACAATCGATAAGCTTATTGAAATTTGGATTGCACACCACTAAATAATCATAGTATTTGAATATGAAATATGAATTTGATGTGAATGCTATTTTCTTGCTTAAAATATTTAAGCGAAGTTGCGTCGATGAATAAATAAGTAAATTAACAAACCATAAAATTTATTAGTTCATTTGGTTTAACTTGTATATTTAAAGCTCATTTTTTCCTCTGAATTCAAAAATAAAAGATGAATATATAAACATAAGCATGTATATAGATATATGCGTATAAGTAATTGTGTGAGTAGACTTAAGAATTATAAAATATATGATTTAAAATTGAGACAATATGATGTTTCTTCCTCTACCTTATAAAGGATTTTAATCATGTAAGAATATATATATACATATATACAAATATAGAGATATGAGCATGAGAATGAAAAAATGAATGATTTTAATAAAAATATATTTTATGAAAAATTGCTTTGATTCACAATAGGCTGTAAAATAGATTGCTCTAGTTTCAAATTTGAAAAAATGGAAAGTAAACATGGAGGGGGCCACCCATAACCCCTGCACAGTAAATATTTTGTATGACAACCAATTAGGGCTGCTCATGAAGAGGAGAAAGTGGGAAATTAAACACAAACCAAAAATGGAAAAAAAAAGATTTTTTTTAGAAATGAAGGGAATCACACACATAAGTGTAGGGGCTTGATGAAAAATCAAGAAGGGAGTTGATTTTGTAGGGAAAAAGTAGGGGAGGTGGTTGGGTTCTAGTTTGAAAGGATAGAGGGCTGAATCATTAAGGAAAAAGTTTTGATTCCTTTGCTTCACTAGTTTGATTGATCAAATATCTAGGAAAGGTTGGAGGTATGAATTGTTGATGTTTTGGAAAAATTTCTTGAATTAATCGATGGTTGATTTCTTTCTTGACTCCTGCTTGTGAGCCTTGGGTTTAGCCATACTGTGTAATCCCGCTTATGTTTCAATAGTCATTGTAGTGCACTACACATCAATGAAGGCTCAACACTTTTTGGAATTGTAATGTATCTCTTTTCCCTTGCCTCTGATAATGGATTTTATTGTTACCTTGTCATTGAACTAGGGGAAAACCCATTTCTTTTCTTGTTCATAGCCTCTATACCAACTTCATTTTCCCAATTGATAATGTATATAAATCTCATACACTTCTAATTGTGTTAAAATAGTAAATCTTATGAATCAGATGTGGGTTCGATGGTTGTTAACCCTCTTATTCCTAGGGTTTTCATGCATTTGAAAATTGATTTCATCATGTTGAGCTAACGGTTCACTATTAATGTGAACCCAATATCATAATGTTATGTTATCGCGTCTCTGATAATATAAAACCAAATTTCATAGTGTTATGTCATTGTTCATTGTTAATGTGAACACAAAATCATTGTATATATTGTCGTTTCATTGTGGCTGTGAAGCTTGATTACATAATATAATGATATCATTTCACTGTTAATGTGAAACCCGATATCATTATGTTATGTTATCATTTATTTGTTAATGTGAAACCATATTTCATTGTGATATGTAATCATTTCACTGTTAATATGAAACCCAATCCATTGTTAGAAGACATTGTTTCACTATTAATATGAAACCCAATCTCATTATGAGATTTTTTCATCTCACTATTAATGTGAACCCAATTATTTGTATTATGTTATCATTTTTTTGTTTCTTATGGGAAGCTCGAACCCATCAGTTGTGCGAAACCAAAATTCATTGCTTATGAAGGGTCTAAAATCAATGTTATATGAAGCTCGAGTCTTTGTTAAATGTAACCTAATTTCTTATTCTTTGTGAAGTCAACTCTATGTCGTTAAATTTTCATCTTTTGAAGAGTTAGAAAACTCTTGACATGCCTATATGAATGAACACTTCAATGACATCCAAGTTATGAACATTGCAAATGTAGTGTTTTTCCAGTCATTATATTCTAAAGTACACTGTTGTTATAAGAACAATCTCATGAATTCTTTGTGCAAACTTTTATGATATTCCTATTACTACTTTTGGAATAGAGTATTACTTGTGGAATCCATGAAACTACATGTTTGATTCAAATACTTTTTTTTGGAAAAAGGTTTTTTGGTAAAAGATGAAACATAGAAAAATAAGGTTCATCAAGGTGAATAGATCAAGATGATGAGCCACTAATTTTAAATATGAAAAATTCAATTATGAGGGCCAAAATTCCTAAATAAAAATAAAAAACTAATCCTAACTGTTATAGAAATGAAAATGAAAATTTTGAGAGCTTAAAATGATGTGTGCTTGTTGAATAGTCTAGATAACTGAGAGGGGGGTGAATAAGTTATTATCAAACAATTTTCTTTACTTTAATTAATTTGGAGAAAAATTTTAAATCAATTAGATATTAATGAACATGTAAGCACACAAAAACACCATACACAAAGAACACTGAAATTTATGTGGAAACCAAAGGGAAAAACCATAGAGAATGCTAATTCTCAATTATAAAACATTGGTTAAGGTGATACCAGTTACAATGATTTTTACAAGGGCTCACTGCCAAGTTGCTCACTACAGGGTGGCTCATTTCTAGTTGGGCTCATTACCCATTTATTATAGCCAAAGATACAATAAGGCTCACTTCCAAAAGAGAAAGGCTCACTACCTAGAGAAAATGACTCACTGCCTAAAGAATGATGAAAGGGAATCCACCAGTGAAAAGAACTATCACCAACAATGGCACTGGATAGAATCTCATTGTATACTATCTTTGATCATTCACTTTTGCACACTTCACAATGTCCGGATATTCAGATTCAGATTCATCATGCTTGCCTTCATCAAAAAAAACCATATTATACTTATACCTTTCCATGCTTCCATAATCTCCCAAGTTGGCCAAACACAATTTCATAGTTTCCAAGTCGACCAAGCACAAATTGAAATAGGTCACTGCAAAAAATTCCCATGGTAGAGAGGAATGAAATGTGGACCACACAAAACCTCCTTGCTTAGATCAAAATGCTACATGATATACATGTTACAATGAAAACCATGTGCCAGAGCATGTTAACCAACTACTAGATCGGTTCAGACCCAAAATAATGTATCTCATTATGTTACAAGAGGAATGGGACCAAGAAATATACAATCCATGATAGATCATTATACCATGACATCCAGAACCAGGCCAATCCGGATCACCAACGTACGAAAACATGACATCGGTCACACAACCAAGATATGTTGACATCAATGACAACAAGAAATCAACATCATCTCAACACATTCCAACAATCTACCCCTTTTTCATTGATAGAAAAATTCATCAATAACAAACCAAACAACTTAATGTCAACATCAAGGACCATCTTATCTTCTTTTCGTCTCGCCCTTTGACATCAAAGACAAAGAGAAAAACTCCCCTTAAAAAACTTACTCTGCTCCCCCTATGAGGAAGACACCAAACATTGATCCATATAAAAATGAGCATATAATACCCTGGACCAATGCACACCCTGGTGCATGTTATTGTAGACTAGGAGGGGAAAAAACCCCTAACTTCTTCTAGAGATACTCAAAAGTATATTTGCTCAACGGTTTTGTGAAAATATCTACTATCTACTCTTTTGTAGGTACATATTCAAGCTTTACTTCATTGTCCAACATCTCCTCTCCCAAGAAATGATATCTTATGGATATATGCTCCATTCTAGAATTCTATACTAGATTCTTGGAAATATTTATTGCATTGGTATTTTCACACATGATTGAGATCGGTTCATCAAATGATATGCCAAATTCCTTTAGTATTGTTTTCATCCATAGTATCTAAGTGCAACATGAGGATACTACAATGTATTCAACTTCAATAGTAGATAGAGATACATAGTCTTATTTCTTACTTGACCAAGCAACCAACTAGGAGCCAAGGAAATAAGATCCTCCACTTGTACTCCACCTATTATCAACACATCCAACCTAATCAACATCAGTATAGGTTGTTAAAGTGAAATTTGAGTCCTTTGGATACCATAACCCCAAATATTTTGTACCCTTCAAATATCTAAAGATCCTATTTACTACAACAACATGTGATTCCTTTGGTTCTTGCTGCAATCTTGCTGCTAAAGAAACTGCATACATAATGTCTGGTCTATTGGTAATCAAATATAACAATCCTCTAATCATTGATATGTACATGCTTGCATCAACTTTAGGTGATTCATCCTCTTTTTCCCAACTTGCATCCGGTAACAATAGGTGTACAAACTGGTTTAGAATTCTCCAATCCAAAATTCTTCAATAGTTCTTTTGTATACTTGGACTAAGAAATGGAAATTCCTTTGTTGTTTAGATTTACTTGCAATCCAAGGGAGAAATTTAGGTCACCTATCATAGACATTTCAAATTCCTTCTGCATTTCATTTGTAAACTTTTTGCACATATCATCATTTCCTCCAAAAATCATGTCATCAACATAAACCACAACAATCAACATCTGATCTAAGTGAGTTCTATGGTATAAATTACTGTTAGTAGATCCCTTTTGAAATCCTTCTCCAGTCAAGTACTTGTCTAATCTAGCATACTAGGTTCTAGGTGCCTACTTCTATCCTTATAAATCTTTCTTCAACTTGCAAATGACATCCAGATCACTTCCGGATTTAAATCCCTCTAGTTGTTAAATGTAGAATTATTCCTTTAGTTCTCCATTCAAGAATGCAAATTTCACATCCATTTGATAGACTTTGAAATCCTTGAAAGCTGCAAAAGCCAAGAAAATCCGAATTGCTTCCATCTAGGCAATAGGGGAATATGTTTCTTCAAAATCAATACCTTCAATATGAGTGTAACTTTTGCAAACCAATCTTGCCTTGTTTCTCATACCTTTCCATTTTCATGCAGCTTGTTCTGAAACACCCACTTTGTTCCAATTACAAATTTTTTCTTCCGGTTTGGGCACAAGTTCCCAAATATGATTTTTCTCTATCTGATCAAGCTCTTCTTTCATTGCCTTTACCCAATTCTGATCATTGCATGCTTCTTCCATAGTCTTTAGCTCGGTTTTTGAGAGTAGGCACAATAATACTTTCTCTTGAGCTTCTTTGCTTCTTGTACTAATTCCCTTGTTCTTATCTCCAATAATCTATTTTTTAGAATGAATTTTTTGTACATACCTTGGAGTTTTAGTTGCAGTTGTCGGAGCCTCCTTTGTCTCTTTTTTTTCTTCTTTCTTGTAATTCTCTTTGTTGTCATTTGGGTTATTTGATTCATATTCAATATGTCTATTAGGAATTCTTTGAACTTCTTCATCTACTTTCACATTCGCACTTTCGACCATCCTGTTCAATCTCTTGTTTTAACACTGGTACACTTTGGTTTTTGTGGAGTAACCTAAGAATATGCCTTCATTAGCTTTGCTATCAAACTTTCCAGGATTTTCCTCATCTTTCTGAATGTAGCACTTGCTTCCAAAAATCTTGATGTAATTTACTATGGGAGCTCTTCCATTTCATAACTCATATGATGTCTTTCCATACTTCCTCTAGAATAGTACTTTGTTAAGAGTGTATACTTCTGTGTGTATTGCTTCTCTCCAATAGAAATGTGGTAAACTTGCTTCCATGATCATTGTTCTAGCTGCTTCTTGAACTGTCTAGTTCATTCTTTCCACTACACCATTCTGCTAATGTGTTCTAGGGGTAGATAGTTGTCTCTTAATGCCATGATTTTCATAGTATTTGTTGAAATAATCAGAAGTAAACTCTCCTCCTCTATCAGATCTTGAAAACTTGATTCTCCTATTAGTTTCATTCTCAAATCTTGCTTTGAAAATCTTGAATTTTTCTAATGCCTCTAATTTTTCTCTAAGAAATGGAACCCAGGTAAATATGGAATGATCATCTATTAAAAGTATGAAATACTTCTCACCTTGTAAGCTTCTTGTTGTGGTTGGACCATAGAGGTTAGTGTGTACAAGCTCCAACACTTCGATAGATGAATCTTCTTTTCTCTGGAATGTTTCTCTGGTCTACTTTCCTTCTTGACATCCTTTGCAGATAGTACTATCTAGTTTGGTCAGTCTTGGAAAATCTCTAACTGCTCATGATGACCTCATCCTTACCAAATTGTCAAAGTTAATGTGACACATCCTTCCATGCCAGAGCCAACTGTCATTGGACTAAGATACTAAGAATATTTTTGTAGCTCCTTCTAGCTAATACATATTTCCACTTGTTCTTTTTCTAGCTGCAATAATATTTCTAGATTTCTTCCGGATCTCACAACCATCATCCTGAAACACCACATTGTAACAATTTTCGCACATCTATCCAACACTCAGAAGATTATGATATAATCCCTTCACATAGTAAAAATTGTTAGTGTTATGTTTTCCATCAAAGGTAATAAAACCAATTATAATAATCTTTGTTGTTTTGTCATCTCCATATCGAACAAAACCTCCATCATATTTCTCAAGCTTCATAAACTTACTTTTGTCACTGGTCATATGATTCGATCACCCACTATCAATCAACCATTCATCTCTATTTCTTTTAACAAATAATGCAGTCTCATTTTAATCATCATATTTTAGAAAAATATCAAAGATATCAAATCTAGGTTCATCCTTTTCAATAAAAAATAAACAATCCTCATGATTTGATTCATCATCTGAAATGCCAACATTCTCATTGACATAATAGGCCTTCTTATTGATCTTTTTGAATTTTTTTCTTGTTCCTTTCTTCATACATTTAATTGCTAAATGACCAATCTTTCCACATCTAAAAAATTTAAGAGGTAACATACCTTTGTACTTGTCGGTACCTTTCTTTAGTTTCCTTGTGAAATTTTCTTCCAACTCTTCAGAACTTTCACTATCTAGATCATCTTTTTTTTTTGAGGCTTTGAAGGCATTTTCAATTTTATCATTCTCAAATATGGTCAAGGTGCCAAATAACTGCTCTCTGGTGAATTTCTTCGGATCATAAACTTCCTCGATAGCTAAGATTTTGTCATTGTAGCTCTTTGGTAGGGTCATTAAAATCTTCTCCATTATATCTTCATCTTTCATAGTACCTCCTTGATTTTTGAATTCATTTACTGCTCTGTCAACCCTTTGAAATTAGCTTTCTATATCCTCACCTTCTTCCATCCTCAAGTTCTCATATATATGCTTAGCTATCAACTTCTTTAATAAGTGGACTCTATCATTTCCTTCATAGATTTATTTCAAATTTTCCCAAACTTCATAAGTGGTTCCCAATGAAATAAATTTTGTTAGCTTAGTCTTAGATAGACCACTAAAGATTGCATACCTTTCCTTTTCATTCTCCTCATATGATAAAATCTCATCTGTAATAGAAACACCTTTTATCGGATCAACATATTTTGTCTCAACAACTTTCCAAGTCTTATTGTCAAGAGAGATCATGTAACCTCTGATCTACACTTTCCAAAAACTATATTCAGATCCATCAAACACAAGAATTTTCAATTTTTGCACCATCAGATCTATCCCAAGCGCTTAATCTCTTCTTCAAGGAACCAATGCTTTGATATCAAATTTTGAACAGTCCAGATTACTGAGAGGGGGTGAATCATTTATTATCAAACAGTTTAATTTAATTTAATTAATCTAGAGAAAACTTAAATCAATCAGATATTAATGAACATGTAAGCACACAACAACACCATACAAAAAGAACACCAAAATTTACGTGGAAACCCAAGAAGGGAAAAACCACAAAGAAAGATAATTTTTAATTATAAAACACCAATTAAGGTGACACTGGCTAAGGTGAATTTTACAAGGACTCACTACCAAGTTGCTCACTGTAGGTTAGCTTACTGCTAGTTGGGCCCACTACTCAACTATTATAGCCAACGATACAATAAGGCTCACTACCAAAAGAGAAAGGCTCACTGCCTACAAAAAATGACACATTGCTTGAAGAATGATGAAAGGGAATTCCACCACTGAAAAGATCTATCACCAACAATGACACTAGATAGAATCTTATTGTCTTCTACCTCCGGTCATTCAATTTCACACACTTCAAATGTCTGGATATTCAGATTTGTATTCATCACACTTGCCTTCATTGAAAAAAAAATATTATACTTATACCTTTACGTGCTTCCATAATCTCCCAAGTTGGCCAACCCCAATTTCATAGTTTCTAAGTCATCCAAGAACAAATTGAAATAGGTCACCACAAAAAAATTCCCTTGGTGGAGAGGAATGAAACGTGGACCACATAGAACCTCCTCACTTAAATAATCTTGCTACATGATATCAAGAACCACATAATAAGATTTACACGTTACAATGAAAACCATGTGCCGAAGAACGTTAACCAACTACCAAATCGTTCCAGACCCAAAATAATGTATCTCATTATGTTATAAGAGGAATGGGACCAAGAGAGATATGACCCAAGATAGATCATTACAACATGATATCTGAAACCAAGACAATCTAGATCACCAAAGTACCAAAATAGAACATCGGTCACACAACCAAGATATGTTAACATCAATGACAACAAGGAATCAACATCATCTCAACACATTCCAACAGTAACTTGCTGAAAGAAGGCTATTTTTAGGGCACAAAGGACTCATTCACCTTTAGTGGCAAATGGATCCCTATTAAGGTTTCTCAAACTAAGATCTAGGTTATGTTCCTTGATCTTTTACTCTCAGATCCTTGGTTTTTAGCCCCTGAAAATGTGCAGAAAATTCGATAGCCTTCTTTCAGTGTTCTTGCACTATGAATGACAACTTGAAAAATTTGACAATTTTGTTTCAAATTTGTTCTCCACTTGATCTTCAACTTGTAAATCTATAAAAACACTTTCATGAGGAGAAAAAATTGTTGATTGTTAGTGAATAGGGGTTTACCTAAGTCAAAAGCCCTATAGGTAATTAAACCAAATAATGAAATTTAAGCATGAAACATGAAACATGAAATGCTAATACCTTGGAAGTTATCTTGGAATATAAATATGCAAATTAACATGAAATGGCCATGAAGAATGTAGATCTTGATCTCAAAATTATATGTGAAACAATGATTGCAAGTAGATCCTCAATGCTACATCAACTATCTTAGCTTAACAACATGGTTGAATGCACCATGTCTTTAACATGGCGAAATGATCTTGAATTGCTGCAATAAAATCTTGATGATCCACCTTTGAATGCCTTTAAAATTCTCTTGGAATCATAAAATATCTCTTAGTATGATAATTCAAAGTTGCTAGGATTGATTAGGATCAAACTATGTGAATTAACCCCATATTTATACTAAATCTAGAGATTAACCCTAAAATTCAAATAATTCAAGTTGACACCAAATCTATAATTGAAAATGATAAAAATATTTCCAAAATTAAATTAAAAAGGGGTGTCCTATGTGAGGAGGACCCATTCACCACTAAAGGCGAATGGGTCCTAACACAACTTTCTAGGACCTTGTTCGAGGGGTTGAAAGAACACCAAAAACCCACCTCAAAAATGCATAGAAAGGGGGGTCCTATGTGGAGAGGACCCATTCACCACTAAAAGAGAATGAATCCTAGCACCATTTTCTAAGACCTTGATTTTTCCGAATTAAATGTTATGCAATTTGATTATTGGGTGTTGAGATAGATCCTACGGAAGGTATCATCACTAAGGCTTAAATTTAAATTAAAGGGGATAATTAAGCTTAGTTAGGCACAATTAATTAATGAAACCCTAGATAAATGTGAAAGTGTAATAAAACACTTTACAACACCATAAATAAGTGAAATGAGGAAAATGATGACCTCCCTCTCGGGCTTTTAGGGTTTTAAACCTAAAAGGAGAGAGGTCAATTTTCTTCTTAGGTGTTTCATTCAAGAAAAAGGCCTTGAGAATTAAATGAAAAGGAGATTAAAATATTGCAAAGGGAATGTTATAGGGGATGAATGATGTCAAATGAGGGGTTCACTAGCAAGTTTATACTTGGGAAGACAATGCAATGAAGGATGAAATGCAAAACCCTAGTTTGATGCAATTCTTTAATGAATGACCTAGAAATGACCATGAAACAAAATAGAAAGCTACAAAAATGAAAGTGTGCACATAGAATCTTGCAAAGAATTGGATGGAGATAGGAAATGCTTTTGATTATATAATTTTTTCCCGCTAGGACTCATTCACCAATCTGGTCGAATCAATCCCAAATTAGGGTTTTTGCACAGGAACAGATTTCTCGAAAAAGGGTATCTGAAACTACTAAAATCTCAAAATTGACCAAAAATGGGACTCATTCACCACTTATGGTGAATGAGTCTAGTTTGGATTTTCTAGAAATTCAAAGTTCTAATATACACTTCTCGATTTTCTCTTTCTGTTCCTCTAGGTGTCCAGATCTGAAACCCTGATTTTCGGGGCTATAAGTGACTTTTTATGGAGATTTTGACCTTGCAAGTAGGGAGATGAATAAAAAAAATTTGAAACCTATTCTTCATTGATCTTTCAATATCCAAGACACCTAGATCTACAATCAGACAAAAAAAGAGAGAGAAAATGTTGATTGTTAAGGAATGGGGTTTGTCTTGGTCAAACCTCGTTTAGGTAATTAAACCAAATGATGAAATATTGAAATGAAGGCATGAAACATGAAACAAGGAAAATGAATCATGGAAAATGACACCTTGAATTATATCTTGTAGATGATTCTTTGTAAATCTGTAACTCAACATGAAACGACCATCAAGGATGTAGATCTTGATCTTTGAAAATTGGAATCGAATAATGCTTGGTATTGGATATTCCATGCTACATCACAAAACTAGATCAATAACATGCTTGATGCTTGAAATGTTTGACATTATGATAGATCTTGAATTTCTGCAATAGTTGATGAAGGATCTTGTCCTTGAATGATATCTTGATGACCTTGGAATGCTTAACTCTTGAATGCTTGACTTGATGACATAAATGCATGATGTTGCTTGGATTTATTAGATTTCTTGGGGGTGAAATAATGATTTGGAAGCTTGTTTATATAGGCAAGCCACTCAGATGACCATTAATTTTATCCCCAAGGCCGACATTGAAGATATTTAAATTTGAAACCCAATTTTTCCCACTCAAACCTCAAAAATAGCTCAAATGGGACTCATTTTCCATCTTTTTTAAATGACTCCCACCTGGATGGGACTCATTTCAAGGTGGTGAATGGGTCCCACAGGGGCTATTTTTCTAGATGGGATGTCGGGGAGTAAAGAAACTAGGTTTGTATGTTGATTTTATCGGGTCTTTGATCATAATATGCATTGGGATACACAATATAGGGTCATATGGGCCTATTAATGATGATATTAAGGTCATAAATGCAATAGGGCCCAAAATCCAATGTGAAATTATAAATAAATACACTTTACAACACTCAATTAAGGAAAAAAGGGGTCTATTTATCTTAGAAGGTTCCTAAATCCCATGTGAATGTGTAAAACGCATTACAACACTAGATTAGATCCACTTGATTTAAAAGACTCCCAAATTTAATATGAAGATGTAAATAAATATATTTTACAATATTAAATTAGGGAAAAGTTAAGTTAATTTAGCTTAAAACTAGCCCAAGACCTAATGTTGATGTGTAAAACACCTCACAAAACTAGATTAAGGTAACATTAAGTCCAATTTATCACTAATTATTCCCATATCAGGCAAGGACATGATTTTCTACACTACATTTAGCCCCCACTTTAGTTAGAGGGTGAACTTGCTTCAAACTCACACTAAAATAGACATTCAAAAGGGGTCCAATCATACCAATCCAAATGGTCTAGGATAATAAAGATCAAGGAGGTGATCAATCCCCTAGGACCCAAGATCCTAAGTCCAACTAACATAAACATGAAAGGATATGCACAAGGTGAATGATTTGTGTAAAAATGAGATAGACAATCATGCAATGATAATAAATAGAAGGAAGAAAAGTACAAATGAGAAAAAATAAAAAGGTGGATCAAGCTTTGATTGTTTGTCCAACACGATGTGGATCAGATCTAGGCTATTTGTCTGAAAAATGCATACTCACTTTGGGGCAATGAAACTCTTGGTTGTTCACCGGGTGAGAAGTCCAGAAAGGTGAGAAACATACACTCATGGCTGGTATGCACTCACATAGACATGCATGTGGCTATGGGGAAATTCATGCCTCAGATTGGGCTTCTCACTCAACCATATCAAAGTTATGCCTCCTGATAACTTTGATAAGGCGCCACACAAGAATGATCTTTGAGCTCCATGAGGCAACAAAAACTTCATATGCTTGAAACTCAAACATTGAAAATGCAAAATGGTGTAAGGTTTGTTCAAAGGGATTTTTCATAATACATGCAAGGTCTCTTCTTAGGGAACATCATGCTTAATGTGTCCAAGAGAGAATAATTCAAAGAAATATCATGCTCTTGAAGGAAATCAAACCCAATGACACCACCAAGAAAAGGATGCATCACAAGAAAAAATAAAATCACAAAGTGAAACATGAGTTTCAATGTATGCCCCCACTTTAAAGCAGTTTCTAACACCATTGCTATAAAAAATTGCTTTAAAGTAGAAGAAGATATGAGAGATTACTCAAAAAACCCTATGCCAAGTCATATGTTTCCAATAATCTATGTCATGAAAAAGGTAGTATGTCACATGCGAGAAAAATTAAGGCATGTTGTCTACATCTGAATCTTTCTCTGTTATATTCATGAAAGGTGATCAACTATCCAAAAGAGACAATGATAGGTAACATATGAGTAGAAGGATACCTAACCCCTTGCCCCCACATAGTGCAAGACAAGGGTGAGCCAAAATGATTGATGAGATCCATGCTAGAGTGAAAATAAGTATCAATTAGAGGAATTAGGTGCCCCCACATAAGGAAGAGCACCAAACTCCTCAAGATGTTAGATTTTACAACTCAAAGCCTTGCATTCATTAGTAGAATGACCATGAACTCTATGATATGCACAAAATTAATTCTTGTAGTAAAATTTCTTTGTGTTCTTGGAGGGAGGGATATCAAGTGATATTGGAGGAGTCTCAACAAGATACCCTCTTGATCAATCATAGAAGGTGTTCCTTTATTATGCGACAAAGATATCTCTTGCTTAGTACAAGATGTCATACCTATGCAAGACTCTTTATATTGAAATATTTTTTTCTCCTTTATAGGAGGGTGTAAAATATAACGAACTCAAATCATTAGTGTTTTACGAGATGACATTGACATTAAGGGAGTATTTTTTTTTCTTGCAAATGATAATAAACAAGACCAGTAATGTCTATCAATTCAAAATGCACTACCATTAAGGTTGGCTTAGAAGAATCTTTTTTTAGTGTGTTGATATCAAGTGAAGTCTTTTTTATTTCTATCAAGGACAATAACCAAGACCACAAGTTGTTTCTTGTGTGTTAGGCTCTATAGGGTTGTGGATACCTTTTTCTCTAGAACCACATCCTTTCCACTATAGCCAAGTTGTTTTATAAGCTCATAACCTTTTCCATAAATATTTTTCAATTCTTTTGGATTTGGTGGTGGCTCGTTATTGAGTTCATCAAAGCTTGTTGTGTAATTTGTTGTCTTTTGTTCTAGAGTGGTTGAGGTGGATGCTTTCGAAGGGTCTTCTAAATTTTGCGTTGATATTACTGCTTTTTCTTTTCCCTTGTCAGAGTCTTTATGTATAATCTTATATTCTCCCATGAATGCTGGTTCAAAGTCTAAGGAACCCCAATCATCTTATAATAGCTTTTTGGCTTCATCAATGTGTTTTTATTTGTCTTTTTGTTGTGCGAGTTCCACTTGTGTGGTTGGTGTTAATTTTTCCAAAGTATTTTCCTTGACTTTCTAAATGTTTAAAAAACTATTTGGGTCAGGGCATGCTTCGAGTGTGTACACTTTGTTGTCATATATGTACTTCAGTTTTTGATTAAGAGTAGAAGGCACCTCTTTCATTGCATGAATCCATGACCTTCCTAGAAGGAAATATATGAAAGATCATGAGGAATAACATGGATCGGTGTTTCTAATGTGGCCTTACCAACTATAATAGGTAAAGTGATCACACCAAGCGGTTGTTTTCCTACATTGTAAAATCCTATGATAGATAGAGAGTTAGGTTGAATGTTTGATTTATCGATGCCAAGCCTATCCAAAAGGGTCACACTACACAATTTAAGGGTAGAGCCATTGTCAACAAGGGTTCTCTTTATCCCTTTTATTTTGTATTGAGATACTAATATGAAAACTTCATTTTGTTTTTTCACTTCCAAAGGGGGAGTTCAATTTGGTGGAAAACAATGTCAAAATTTGTTCATTGAATTATGGCTGCTATGTATTTCGATTACACATTAGAAGGGATAGGAACTTGTTGCAAAGCTGTTTGAAGCATAGTGTGATAATTAGGTGAATTTTGAATTCGGTCCCATAGGTATATCTTTGCAGGAGTATTCTTAAGTTGTTCAACAATATTATACTCCTTCCCATGATGCAAAGTTAAACGAGGAGGAATAGGTAAGATAGGATTAGGCAAAGGTAAAAATTTTGGGGTTGGTTGTTGGGGTTGCAAATTGTTTCTAGTGTTGTATGTATGAGCAACGGTATTATGAATCGGCTACTATGAAACATTATAATTAGGTGGGTAAAGGATGAATTTAGGTATGTCTTGAGTTTGAGGTTTGTGTGAAGGTGGGTAGAGGATGAGTTCAGGTTGAACAATATTAACATCCCTTAGTGAGTGAGAGTCTAGTGTGACTTCATCATAATCATCTAAGGGTGTAGTGTTTTCCTTTCCTTGCACCATGATATTCTCTCTAGGAGGAGAATTTTTAGGAGAACTACAAACCAAATATTCTTGACATTCACGGATTGGTTCTTCCAAAATGGATTCATCACGATTAAGGGAGTTATCAATGGTTTGATTTTATTGTTTAGGAGAAGGCTCTAATTGATTGTTCTTTTTCTCTAAGGTTTCATTCTCTTGTGCCATATTATCTACCCTAGTAGGAGAGCTTGTAATATGTTTATCCATGGTTAGATTTGGTAAAGTAGCTTCATCACAAGTAGGGAAGACATCAAGAGAAGGAAAACTATGGTTTTCATGATTACGAATGGTTAAATTTTTTTGTTAAAATAAGTCTTTCCAAATATTAGGGACATTAGGAAGGAGAGAGATAAGATTATCACTTTAAATCCACATGTCCCCTTGACAAATGTGATTTTCATGATCATTAGCGATTGTATCCTCGTTTACTAAATCCTTCTTACAATTAGGGGGGGTATTGAGAGATGAATTTGGGATAAGAAAAGTGGTGGCTATGATGTCATCTTCTTGTGGCATACTATCTTCCCAAGGGGGATGAGGAGAGGGACAATCAAGACCCTCAATGCTTTTATCTTCTTTCACCAAGATACCTTTGTCACTAATAGGAGAGGTATCGGGAGAAGAACAAGTATGATTGTTATGATTGTCAACACTACCATCCTCACCATTGGGTAATGTAATAGTAATGATTGTATCAATGGTTTGATCTGCTTTCTCTAGGATGTTGTCATAACTATGAAAGATAGTAAAAGGATGACTAACATGTTTCTTAACGACCTCATTGTTGTAATCCAAATTGAACTCATAAGAGGGGATGTTGTACTTATGCAATCCATTTTTAACCATATCAAAGCCACATCTCTTGAAAGAAAACATGCTATTATGGAAAAGTACAAAGAAAGTGCAATGCGATGAAGGTAATTTGATGATTACACTATGCAATAATCTGGAAGTGAAATATTGTAAATGAAAATTTTGACTTAAGCAATGCATGAAATGGATGAATTTAAGCTAGATTTTGTAAAATGCATGAAACAAAAATTCAACCCGCTAAAATAGATAATCAATGGCAACAAATAGAAGCTTAAAAAAAAGATTTTCAGTGCTATAAAATATAGTTTCAAGGGTGCAAAGGGACTGATTCGCCCAAGGTGATGAATGAGTCTCAATACGGATTTTTTTCAAAAAATTCAAAAGTTTTCAATTGATATTTATGCTTTATATATTCTATGATGTATATCCTAAGTGAAAATGTAGGTTTTAGATGATTTTCAATGATTTGAGATGCAAAAATGAAACCTATATGCACTTTTAGTAATGCAAAAATTTGAAACCCTAGAATGCCAATTAACTAATGCAAACCCTAATGCAAAGCTAGTGCAAGCTAGATCTAGGATGATGGAGGACTCCAAATCAGAAAAGAAGGTATTCTAAATGTAGGTTCACCAAAATGAAATGAGGAAAATGGTGACCTCCCTCTAGGGCTTCTAGGGTTTTAATCCTAAAAGGAGAGAGGTCAATTTTCTTCTTGGGCGTTTCACTCAAGAACAAGCCCTTGAGACTTCAATGCAAAGGAGATTGAAATCTTGCAAAGGGAATGTTCTAGGGGATGAATGATGTCAATCAAGGGGTTCAACATAAAGTTTAGACTTGAAATGACAATTCAATGAAGGATGAAATGGAAAAATCTAGTTTGATGCAATGCTTTAATGAATGACTTAGAAATGACAATGAAAGAAAACATAAAGCTTCTAAATGGAAATTGTGCACATGAAATATTTTAGAGACTAGAAATGCTATTGATTTTGAAATTTTGGCCTATTGGGACTTATTCACCAATCAGGGCAAATCGGTCACAGATTGGGGTTTTTGCATAGGAACAGGTTTCTCAGAAAAGGGTATTCGAAATTGTTAAAATAACAAAATTAACAAAAAATGGGACTCATTCACCACTTGTGGTGAATGAGTCCAATTTGGATTTTATGGAAATTCAAAGTTCTGATATGCACTTCTCGGTCTGCTCTTTCTATTCCTCCAAATGTCCGGATCTGAAACCCTGATTTTTGGGGCTATAAGTGAATTTTTATGGAGATTTTGACCTTGCAAGTAGGGAGATGAATCCAAAAATTTTGAAAACTATTCTTTAATTATATTTCAATCTCCAAGACACCTATATCTACAATCACACAAAGAAAGAGAGATAAAATGTTGATTGTTAGGGAATGATTTCTTTGTAGATGATGTTTTGTAAATCTGCAACTCAACATGAAATAGCCATGAAGGATGTAGATCTTGATCTTTGACAATAGGAATGGAACAATGCTTAGTCTTGAATCTTCAATGCTACGTCACAATACTAGCTCAATAACATGCTTGATTCTTTTCATGCTTGAAATGATGATGGATCTTTATTTGCTGCAACAATTGATGAAGGATCTTGCCCTTGAATGATCTTGAAAGCTATCTTGATGACCTTGGAATGCTTAACTCTTGAATTCTTGATTTTATGTCATGAATGTATGATGTTTCTTGGATTTATTAGATTTATTGGGGGTGAAATAATGATTTGGAAGCTTTTTTATATAGGAAAGCCACTCACATGACTGTTAATTTGATCCCCAAGGCCGACTTTGAATAAATTTAAACTTAAAATCCAACTTTTCCCACTCAAACCTCAAAAATAGCTCAAATGGGACTCATTTGCCATTCTGGGAGAATGATTCCCACCTAGATGGGACTCATTCACCCAAGGTGGCAAATAGGTCCTACAGGGGGCTATTTTGCCAGTTGGGATATTAGGGAGTAAAGAAATCATGTTTGTATGTTGATTTTATCAGGTCTTTGGTCATAATATGCCTTGGGATACACAATATAGGGTCATAAGGGCCTATTAATGATGATATTAAGGTCATAAATGTAATAGGGCCAAAAAATCCAATGTGAAAGTGTAAATAAATACAATTTACAACACTCAATTAAGGAAAAATTGGGTCTATTTAGCTTAGAAGGTTCCTAAATCGCATGTGAATGTGTAAAACACATTACAACACTAGATTAGGTCCACTTGATTTAGAAGCCTCCAAAATTTAATGTGAAGATGTAAATAAATACATTTTACAACATTAAATTAGGACAGAGTTAAGTTAATTTAGTTTAAAATGGGCCCAAGACCTAATGTGGATGTGTAAAACACCTCACAACACTAGATCAAGGTGACATTAAGTCCAATTTATCACTAATTATTCCCATATCAGGAAAGGACACAATTTTCTACACTACAATAAAGTACAATTTAAGTACATTTTGTTAAAAGGGGCCCTAGATCAATGTGAATGTGCACAACACATTACAACATTAAATTATAATGATTAGTTTAATTCAATATCACTTGCTCCCAAATTAAGTGTGAAAAAGGGTTACTTTTTTTGACACTACAAAATATGTTGCATCTTTCTATACTTTACAAGGTAATAGAATTTGTAATGAATTGTCTACAAAGGAAATGGATTTCTATTCTTATTTTAAAAGAATGTATACACATATTTATTACTCCAATGAAGCCACATATGTGTATATACATAAACCAATTATGTATGTACACATACATTCGATATACCTTCTTTAAATATATATATTTTTAACTGAATATTATAAGTTTATTTCCACGTAGGAAGAAGTAAGGAAATATTTGTAATCTATATGTTAATGAATGTGTGAAGAAATGTGCATAAAAGTATCTTTCAATTGATAAATACAAAACATGTTACAATGACTGATTTTTTGACATATAATGTACAAAAGAATTAAATATGACTAGTTTACTTTTAAATAAACCGTTGAATCCAAGATAGTTCAAGTGAAAAATACCTAGATTATGTTCATATTTTTTTTCTAATTTAATATCATAAAAATGTTAGTTAGAATAACTTGTTACAAATCAGATTGCATGTTTGCAAAATTGTTGAATAGAAGGGAAGGGTGTTTCCTTTGGTATGTAGAAAGTTACCTTCCAGGACAGGTGCCAAAAATTGATTAACAAAGAGTATATGTTTTGTTTTTTCCAAAATCTATTATTTTATAGCTATATAAAACTCATGCTTGGCTAAGAATTGGCAGCCCATTACATTGAATGGACTAATTTTTATGATGTGACTCTCTACCATTTCCTAACATTGATCTTGCATGTTCTCATTTTGTTTATAAATTCTTGTAGTTATGTTAGGAATGTGCCAGATTCCACCTTGCATATCATTTTTATCTTACTAAGTATTCCATGTAGGACAGGGTATTCTTCAAGCTAGGAATAATTATGGGGAAGAATAGCTTTATGGTTAGGTGGAAAAGTGATTGAACCATGTTATTGTCCACCAAATGTGGTAAGCGTCGAAGAGGAATTACATGGAATTTCATCTTTTAAATATTGTACTTGTACTATATGATGTAAAACTTGAATTGACCATGTGGCTATGTTAGCCAGTCAAACTATGTAATTTGACGATTTGACATTTGGAAATAAACATAAATTATTATTTTGGACATGTTGTGGTATGATGGAAAATAGTTATTCAATTTATGTCTTTAATTTAATATTCATAATGTTGCAATATGTTTTTTCCTTTTCCATTGATGCCAAGGGGGGAGAGGTTTAATTGAAAAACCTTATGAAGTAAGGGGTGAAAGAGAAAGTGTTGGAAATAATAAATTCTTTTGTAAGGGGGAGCAATGTGCACTAATGTGCAATGCATATATTGTTGATCAAAGTTGTTGGTTATTGTTGATGGTTTTTCATATCATGTGTTGCCATCAATGACAAAGGGGGAGATTGTTGGAAGTTGGTGTTGTCACTGATGCCAACATATATTTTTTATTGCATTGACATCAACCTATGGAGATGCATTGATTAATTGCATTATGTTGTCGTTAGTAGAATCACTAGTGTCAACCTCTAGTGTTTCCTTGATGAGTATATGTTTGTGAATGTTAAACATATTGTGTGGTTGAGATGCTAATAATGTGTTGTAGATGTTGAGATGGTGTTTGTGGTGCTTAGTTTCCAAGTGTTTTTAAGAAATTTGAATAAAATAGGAAATAGTGTGGTAAAGAGTGTTTAGTGTGGTAGAGTGATGTTCAATGCTTTTCTCCATATTTCTTCATGGTTGAATATCTTCTTGTGTGGTTTGGAAATGTTGTCAAAGGTGTTATATCCAAATTTTCTTGTTCTAGATCATTTGGTAGAAGAAGTTCTATTCACTAGTGTGTGAACTGTGATGCATTGTTGTCTAGGAGAAATGGTTTTTGATTCACATTTCTTCACATTGTGGTTTCTAGTTTTGTGGATCTAGAAGTGTGCTTATATTTCTTATATATATCTTCAGTCTGAGTTTTTTGAGTTTTGGTGCTCCACAAGGTTGGATTCATGAGTTACAGTGTGTGGAAGGTTAATTGGGTGTAAAAAATGAGTATTTTCTTTAGGTTTATGATATTGGAAAGGATTTTTTGGATTTTAGGGTGTTGATGGAATATTCCAGATTAGGTTTAAGTGTTGTGTGTGGTTTGTGAGCCATATTTGGATTTGGTGAAGTGTGTACTTAAATTTTTTAATGGTGTTAACATAGGTTTAGCCTACCTTGTGTGTTTATACTAATTGCAGATATGCTTCAGTGTTTGTGGAAGTGTGGTGTGGCATGCATATGTAAATTTAGGTTCAATTTAAGTTGTGGTGTCATCTATCTTCATTCCTCTCCACCACAAGAATGTTTTAGTGTCGACCCAATTTGAATTTGCACATTTGAGGTGCATAGCTGACCTTGTAATTTTTTAAGGTTGAGGATGGTATACATGTGTTAAGTTGATGGATGATGTTTATGTGAAGTTTTTGTAATGTGAATTGTGATGTAAAGTATGAAAGTGTGAATTGTAGTGTGAACTTTAATGACTAAGACTACTAGAAGCAATGAGTAGAAGTTGTCTAAATTATTTAAAGAGATTGCAAATGTACTGGAGGTGCAGTGGTGGAAATTTTATATTGCTCTAAGATGGATTTCTCATTGTAATAATATTCTCTCTTCTTCTTTCTATTTTGGCTATGAGCCATTAGCAATGAACCCTTCTTTCTTTTGGGAAGTGAGTCCTTTGATAGTGAGCCTATTATATTCAATGTTGAAATTACTTTATATTGTGAGATAATCCTCACCGTGGTTTTTCCCTTCTTGAGTTTTCCATGTAAATCTAGTGTTCTCATGTGTATGGATGTGTTTTCATGATTGTTTCTCATGTTTATATTCTAATAATGCATGATAAGAGTTTAATGGTTGTTAAGGGTTTAAGAGTTAATTCATATTTTAATGTTAATGAGGGTTTTGATGTTTTAATTTACAATTGATTCAAATCCTCTCTCAATTGTCTAGTGAATTCAACACAATCAACACCATGAAATACTTGTCTCCTTTTGGAATCTTAGTCCTCATTGGTTCGTATAGATTTGTATGTACCAAATCCAATGGATTTGATTTGAAATATTCCTTAGTATGATATTTTCTTCTTGACTGATTCCCTTCATGGCATGGCTTGCAACTGATTATATGAGGTTTCTTAATTCTTGACATATCCCAAACTAGCCCTTTTGAGCTAATCTTGACAATATCATCAAAATTCATGTGTCCTAACCTTCTATTCCATAGCCATATTTCATCCTAAAACACAATAAGACAACTCTTTCCATTCAACTCACTAAGGTGATAAATATGACTGTTCATCCCACTTCCTTCTCCAATCAGCTCACTAGTACTTGATTCTTTGATTTCACAACCATAAACACTAAATGATAACTTGTATTCTTTATCACACATATGATTGAAACTCAATAAATTATATTTTAAACCTTTAACATACAAAATGTCACGTGTATTTGTTTTACCACCATCAAGACTTAAGGTACCCTTACTAGATATTTTAGCAATTGAATTATTTCCAAGGGTAATTAAAGCACCTTCAAATTCCTTGAAATTCATGAACTTACTATTTATCTAGTCATGTGACTAGAGCAACCATTTTCAATAATCCACAGGTTCTTCTCCTTCTGAGTATACAAAACTATTTGAATAATCATAGACTTCTTAGAATTCTTCTCTACAAGAACCTTCTTCCATACCTTCTTTGGAAAATCAATTCTCTTTTTTGGTAATGTAGAACTCACAAAATTACTTCTTCAGTTCCTTGCAATATGTCCAAAATTGTTGCACTTGAAACATATAACATTGAAATTGATCAAATGTGCAAATGCATTATTATGAACAAAATCATTTCTTCTTACCATAACTCTTCTATAATCCACAACCTTATGTCCATACCCATTACAATTAAAAAACAACCAAAAAACAACCAAAAAAGGAAAAAATAACTTGGTATTGTATATTTAGCTCCCAAATCTCCTCTTGTTCTACACTTGAACAAATCCATCATTTTGAGTCATATTGTCATCACTTGTCATTGTCCTTTCTAAATTTAAACTTTCAGAACCTAGCACCTCTAGACTAGCCTTAGTAGTCTTCTCTACATATTCTATCACCTTTTTCTTTTGATAATCAAAACCTACTCCAATTTTCCCTTGCAAAATTTTTTGACCTTCCAATATTTGATCTAGGGTTTCATTAATTTTACTAAACTTCAAATACAACTATTGATTTGCTTTCTCAAGCTGTTTTCTGGCTGCAACAACTTCTGCTACAAGAATTTCACAATATTTACCTCTTGATAGTAATTTTTCTGTCAAAACTTCTTCAACTCTTTTTACTTCTTCTGCCTAAGTCTCTAGTTCAACAATCATCCTTTCAACATTCTTCAAATATTTTGTAATTCATTCTCTGGTTCTTACCTCTTCTGCAATTTTGACATTCAACTTCTTGATTTCTTTTCTAGCCCATAACATTTTCTTCATAAGATCTACTTCTTCTTCATTTTCTCTAAAACCTATTTTATCATCACCATCAATAGTTTCCAAAGTCACAAACAAAAATTTTCCATTTTCATCTCCAAATGCATATTCATCCTCTTCTTCAGTGGAATATTATTTTTCCTCATTAGTGTAGAAAATTTTATGTTTCCTCTAACCTTTGGATATTTTTTGAAAATATTTCTTCGCATTATTTTCCTTAATAGTTTTAGTATTCTTATGAGGACACTTATCCATAAAATTTCCAAAATATCCATAATTGAAACACTTGAAAGTTAATTTACCTTTATACTTACTGTGTTGCAAAAAAGTGTAGCCATGACACTTTTCACTCATTTGGGAATTTCCAATGGATTTTGGACCTCTTTTTACCCCTTTCCAAGCCTTCATTCAAAGTGTTGTAAGGTGTTGTAACACATTTTCAAACTTTCCTAGGCTTTTCATCAACAAATTCACCCTTTCTTATGTTAAAATGACCCCTTAATGCACTTATAGATCCAACTTAAGTGTGTTTCAGAAGACAATCCCAAAAAACATCATTAATCACCATTTAATTCCTGAAAACCACTTAAATTTTCCACCTTGGGCGACTTAGTCCCACGTGGCATAAAAATCAAAATTTACTCAAAATTTTAGCGAGATTTTGTCTCCTAAACCCTAAGGTCAGCCTGTGATGTGGTATTTTACATAAATTAGGGCACAACATGTATAAATAAAGGATATTCTCCTAATTTTGACCCCATTCTACACTATTCTATTCTATTCACTCACTCAATATTCTTAATCACTCATCTCTCATTCTTCTCAGGCAAGCTAGGGTTTGAGCATCCTAAGTCATCATGACATCTTTTCTAAAGCATTCAAGGGTTGAATCTCCAACCATTGTTGCAGCAATCCAAGATCTCTTATCATGGCAAGGTATTAACTCCATCATTTCATGTTTCATTATCTTACTTCATTATTTGATTTGATTATCTAAAAGGGGTTTGACTAAGGCAAACTCCTATGCCCTAACAATCAACAAGTTTTCCCTATTGGTGTGATTTGTAGGTCTTGTGTGTAGATTTGGATATTAAAAAAGATGGAAATTCCTCAACAATTTTTCAAAGCCCTTCAAGGTTGTAAAAACCCTAAAAGAGGCTTTGAGAACACTTACAAACCAGATTCTTCAGTTTCGGATGTAGAAACTTGTCAAGAACAGAAGAGCAGACCAAGGACTACAGAGTGCACCTTCAAATTTACCAAAACTTGAAAGTGGACTAAGCCATCATTAGTGGTGACTTATTCGCACTATCAGGCTTGAAAACGGTTTTCAATATATTTGAGTACCCTTTTGTCAGAAACCTGTTTCGACATATTTTCTCATAAACTAGACTAAGTCGCTCAGATTGGCACAAGTATCCCATTCGGCCTCTGCAACAACTTTTTTAGGATTCTATACCTTCATGCCATCCCTTTTCAACCTCTGGGTGCATATTTCCTATTTTACTACTTTCTGTTATAGTTTACATACATTTTTAGGTCATTTAGTTAATGTTTGCATATCTCAATGTGTTTTGAATCATAGTTCATTTTCTAGGTTTTGCATTACTAGTTAGCTTCCTTTATCCTTTTACAACACTTAGACACATTCCACACACATCACACACATTCACACATAGAACCCCTAATTTTTAATGAACCCTCCAAGTTTTAGGTGTGGAAGATCTCTCTCCTTTTAGGTGCAAAACCCTAGAAGTGTAAGAGAGCTATCTTTCCAAAAAAAATTGTGGTTCACTTACCAAAACCTCTTTGCAACTTAATCACAAAATTAGCTTCTTTCAGACCTGATCCACAATCTGAATCTTGATCAACCTGCTTTAGAGATACTCTAAAATCATCTTCTTTCCTAATAGAATCTTCACTTTTAAGTCTCATTTCAAATGCAATTAGTGTTCCATGCAAATCAATCATTCTTAAGGTATTTAGATATTTAGCTTATTCAATAGTAGATATTTTAGGATCAAACCTTCTAGGTAGGGATTTGAGAACCTTCTTCACAACAACCTTTTCTTCCAAGCTTTCTCCAAGTCCTCGAATATGATTGACAATTTCATCAACCCAAAGCATGAATGTAGCAATTTTCTCATCTTATTTTATCCTTAGACCCTCAAATTGGGCTCTATAAGTATACAACTTTTCTTCTTTCAATTTATCATCACCTTTATAAATAATTTCTAGTTTTCCCCATATTTCCTTTGTTGTTCTATATTCAATAACATTCACAAATTCATTGTTAGTCAAACCACATAATATAACATTTCTAGCCTTAGAATTGAGATCAAGAGCTCTCATTCCTAACTAATCCTAGGGAGGGATATTTTTAGGAGGCACATATCGTTCTACAATTGATATCCAAATTTCTATTCCTAAAGCCATCAAATATGACTCCATCCTAACTTTTCAAAATGCAAAATTAGATCCATCAAAAATCAACTTTATTTCTAGAAGAACTTTCTTGTACCATCCTAGATCTATCTTAAGTTGTTATAATTTTTCAAAGGAACTTGTCTTTGATACTAGTTGAAGGGAAACCAATCTACTAAGAGGGAGGGTGAAGTAGACCCAAAAAATTACAAAAATTATGGAAACCTTCACAAATAATTTATAGATTTTCAACACGAAGATAAATGAACCATACAAGATAGTAAGTAAAGAAATTAAAGCACAATGAGAAAATATCACAAGAAGGAATATAATAAGTGAATTTTACAATGAGATGTAGGAACCAACCTATAAGAGACACCAAACCCCAAAGGATTCAGTAGGAACCAACCTACAAGAGACATCAATCCTCACCGGAATAGAGAAACCAATACATGTTAGAACAATGCACAATAGGTAGAACACCAATCCTACTAGAACATAAATAATGACAGATTTAGAATTTAACTCTGACATGTACTAGCAGACACACTGATATTGGCACTCACCATTTTCTTCACACTTTTCTTGTGACACAACTATACTTCCCACTATAATACTTTCACTCTCATCATCAATACATTTGATACATACACAAACTTTTACATCACACAACAATGCATTTGAACATTTGAATTATATAAATTAAATTACATTAACACTCTTCTATGTGGATCAAGGATCCACACCAACCTAGACAACATAGGTGGACCTAAATTCAAATTATATGAAATTTGTAATACACCAGTTCAAACTTTCCTCCAAAAGAATATGACGCCTTGCACCACCATGGGAACCTTAAATAGGTCCTATCATCACTACACATGCTTGATTTGAATTTTGCATACTTGTAGCTGTTACCACACATGCCTCACACTTAGAATAGATTGATGAACCTTTTTTTCTTCAAACTCGCACATTGAGCCGCACCACCAAAAACTTAGGAAGCTCATAGAATTAGTGTAGGCACACTCTCCTTCCAAACTAAAGAGAAAAACTACACTTCTATAAGAAATTCCACCAATATTAATTAATCTCTTTACTTGAAATATATCCTTCTAGACCACTACACTCATGTTGACTATATACCTAACATGGTATATAATAAATTCATTAATATTTGAAGGTAGTAATGCCAATACTGACATCATACAAGATATGATAGATTAGACAACCTACACAAGATGCTTCCAGAACCTTGAGAAAAATGATAATACTTGTACTCCTACAATCTTCTTCTATTTGAAAACCTTCACATCTAATAGCCTTGACAACCTTTGATAATCAATATTAATATCAATGACCCGTTTACATCAGTTTGACACCAATGACAACCTATGCTCAACACAAAATCCATTGGAACTTTTGAAAATGTGCCATCTTTGTCCACCTCCATTTATTTGAATGGAAACTTTTTGTATTTGGGCCTTGTTCTCTCAAAAAAATCAATGAAAATTGGTGTAACCATGATAACACTTTCTGATACTAGGGTTTTACAAGAAAAACTATGAAAAATACCATTAGGGTTTTCACACAATGCACTAAAATTATTCTTCTCTTCCTCAACACTTTCATACACTTGATATCCTTCGAATAAGATCAATTTTTTATCAAATAGAAATAAAATATACCTCATAACAACCCTAGTCACTTTGTAATAAATGACTTTATTTGTTCTTGACACTTAGCAAATCTTTACCATCTAAGATATCACAAAGATCCATGATCATCCAACAATATTCCATAGAAGGTGTATTTTCTCTAGAATTTTGAACAGACAAAACCATATCATCATTAACCATTGTGATAATTATTTCAATATTTCATGCTTTATAGGGGTATGAAAATATTTTCAATTGAAACTCCCCCTAAGCCAATACTTTCTTTTTATTTACTGGAGGATTCATCTGCACCATGCTAAGGTACAAATTCACTCTTTAATTCAATTTCTTCCTTATTCTTGCATACTTTATTCATTTCCTTCTTTTTTTGATCAATGTCATACTTATTTTGAGGGGAAAAATACCTTACATTCTTTACCTTGTGTAATTTTGTAGTGTGCCCTAGTTTATTACAATTGTAGCAGGTGATACTAGCTTGTGGAGCATAACTATTTATTTTTACATTGGACTTATAATCAACATCCCTATGACCAAACTTGTTGCATGTGTAGTAGTAACTATAGAAGGATTGAGAATTCATAGCATTACTATTCCTTATTATTTTACTTCTGCATTCATTTTCCTTATGATCACATTTATTGAAAGCATAGAACTAACCATGAAATGATTGAGAGCTCACAAAATTGTACCTTAGAGGCCTGAATGAACTCTGATTCATCTTGCTTCTACAATCAACTACCTTACGACTAAACAAATTACAAACATAGCGATTACCATTGAACCAGATAGGAGCAATTTTTTTAGGTGCAAGCTTTCTAAAATTCTTCTTGTTCTAGACATGAATTAATCCACCTACTTTCTTGTTATCATGATTTATCTTTTCATATCTGGAGGATGTCTCCTTAGTATAGGCTTTCTCTTCCCTTGTTTTAGGCTATCCTTTTTTGAAGTTATCATATTGATTTGCATATGAATTGATCATGGGACTTTTCCCTTTATCAAAACCAAGTCTAGATTTCTCTTTAGATTGTTTTTGAGATTTAATCAAATCATCAAGAATTTCAAAACCTCCTCTTAGTTTAGAACTTTTTCACTTTTCAATTTTTCTTTTTCAAGTTATTTTCTTAGAGAGACATTCTCTTCCTCAAGCTTCAAACATTCAGTAATTTCATTATTGAGCTTGGTGCTCAAGAAATCCTCAATCCTCTTACATTATTCAACTTTGACTCTTAAATTTGAGATCACATTTCAAATTATTTGAATTCAATTTCACATTCATTTCCTCTTTCTATTTGAGCTTTCAATTTTCCAATTTCTTCTTTTGATTCTTTAGCTTTTTCCTTCAATTTGTCAATTGTCTCTTTTGATTTTTCTAGTATGCACTCATATTTGCTATTTTGCAATCTTTCTTCATCTAGATCTTCAAGAGAAGACCATATTTATCCTTCAAAATTAACTTCACAATCATTTGGATTGATGTCCCAACCTTTAGGTTCCATTGCTTCTAGATCCGATTTTGGAATGAACATGTCATTTATTTTTTCTACAAACCCCATGTGTTCAAGATCAAGATCAACCTCAACTATTAAGATTCTCAAGGAACTCAAATATGATACCTTTTTAGCTTCATTCTTCTCCAAGACTCCTTTCTCAACTTCTTTTTTTACGCTCATTTGTTATCTCCACATCTGGAGGAGTGTTATTTGTTAAGATTTCTTCTTTCATATGCTCATCCTCATATTTATTTGTGACTAGATCATTAATTTTCGAGAGGGATGTGTCTTGCTATATTTGATCTTCATCACCTAGAGGAGCAGTTTCCTTATCTTTAGGCACAAATTTCTTCATTTCTACAAGAATATTGACTGTTTTCTCCTTTGTTTTCCTCTCCACCCTCTTGATTTTATCTGAGCCCTTCCCCATTGGGGAAGATACCCTTTGGTTTGAAATATTTTTTCTTGCAATTGAGAAAATATGATTATTTCTTCATGAGTAAGGGTTATTCCATTTTTCTCTAGGGATTTTTTTCTTATATTTTCTTCTTCCACCATAGATTTTTGTCTATTAGAACCAAGAAATTTATAATACTCACCAATAGTTTTTCATGAATATCACCTAGATTCACATCAAAGGTCATCATACACATCTCTATTTCATTTTCAATTGTAGCTTTTTTAGAAAGAGGTGGCTCTTCATATAGTAATGTTGTTTGCCTTAGTGCACCATACTTTGCAATAGATTTCAAGATAGAGATGAATTGTAGAGGTTCATGTTCATATGCCTATGGAGGGTTATTCTTAGGTTTCTTCCCTATTCCCTTTACTTTTTCCTTATCTTTAGATGATCCTTCTTCTTCTCTCAACCTAGAACTCTTTTCTCTTCTTTGAAAAATGAAAGCTTCCTTTTCCTTTTCTTCCTCTTCACTTTCTATATTCACCTAATTATTTTTAATTCCTTTTGTACTAGTCTCTTCTTGAGGGACTTGAGACTTCCTTTTCTAAACCAATTGATATTCTTCCTCTTCTTCTTCTTCTTCTTCTTCTTCTTCTTCTTCTTCTTCTTCTTCTTCTTCTTCTTCACAATTGATATACTTTTCTCTTGCATCTTTTTCTTTCCTTCTTCCCTTTGGATACTTCTATTGCATAGAGGTGTTGGATGTATCTTTCTTCTTAGAACCACCAATAGGATTCATTTCAAAAGGATTTCTAATAGTAGGTGTAGAGACTAGGGTCCTACTTGACCTTCCTGATCTCCGAGGAGTCTCCAGAGGAGTATATGTGCCTTTAGATTTCTCTGTAGGGTCCATAGTGGCACCAAACTCCCTTTACAAATTAGCTCTAATATTTTCAAATTTTTCTTCAATATACTTATTTTCCATGTTCACTTGACTTTTTTTCTCTACTTAAGTGTTAAACCTTTCAACAAATATATCTCTAGGCTTGCTAAACACAATTCTCTACAAGACTAATGTATTCAGACTCAACTATCTCATAAGGCAGCTTCAGAACCCAAGCATATTTGGGTTCAACTTCTTCCATATAGTAGTAATCTCTACTACCATAAATGCCATATCATTTTTATACTTATTCACAACTTCTCTTGGAATTATTTCTCTCTTGTATATTTTCTTGAAATGTTTTGAAAAACCTCCACAACATTGTCTTGCAAAACTCAAAATCTACAAATCTCCTCAAATGATCTCTAAATTGAATAGCTATAGGGATATTATCTTTCCATAATACATTATTTGTATTGGGAAACTCATTGAGAAAGTAAAACATTAAGAAAACGATAAGAGTGCCATATCAAAAAGGGTATTTTGAGTCCTATTCCTTCTATAAGTTTTCCAACAAATATAATCTTAGGAGCTCACAAAGATCAATTTATTTTCCTAATTTCACCATTTGATAAGCCATGTGTATTGCGCTAGTAGAGAAAAACAATTCTATATTTGTGAAAAGTATCTTGTAACCAATCATGATTATAGCATATTTGACCACCATATCTTCAATTTTCATTCATTTTTAGGGCATGATTGTCAAACTTGGCTTTGGTAAGCTTCATTACCAGTTCATTCTTTACCACCTTTAATGTTGGGATAGGTCATGTGGAGTAGAAACTGGTAAAAACTATAATTTAATCTTTGGTTATCATATTCAGTATGTCCAACAACATAAATTTATCATGAATTGTTCTTAGAAAAAACTTCACCCACTCATTATCATAGTAGAAATTATAAAATTCTATCCAAACATCCAACTTTTTCTTTGTCAAATTGGCATACTTTGGTTTCAACTTAGAATCATCTCTAGTTATCACTTTTTCCCTAAACTCCACCAGTTTCAAGTGATCATATTCATGCAAATTTGAATGAATGTAAATTCGTACATCTTCTATGTGTAGCACATTTGAAGGAACCCTAGAGAATGTGCCTTCTTTATCCATTTCCATAGATTTGTATGGATGCTTCTTGAACTTAGGTCTCAAGCTTTCAAGCACATCAATAACTTGTGGAGTAAACATTTTGAACTTTTCTTGAGATAGGGTTTGCAAGAAATTATAAATACCTTGTGAAATTCATTGGTAGGGTTTCATTCAACACTTCAAAATTACTTCAACTCTCATTTTCACTGCACTCCTCTTCAAATGATCAAACAAAAGTTCCTTTTAGAATTTGAAAAAATGAAATATAAACAATTTTTTATGATCTAAAGTATGCATTAATTATAGTAGAAAAAGTAAGGTCAAAATATGTCAATCCCTCTCTATATCATTATAGGCACTTCCAAACATTCCAAAAATCTCTGCATTAAGATATTTCTCACTGGATATTTCACCAATAGATTAACCAAACCAACATATACATGCACCAGTATGTTGAAGACATCAACATCAAATATTTGGCAGGGGGTTTAGAAAGTATTATGTTAAAACTCCCCTTGAGCCAAATGATTTCTATGGGTAAACACACAAAGTTGAGTCTACTTAAGGTGGAAGTTTCGGCCTTAGCCAAATTACCAAAATCGGGTTCGACAAAATGGGATCTCGTTTAAGTTTGAGGTCCTGAGTTGAAAATCTAAATGAGATCTAATTTATAAAAAATAAAGATCCCATTTAGAATTAGTGTCTTGAACCGGCCTTCTGGAAATGGGATCTCGATTTGTAAAAAAATGAGATCTCGATTTGTAGAAAATGAGATATCATTTCGTAGAGGTATTTATTTAAAAAAATGAAATGCAACATCATTTTCACTGTATGTATATGAGATCCTAATTGAGCATGCCAATGACGACCTCCAAGTAAGTGCTCGACCCCATTTCTTTGTATTTTTTATATTTTTTTGGTATTTATATATGAATTTAGGTTTTTCATTGTATTATTCAAATTTGTATTGAGTTTTTTGCATTTCTATTTACTTGCAATAAAAGAAACCCTCATTTGTAGAAATCAAACATAAAACATGAAACAAAACCATCACATGTTGAAATGAAACAAAAAAATCAACCTCAAATTCAAATCCACCATTAAAATAGACCTTAAATCGTAATCAAACAAAAAAAATTACTTTTCAAAACCAAAAAATTTACTTTTCAACCTTAATTGATATCAAACAAAAAAATTGCATTTGAAAACCAAGAAATTTTCAGGGTATAATTCAAGCATTTCTTTATATGTTTTAAATCTGATTTCTTGAATATTTGAAAATGGAAAAAAATCATTTGCATCACAGTTATGTTTTAAATATGATTTCTTGAACATTTCATAATGGAAAAAATTCATTTGCATTGTCAATATGTTTTAAATCTATATGCTTGAATATTTCAATTTATGGAAATTATATTTCATTTTCATATTAACGAACACCTAGTCTCTAATATATTAACATACATATAGTTTTCTATCAAAGTAATCCTTGAACCTTAGGTTTATGATTTAGTTTTAAAAAACTCACAAGGTTCACCTAAAATTTGATCAAATCAATAAATTTGGAATCAAACTAATCAATATAACTTGTTGAAGATAAAATTTGAATTTAGACAAAAACCTCCCACCTTCTTAGCCAACAATTTAACCATTTTTTCTATTGGCATACAAGGAAAGTTTCAAAATCAAATCCAAATGGTGAAATTAGTGATCTAGAGTAAATAAAAAATTTAAGAATGGTTTCCAATGACTTAAACTTAATCCATATCTACCATGAAATTGGGGTCCAATATTCTAAATAAACTCATGAGTTGAAACTAAAAGAAAACTAATGAGAAAGAAACCCATTGGGAGAAGGGAGATAGAGGATTGATTTATCTTAGGCTAGATTGATTTCATCCAAGTATCATCTTAAATAGATATAAAAGTAAAAATTAAATTAAAAAATGTAGAGAAAATATCAATATTTTAAATAAAAGTTATAATTTATATGTCCATGAGAGTGTGTAATAAATATAATATATCTAAATAAAATATTTAATCTATTTGAAATTAATTGTGTTGCACCTCTTCATATGATTATGGTGAGGTTAATTCAATTTAACTTTCTCCCCCATAAAGAAATACCTTTCTCCTTCCATAGGTGATTGCATTACAAATACTATTAAAATTTTAAAGTGGTGCCTTGTATGACTCTTGTAAACCCTACACTTGTTGATTTTCTGGAATACCGAGAGGGTGGGGGGGTGAATCATTATTCTATTACACCATTCAACTGTAAACTATCCAATTATTAAAGAACATACAACTACAAACACAAATGAAGAAATTGAAAGGAACATAACACCATAAAACACATCAACAATAGATTTTTACGTGGAAAACCCAAAATGGGAAAAACCACGGTGAGGATTAGCTCACAATATATTATATCTAGATAGAATATATTACAAGGCTCACTACTAGGACTCACTATCCTCAAAAGGCTCACAACCAAAGTACAAAATAATATGGCTCACTGCCAAGATATAAAATGGTATGGTTCAGTGCCAGAATGTGAACTGATGGAATACACCTTATATGTGCAGTGTTTAGTTCTAATGAAGCTCTAAATATGAAGTACTACCCTGCTTAGCAATAGCATAATAATTCTACTCTAATCCTTAACTTCTACCACTATACACTACTCACATCTGATAGATCATTTAATCTCACACATTCAGTTCACTTCTTCAAATATATTCTTTCAATTCCAAAAAATCTCATATATATATATATATATATATAATTACATTTCATACATCAATTAGGTCGGCCTAATTAGATGTAAACAAAACAATCCAAAATAGCTCTTTTCGGCACCACACAAGACTTAAAACATAAATTCACCCAAGGAAAACATGTAATACTTAATTTCAAGTGGATGTGGACCTAAAATAAATTCAACTAACATCCACAAGGTATAATTAATCTTCCCAACACGGATCATGCATTAGGTCGGCCAAGAATAGGACCTAATCACAAAAAATCTAATCCAACACATACTTCTCAAAGTAAACACCTTCCAAATCTGACATTACTTCAGTTTCTCTTTGCATCAACATAATAGAGGATAACTTTAGAATTGCAGCATCAAAACAATATTCTTAAGAAAATGTGAAGTCTCCCATACTGGTATACTGAACAGAGAGAAGATTGTAGTATGCAGAGTTGAACTCTATCATTGATAACTTTTAGTATACATCACAAAAATTCTCAAGATATTGAATATAGTTGTATGAGTGAGTCATAATAACATTATTGAGAGAGAAAAATCACATCTCTTCTTGTGGTGAATTTCAAATGAAAAAACCAATGCACTGGACCATAACATTATTAGCAAAGAACACTTAACCAAACCTTTGATGGATCAACTTCTAGTATAGATGGCATTGTACACTAAATATTCTTTTCACAATATTGGCATCGATGACATTACTAGAACAATAGAATCAACCTATGTAGGTACACTTCATGCTCATGTTCAAACTTCCAACAATCTCCCCCTTTGGCATTAATGGTAACATGCATATCCAAAAAAAAATCATGCCAATACAAAACCTAAACCAACCAAATACTTCCCTTTCAAAATTAATTCTCCACCTTACAAAATTTTCCTTGACTTCCAAAAAGATTTTCCAAAAAAAATGTTTTTTTTCTTACTATCTATATATCTCCCTCTTTGACATAAATGGAAAAGGTCATGTAGGGGTCCGATATATTTCCCTTGAATATGTGTATGTATACATCAAAATTGATCAAAAAGGGTATGGAAATGTTAACCTAAAGAAGAAGATCCCTTTAGATTATTCAGGATATCCTGCCATGTAGCTTTACCTTCTTCCCACAAACCTTTTGCATTTGAAAGTCTTGTATAGTAATTCAAGATTTTTTAAAGACTTTATACCTTCTTCCATGATGTTGGGGATGAGATTTATTTCTAATAGACTTCCAACACTATCAAGAGCACTAGATACAAGAGTGTGCCTGATTTTTACCAAATCTGTAAGTGCTACATATTGATTGATCACTTATGTTCTTTGATTCTGAAGATAAAAGAATTTGTCCTATAGTTGCATAATGTAGGACCATCTCTGATTGTCCCTATCATTTTCCAATCTATAAATGTCTGATTGAGTAGTCAACTAAATTTTATTTTTTCTTATTTCATCTCTTACATTTAATGTCTAGTTAGACCAATTCAGGTAGAAATATAATAACTCCTAAGCTTCTTTTTCACAATCCTGAACATCCTTTAATTCCTTCAAAAATTTGTGGTGTGCATCTGAACATTTTTTCTTGATGCTTTCTAGGTTTTCTTCTAAGGTCCTTACATCTGACCCATTTCCTATTTGTTCTTTTAATCTGGAGATGCATGCTTTCAAAGAATCAATCATACTCCTAATATTTTCCAAAGTGGATATAGATGAATTAATGTTCGCACCAAGAATCATTTCTTGTGAGTATTTTAATGCTTTATCCAAGTCTTGTATGTTAACACTTTCATGCTCATGTTGGGTTATTTCAGACTAGTTTCCTTCTTGTTCAGTGAACTCTTAATAATGCTTTTTCTCTTCTTTTGTGTTCTCTTTGTACTATCAAAGGATTTATTCATAGAAATTTCTTCTACATATGTTTTGTTGGGGTCCTTTGGGATTTCTAGAATCACTCTTTAATAATGATCAAATTCTACCTTAGTTACTTCATAATCCAACTCATAAATCCACACAATTCTAGACTCAACCTCTTTTATATAACAAAAATTAGTAGATACAAGGAAATTGATATGTCTGGTGTATTTTTTCACCACACTTTTTGGAATTCATGTTCTCTTATTCATCCTTATCTGAAACATTCCAAAGAATGCTGCAAGAGTAGTTTATTGAGAATCTAAACCACTGAGATTTGTCATGAGATTCCTTATCTGGTGTGCTATTGGTTCTTCATTTGTCTATTCAACCTTTCCAATAACTAGTAACTCCTTCATAAAGTAAAAGAGCAAGCAAACCATTAAAGTGTCATACTGGAATGTAATCTTCTAATTATTTTTTATTTCTTTCAAATTCTTCATTAGGTACTGTCGAAGTAGCTCACACAAATCATAGTCTATACCATTCTTAACCATATCAAATGCAATGTATGTAGCAATGGTAGAAACTATATAGGCATTACCATGTATGAAAATTTTATGTCCAATAAGCATTAGATCATACCAGATGACCAAATCTTCAATTATACTCGAGACAAGTTATTTTCCTTCAAGAATTGCTCTAGTAATCTCCATTATCTCTTGATCATTGAAAATATTTCACTTCGGAATTGGTTCAGAGGACCACAAAATAGTCGCATCCCTTATAGCTTCTTCGATTATCAAGTGTGCACCATCAATCCAAATAGATTCACCATGAATCTTGCTTAATGCCATTCATATGTACTTCTTGTCGAATTCAAACAAAGGGAATTTTTTCCATACATCCAGTTTCTTTTCAAATAGGGTTTTATATGCATCATAATTTTCTTCCAATTCATTCTTCCACAAAATAATTAATCGAATAGGTGACATTTCCTGAATTTTTCTATAAATGTATGCATAAATATCTTCAATAGGTGCCACTCTAAGGGGAATGCCAAAAAATGCACCCGTTGAATCTTCCAACAAATTTTTTAGAGAATACCCTTTTAATTTGATTTGTAATTTATCTAAAAAATTCACTATCTTTGAACCATTCATTACATTAAAATTGAAAATTCTACAAAATAATTGTTTAAGTAGAATACCTTTGTAATTTTCTCCAGCAAAGAATAGGGTTTTGATGTTTGGCTTCTAGAGCACGCCTCGAGTCCACTTCCTCTTCTTCAATTTGCATTTCCTTCACATAAAATAAATTTGTCTTCTCAAATATGTTTTAGTATCCATGATATGATCTATACCAATAAATATGTCATCAATAAATGATACAAAAAAAGTTGTCAAACTTCGAGCCAACTTTCACATCACATTACTTTCTTTCACAACTCTCTTAAATAGCTTTAGAAATAATTTTTACAAGGAATATCTTTGTGTCATGACTACTTGACATCTGGTATTTGAGGGGGTTTTAGAATTTTTCTATTGTTTCTCCCCCTAAGCCATTGCATGCACTTAGTTTCTGATGGGATTGTCTACACCAGAGGTTGGCAAAGATAAAATTGATAATTCAGATTCTCCTTCCTTTCTCCAAATTCTTTCCATTTCCTTCTTAACTTTTTTCAGATCAATCTTGATGATTGGTTTGTATCTCTTTACCGGATTGTTAATTCTCATATTTTTGCCTCTATAGTATTTTGGAAAGTGTCTCGAATTGTTGCAATCATAACAAACAACATTCTTCTATATGAATTATCTTTTACTCAATATATATTTTCACTAGTTAGCCTTATATCCAAATGAATTATAGTAATATCAATAGCCACTGAATGGATAAATAATCTTATTCAATTTCTAATTTCTACATTCTTTATTTTGTTGTTCAATCCTCTTGCATTCAAAGCATTGATTGGATAATAATAAAGCATTTTGTTTCATTTTATTTTCCCAATCTTTTGCCCTATGTCCAAACTTATTGCAAGAATAATAGACACCATTAAAGGATATGCACCTTTAAGAATTAGGTTGTCTGATAGGAATCCTTCCGGTATGTCCACCATTGTTTTGAGTCTTCATGTCAGGGGGGATTCACCTTTGAACTTTTTCCTTCTTTAAATCCCAAACCACTTTTTTCCTTAGAGGGTCTTTGTCCTACAATCAGTTCATCCAACATTATACAGCTTGTCACAAATTTATCTTCATGTCTTCTAGCCTTTTTCAATTCTGATTTCAAAATTTCCACTTCTTGTTCAAGCTTTTCACATTCATCCATCTTCCTTTGTATTTCAATTTTTTGACACTCTTCATTTTTTCTCTTTTCTTCCAATTGTTTTTTCAATTTGATGATGTCCTCATCTCCTTTCTTTAATTGATTATTGACTTCACTATAATTTTCTTTTAGCATCTTAATGCACTGATTTTCTTCCTTTAGTTTATCCTTGAAATCCTCATTTTATTCTATATGATCTATAGAGATCTCTTTCGGAGGAATAAGAAATCTTTTATCTTCCATGAATTCAAATTTCAGGACCTTCCCCAAGTTGTTAGACTTCTTCAAAGGAACCAAGCTTTGATACCAATTTTTGATTGTATGAAATACTAAGAGGGCGGGTGAATCAATATTCTATTAACCATTCAACTGTAAACCATCCAATTATTAAAGCACATACAACTGCAAACAAGAATGAGGACATTGAAAGGAACATAACACCACAAAACACATCAACACAATATTTTTATGTGGAAAACCCAAAATGGGAAAAACCATGGTGAGGATTAGCTCACAATATATTATATCTAGATACAATATATTATACGACTCACTATCCTCAAAAGGCTCACATCTAGAGTACAAAATGATATGGCTCAGTGCCAAGATATAAAATGGTATGGCTCACTATCAAAATATGAGCTAATGGAATACACCTTCTATGTGCAGAGTTCAGTTCCAATGAAGCTCTAAATATGAAGTACTTCCCTTCTTAGAAATAGCATAACAATCTGATTTGATCCTTAACTTCTACCACTATATACTAACATTTGATAGATCACTTAAGCTCACACATTCACTTTTCTTCTTTACATATATTCTTTCAAATTCAAAACATCTCATATATATACAATTACATTTCATACATCAATTAGGTTGGCCTAATTAGATGTAAACAAAACAATCTAAAATAGCTCTTGTCGGCACCACACATGACTTAAAACATCTTTTCCCCCAAGCAAAACATGTAATAATCAATTTCAATTCGGCGTGGACTTGAAATAAATTCAACATACACAAGGTATAATTAATATTCTCAACACATCATGCATTAGGTTGGCCAGGAATAGGACCTAGTCACAAACAATCCAATCCTACACATAATTTTCAAAGTAAAACCTTGTAGATCTGATATTACTTTAGTTTCACTTTGCATCAACATCAGAGAGGCTAACTTTAGAATCACAACACATCTTCTCAAGAAAATTCAGTCTCCCACACTGGTATACTGAACAAAGAGAAGACTATAGTATACAAAGTTGAACTCGATCATTGATAACTTTCAGTATACATCACAAAACTTCTCAAGATCTTGAATATAGCTATATGAATGATAATAATATTAGTGAGAGAGTAGAATCAAATATCTTGCAATGAATTTCAGACCCAAAAACCAACGCATTGGACCATAACATTATCAACAAAGAACACTTAACCAAACCTCTAATGGATCAAATTTCAATATAGATGGTGTTTTACACTAAATATGCTTCCCACAATGTTGACATAAATGAAAACATGGAAATATGTGGTATGAAATATGTCTTGCAATGTTAGTTATAACAAATCAAACACTCCTTCATGAAATGTATTATATAAAATGAAATTGAAATGGTAAAAATAACAACTACAATTATCCTCTTAATTCATTCCATGGTTCTCTAAACCAAAGGAATCCTGAAAAATCATGCTCTTAGATCTTATTAGTCCTGCACATGAACCTGCATAAGATTGACAACTTAAGCTATGAGATGCTACTAATGAAAGTCTACATGCCTATATTTTTGGATTTTTGATGTTAGATGCTTGAAGATTAAATGATCCTATGATTAAATGATAACAAAATCTAGATGCTAAGATGAAGGATGATAATCTATTGGAAATGATAAATGAAGAATGGAATGAACTAAGCTATCCAAAAACAAATTGCCATTATAACACTATATGAACTAAAAATACAAAAACTAAGCTAACAAGCTCTCCAAATTATCTCACAAATGCAATATAATTTAGCAACATAAACTTATCAAATTCTTCATGTTGAAAATCTGTAGCAAAGGGTCCTATTTATAGATTTTCTAAGGTTCAAGGTGATGTGGCAACAATTGACGGTCGAGATTGTGATCCTGCGGTATCAACGATCAAGCACAAGAAGGTTGGAGAGAATCAGGGAGATGGTTACCTTCAACAAGAAAAATTTCCAAGTGTTAAAGGGAATCACATAGAAGGAGGAGCCATGTGTTTCAGTTAGTTCCAAATTGGTTGCAAATTTGTTGAAGATATTCCATATTTTCCAATTTATAAAATTCATTTTTGTGAGACACATGATGAGGTGGCAGGTGAGTTGGAGGATAGTTAGAGGAAATATGTAGAAATGTGCTTAAATTGAATTAAAAATTCAATTTAAAAGAAGATGGTAAATTAGCAAGATGCCAATTTTAGAAGAATATTCCAATTTGAATTTAAAAATTCAAATTTAATAGGGAGAGAGAAAACCAATTAAATAAAAAATTGATTAATTTTTCCATTTAATAAATTTTGAAAGAAAGAGAATTTTGGAAAAGGAGAAATAAAATATGAACCATATAAATAAATTTAACAATTTATTTATAATAGTAGAGGAATTAAGAATATTAATCAAATAGTGAGTATTTAATTAATATAGTGCTCCAGACCATTTTTGTGTTCATACATTTTGCCCCTCTTTGAAGTGATGTGCGCAACTGCATTGCTTCAAAGAATAAATTTTCCCAGACCATAGAGATAAAAAAATTCGACATGCCCCAAACTTTGATTTTACAACAATGATGAAAAGATGCCCCCTCAAGAGGTAAATCAAAGATTTTTGAATTTTTGATGATTTTTGAATTTTTTTAATGATTTAGATTTTTTTTCAATGATATGTTGATGATCGATAGATTTGATAAGGATGACCTGATTTATCTCCCAAAAATTAGAGGAGTTTCGCCACACTGTTGATTAGTTGATGAAAAGACCCCTTTGAAAAATTAAATAAAATGCCACAATAATTACCCCTCAATTAACCTTTAAAAGGGTAAAAAGGGGTAAAAGATAAATTCATTTGTAACCTAAGCATTTTGAAGACTGAGAGCCGACAAGGCAAAGATGGAAAAAATTCCATGCCGCACACACCGATTTGAGTGAGTTCGTCGCCACCAATGTCTGGCCACGTATGGACCTCTGGTATGTACCTCGAAAACCTCTTTTTGAATTTAAAAATTTAAGTTTTCCCACTTTAATTTCCTTTTGAAAATTTTGGTTTTCCACGTTTTAGCGCATAGGGTACCCACTTCAGTGCATAGGAAGCCTGTAATAGTGCATCTTGTTAGGTTAGCCCCAATATTAGATTAGTTTATCTAGAACCCAATAGAGTGCATTAGGTTAGTAGATTAGCACATCTGACAAGTTGTGCATCTATAGGGTAGAGTCACGCATAGGTTTGATAAAGTAGCACATCCGGGAAATGGTGCGTCGAGAATTTGTTTTAGTGCATAGAATTTTTTTTCCAACGCGTTAGTGAAATAGTGCATCCAGACTCTATTCTGGTGCATCCAGTAGTTTTTCTAGCACATCTAGTGAATCAACACATAGAAACCCTGTTTTAGCATATTGAGCCAAAATTGATGATTTTGATGAATTCCTCCTAGATTTTGGTGATTGATGATCATGTCAGCAGATGATAGGGTGATGGTGATTGATAGGTTGATGATCATCCTCATGATAGGTGAGGAACGATGAATAGGATAGGTTGATTGATTAATCTGATTGATGATCATCCTCATGATAGGTGAGGAACGATAAAATAGGATAGATTGATGTTAAGCGATCTCATGACAAATGAGAATCGAATGACAAGATAGGTGCTCCTTGAGATTTGATCAGAATCTCATGTAAGATGATTTTATTAGATGATGTGCTTGATTGATAGGCTGATTGAATGATTTGATGACTTGATGGTTTGAATTGATTCTAGGAGGATGGCTTAGGGAGCCTTCAGGTTCACGAGCGCTTTCCGAGGACATGGGATATGATCCTATAGCTAACTCTGAAATATCTTGCTATCATAGATCAATGTAGGTTGACTTCATTGATTGAAATGCCCCAGTACCGGATTAACTGGGGGCTACTGACAACACTTGTAGAGAGGTGGCATAGTGACCACAATACTTTTCATTTGTTGATGGGAGAGATGATAGTGACCTCGAAGGATGTTTATTGGATACTAAAGATACCAGTTGTGGGAGACTTGGTCATCTAAGATGTTGAGGAGCAGGAAGGGACATACGCCCTACAACAGATGCTTCACGATGGTGGACTCATGAGATATGAGCTATCTTGGTAGGAGTTGATTACGACTCAATAGCCATTACCCTATGTTCTAGCAGGCTTTGTTGGAGGATTTATCTACCCCAACTGTAGGTCGAAGGGCCTTTTAGTTGGCTAGGGTTGATTGCTAGAGGGCATGATTGCCCATGCTATGAGATATTCTTGGGTTTCGGGCATGTTAGCACACCTATATTATGGTCTACACCAGGTGGTGTATCTTTGAGCAGGTAGTTTGTCAGTAGGTTGTACACTTTTATAGCTTTGGGCCTAGGAGCACATAGCCATCACACGGCCATTTGGAGACAGGACATAGCCAGCAAAACAACCATACATTTTTGGGTATACCAAGCCACTTGTCTAGCATAAGCTGGGAAAGCTAGAGTATTGGAGGCGAGTCTTGGATGACCTAGAAACTGTGATCTGGTAGCCACATTTGGATTGTGAGGCCTAGGCTGAGGATGGTGCAGAGTTATCATATGCATTTTGTAGTAGATACTATGATCCATTTGTAGTTCATCATAAAACCATTTTCATCCATACATCAATATATACATATGAAAATTACAAAAAGAATCATATTTCATGTCATTTGCATCCATATCATACATCTCATGAATGCATCATTTATAAACATAATAAAAGCATCATAATCCATACATGCATCCATAACATAATCATATATAACATGGCATACTCATATAAAATGAACATTACATGCATCCATACATAACAAAACATCACAACACATAGGATCATCGAACGCCGCTACATATCATATAGAACTACAAATGGATGATTAAATATAAGTATGGATGATTTATGGATGAAAATGTGATACATGTAGATGTATGAATGCATGATTTTTATGTTATAATTATGATGAACATGATGATGCAAATGAAATGTCATGCAATTTTCTCTACTTTTGGTATTTTCTATGCAAATATGTGAAATGAATGAAGATTATGAATGCAAATGGATTTTGAATGGACTTATGATGTTATTATGAATGAATGGAAACGTGGATGAATGATGGATAAATGAAAGAAAAGTATTTATTATGAGCTTGATGTGATGATATGAATTATGAACGTTGATAATATTATGCTTTGTTTTTGGAAATTTTCAAATGTAGATGTTATAATGAATGTATGAATAATGTATGGTAAAGGACGTATTATAATGTAAATGAATGATTTTTTTGTTATGCCAAGTATACTCAATTCTGTAGAAAGAAATAATGTCAACCTTGAGAATGACCAGCTTAGAAAATCTATAATTCAAATGTAGACTAAAATGAAATGTAATTCAATCTATGCAAATGTTGCCATCTAATTCATTGTGCTTATTTTCATCATTGAGTGTTTTACTATGCTAAAAGTTGGTACAAAAATCGATGGTACAATCAGACCATGATGACCTGAGTACAACTTCCATACAACTTTCATTGAGGTTTGATAATGCAAGATAAAACAAGCATCGAGGTATAATTAGACCAAGATGACTTGAGTATCACTTCTGTAAACAGACAAGAGTTAATCATGCTCCTATGCAAATTCAGAATGTCATCAATGACACTTTGTAGAGCACATCCCATGACAATTTGCATAGTGGTAATGATTGACTCACAAGAAGCAGACAAAGAAAAATATCATTCTTTATCATAGCGCCTCTAGTTTGTGACATCATTGAGGTAATCTCGAGAAATGATAGCAACAATCAAGATATAAGCAATTGAACATGTGTGTTAAAGTGATCCAACCATGATTCAAAAGATGATCCTTCAGTGATGAGATGATTTGGTTTGACTTGATGGTTGATTTGATTGATTGATTGGATTGGATTGATTTTCGATGTTCAAATTCTGATGGATATATTGATTGTTGTTTCGATATTAAGGTTTGATGGTTGCTTGTCTATTGTTTAAATCTTCAACGGTGATTTTCCCCTAGAGAGATCAATATTTTTCCCTCGTGAGAGACAAACAAGATTTATTATGGATATGCACAATGACAACCAATCCATGGTGAGACACGATCGTAGTGGCCAGATATGGGCATGAAGCTTGTTGTATGATAGGCATGAATGCGCAGGGGTGGAAAAAGTGAACGATCAACACATTCTTGAACAAATAGAGGAGCCGACTCAATCACAAATAGAGTTTGTTGTCAGGTTTTAGTCATTTTTTTTTTTGCACTTTAGAGATTTTATGATTTTTTTTTGCTGTTACCAAGACGCCTATTTGCCAGGTTTTGATCAGGGCAACCATTTTAAAAATTTAATTTTTTTTTTTTTGTCACCAAGATGCTTGTATGCTAGGTTTTCATCAAGGCGACCTTTTTTTAGGATATTTTCTGCTTTTTAGGATTTTTTTAGGATTTTTTCTGCTTTTTAGAAAATTTTCAAGACTTTTTCTACTTTTTAGGATTTATTCAGGACTTTTTTAGCTTTTTAGAATTTTTTCAGGACTTATTTTTTTGCCTTTTAGAATTTTTTCAGGACTTTTCCTTCTTTTTAGGATTTCTTTAGGAATTTTTAGACATGCAATGGATGCATCATGTGTAGAACTTTTTCAGGTTAAGGCTATTCATTGGTTCCTCAAATAAATCCCCTTCTAGTGTCGACAACTTGTATGCCCCTAATTCAAATACTAACACAATGAAAAAAGGACCCAACCAATTTGGCTCAAACTTCCCCTTCTTCTCTCAATCCTACTGATTTCGGGGATTTTGCTTTAGCTCTAGATCACCTACCTGAAATGTTCTTGGTTTGACCTTGTGGTTGTAACTTCGGTACATTCACTATTGATATTCCTTCAGGTGATCTACTACAAGTTGACAATGTTCATCTAACAATTCTACCTCTTTCAACTTAGACACATAGTAATCTTCATTTGAGATGATTCCTTTCAAAGACACACTAAGTGATGGTATCTCTAGCTCAATGGGAAAGATGGCTTTAGATCCATAGATGAGGGCATATAGTGTGTCTTTTGTGGGGGTACAAATGATTGTATGGTAGGCCCAAAAAGAAGGATTTAGTTGAGTATGCCAGTCACGTCCAACATCATTGATGTTTTTAGGATTTTTAGGATAGTTTTGTTAGAGGCCTCTACTTGGCCATTCCCTTGAGGGTAATAGGGCATAGAAAACCAATGTTGGATATGGAATCTCTCATAGAGTTCTTGTACATCCTGATTCTTAAAAGGTCTTCCATTATTGATGACAATGGATTGAGGGATACCATATCTACAAATGATGTAGTTTAGGATGAAGGATGAAATATGCTTCCCCATGATGTTGATTAGAGGCATGGCTTCGACCCACTTCATGAAGTACTTCGTGGCTATGATAATGAACTTTTGTCCATTTGATGAAGATGCGTGAATTTTTCCCACAAGATCCAACCCCCACTGACAGAATGGCCATGTCAATGTAAAGGGTTGCAATTCCTGTGCCGGTGCATGAATAAGCTTACCATGTATCTAACATTTCCTACATGTCTTGAAAAACTGGAAAGCCTCTCCCTCCATAGTCAGCCAGTAGTATCCCAAACAAAGGAGTTTCTTAGCGAGAGTTAGGCCACTTGAATGAGTGCCACAAATACATTCTTGGACTTCTTGTAAATCCATGTCAGACTCATTGCTTTCTATACATCGTAAGAGAGTTCCATCAAGACCTCATCGGTATAGGAAATCGGCTATAAGGGTGTGGTGAGTGGCTTAATGGTGAATAAAGTTTCACTTTTGGTTGCGGAAAAGATCGAGAGGTAAGGTATTGTCTTGTAAGTAAGTATAAATCTTCCCATAGATGGAGGTATCAACCTCGTCTAAGCAGCATATAAGTTGGGATTCAAGGTTATCATATGCAGGGGTAAACAATTGTTCCACCATGAACTCATAATGACCTCATTTCTCTGGAATCTATAGTAGGGAAGCAATAGTGGCCATGGAATCGACAACTTTGTTGTCAGTCCTTGGAATTTGACCAAATTTGATGTCAAAAAAATATTGCTTAAATTCATCAATCATTCTCTTATAGGGAATCAGTTTATCATCCTTGGTTTGGTAATCATCACTGACTTGATTGATGACTAGTTGAGAGTCCCCATAGACTTGCAGCTCTGTAATTTTCCATTCCACAACAATTTTGATCTTGGTGATGAGTGCTTCATATTCTTCTGTGTTGTTGGTATAGGGAAACATCAGGCAATATGACTTCAGAATGGTGTGCCCTAGGGGAGTGATAAATAAGATTCTGGCCCCTGATCCATGCTAAGTATAGGAACCATCAAAGTAGAACACCCACTACTTTGTTGTTAGTGTCACGACAACTGCATTAGGAAATTCAACATGTAAGGGATGATCATCATGAAGCGATGCCTCCGCTAGTTCATCAACAATGGCTTGCCCTTTAATTTATTTTTTGTCAACATATTGTATGTCAAATTCACTAGGTATCATCACCCATTTGGAAAACCTTCCTATCGGATTTTCTTTGCTTCGGAGGTATTTCAGTGGGTCTATTTTGGCAATGAGTTTGACAGTATGAGTAAGCATATAGTGTTGCAATTGCTGCATAGCGAACACGGCAACTAGACAAGCTTTCTTGATAGGTGTACAATTGATCTCATAACCATTTAAATTTTTGTTGATGTAATAAATTTCTCTCTCCTTCCTTATTAAATCTTCCTATGCTAATAAGGCTCCCAATGATCCATTAGTCATGGCGATATATAATAGAAGAGGCTTTCCTTTTGTTGGAGGTGCTAGAATAGGTGGAATCATCAGGTATTATTTTAGTTGATTGAAGGCTGCCTCACATTTCTCATTCCATAAAAAAGAAAATTTCTTATGCAACAAGTTTGTGAAGGGATGGGTCTTGTCAACCAGTTGTGATATAAACCTTCTGATTGATTGGAATCTACCTTGGAGGGACCTTAACTGACTGATGTTTTTTGGAGGTGGCATCTCCATGATGGCTTTTACTTTTGTAGGATCCACTTCAATACCTTTCTCTGAAACTATATACCCCAGTAGCTTTGCTGACATTACCCCGAATACACATTTCTTCATATTTAGGTGAACATTGAACTTTTCTAGATGGGTGAATAGTTTGTCTAATATTTCCAAAATGTCCTTCTCTAGTGTGGGATTTTTCCAACAAGTCATCCACATAGTCCTCCATGAAAGTATGCATCATGTCATGGAAAATAGTTCTCTGATATGTGGCCCCAAAAATTTTCAACTGGAAGGGCATGGTATTCCAACAAAAGGTTCCCCATGGACAAGTGAAGGTTGTCTTATCTTGGTCTTCAGGAGCAATCTTAATTTTTTTATAGCCATAAAATTCATCCATTAGTGATAATATGCCATGACCCATTGTCAAGTCTACAATGATGTTTATATTTTGCAAGGGGAAGTCATCTTTCAGGAAAGCCTTGTTGATATCCCTGAAGTCGGTATAAATCCTTATGCTACCATCAAGCTTGGAGACAGGTACAATATTACATATCCACTCTGCATAATCAATGGGTCTAATGAATCTGACATCCAATAACTTCTTTAAATCCGCCTTCACCAGTAATGCAATATGAGGATGCATCTTTCTCAACTTTTGTTTAACTGGTTTGATTCTTGAAGGAAGAGACAAATGATGCATGATAAGATCTGGATCAATCCCTGTCATATCAACATAGGACCAAGAAAAATTGACTTGGCGCTCCTTACAGAATTTGACAAAGTTGGGATTTTTATGTTTTGTTAATGATTCTGCCAGGTAGAGAGTCTTTATTTTTTTTACACTACCGACATTGATTGCCTGTGTTGGTTCAATCAGGACTTTGGATCTTTCTTGGAAGTTCTTGGAGAGAGTGTTAAATTTCCCATCCTTAGGCACCTTTGGGAGGTTTTCACTGTCGGATACACTCTTTACTTTTATTGTTTTTGGATCTAATACCTCCATGGAATGGTTTTCACCATCAGATCTTTCTTTTGTTTCATTTATTTTGCAGCTGGGAAATTTGGCACTCCCCCATCAAGAAGCTTCATTATGATGTTCAATGGTGGAATCTCTTTCAAGGTTTATGGCACAGAGGAAATTTATGATTGCCTCATCATTTGAAAAGGTGGGGATATGAATAGGATCGTCTTGGTCCCAATCTATGAGTTCAGGATGTCGCAATAGTAGGGGGTCATCAGATGGGTTCAAGTCAGATGTCGTAAGAGTCCTAATGGCTATATCGCTATCATACATAACTAAGGCAAGATCAAGGTCTATGATGTCATTCTCTTCTGAATGATCCATATCACTAAGAGGTTGACCATCTTCACTTGAGTCATCAATATTTTGTGATCCTAGTTCAAGTGGTCTATGCCCTAAGCCTTGTCCCTCCTCGAGTGTGGGAGTACACTTATGTATCACATCAACACCTTTGTCGTGGAAGGATTATTTTGACAATGAATCCCATTCATATTTATTGCAATCAAACTCATAGACATCACTTTCTTGTAGTTGTAGAATCTGTTCAACAAATTTTTGTTTCATGTCCTCTTTTGTTTCTTCCTTCTATTGACCTCCTTTATACCCCAACCCAGTTTTTTCCTTTGGATTGGCTATGATGGGTTGGATAGGTTCTATGATACCTTGTTTTCTTTTTCCAATAGGTCCCTATCTATCATATCCCATCTTCTTCAGGACTGAGAATCATTTTCAATACCAAGTAGTTTGGATATTTGTTGTTATAGCTTGAGAATCAGTTTCATCCTTATAGATCCAATTCAAAACATCTTTGTCATCAGAATCCTCTGCTTGGGTGCTTGCTTTTATGAATCGACCATCAAAGAGTGTGATGGGTTGGGAGGATATTTGGGATGAGGTTGATGGTTGAACATAGGATTTTGGTGAAAATAACTGTGAAAGATAGAGGGATTGTTCAATGGAATACTCACCAACACCTTTATCTTTGATTTAGACTTTCTCTTCAATTTTTTTGGTCATGTAATTAAGTTGGGCTTCAGACTTGGTAGATGCGGAAGGGCAAGGTTGTTCCTTTTTCTCTATCTGTTTAGAAGATGAACTTGAGTGATTTCCTTCATGGGAGGATGTGGATAAAAAATTAGCTTGATTGTAACTGTTGGGAGTATCAGGGGAGGAATTAGGAGCTTCACAATTATGAGGCACAAATGCATCCTGGACAGCCTTGAGGGCATTGCATTGTTGAGGACTATTTGAATCGGCAGGAATAGTGATTTATTGGCCATTGTAGGGAAAATTTAGACACTGATGGTACATTGAAGGTATGACCTACATTTCATGGATCCAAGGATGACCCAAGAGTATATTATATGTTAAATCCCTATCCAAAATTTGACAAACCACATCTTTCTGAATTGGCCCCACCTGAATGGTAATATAATCAAGCATTTTCAAGCTCTCTCTTCATCATCATATGCCTTGATTGTGATCTTCTTTCTTGGATCCATTGCATTTTCAGAGAAGCCCAGTGCATAGATATGTTTTAAAGTATAGATATTAAGTCCAACTCCTCCATCTATAAGGACATACTTGACACAAATTTTATGGGTCAAGACTTTGATATGAAGGGTCCCATTGTGAGGATGAGTGAGGGATAAATCATCATTCTATGAAAAGGATAAGTAGTGAGGAGCAACTAGGTGTCCCACCATGGTTTGGAAAGCATAGACTTCTAGATTATTTGGCACTTTCGTGTCAACTAGGGCTTTTTCCAGAATCTCTTTGTGAAGAAGATAGATTTTTAGGAGCTCCAATATTGATATTTGTGTGGGGATTTTTTGGAGCTGATCGAAAAATGTTATATTAATGGGATGTAGTGGCAGGTGTTTTGGAAGCACTACCCTTTAGAATTTTTATTTTTTTCAGCCCTAGTGGTTATGTTTATTGGGACATTATCTTGTTTTACGTTAATTTTGATAACATTTACCTGATTATCCATTATAGCCGTGTCTTGTGGGATATTGAGGATTTTATTAAAAAGGATATTGGTGTTGTTGATTGGACGACTGGTTGCAACAAGACATGGTGGGCTATGGATTTTAGTGTCATTTGCATGATCTTCGATAGCTGAAATATTAAGGATGACGGTATCCTGAACATAATTTACATTCTTTCCTTTTCCATTATTTTTAGAAGATTCTCCTTTGTCATAATTTGGAAAATGGTTTTTAAATACCCCATGATCAGTGTTAGTTTGAGGCTCCTCAATCCTTATGATTTTATTGTGAATCAAATCTTGTATTTTATGCTTCAGTTGCATGCAACTGTTGGTGAGGTGACCTTTACATAAATGAAATTCACAATAATGGGCTTCATTCCACCATGATGACTTTACTTTGGGCTCAAAACCTTGGGTGTTAGGTAAAGTGATGAGATTTTCCACAATAATTTACCTCAAGGTGGATTCATGTGATTGAACCAAATGCACAAATTTTCTATGGTTGTTTGATGTTTGATAAGGTAGGGTATTGGATGATGATGTTTGATTATTTTGATTATTTCCTGGGTTAGCATTTTGATTGTTTGTTTGGTTGGCCATTTGGGTGATCTTTTGATTGGTATCTAAGGAAATTCCTGACAAATTGAAGACCGGTTTAGCATTGCACATTTTAGTAGGGGTATCATTGTCATTATTTTTTATAATTTTGCTAGAACTTTGTTTTATCATTGTTGGAGTAATTTGACGAATTGTTTTCATTATAGATTTTCAGAATTCCTCATTTGACCAAAGCCTCCTCAATCTTGATTCCATTTTCGATCAATTTCTCAAAAGTTGGAGGACATTGTAATTTGAGCCTGTAGCTCATGTCATCATTCAAGTTATCAATGAACACCCCTATCTTCTCTTTTTCCAGTATGGGTCGAGGATATCCTACGAATAACCTTCTCCATCTTTGTAAAAATATGAGGAATGATTCTCCTTTCTTTTGTTTCACATTACAAAGATCTTTCATCATAATCTCATGTCAAATATTGTATGAATATTGGGTAATGAACTTGTTTACCAATTCCTCAAAAGATCTAATCCTTGGTGGTAATTGTGAGAATCACTGCATGCATTGCCCTCCCAAACTACGTGGGAATAATATCATCAAATATGTATCCTCATGGGAAATTCAAGATTCATTGTTCAAAACTCCCTTACGTGATCTATCAGATTATTTTTTCCATTGTACTTGTCATATTTAGGAAATTCACAATGTTTAGGGAATGGTATCATGTTAATGCTTTGATCGAATGGGTAGGGACATATATCTTGTATCGAATATCTCGTAGTATTCCCGGTTTGCATGTTCTACAATTTTTATTGGAGAGTTTGGATTTGTTGTTTCAAAATATCTATGGGATCATTGGTTTTCACTTCTCTATTTGATTCAGTTTGTGTCTCAGTTTCTGCTTTCTTAGGATTTTTTTCAATTTGGTAAAATCAAAATCATTAGGTAACTTTACTCCTCTGTTTTCCAACATTAAGAGGTATCTTTCTCCATCTTTTTCAAAAACCTTCTCTAAGAATTTATGGAAATTTTGAACTTGTTGGGCTTGTTGGACATACTCTTCATTTACCTAGTCAACTTCAGTTGAATGTATATTATGGTTATATCTTTTTGAAAGAGCTCTTAATTGATAATAGGCTCATGAAGACAAAGGCTCTAGAGAAAAATCATCAGTATATCCTCTATCAAAGTCATGATATCTATGGAGGAAAGTTCAGTAATCAAGGAAGACCTTCCTAGTTTGATATAAGAAGCGCCTCTTTCTCAATAGTTTCTTATAACTAAGTGGCTTCTTGGGTTTTTTGATCCTCTTGGCAAGGGATTTCTTGACAAATTTTGTTGATTTCCAATCCCTTAACATAAAATGATGTTGGATTTTCCAAGGTTGAGACCAAAATTATGACAAGGACAAGATGTTGTTTGAAAGGAGACCCCTAAATCTGATGTCAATTTGCAAATAATAGGTCAAAATTAACTCTTTATTTGTAGATTTACCCAATGCACCAAAACAGTGCTCAAATGCGCTAAAACTTAGATGCGCTATAGGAAAGAATGTATGTGTCAGAATAGGCCATGAATGTGCTATAATAGAGAATAGATGTGTTATAGAATGGTAGGGATGCACTATGAAAAATTTTGCGAGATGCGCTATAACAACAAATGGATGCACTACATAATGATAGAGATACACCGAAACAAAGGAGGGATACACTGAAATATGATAGCAATGAGTTGAGGAAAGCACCAAATACGCTGAATTGGATATTACTAGAAAATAACACAATAAAAGTTTAAACCCCCTAATGCACCGAATTTTTTTTCCAAAGTGCTAAAGGAAATGCTAGATGCACTGGAATAGGAGCCAGATGCACTAAAGGAACAACTGGACATTTCAAAACAAGAAACCAGATGCGCCAAAATAGGAGACCAATGCGCTGTAGAAAATTTTGTATGCTTTGTTTCAGATATTTTGATGGAACCTTCAAAATAAAACTTGATAGAAAATGGATTAAATTATGGGTCCCGGCCCCACAGTGGGTGCCAATTTATGTGTGGTATAAAATATGTCCTACAATGTCAGTTATAACAAATCAAACCCACCTTCATGAAATGTATTATATAAAAGGAAATTGAAATGGAAAATATAACAACTATGATTATCCTCTTAATTCATTCCATGGTTGTCTAAACCAAAGGAATCCTGCAAAATCATGCTCTGAAATATTATTAGTCCTACACTTGAACCTGCATAAGATTGACAACTTAAGCTACAAGATGCTACTAATGAAAGTCTACATGCCTATGTTTTTGGATTTTTGATGTTACATGCTTGAAGATTAAATGATCCTATGATGAGATGATAACAAAATCTAGATGCTAAGATGAAGGATGATAATCTATTGGAAATGAAAAATGAAGGATGGAATGGACTAAGCTATCCAAAATAAAATTTCCATTATAACACTATATGAACTAAAACTGCAAAATTTAAGCTAACAAGCTCTCCAAATTCTCTCACAAATGCAATAAAATTCAGCAGCATAAACTTATCAAATTATTCATGTTGAAAAGTTGTATCAAAGGGTCCTATTTATAGATTTTCTAAGGCTCAAGGTGATGTGGCAATAATGGACGGTCAAGATTGTGATCCAGGGGCATCAATGGTTGAGCATGAGAAGGTTGGAGAGAATCAGGGAGATGGTTCCCTTTAACAAGATAAATTTCCAAGAGTTAAAGGGAATCATAGAGAAGGAGGAGCCATGTGTCTCAGTTAGTTCCAAATTGGTTGCAATTTTTTTGAAGATATTCCATTTTCTAATTTATAAAATTCATTTTTGTGAGACACATGATGAGGTGGTAGGTGAGTTGGAGGGTAGTTAGAGGAAATATGTAGAAATGTGCTTAAATTGAATTAAAAATTCAATTTAAAAGAAGATGGTAAATTAGCAAGATGCCAATTTTAGAAGAATATGCCAATTTGAATTTAAAAATTCAAATTTAATAGGAAGAGGGAAAACCAATTAAATAACAAATTGATTAATTTGTCCATTTAATTATTTTAGAAAGAAAGAGAATTTTGGAAAAGGAGAAATATAATATGAACTGTATAAATAAATTTAACAATTTATTTATAATAGTAGAGGAATTAAGAATATTTTTTTATTTTTATTTTTTTATAGGTAAGTGCTTCCAAGGGGGAAACTCCCATAGTACAATGTCCACAAAAAGATAAATGCATGCCCTTGCCACCAGGGGTGCAACCATATAACAAAATTTCCCTCCTAGCCTACTCTTCTAATCAACTAGAACATGCGAGTCATAGCTTAGAATTTCCAACTTTCTTAGAGGTTTTTGAGGGCATTGTGTATTTTTGTTTTGATGTTGGGAACTTATTCCTCTTCACCTCCATCCAAGCCTGAACAGAAGAGGAATGCGGATTCATGCCCACACCTATGGGTGACCCAGTATTGCAATTAGTAGATTTGGTCATAGGAAAAGAAGGCGAGGAGTTGGATTCCACCAAGGGTGGTGAAGAATCCATTATGCAACCAACCTTTGATTTTGAATTTTCTGCAATCGTCGAAGTGGGGGATATGACAAGAATTGTTTCTTGAGGAGTGGGGGTGAAAGGAGTTGTAGGTGTCACATGAGGGGAAACAACATAGTGGCAAGATTCAACCCCATCCCACCATGAGGGTTTGCAGTTAGGATCTGCTTTGGCATGCTCCATAAAATGTCTTTTCCTACACTGAGCAGTACCATGATCTGTAGAAAAACAAATTCTACATCTGAATGCAATATTTTCATAATATATTGGTTGGCTCCATGGCCTCTTTCTAACTTTGAGCAGAATTTTTACTGGAAGACCATTTGAGACATCCATCTCAACACGCAAGCGATTGAAGGCAGAGTTTTCATAATTGATTGTCTCTTTTGAGATGCAGTGATATTTCCTGAGTCCATTACCAATCTCCTTCAAGAAGCCGATCTCCCAGAACTGTAAGGGAAGGTATGTAAGATGAACCCACAAAATTGTTGTAGAAAAGGTCTCTGTGCATGGATCAAATGAAGGGAACCGAGGTTTTATGCATAAAAAATTCCCTTGGAAGAACCATGGGCCTATGTAAAGCACCATTTCTTTGTCATCCTCAAATTCAAATTCTAAGATAAAAAACCCCTTTACACATGGGTATATATTGATTTCCTCTTTGATGTAATCCTTCCAATTTGCAGCAATCCATGAGTGTAGATCAAAAAGTTTGGGCCATACCTTCGTAAATCGACATATCAGAGCATGGTTCACCAAGTATGCTTCTGTTTCACAGGTAAATCATCTAAACAGATCTTTGGAGCATTAGACGACTGACAAACAACAAAAGGAGGACTCACAGAAGCGCCATTGTAGGGCATTTGAGGGTTCGAATTGTGCCTGGTAGGTGACATGCAAGCAACCCGCAGTCCTAGGTTATTAGTCGTCCCATGGGGAGCACTGCATGGGGAGTGGGGGCACGCAATAAGGGCATCCAAAAAATGTTTCCTACACCCAACTAAGCATCCATCGCCATATTTTGTTATACCATTTTCCGTGGAGTGAGAAAGACCCTTTGCAAATCCATTTCTACTGTCAGCCACCCGCGGATCACCAATGCTCAATTACAATGGAACTGCCACCTGAGAAGAAGGGACGTGAAAAGAACTGCCTCTTGCATCCCTCAAACACCCATAGATAGGTTGGAAGGTATCAGAATCCACCGAAGGATGTGGCAAAACCACATTCGCATACCCAAAACCCTCTATGCCGAGTGTTGTCATAGAGGATCACTCGCGAAGAGCCGAATTGAAGGTCATCGAGGTTGTGGAAGCTTTTAGAGTAGAGGGCGCCATTCAAAGCAGAGTTGTATCTTGAGGAATTAATAATATTAATCAAATAGTGAGTATTTAATTAATATAGTGCTCTAGACCATTTTTGCATGCATACAAGAACAACTGAATCAACCTATTTCATGCTCATGTTCAAACTTCCAACAACACCTACGTCTCTCACCTCTTAAGGGTTTTGTTGACCTTGTTCCCAAGAATAATGTAACTTGTTTAGGATCAATGAATCATTTTTTCCTATGCTCATGCTTAACAACCCTCAAATTTACTATGGATGATTTCCTTGATCTATAGAAAATCAATCCAACTATGGTCATAGGTTATCTTTCCACTCCTTTTATTCATATACTTTGAAGATGATTAGGGAAAGAATAGAAATTACCAATACTAATCAAGGATTCAATAAAAAATGTAAGATCTAGCTCCAACAACTTTTCAAGACACATTTTAATTTTCTCTAAATATACACATTTCCATAAATTCAAGGGTAGACCATAGAGACTATCCTAAATTGTCAAAAGTGGGCTAATTTATAGTTTTGTGCGTAATTCCTCAATCATAGAAGTCATCTATTGAAATAGACAATCTATTCCTAAATTCAAAAACATTCATAAAGTAATGCTCTTCCATATGTGATGAATCAAAAAAATTGACCCCCTTAAGCCATCCTATTACTCTAAACCCTAAACTGATATCTTAAGGGGTTCTAATATGAAATGTCTTAAGGGGATAAAAGAAGTTCTCAAAATTTGGTGGTTTCCCAAGGAAACCAAATTTAACATTAATATACATTCAATATTTAGTGATTAAACTATAGACTAGAGCCTTCCCACCTTCCTCTTGTTAGGGGTGTTAAGGCCTCAAACATTTCAAGAGATGCTTGTCATGGAAGGGGAGGATCAAGGCTTCTCATGATAAGATCATGCAAGATTATAATATAAATGATATTTCATGAGAGGGTGGTCGATCGAAACAAGAGCTATCTCAATCAAATGTTCCACAAGAAAATGTTGATCTGTGAAGAAAAAATGGTTTGCTAAATGATTCAATGTCATTGCATAGTATGGGTATAATTCAAAGGATCTAAGCATCTTTTCCATTCCTTTTTGAACACTACCTTTTAAATAACTTTCAAGTCCATTATTCCAACTTGGGCCACCCAAGCTTCAACATTTTCAGGTTCTAGCAAGTCCATTATTTGGAAGGAACTCATTTTGGAAGCCTTTTATGTTTCAAAATGCAACTAACATTGTAGTTATATCATGAGTAGCTCAACCAATAAGAATTTTATAGAAAATTTTAACCTTTTGATAACCCTTTAAAATGTGAACTTATAGTAAACAAATAGAGTTTAGAAAGATAGTGCTTCATGATTTACTGTGTATTTAGTTTGACATTGATGAGAAAAAATAGTTCAATCTAGAAGCAATATCTTGAACTTCACCAAATTCTATCCCCTTAAGCCATCAAATTTTTTATCTTAGGAACTTACTTCATAGATCCCCTTAAGCCATATATTACCCTAAACCCTGAACCCTAACCCCTAAATCCATCATTTTGTCCTAGGACCTTAATTCATAGATCCCCTTAAGTGATCCTATTACCCTAAACCCTAAACCCTAAAATCTAAACCTTAAACCCTAAAGCTATCATTTTGTCCTAGGACCTTAATGGAATTTGATTTCCTTGGGAAACTTCACCAAATTTTATTCCCTTAAGCCATAATTTGTCACACGACTTTAATTCATAGATTCCCTTATGCCTTCCTATGAGGACTCCTTAAGCCATCATAATTTCTCCTAATTTAAAGTAATTTTTAATGAGATTTCACATCACATTAACAATTATTTGTTTTTTATTTGTAACATGTGTTAGACATAAATGATCCTTACACATTTTTTCATTTGTATTTTGATGGAACCTTAAAATTTTGCAAATTTGAAGTACCTATGTCCATTCAATTTGTTAATAGAGCCTAGGCCTGCATCCTGCCAAATCTGCCTTAGAGGCCCTCTTTGTTGATTAATATTTTGCAACTTGGATGTCTTCTTGAAAATAAATATAGTAGAATATTTCCTAGTACATATGGTAGTGTGCATGTTCAGTTTCACACCTCTTGGATGAGTTTTGATGGGTTAATGCGTTGCTGACTATGATCGGGCTAAATTTGGTGTTCCGGAAAGTTGCAAATTTTCAAATTCTAAAGGAAACCAATTTCTTGTTTTAGTCTAAAACATCTCTAGTTTTGATTCCATAAAAAATGGTGGCCATTTGATACATTATTTTAATGTATTTCGGTTGTGGCAAACATGTCCAGTAGGCCAGTTTACAAAGGAGGTTCCTAAATTTTTCTTGTTGGGTGAAATTTGATTTAAAATCCACATTTTAAATAATTTATTATTGCCACACACAAAAAATATCGGCTCCAAGGGTCATTGTTTGCATGTAATGAAATTTATTCGTTTGGCCTATAGGCGAAATTAAAATTTGCCCATTTTCTAATGTTTTCAAATGTTAGTATTTAAAATATTGTGCAAAAGTGAAAATGGAATTTAGGGAAAAATGAAAATAAATTTCAAATGTTTATTAGGAAAACAAGAATAATTCTTGCTTCCTATTGGCTGAGACATGGTAGCTCACGACAGAACGGTTGCACGATAAGTCCATCCCCATTACCAATTTTGGATTGAGAAGAAAATGCAAATCAATGATGCTTTGTGGTGGAGGGATGGTAATTCATTGGACAATTTATTTAATGTTTCCTTGCAGTGGGTAGGTTTAATACTTTTACCAAGTCTCCATCGCTCAAATGGATGGTTGTTCATTTTTCAAGACAAAGATGCGTTCTTTCTAGCGATGGGAGTTCATTGACATATAATGTATCTTTCATTGAAAATGGGGTAGTTTTAAATCTTAGATTCTAATTGGCTAAGGTTCACGGGAAAGCATCAAGGTCAAATTGATTAAATCAAGTATTTGAAGGAAGGGCTTTATAAAACTATATAAGATCATATAAATCAACAATATCGCTCATCCCCCTTTCATGCATGGTGTTGAAAACAAAAAAATGATGAGTGATGGCCTTTGTCTCATCGCTCATCATTGATTGAGAGGTTCTTCCCTTCAAAAAAATGATGGTATAAATCTAGTGATGGATTTTAATTTAGAGGCTCGGGAGCAACATTTGGGGGAAATATAAAAACATTTTCAAAATTTTGTTGTTAAGAAAGTTTTATTTCTTGCTTCTCATTGTCTAAAAAATTTCATGACATTTGTTAGGCATTGCATATCACGAGTTGAAGTGAGCAAAAAAATTTAAAAGCATCAATGGCTAGAGGTTTAGCGATGGGTGCTGATTGGGCATAGGCATTGATATATTAGAATGGTGTTTGGTTGTGTTGTAATGTTGAGGCACTTGAAATCACGTTTTTGTGCATAAAGCTAGATTTGTGGGTGTTAAAATGATTTTTTTTCTATTATTTTCACCTCCAAATCATGGCCAACAATATTCCTCATGTTCGGGTAGCCATTTTAGCAATTTTGAGTTGTTTTAAAGTGTCCATTGATGTTGTAAACACCCAAAATGGCTGAAAATGCCTCCATAGTTTTTCAGATGCCTCAACTATATCAATAACTTTGCCTACAACTTCAAAAGTGTGTTGATATCTTTTATTTTTCTTATGGGAGAGATCTTGAGACCATTCTGAGCAAGTGAGTTATTGGATTGGTATGAGCAGTTAAAAATGAGCCAGTTGTAGGTAGAAGTGCATAGGTAAAGGATTACAGATCAACTATTTGACAAAATGTCAAACTATATGCAGAGTGAAATGAAATATCAAAGAGTTAAATACAAGTTTGAAAATCATTTTTAACAACTAGGTATGTGGATTTTGACCCAGAGTTATTTTTTTCACTTCCAAGTGAAAATAAATCTGGTAAATGGGGTTTTGTAGCCAGATAAATATTTGCACAAGATTTTGAAGTGGAGACAAGTTGAAGAGAGAGAAAATGAAGAGTAAAGAGGAACTCTCTAAATTCTAGTTTGTTGTTGATTAGGGGTGCATAAGTATGCCATGTGTTACCATGGATTTAATTTTAGGTCTTCTCCAGTTTCTTCTCATTACTCTTAAATGAAGTTGTTTCATTGTAAAAGGGATTCGATTTATGGAGGTTCTAAAAGAGGAAAAAAGGCTCTATATAGAAGGAATTATGGTCTAAGTTAGGTGAAGGTTTGTAGCTGTAAGTCATTAGTTCACAATATTTCTATGTTTTGTAATGAGCTTAATTGAATATCAAATTGTTGTGTAGTTGTCTCTAAATTTGAAATGTAATTTTCTTTGACTTAAATAATCAAGTGTTATTGTTGTTTTCCAAAAAACTTGTTGCCTTCTATTCAAGGAACAAAGTAAATGATTTTTTATGAAAATAGTGGGAATTTTATATTTTTAGATGGATTACTAAGTATGGATACATTGAAAAATTAAGATCTTATTATCATAAGGTGATAGTATAAAAAAAGATCATCAAAACATGTTTAGTATTGTGGCATAAGATGCACTTGATATATGAATTTGTAGCCCTTACTCAGGCACTTATAATTTTTGTACACTACCTACTTCCAGAATAGTTTCAAACTCTATAAATCTAAATAAACCTTTTCTTTCAAGTTTAATTTATTAGGTTTTTTGTGTCTTCATGGAGGTTATAGAGTGTAGGGGAAATATTTGGGAATCATTCATTCATCACTCCTCAATGTGTTTAAGATGAATACATATTTGGTAAATTATTTGTTCTTAGTTTAGATTCAAGGTGCAAAGGGATCATGCTTGAATGTGACCAAATGTATAACACTCTTTATACATTCATCTGAGAACGATCCACATGTTAGAAATATAAAATATGTTATCTAGTTCAAGTTTCATTAAATGTGCAAATCTTTGAATAGGAACACCCTCCCGAGTTTTGTGGAGCTCAAAGTGTAGAAGGCTTATATAGCCTTGTTCGTTGGAATTTCTTGTCTGTGATGTGTTGATAGTGCAAGACCTTTGTCTCAACCACTTGATCCCTTTGTTTAGGCATTGTGTTTTTCCTTAGGATTGGGGGTTGGAAGAAAAAAAACCAACATATTCAATTAGGTCATTTATATTGAATGGTTTTAAAGGTTTTTTAAACATGTATCGTACATTTTTAAATTACAAATTTAATGCAGGTTCACTTATATCTAGATCATGGATCAATTCAATATTGACGATATACATAATCCACCTCCATGCCTTCCATCTCCACCCCCTCCACCTCCATCTTCACCCAATCCACCTCATAAGCCTCCACCTCCACCTCCACCCACTCCACCTCCACCATCTACATCCAATGGTGCTCTCTTGTGAGCACAAATTGATGTGAATGTTAGATCCATTCAGGATCAAATCAAAACTATTCAAAATGAAGAATGTATTCAACCATATTTGAGGTGTTTTGCATGTACAATGCAAAACGTTGTTGATGCCATTAGGTCCATTGATGTGGACTTAGACGAGCATCAACGATGGCTAGAGGAGAGGAGACAGTCTTATTCTAAAAAGGAAAACATGAAGAAATGAAGAGATGTAGTAGAGAGCCACAACAATTTATTAAGACAATGATCTTATTGAATTTTATTGAATTTTGTAGTTCACACTAACAATGATCTTATTTCTATAAATAATTTGACCTTGGATAGATATTTTATAAATAATTTGGTTGGATGGATATTTTTAGTGTTGAATTTATAAATATAATAGTATAATGGTGAGACAAAATTTTAGTAAAAAAATATTAAATAATCTATTAATTAATAGTTTATTGACTTTTTAATTGGTTCTTTTTTTTAATTCTAATTTTTAGAGGTACATATCTATGATGGATTACATTCACACATTTTAAAATTTTTTAGAATTGTTTTGATATACTTAGTTTGTTTTGAATTTATGTGGCTTCAATATTGATGATAACATGATCATCAACATAAAAAACTACTATCACAATGTTATCATAATTAATTTTGATATAGATATTTGAATAAGAACAACTCCTTACTTTATATATTTAAATATGGTTTAAAAGGGGATTAAACCCTAAACCCTAAAGCCATAATTTTTTCTTAGGACAATTAAGCCATAGATCCCCTTAAAACTATACTTAGGACCCCTTAACAACCATCATATATTATTAGTTACATCCTTAAAATGCACATTTTCAAAATATAATATATATTTAGCTTAATGAAATTTGGTTGCCTTTCGGAAACTTCACCAATTTTTATCCCCTTAAGCCATGATTTTGTCTTATGACATTCATTCATAGATCCCATTAAGCCATCCTATTACGACCCCTTAGGCCATCATAATTTTACCTAATTTAATGTAATTTTAATGAGATTTCACATCACATTAACATTTTTTTTTTTCATTTGTAACATGCCTTAGACATAAATGAGTCTTAGGGATTTTTTCATTTGTATTCAATTAGGTCATTTATATTGAATGATTTAAGGGGATTTTTAAGAAAATGGTTTAAGGGGATTAAATTTTAAACCCTAAATCCTAAAAATTAAATATTAAAGCCATAATTTTATCGTAGGATAGTTAAGCCATAGATCCCTTTAAATCTAGATACTTAGGACCCATTTTTAAGCCACCATATGTTATTAATTAGGTTTCCTAAATGTACATTTTTAAAAATAGTATAATTTTAACTTAATGAAATTTGATTTCCTTGGGAAACTTCACCAAATTGTATCCCCTTAAGCCATAGTTTTCTCCTACGACCTTAATTCATAGATCCCCTTAAGCCATCATAAATTATCCTAATAAATTAATGGAATTTTTAATGAGATTTCACATCACATTATCAATTATTTATTTTTTAATTTACATGCCTTAGACATAAATGAGATTTTTGTGTATGTTTTAAGTTTATTTTTTGGTATGCACATGTATTAAAATTACATAGTTAGATCTTAAATTTTGAAATTTCTATGTACACATGGTCAAGTTCAATGATGTATGCATGCATTGTACAACCTATTTTTTTATTTTAAACATGTATCTTAAAATTTGAAATTTGGATGTACATTCTCAAGTTGAATGATGTATGCATGTACATGTATGTATCCTATTTAAAAAAATTCATGTACATTTAAAATTTGACTATTTTTTAAAATTTTGTACTTGTTTTTTAATTTTGTATAATTTAATACAGTTTCACTTATATATATAATGGATCAATTATATATTGATGATATCCTTAATCCACTTCCTCAACAACCTCCATCTCCACCCCGTCCAGCTCATAACATCCCATCTCCACCACCTCCAAGATCCGATGAGGCTCACTTGTGAGCATAGATCAATGACAATGTTGCATCTAGTCAGAATCAAATCAATGCTATTCAAAATGAAGCATTGATTCCACCACACGTGAGGCATCTTGCATCTACGATGCAAAATTTTGTGGATGCCATTAGGCCCATTGATGTGGACTTAGAAAGGAATCAACGATGGCGAGAGGATATGAGACAATTTTATTCAGATGGTCTCTCCTATAAAAAAGATTTGGGCTTGAAAATAACAAAAGCCCATCTTGCACCTTTTTTGTCGACCTTGTCACTAACCTACCCATTCATGCAAATAAACATAGATTATCGATGAGGTGGTGCATACATCCAAAAATGACTACATATTTTTGGGAGTGATGGTGGATGGTATTTGACCATCCACCACATGCTAATTTGGAGGTCCATTTATCCTTTGTGAGGAAATTTAGATGTATTTTTTTTTGGGGTAAAAGCCCAATTATTTTTATTTTAAATTGTTTTAGGGTGTTGGTGGTGGCATGGAAAAATAGAGGCTAGGGGCACGAGTTGATCCCCTATGCCCTATGCATGCCCAACCTCTTGTAGATCCTCCTACTCTTAGCATTCCTGGACCCGTACATCATCGTGTGGTGGTATAGGTATTAGGATCTTTGAGTATGCTTGTAGGAAACCTTGATGATCATACTTTTGTGATGGTGGTTGGGGAGCCTAGAGATGATGACCATGGATGGGCATTCTATGGAGCTAGTCCTAGTACCATTCCACAAGTGTCAACACCCCATGTATGTACGAGTTTCCATTAGGTATGCTATGGACCTGATCAGGCTACACCTAGTTCGGGTGGACATGGAGATTCTGGTGGACAATCTGGTCGCATTAGTTCATACATTGATTTTCTTATTGTAGACCATCACCCTACAAATAGTTCGACATAGGTATAAATATGCATGCACATGTTGAATTTATATGAATTTTTTAAGAACGTGTTTTTTTAATGAACATATATATAAAAAAAAATTGCAATGTTTTAACAATAAAATTGTTTGGTGTAGATGACATTGACTGTAGGGGAATCATCCACTCCCCGAATTTATATGTTGACACTAGTGCAAGACGAAAACCCTAATGGGGTATTTTGATTTCAAATTTTTAAATAATATGAAATAATTTTTTAACTTGAATTTTTAATTTTTAATTCAATAATGAATATGTTTTAAATATTTATGTTGGTTCAGGGGAGTCAATTGACTTCCATGTCAGTTCCACTTGAGGGGTTTTTGAGCATTGATCCATTGTCAGGTGTCTCTCGTGAGGTGTAGGTACATGTATATTATAAATTATTTAAAGTTACTATACTTACAATTCTGTATTTTGGATTCACTATATATCAAATGTGCATGTACAAGTAAATATTATATGCATTATGTCTATGTATGTAGGTTGACACAACAATCAGAATGGGGATTAGACACACATTTGATGTGGCGGAAACTCAGGAGACATATGATTTTTAGGCTATTTAAAAAATATTCTACGCAATGTGTGCACACTTGAATATATATATTTTAACCTAATTCAAGTACACATGTGCTTTAAATTTGACCTTGTAGGAATTTATTAGTGCCACTTTCTACATTGATGAGGTCACACTAGGGTGATCCCACATTATTGGTTTACAATTTCCAAGAGATCTTGATTTTTGCTGAAATGACATATTTTAGAAAATATAATGATTTAAGCCTTGAAAAGTTCCATTTAAAGGATTCCAATCGAAGAGGGTTTGATTGAATCACCTTAGATGAAACCCCCTTGGATAGAACCCCGCTAGTTTTAAACCATACCTATAACAGAGTCTCCTTTACACCTATCAAAATGTTGATAAAAAACCACTTTTGATTTACCTTTTGGGGGATCAAATGAATTCATTTAAAACTTATTTTTTGTAAGTATGTAGTCCTTATTATAAGATTCCCAAAAAGTATAATTTTAAATAAATTTAATTTTATTATTATATTTATTTTCTATTTCTTGTCAATGTAGGTTTTTCATCAAAAATCAAGCTCTTTGTTCTGCACGTGTGGAAAAATACTAGATTATCAACATTTTTTTTGAAATTTATATTAGTGCACTAGATATTGAAGTCCTTGATCCAAGAAAAAAAATTGTATTTCGATACATACAAAAAAAGTTATGTTGTATATAGTCCGCCTATGTCTGAATTGTAATTGGCTTGACTTCAAAACTTGATTAAGGGGAAAATATTCAATAAAACACTATGAACCAAATTAAAGTGCTATATATCATAGTTACAAATCTAAATTTTAAAAAAATATAATTTTATCCTTCATGGAAAAAAAGTTATGTTGTATACAGTGAGCATCACTCGAAGGAGATGGAAAAAGAAGTGCAATCTGATTCCAAATTTTTTGAGAAAAATATATTTAGAATCTACAAAAAAAAATGTCACAAATCACTAGTTTTCATCATCTTCAAATTCCTCACGGTTTAGCCGCTATAGGTGCTTGAAAGTGAAGATTTAGTTAGAAAAAATTAGTTCGGTGTCCAGTTTGGCCAAAAATTGTAAACCAGTATTGTGGGATCACCCACCACCTCAACTAGGACATGTAGAGCAACCTCATATGGTAATTTAATTTTTTGATTATATTAAAGTCAATTACAAATTATACAGTGTGAATAACTTAAATTAAATTTAAAATTAAATATATATATTCTCCTACATGTTAAATTATTTTTTTGTTATAGCATGAGACATGTCCTATAGCTGAGCATGTAGAGACAGGTCCTAGAACAAAGGATGAACAACAACCTCTTATGGTGCAATTTAAATATTATAAATTATAAATTAAATTGAATTAAATATTTTTAATCGTCTTACATCTAATTTAAATTTTTTTCTCTTGTACGTAGATTGATTTAAAGCATGTAGAGATAGGTCTAGGTGCACCAGAGTAGCCTCACATGATAATTATAAATTAAATTTTCATTAAATCATTTTTAATCGTATTACATCTAATTTCATATTTCTTTCTCTTGTATAGAGTGATTTGGGTCATCTAGGTAGTCCACGTGGTGTGAAGAGGTCTCTTGATTATAGAGACAATACGAGTTAGATTATTTCATGGGTTGTATTTGATTATTTCATCGAGTATATATATTGTTTCTCATGGACTTAGTATATTGTTTCATGGACTTTATTTGATGGGTTGTATTCTCATGGACTTAATATATTGTTTCATGGAATTTATTGAATTCAATATTTTATGGTCTATTATTGTTAAATAGTAAATTACACATGTGTATTTATGCATTCTATGTGAAATTAATATGAAATTGATAGGACACATTTTTACTTTTTTAAAGATCCATAGTCAAGAAATTAATACGACATTAATGTGAAATAAAATACAAATATGAAATTAAAGTTTAAATTAATAGAACATTTAAATATTTGTACTTTACAAATTTACTGATTCATAGTCAAGGCATTAACTTATCAAAGAAGTTCTAAACTATTTACTTAACGGGATCAAATACTTCAAAGTACATGTCTCATATTTAATCACTACAATTGCTTAAGGGGATCAAAGAAGTTCTCAAAAAATTGCTTAAGAGGATCAAATACTTCAAAGTACATGTCTCATATTTAATCGCAATTGATATAATTAACTTAGAATTTAGGACGACTCATCATAAAAAATGATATAATTAAGTATAAATATTTGGGATATGTCCTAATAGGACGTCTTAAGGGGATCAAATACTTTGAAGTACATGTATCATATTTAATCACAATTGATATAATTAAGTAGTAGAATCTAGGATGACTCACCATAACAATCAAAAAAGTTATACAAAAGTAATGTTAATGTTAATATAATTTATGTCATAATGGGATGTCTTAAGGGGTCCTAATAGTACTTCTTATGGGGATAAAATAATTCAAAGTACATGTCTCATGTTGGATCACAATTGATATTATTAATTATTAGACTTTAGGATGAATCATCATAACAAATGATATAATTAATTAAGTATAAATATTTAGGATATGTCCTAATAGGACATCTTGAGGGGATCAAATACTTCAAATTACATGTCTCATTTTTAATTTCAATTGATATAATTAAGTATTAGAATTTAGGATATGTCCTAATAGGATGTCTTAAGGTGATGAAATACTTCAAAGTACATGTCTCATATTTAATCACAATTGATATAATTAAGTAAATTAGAATTTAGGATGACTCATCATAATAATCACATTCTATACAATTTAAATAGTGTCAATGCTAATTTAATATATGTTGTAATAGGATGTCTTAAGGGATTCTAATAGGATGTACTAAGGGGTCCTAATACAATGTCTTAAGGGGATCAAATAAGTTCTCAAAATTTGGTGAAGTTTCCCAAGGAAATCAAATTTAACAATAATATACATGATATTTAGTGATTATACAATCAAATTTAAAGTTTCAAATTAGGAAAACATGCACATTTAAGGAACAAAATATACCGAATATTGATTTTGATATATAAAGTGTAGAGTCTAATAGTGTATGTACATATATTCCAAGTCAAAATAGTGTTTAAAAAATATGGCTATGCCATCTCAAGAAAATCTGGAACTTGTGGGGAATGTAGCAGGTCTTCACGCCATGTGATATCAAAATGATACAAGCAATATCAATAAAATCATACAAGGATACAATTATGAGATCAATATACACAAGTAAATACTTAAGTTATGTACAATTATGAGATCAATGTGATGATGGATTAAGGATACAAAAAAGGATAATAAATCAGTTTTAACTATTAATGTACAAGAAATATCAATACATAATCAAAAAATGCATTTACATATATTTTAAATAATAATTACCTATTTTTACCAAGTATTCCATGTTGTCCAGGTTGAATCTGAATAGACTCTCCTTTTTGTCTCAAAGTATGTCATGAATTTGTGATGATGGCTTAAGGATATAAAAGGAAAATTTAAATAAATTTCAATTAATAACGCACAAGCAATATCAAAACATGTATTTAATGTATTTAAAAGGACAAGATAAAATGAAGACTATATTTACTTGTATTTAATTATTCCATTGTACCATCTGCGTCCTCTCATTTTGCAACACATCTATGATTGTCTCATGCTCTTACATAGAAATTGTCCATAGCTCTTTATTTGCAGGTCTTCCGTGATACCTCACTAGTTTTATATTTTTTGCCACCACCAAATGTGAGTAGTGTATAATCTTCTTATGTGTTTCATAATATTTGAATGAAAGCAAACTATTCTTCCTTATTAGGTATTTTCAGAGCTAAGTGCCAACAACCACCACTGAACCTATTGGATAATGATAGCCATCATCAAATAAGTTCTCAAAATTTTCTTAAGGGGTTCAAAGAAGTTCTCAAAATTTTCTTAAGGGGATCAAAGAAGTTCTCAAAATTTTCTTAAGGGGATCAAAGACTTTTTATAATCAAAATTTTCTTATGGGGGATTTTTTAGGGGATCATCAAACCTATTGGATAATGATATCCATCATCATCTTCTTGAGGTGTTATTAACTTATGTTTAGTCTCCACACAATGAGCCAACCAATATTTCATTTCCTCTTCATTCTCCTTAGGTACAACAACAACAACATACACGTGTCCTACAAACAAAATTTGATTCAATAAATTGCACGTGATATAATTTGACCAATCTACATACATGCATTCATATGTATATAAATAAATAAAATAATTAAAAAATAGTAATAAATAGTAATAAATTGAAATAAATTGAATTAAATTACCTTCTTGTACACAGTCTGAAACACAGTCATAGTCATTTGATGCAAACACTTGATCATTGTCTTCAATTGTTGTTTTATATTGATCGTGTGGCTGTGCAGGTGTCAATGATCTTTGATTCCACTCTTCAACCCATTCTGTATTCTCACATGCTTCCCAATCTCCTAAAATACAAAAATGAAAAAACATGCAAGTTCCCTTGTCTAGATAGTCTATGTGCTTGGATTTGAACTCTTAAATGAATGCAATTTAGTAGATGCATTGATTGTCTCGCAATCAAGTCTAGGTAGAATATTCTCTTCTTCAACCAACCAAAAGAATCAACAAAATGTAGAGTACTCTCATGATCTAGGTGTAGATAATGTTGTATTGCACCAATCCACAATCCCACATACATATTTAAATTTTACTGTATCTTGAAATTCCAATTGTTCTCTAGCAAGAAATCTTTTAACACATGCACTAACTCCATCATGTTCTCCTTTACCATGTCCAGCTCCAAAAAAACTCCACATATTTTGTAAATTATGTTCCTAGTGAACACTAGTTAACCAATAGAACATTCAAGAATTCTTGAACTATCCCATATAATTATATGACCATATGAGATGTTCTATCATCTAAATTCCTCTTTATTTTAAATTTGTATAAAATATATTGAAATAGTATTGAACAAACTTTGATGAGTGTAACCGGTTGTCACTCAAATAGAAATTATACTCCCTCAAAAAAAAAATTTCATCCTTCGTGCAATCATCTGCATGTATGCAAACAATATGAATAAACATAGCCACTTGCACTGAATTATAATATTATGATTGGATTTCCTCTTGCAGAGCCAAAGTATAGTTTTTCGCAAAATCAACCATTGATAGTATAGTTCCAACTGGAAATGTGTTTCTACATGTGTGAAATTTTCCATCAAGCATGTTTAGAGTGCTTGACATGTTTTGGTACAATCTTACTCTTAAATTCTAATATGAATGCATGCACACTAATGTTTTCTGTAATTAAATCACAACGCTTTCCAAAATTTCCATCTTTCAAAGAATAGTCAACATTCTTAAATATTTTAACATGCATTGAATCCACAAAATGCACCAAAAATACATGAACTTAAATAAATTAATTTCCCATTAGTTTTTTAACAAAACAAACTTGATATAAACTCCTTTTTTGTTTGAGGTGGCATATTAATACCACATTCTTGCATAATCATGTTAGTATGTAAAGTACACCGTATATATTGAAAAACATCATAATAATAATGAAATTGAACATGCATTTTACAACAACAAGATATTCATTTCTTATTAATTTGTACATACCAAGGTTTACATTTTTCAAAAGATCTTTGACTTATTCTAATATTACCAAGACTAAATCACCACAAAATTTTCTATAAAATTCAGTTTGTGTTGTATCTAATAGGTTTTTTGAATGAGGATCACGAACTTTGCACCCCTCTTAATTTTAAAAAATCTCTAGTATTTGATGATACCCTAGTATTATCATGCCAATATGTTTCAATCAAAGATTTAATTTCAACATTCAATTTCATGTCAAACCTTGGGAGTCAACCACTAAAACTCCAACATTGATTGATTGGATCATTTTCTATACTTTCTCTTCTCTTTTCCTCTCTTACCAATGTTTTAGGATGTATTTTTAGAATTTCACTAATATTTCTTACCATTCTTTTATTCAAAGTTTATTTATTAACTATAGTAGTTGTTATAGCTCATCTTGTTTCATTTGTATCTTTATATAGACTATTCTTTCCAATAGACTCAATGGAACTAGCAACAATAGACATAACATGTTTTAGTGATTGGTCTTTTCTTCTTGGTTTAACAAAAATGCCTTTTTTCATTACTTTTCTCATTTTCCACATTCTCATCAATTGCATCATTAGTCAACATTGAAATGAAGTTTTTTATGATTAAAAAATTATTTGTATAATCTATTGACATGCATTCTTATTTGTCTCCAAGAAATCTTACCAAGAAGATTATCCAAAACATCTCTTTCAATTATTTTTAAAAATATTTTCATTTTCATCAACAAAAGGGTTTTCATTTTCATTTTCAACAAAAGGTTTTTCATTTTCATTTAAAAAAAACAAATTTCTTTTTCATTTTCATTTTCAACAACAAAACGATTTTTATTTTCATTTTTAACAACAAAATGATTTTCATCTTCATTTTCAACAACAATTTTTTTTTCATTTTCATTTTCAACAACATTTTTTCTAAAATCTTCTTCTCTACGAATATTATTGATGTTAACATCATTAAATCTAGCTTCTTTTAAAATTCCTATAAACAAAGTTTCTATTTCATTCAAAGGTGGATTTTAAGACGTACCTAGATTTGTGCCTATTGAAACATCCTCCATATCATTGAAAGGGGGATTTGAAGACATACTAGGACCAGTTTGTATAATCATATTATTTTCTACATTAACCTGTTGAAAATTTGCATCATCTAAATCCATGGTCTCCTCAATGTTTTTATCTTCAATTGTTGTGGAATTGGATGCTTCAACATTATTCATTGACCAAATCCTCATTCTTCTATCTCTTTGTCTTTTTGCCTCCTCTCTCTTTGCTTCAATTTCTTCAAGGGTCAATACCTTCCTATCTTTCCTCTTATTAGGAGATTTGAACCCATGATTACAAAAATTTGAAGCACAAATGAATGTCAATAGTGAAAGTCTTCCTCTTTTGTTCTTCCTTCAAATGAGTAGAAAAAAAACACAATTCCACTAAAAAACTATTCCAATGATGCCTCCTTTCAAAAATTCGATTCAAATTGCAAGTTGAAGACCCTGTAAAGAAAAAACTTGATAGAAAATAGGTGAAATTGTCGATGTCGGCCATACATGTCAAGTTGTAGAATTGGCAATAACATTTTGCTAGTAAAAATTTAAAAAACGGTCAAAAAAGAAACAAGATCCCATTTTGTAATCAAGATCCTATAGTAAATAGAACCCCGTTTCTTTTTCAACGGTCCGAATAATAAATAAAATGAAACAAGATCCCGATTTACAAAATGGGATCTCGTTTGGTAAATGAGATCCCATTTCTTAAAATTTGAAAATTTGGTCAAGTTTTTGCCTTGGTTTTTAGTTCAGGAAAAGGCTCAAGGACCTAAATCTAAGCTTTGAACTTGGTTTGACCTACAAGTTGAAGGTCATGTCAATGTCATAAGAAAATAGTGACTTTGGAAATTGTCTAAAGACCTTTTTTGCATATTTTTTTGATAAAAGTAATACCCATTATAGATGAGACAATGTAGATTCCAAATATGTAATTTTTATATAATTGGATTATTTTTTCTATTTTTCAATTAATTTTTGATGAAAGTGTTCCATAAACTTGAAACATTACAGTTTTTAACATTTTAATAACTTTTTACTAAAATAATCTTTTGTAAAATGAATTGCATGAAAACGTACTTCAAACAATTCTTTTTAATTTGAAGAAAAATAAAAAAATGATAAGTTTAGGTCATCTTATGCATGAAGTACATTATGATTTTTTTAAATAACAAATATGTCCAATAAAAATTTAACAAAAAAATGTTCAATATAAAATTACAAAAATATTGAAAATATGCTTCAGTGAGTTACAAATCTTTTCCCAAAAGGATTTAGAAAAATACGATTATTTAGGTCAAAATATGGATGACATACATGTGCATGGTATGGTAAAACAAAGTAACTTTTAGACAACTATTTTTAGAAACACCCATTTCAAATCAATTTTCATCATCTGGGTATTGAAATAAATTACATATTCAGAAACTAGACTCTGAGTACTATATTTTATGATTAGTGACTTTTTTAAAGATTTCATCTGTAAGTGCTTCAAATTTTAAGGTCAAATATGGAAAATTCTAAAAATTAGGGAAAACACTTCCACTTTCTAGCCAAAAAGTGGACTCAACTTCTTGTCGGCATCCCTATCTAGTTTCCAGAGGAAACATCTGCACCAGAATTTGGCATAAACTAATTTCTCACATCATTCTCTTCCTTTTACTTCCAGATCTTGTTCATCTCCTTTACCTCAACCGAATCAATCTTCTTTTTTGGAGTGGAAGGTTTCACATTCTTTTCTCTACAAAACTTAGTTGTGTCCTAGTTTATTATGTTTATAACATGTGAGACTTTGTTGCAGAGAAAACTTACTTCTTTCCATTTTAGATTTTCATTCAAAATCCTTATGCCTATTGTCAACAAGGATTGTGCTCTGAATGCTAAGCTTTAAATCTCAACAATCTTGTGCAACATGGGGACATCCTTAGGCATTTTGGTTGCCTAAGATGAGGATGAACCTCCAGATTATGGGTTGGTTCCCTTTGAAAAACTTCCTACAACTACAACTTGATTTGGAAAAGGGGAAGAGACTATTTTTGAAATGTAACTCTATTGCTACTAGGAGGTGATGCACCAATTTTCAAACTCTATTGGCAGCTCTAAACTCACAATTAGATTCAAAAAAAGAAGTTTTTTTGCCCATAACTCAAAAATAATCATGAAATACATAATTTTTTTATGACAAGGTTTGTGTTCAGTGCTTGCACAAAAGAAAAAGAGTTTTCACAACCTCAACTACTGAATATTTTGACACAGCTCATAACCTATATTTAACATGAATTATTTTGCATCAATAGTGCATAAATGAGACTGATTTAAAGGTTTTATAAAGAAAAAAACAATAAATTTATGAAATCATTTATTTTCCATACTGAGAACAAAAGACATTTGAGAAAGAACTGCTTTTGTTTATTCAACTAAAAGGAACCTTTGCTGCTACAAACTGAAAATACTTCTAAATACTGAAAATAATTAAAAATCTGAGTTACAATACTTTTTCTTTGTTGTGTATGCAAGCAACAAGAAAGAAATCCCTCTATAAAAGAAGAATAGAAGAATATAGAAGAGAAGATTGATTACTAGCTCAAAGGACTCAAGATGAATTGAGTGTGCACTTTTCTTCCAAAACTCCTCCAACTTTGCATGATTGATCTTCTTTTGGTCGTGCAAAAGAGAAAATCCAACAAAAAATGGCTTAGAACTGTTCTAAACTAGATGTTTGTAGGCTAAAAAATTGCCTCAATTGGTGTAGAACCCATGTAGAACCTTTAACTGAACTAAAACTACCCAAAACTTCCCTTTTTAGGCCCCAAGAAAGACACTTTACATGATGTGTCTCCTTTTCTATGCATATATGGTGAAAAAGCCATAATTTAGGGGCCTCAAACTGAGCTAATTTGCATGATTTTAGGCTTGAACTTCACTTACCTCCAATATTAACCATGTGGGCTTCTCAAACAGGCCTAGACTATCACTAAGTGCTTGAAAAATGAGTGTTAAGAACATATAACTTATTGTCCTCTTGTTTTCTTCAAGGTGACTGATTGATATCATTGCCATGCCATATGTGCTATATTATTCCTAAGTCTCTAGGACTAACCTTTCTCTCCCCATCACTACAATCCAACATTGATCACTACCATAGACTTAGTGAAACTCTGCCTTTACTATTATTTTCACCTCATGTCACAATCACATCTCTTCACAAGCTTTTAATTCCTTGTACCAATCACATGACTATCACTTTATGTTGTCCATCATTCCTTCCCATGGTACTATCCTTTTGGATTTATATTAGGTCTTCAACTATGCCTCATTTGACTATGCTGATGGAACTTCCTTCAAAGCTTGGTCAAGATTGTCTGCCAACGCTTTTGACCTCCTTGTTGAAGACTACAACTTCTTTGTTTCAATGCCTTTACATCAAGATCTAGGACATTTCCAAATGCATTCCTTCTTTGGTCACTTCAGCCTATCTTGCAATTCAAAATATGTTACCTCTATACCTAGAGATATAGTAAATAGTCTATGCACAACAAGTAATCTCAATATCTTCTAACCCATGGTCTTGACCCCCTGAATAAATGTTGTCCTTTTGGATGCTTTTGTGTTCTTATATTAGTTGCCTCACTACTACTAAACTTGATGGATATAATGGTAACTACTCCATCTTTGTACATGTCATCCTTTTAACTTACATTATTATCCACCTTCGATAGTGACTACCCTTTGTGATGAAACTTTTCCCTCCATTAGGTTCTTGCTACCCTTTACTATATCATCCTTTGTTTCATAGGACTGTCAAAAGAAAAAATTCCCCCTACATCCATGTAATCTACCTCACATTGATATGAATCCCTTTCACTTTATCATGAAGGCCTCCCTCTACAAAAAAATGCATGACTCCCTTCATTTTGTGATTTAAGTTCCTACTTTCACATGATTTTTTATAGATGGTTGGACAATTTTCTGATTTAGGATTATCCTTGTGTATATAAATCTGCCCTTGGAAATCTTGTTATCCTTTTACTTATAATGGGTCTACACTTTTTTCACTCGAAATTCATCCATATGCTATCCCTATGATGACTATTTAGGTTGTCTTTTGATTATTCCTTGGACAGTGATGAGTGTCCCTGAAATGGATTGCTCTTTTAAAACACTAGCTACCTTTTAGGTTTATATAAAACTCCACTGATTGCCACCTATTTTTCATGCAATATATCTTTCATAGCTAGCTTGATAAGTGTCTTGTCTTCATGAATTCTCTTTACCTATTTAAATTTTCACTGTCAACTTATTATACTGTATCTTCCTTCAACAATTCTTCATTTCATGGTATTAAAAACTTTCAATGGAAGAAAGTCACCTTATATTTAAGATTGACCTCTGTTGAAGTATTACTACCATTATATATTGAATTTAATACTCAAAGAATATGTTGAATGGTATTGCAAATGAAAAATTTGCAAAATTTATTACTCTCTTTGACTCCATTCTAATTTTAGTGAAGAAATCCTTCTTCATATGGAACCTTTGTAGATATATGTACACTTCTATCCTCTTTCCATGATCACTATCATAACTGCCTCTACTTTTCTTATTTTTGGATGATATTCCTTCATTTTTCATTGAGATTTTCTTTGCAAAAGACATTTAAATTGTAACACTTCTCATGCCCTTTCATGGTTATGACTATCAAGACTTTTCTATTCCTTATCATGGCTTTCCCTCTTCAACTTTTGATCTCAATAGTGTGAGACTATCTTTTTGACCTTTGTCTATGCCAGATGATTGCCACATTTTGGTAACTCTGTTATTCTTGGAGGAATATCCTTAGTTTGTGTCCTCTCTACCTTCATAGGTCTGTTTCTCCAAAATTTCTACCCCAACATGTATGAAGTAACATGACTATTTACTTTGAAGATACTATCATGCATAGACTACACTTTCAAACATTCATTTTGCCTTCTCTTCATGTTCTTTACTGCCTTTAATTCCTTGCACAACAAACGTTCTTTTGCAATTGTCAGTCAGCCTTGTTTTATGAGTCTTGAGGCACCACCATCAAACATTAATAGTGGAAACTAAGCAAGCTTGCTACCTCAAACACTCATCACCATGCTTCTTTTCTTGAGCTCTAAATACTCTCAAGAACCCTACACTCATGATTTCACTTTTGGATGCCAGTTGAACTAAAACGGTGATTGCCCTTCCATTTTAGGGCATCAAAAACTTGATTTTCCCAATAGAAGCTTACCTAAAACTATCCTTCCACTAAATTTGAGACTTTCTAGTTAACTTTGTCACTAATTTCTAGTGCCTATCTAATAGCATCAATCCTTGTCAAGATTCTCATGGAAAACAAACCCTATGTTCCTAATCATGCATCATTCTTATAAGACACGGAGACTTAAGATGTAACCACTATTTCCTAACAAACGTGCCTTAATACATACTCAAATAAAGTATAACCCATTTATTGCAATGTAGATCTCAAATAGAGGTAAAAATTTCATAATCAAACATTGAAAGAGAAGAAGAAATAATCTCTATCTCTCAACACTTAGAAATGAAGCAAAACCAACCTCTGAAAAATTAGATTCATGAAGAAAGGAGTGATGAAACATAGAAAACCTCATTCTAGAGTGAGGAAATGATCATGGCAGCCATTAAGGAGTTGTGTATGTATAAAACTGGGGCTTCCTCCTTGAAAAGATGCAATTTCCTTCCTAAACTCGACCTTTCTCCTTTGCCTTGATTGCTACTCCCATACATATCCTTGAAACTGTTGTGTCAATGACACTAATAGCTGGAAACCCTAGTCTTCTCCCTCTCGTGAAGCTCTCCTTTCAGTGTTTTCTCTTTTCCCTTCAATTTTGTGCCCATCTCAAGTTTAACCTCTCTTTTATTTTCTTCAACATGAGTCTCTCTTTTCTTATTTGCATGTTATTTTCCATAACTTTGAGTGTAAGAGATGCCTTTCAGCAGATCAAAATGTCTTTTATAATGTTATGCCATAAAATAACAACCCTTTTGACTTGAATACTTGACCTTTGATATTATCATTTTGCAAAATGATAATATTTAAAAGGATATCCTCGTTGAAACATACTTTAAGATTTAGAAAAACAAGGCTTTCGATATTACATTTTCCCATTCTGATAAATATTTCTGAATGAAGATCATTGAAAACTTGGGATATTTGATTAATTGGCCTATTAATGAACAATTTTAACCTGGAAGGTGAAAATAGGTAACATTTTGGTGACATATGAAGGGTTTTTGCTTGGTAAAGAAGAAAGACTAGCAGCCTAACATCCATTGGGTATATGAGTCATTAAAAAAACTTAGATCAAACCTTAACACAGTTGTTAGAAACATTGAACAACAACAACCACCTACCAACTAAACCGAAAAGCATGTGCACCAACACTTAAGAAAGGGAAAAAAATTAAATGAAACGTGTGCATCAACACCTATTTGAAAGGGAAAACTATCCTATTATATACAACCCTGAAAAATCATCTCAATAATAGAGTTTGAGATGAATCCCATTGACTGGGATTGGAAGTTCCTCTCCTTCAACATTTGATAACTAAAAATCACTATGTGGCTTGCATTTTGTGACCATTAAAGGACCACTCCGCATAGCATCGATTTTGGTGTGTTTTTTGGTTCTAATTTTCAGCTCATCCCATTTGAGAACAATATCTTCTTCACTAAAAGTTCTTGAGACTGCCTTCCCATCAAATGTCTTCTTCATGAGTTCTTGATGAATCTCAAGCTTTTGAAGTGTTTGTCTTCTTGTTTCCTCCAACTCCATCAACTCAGCAAGCCTTACTTCCATTGTTTCTTCTTCCATAATTTCTAACTCTTTAATCATACTTAGATTTGGTAACTCTGTTGAGATGGGTAGCCTAGCTTCTTTTCCATAAACACGAACATATGGAGAATAAAATGTAGACCTCTTGGGTGTAATTCTATCAGCCCATAAGGTTAGCTTTAGCTTGTTGTTCCAGCTTCTTTGGTTTTCTTCAATCTCTCTTTTAATGATCCTAATCAGATTCTTATTAGTTGAATCAACTTGTCCATTACCTTATGGATAGTAATTGGATGGCATGCTAAAAAAATTTATTCTTAACATCCCATTGAGTTACTCTCATGCCTACAAATGCTAGTGCATTATCTAAGATGATGGATTCAAGGGTACCAAACCTTGCTACTATGTCCTCATAGAAATTTAGTACTACATTTTCGTTTTCCTCCTTCAAAGTTGCATCCTCTGTCCATTTTGTGAAATAGTCAATGGATGTCAATATCCACTTGTGCCCTGAACAAGAAGGTGGATTTATGGGTCCAATGAAATCGAGAAACCACTTCATGAAAGGCTACTCCACTTGAATTGGATGCAAAGGTAATGCTATCAGTCTCTATTTTCTTGAAAATATGGCACATTGTTTTCATTTTCTTACCCATGCATAATCATCTTTGTACAAATTGGGCCAATAGTAACCAACTCTCATAACTTTAAGAGCTATAGTTCTTGGTGAAAAATGGCCACCAACTACTCCATTATGAAATTCTTCTAGAACTTTTTTAATCTGATCAGATTCTATGCATCTTAATAAAACCCCATGAAATTTCCTCCTATACAAATTTCCATCCAAAATGACATAAGGGATAGTTTGACATTTGAATACCTTCTTTTTTCACTGTTTAGGCCTTGTGGACACTCACCAGTTTGTAGGTAATTCACCATTTCTTGAATCCAACTTGTAGAAGGAGTTGGGACAACAACTTGATCTTCATTATCTAACACAATAACAACTTCTTCTTTGATTTTTTTTCCCTACTCAACCTTACTAGCTATCTGCTCACACAATGTTTTTCCTCTTACTAGATTTGTCACTTTGATGTCTAAGTCATATTCCATGACTTGTGTTATCCAACCATCCCTCTTGTCATTTAGATCTTTACTCAGAAAATATTCTTTAATGCTTGGGTGAGAAACCATAAGATGAATCTTGTTATTTGAAAGCAAGTACCTAAATCTTTTAAGGATTCTAATGATAGCTAAAGCATGTTTTTCCACAAAAGAGTACATTTCCTCATAAGCTTCCAAACCTTGGCTGAAGAAGGCTATGGGTTGCTCTATTCCATCTTCATTTTTCTGCACCAACATAGCTGAGATGGTATCAATACTCCCAAAAGCATATAGTATGAAATCTTTAGCAAAATTTGGGTTTATAAGACTTGGTGTAGCTGCAATAGCTTCTTTAATCTCTTCAAAACTCCCCTTGGATTCTCTTGAGTAGTTGAAACTTACATTTTTCTTCAACATAGCTATTATAGGCTTCAAGAGGGCTACAATGTTAGGTATAAACCTTCTAATGAAATTTATTCTTCCCAAGAAGCTTTATAGACCCTTTTTGTGAGCAGGTAATGGTAAGGGTAAGAATGCTTTTACTCTTTCAGGGTCTATTGTGATACCTTGCAGTGAAACTATATGACCTAGTAGTTTTCCTTAATGGATAGTGAAAATGCACTTCTTAGGATTGAGAGAAACACCATATTCCCTACATCTCTCAAAGATTTTCCTTAAGTGATCAAAATTTTCAATAGCATGCTTTGAAAAAATAGTTATGTCATTGAGATAAACAAACACAAACTTGTTCATGAGACCTTGAAAATCCGTGTCCATAACTCTTTTGAATGTTTCCCTTGCATTGAACAACCTAAAGGGCATCTTTCTATATGTCATGGTTCCCCATTTGGTGGTAAAAGAAATTTTGAACTAGTCTTCTTTTACAAAAATCTGATTGTACCTTGAATAACCATATGACAATGAAAATCCATCAGATCTTGCTACAACTTACAAAATTTGTTCTATTGAGGGTAGCAGATATTGATCTTTGAGCGAAGCTCTGTTTAGATCTCTAAATTCAACACATAACCTGATCTCACTATTCTTTTTCCTAACAGGTACTAAATTTGAAACCCAAGATGTGTGCTTAATAGGAAAGATGATATTACCTTGGATCAACTTGTTTAGCTCTATTTTCATAAGGTGTTCCAGCTTTGGATTCAAAGGCCTTTGCTTTTGTCGCACTGGTTTTGCATTAGATTCAAACTCAATGGTGTGTTGAGATAATTCAGGGTTAAAACCATTCAAATGTCCATATTCCCATGCAAAAACATTATCAAATTCTTGGAAAATTAAAATAAAAGCATGATTTTCTTCCTTTGTGCATACCTTACCAAGCTTAAGGAGCTTATCTCTATAGATATCAATGGGTTCATAATTCTCTTCCCTTACTGACATGCTGGTTTTATCTTTCCTCACTCAATCATCAGTGTTGAAAATAGATTCTAAAGTTAGCAAACCTTTTAGCAACTTATTTGAATACAACTATAGAATCTGATTATCATACTATTGTTTCCACTTTTGTTGATTCCCGACTACAAATTTAACCTCTTAAATTAGAAAATTTATAATTTATTCATCACTATCAAATACTTGCCAACTAGTGTTGTTATTTGGAACTGATGGCCTTAAAACCACCTTTACATACTATTGTACTTCAACATTTTTCACCTCATTTGGGATATTAAATTGTAAACCTATGGCAGCCAACCTATCAACTTCTTTATTTTGATTTCTTGGAATGGAAAGAAAATTGAAGGCATCAAAGTCTTCAATAAGATCCTAAACTCTATGTTTATAAAACTTAAGCAAATATTTTTTAGTTACATTCAGATTTCTCACCTGATTTGCTACCAATTTTGTATCCCCAAATACCTATAAGCACTTAATACCTTTCTTTCTTGTGCACTCTAAGCCATGGATGAGTGCCTCATACTCTACTATATTGTTAGAACAGCTAAAAGTAAACCTCATAGCTGAGTAATATCTCTCACCATCAGGAGAGATTAACATAGCACCTCCACCAGCACCAACTCTACTTTGTGAGCCATCAAAATATAGTTGCCATAGCTGATTAGACTATTGTTTTTCCTCTTTTACTAGGTTAGGGGAAACTACAACTTATTTATGAATCATGTATATCCCTAGTACTATTTCATCCATATTATTGAAAGAATCAACCTCATGATTTTCATATACCCACTCATCTAAGTTTAGATCATGTATACCTTATATGGGAATGTTGGGATCTCAGATGATGGATTGCTCATCTAAAACACTGGCTACCTTCTAGGTTTATGAAAAACAAGATTTGAATTTATGACATTAGGAATATAGGGCTCTATGTGATCTTTAGCAAGAAGTTTTGATTTTATGGTCACCTTAGTGTGATATCTTGTTCTAAAAAATAGATGTGACCAATGAGAAGATAGGTATCCTCCCAAATTTGTAGTAAAATCCCTAGAAAGGCATATGGAAAAGAAAGGTGGTAGGTCTATGACATAGATATCTTATGGGATTGAAAATTTTGGGAAAGTGTCTAAGGTAAGAGCTAGATTTTTGATCACCCCAACTGAGTTTATTGTTGTCCCATCCAATTGAATTACCCACTTTGAAATAGGCTCATATGTTAACCCCAACTTATCTACTAGTTATTTTGGAATTATGGAGTTGCTTGCTACTGAGTCAATCATGCAATTGTGAACTAAGTGCGACCAACAATCAAAATAACATAAAATTGGGGTGGTTTAACCTCTTGAATTGGCCATTCATTCTTTGTTTTGGGGCTGTTTGCAAGAACAACTTCAAGTTTCTCTTTAGGAGGCTCATTTGACAATGAAATCTTAGTTAAATCATCTTGCAATAAGTCCTTTTGTCTAGGGATATACAAAGCATCTAATATTGACAAACTAATTGTAGATTTCTTCATATGATCCACAATTTTAAATGAACCAGCACTAACCTTTTGTTGTCCTTTGGAAACAACAACATTAGTTTGTGCTTGTTGGGGTTTTAATTGGATTTTTTGTTTCTCCTTTCTTGCTATCACTTGATTTCTTGATTTATTGTCCTTTAATTGTTTTTTGTGAAACAAACTTAAGGTCAAACTCTATTAACAACATAACCCATTTAGCTAGGTCTCCTAATAAATCCGTTTTACTAAAAAGATGTTTTAGAGGATTGAATTTTGTCATCACATGTATTTCAACAATCAATAAGTAATGTCTTAGTTTACTAGTAGCGAGTATAAGAGCCAAAAATTATTTTTCTATCATTGTGTATCATTTCTCATAATCAATCAAAGTTTGACTAATGTAATAAACATGATGCTCTTTACTGTTTTTGTCTTGTTGAGCCCAGAATGCTGCGAGAGCATGGGATAATGTTGTTGTGTAAAGGATGAATGGTTTATCTTGAATAATGGGTTGTAAAACAAGAGGAGTGGCAAGATAATCCTTCAAACTCTCAAAATCCTATTTACAATCCTCATTCCAATTAAAGTGCACATTTTTGTAAAGGAGATGTGTAAATGGTAATGTTTGATCCACTAACGATACTACAAAACAAAAAATACCTTGAATCCTCCCTTGTAAGGTGTGCAATTGAGAGATATTTCTATGAGGTGGCATGTTAACTATAGGATCAATTTTATTTGTGTCCATCTCGATGCCTCTATGAGATACAATAAACCCTAGAAGTTTTCCACTATCTACACCAAAGACACACTTTTTTGGATTCAATCTCATGTTGTATTTTCACATTCACTCAAATATTTTTTGAAGGACATTTAAATTGTCTTCTCTTGTTAAATATTTTGCTAGAATATAATCAAAATAGTCTTTCAAAATCTTATGTATGTAATCATGAAAAATCAATGTCATGGCTCATTAATATGTTACACCTGAATTCTTCAATCCAAAAGGCATCATGACCCAACAAAATGTTCCCCAAATAGCTGTAAATGTTGTTCTGTATTGATCTTGAGGGTTGATAAATATTTGATTGTACTCGAAAAATCCATCCATGAATGACAAGAAATCATGTTCCACAGGTGAGTCTATTATCATATCTATACACATCCTAATATGAATGTCAAGTTTTGCAACTACGACAATGTTTGAGATCCAAGGAGAATAATCTATAGGTCTTATGAAACCAACCTCAAGGAGTTTTTCAATTTCTCCCTTCACTAACAAGGCTATCTTAGGATTCATCTTTTATATCTTTTGTCTAACTAGTTAAGCATTTTCAACAAGGACTATGTTATTTGTTACTATCTTAGCATCAATTCTTGGAATATCCAAATAATTCCAAGCAAAAAGTTTAGGAAAGTCATGGAGTAAAATTGCGTGATCTTCTTGTTATTCATTGTCAAGGAAGTTTCCTATATTAATTACTTTCTCCTTATCATTGATATCCATTGGTATGTAAATTGTATCTCCTAGAGGAAGTGCACTTGGTTTTTGAAATTTAGGGTTGTATTCTTCTTTAATCATGTCCATTTCATTACTTCCATTTTTTTCATAATTTTGTTTGGTGCAAATCATATCAAGTGTAACCTTTTTCTTATGAGGAGGAGTAGATGGTTTATCATCAAATCATAGCATTTTTTTCAAGGCTTCATCATCTTCAAAGTATTCCCATGATGGTTCATAACTCATATCAAGCAATTCATGATGATTCAAAGTGAGATTGATTTTAGGTTTACATATAATGGTGTTGATGTTTAACAAAGGTCTCTTGTTTTCTTGTGTTATCTTAGAAGGACAACATCCCAAACCATTTTTTGTTTCTTGCATGTTAGGTTCCATAGTAACACGAATGCCTTGTTCTTTCTTTCCACATCCTTTTCCACTATAACCCAATTGCTTCATAAGTTCATAACCTCTCCCATAAAGTCTTTCCATTTCTTTAAGGTTTGGTGGTTATTGATAATCTCTCATTGAAGTTTTTTGTGTAGCTTATGTCTTACTCAAGGGTGGATGAGGTGGATTCTTGTTATTTTTCTTCCAAGTTCTGCATTGACATAACCATTGGTTTCTTTTTTTTTCATCCTCTTTTCTTGTGATTATGTATTCTCCCATAAATGAGGGTGTGAACTCCAAGGAACCCCAATCATCATCTAATAACTTTGAGACTATTTATGTTTCTTGTTTGTCTTCTTCCGTAGGTTCTATGTTTGATGTTGGAATCAATGTGTTTAGAGGACTTGTCATGCCTTTTTCAACTTGTAGACAACTTTCAGGCTCAGGGTCTATTTCAATTTTATATACCTTATTGTTGTAGACATACTTCATTATATGATGAAGGGTTGAAGGAACTGCATGCATTTCATGAATCCAAGGTTTCCCTAAAAGAATATTATATGAAAGATTATCAAGAATTACATGGATAGGGGTCGACCTAGCAGCCTTTCCAACTATAATAGGTAAAGTGATCACACCCAATAGTTGTTTGCCTATGTTATCAAATCCACAAATCGACAAGGAATCAGGTTGAATATTTGACTTATCCACCCCAAGTTTATCCAAAAGTGTGATACTACACACATTAAGGTTAGAACCATTGTCAACAAGGGTTCTCTTTATTCCTAGTCTATTTTAGATGGCTATTATCATGAAGGCATCATTTTTCTTTCTCAATTCAAAAGGAGGTAACTCATGTTGATGGAAGGTAATGTCTACATTAACTATATTCATTCCTTGTATTAGCGATGCCACATCATTTGCATTTGTACCAAGAGGAACCACTACTTGTTGTAGAGTTGTTTGAATCATAGTGTGATAGTTAGGTGAATTCTGAATTAGGTCCCATAGGGATATTTTTGCAGGAGTATTTTTAATTTTTTCAACAAGATCATACTCCTTCCTACTATGTGAAGTTAAATGAAGAGCACTAGGCAAAATGGGATTAGGAAAAGGTAAGATTTTTGGGGTTGATTGTTTTGGTTGCAGATTGTTTCGAGTGTTGTATGTATGAGCAATGGTATTATTACTTGATTGCTGCAAAAATTGTTCTTAGGTGGGTAAATATAAAATTCATGCTTGTGTTTAGGTTTAGGTTTGTTAGAAGGTGGGTAAAGGATAAGTTGATGTTGAATCACATTAACTTCTCTTGGTTTTGGTTTATCATAACATTCCTTAGAGGATGAACCTTGTGAGATGAAATCTTGAAGGGCTTCATTTAACATGTCAAAGTCATCACTACTAAAAGTTTTGAGGGTTAGGTTAACTTGGAAAAAGAGATTTGACATAGTCAAATAACTATACTTTCTCAAAGTGGCTTAGCTATTTGTTATTTATTTATTTATTTTCTAATGTATGCCAAATGTAATCTAATCTAATTGAATTATGAACTAATTCTAAAAATGAAAAAGACAAGAATATAATTCTATCCAAAATTGCAAAGAATGTAAATTATGCTACTTTGAATGATTTGAATGTAACAAAAAGTATGTAAACAACTCAAACAGAAGCCTAAAAATAGGGTTTTAAATTTTGGAAAATATAGTGTAAAATCTGCACTGGGATTGATTCACCTAGAGGGGCGAATGAGTCTGAGTGAGGATTTTTTTTCAAAAATTTAAGATAATTTCAATTGATTTTTATGTTGTATAATCTTTAACCTAAGTGAAAATGTAGATTTTATTTGAGTTTCAATGTTTTGAGATGCAAAAATGCAATTTAAATGCACTTTCACTAATGGAAAAATTAGAAACCCTAGAATGCCAATTAACTAATGCAAACCTTAGTGCAATGTTAATGCAAGAAAGATATAGGATGGTTATTCACTCCAAATCGGAATTATAATGTTCTAAATGCAGGTTCACCAAAATGAAAGGAATAAAATTGTATGTCACTTATGGTTTAGGACATAGGACAACAATCTTCACTCTCTCTCATTCAAGGAAAAACCCTAGAGATCTCAATGCAAAGGAGAAAGAGATCCTATAATAGGGTTTTCCTAGGGGTTGAATGTAAACTAATGATGGGTTCACCACCAAGCTAGGGCTTGGAAAGACAAAGGTAATGAAAATCAAAATGCTTAACCCTAGTTCAATGCAAGCCTTCACTAAATGACCTAAAAATGTAAATAAATCAAAATAAAAATCTACAAGATGGAATGTGCACCTGGAAACCTGAAGATGGATGGATGGAGCTTCAAAATGCTGAAAAATTCTAGAATTTTGACCTTCTGTGACACATACGCGAGTATGGGCGAATCAGTCCCAGATCCGGGTTTTTGCACATGAACAAATTTATGGAAAAAGGGTATTTGAATTTGCAAAAACCCTGAAAAACACCTATAGTGGGAATCATTCACCACCTTTTGCGAACCAATCACATTCCACTTTTTCAAGAATTCAAAGTTCATATCTACACTTCAACACCAACTCTTTTCTCCCAAATTGATTTCTGAATCTAAATCTTTGAAAATACCTACAAAACAAAATATAGACTTGATTTTCTTATGGGGAGTTTTCCTCAGTCAAACCCCTAGTTTGTTAATTAAACCTTGATAGAAATAATTAAATATGCATGTAAATAAGAATGTAAATCATAACCTTAAGTGTGCCTAAGATTAGGAAACTTGAAATGCAATGTAACCATATTCTAATGTGTAAGAATGAGATGCATAAATGAAATATGACAATGGATGAATCACTTTGAGAGATCTCTAATCACCCGAATGTGCCTCAATAATTCTTGTACCTTCTTTAGGCTAAATGTAGAGTGATAATGGATGATGGAATCACTTAGGAAATAAGTCATTAGGCTTGGCTTGATGGTTAGTTGCATCTCCCCAACCTAGAATCCATCATGATTCACCATAGACAACCATGATCAACCCTTGAAAATGCTATATATTGAATGAAAGTGAGCTTGAAGACCTACAAAAACACTTTAATTCTGCTCCAAAGCTTCAAATTTTTTGATTACTTGCTCTTGAATGCTCTTGTGAAGAATGCTTGAAGACTCTTTAATTCTTGGATCTTGAAATTGCTCTTGAAAATGCTTACTTATATTTCTTAGATGAAATAATGACTTAGAAGCTTTCTTATATAGGCATTAACACCTAATTTATCATTATTCTAATCTCAAAAGCCGACATCTACCAAAAATTTGAATTAAAAAGGTGATTTTCTTGCTCAAACCCTAAAAAATCCCCAAATGGGACTCATTCGCCACTTCTAGTGAATGGGTCCCACCTAGGGGGAATCATTTTCCCAAGGTGGCGAATGGGTCCCACCTAGGTGGACTCATTCTCCCAAGGTGGTGAATGGGTACCACCTAGGGGGACTCATTCACCCAAGGTGATGAATGAGTCCCACCTTAGATTTTTGGGGTGGGTTTTTGAAATTTTTGATTTTTTTGATGTGTTTGTCAGGTTATTAGCTAAAATAAGCCTCGAGATCCAAAATAATGGGTCTTAGGGGCCTATTTATTGTGATTTTAAAGGTTATTTAATTCAAGGGTGCCAAAATAGGTCCAAATTAAGTGTGAAATTCCACCATTTTCAAGAGTGTACAATTTCCTACACTACAAAGGGTAGAATTCTTCATCATTTGTTGCAAAAATTCAAGATCCATCATAATTTCAAGATCATAAGGTATCAAGAATGTTGTTGAGCTAGTGTTGTGATGTAGCATTCAAGATCTATTTGTAAGAATTATTTCATATCCAAATTCAAGATCTACATTCTACATGGCCACTTCATGTTAGATTGTTGATTTACATTTGAAGACATCATTCAAGGTATCATTTTTCATGTTTTATTGTTTCATCAAAAGGTTTAATTACCTAAATGGGGTTTGACCAAGGAAAACCCCCATTTCCTAACAAATCAACAAGTTTTTCTCTCTCTAGATGTGTGATTGCAGATATAGGTGTCTTGGAGCTTGAAGATACTTTGAAGATTAAGTTAGAAGGTTGAAAAGAGTCATCAAGTTGTCACGAAAAGTCACCTACAGGTTACAAATTAGGGTTTCAGATCTGGAAACAAAGTGTGGAAGGAAGAGCAGAGATAAGAGTACAAATTCAGATCTTAACTCTTCAAAAAAGTAGAGTGAGACTGATAGACCACTTGTGGCATATGAGTCCTAGTATAACATATTTTCTAGATTTTAGGAGATTCAGACTCACCGCTGTCAGATTCTTGTTTCCACCTAGAAACCCTAGTTTGGGACTAAATCGCCCAGACTGGCATATGAGTCCCAATGGGCATTAAATAATGGTTTTTCAGGGTTTTGGAGCTTGTTCTAACCCCATCCTTCTTCTAGGTACACCTCTGTTCATTCTTGGTTTGTTATTCTGCATTTTGGTTTCATTTCCTAAGTCATTTAATTAGGTTTTGCATATTACTTTGCATGTTACATCCATTTCTTGTCTTTCCAATTCCTAGCTTTGTGGTGAACCATATTATTATTTTTAATCACACCCTAGGACATACCTATTGCAAATCTCTCCCCCTCATTCCATCCTTGGATTGAGATCTCTAGGTTGTCCTTAAATTATGTTTGGAGAAAACTTGTTGTTCTATGTCCTAAACCATAGAGAGACATTTTTCAACAAATCATTTTGGTGAAATTGCATTTATAACACCTTAATTATGATTTGGAGTGCATCATAGTCCTAGATCTATCTTGCATTAACTTTTCATTAGGGTTTTGCATTAGTTAATTTACATCTAGGGTTTCTAAATCTTACATTAATGAAAGTGCATATAGGTTGCATTTTTGCATCTTAGATCATTAAATTCCATTGAAATTTTGCAATTACAAATAGTCTATAAATCATACAAGTTAGAAACATTAGAAACAACTCAGAATTTGTTGAAATCGGTGCAAAACCCTAATTTGGGACTCATACGCCCCTCTAGGTGATCTAGTCCTAGTATAGGTTGTTTTGCCTACTTTTTGGGATTTTTGTTTTGTGCATTTTTCAACATTTGACTCCTCCAAAAACCCTGGCTAGGACTCATATGCCCCTTTGAGCCAATTAGTCCTAGATCAGACCTGAAACTACCTTTTATAGCATTGAAAATGTTCTTTCTACTCTTTTGTTTACTTCCATTAGTTATCTATTTCAATTGGTTGAGATTCTTTTACATGGATTTCATTAGATCTAGCTTAATTAGGTTCATTTCATGCATTTGTTGATTCCAAATTTGCATTTACACAATTTTACTTTCAGATTATTGCATAGTGTAATCAGTAAATAACCTTGTTTAAATTCTAAAAAATTGCATTATCCTTTTGTATGTTTTCTCTCTCATAGTTGCATTTCAAATTTGTAGGACAATCATTACATCATGTTTTCATTGCAAAAATATATAGTTAGCATACTTCATATTCTATTTTCAGATCTTGTTGAGTGTTGTAAGAAAGTTTTGTTAAGTGCATATGAATATGAAGTCCCCTCCCCTCTCTTTTTTTTCATCATTAACCCCTCTCCTAGCATCCCTTCTATGAGCGAGGTTAGTTTAGTTAAAGAGAATAAAACCTTGGGTAATCATAACAATCATATTTTTTCTTCTCCTAATATCTCTCCTAGTTGTGAAGAAGATATTTTTATGTTAGAAGAACTAATCGATGAGAGTTTTGATAACCCTAGTTGTTTCTTTCCTCCTACCTCTCCTATTAAACAAAACATTACTAAACAAGAAGACATAACAATAAGTAATCATGATGATCACATAACACAACAAGATACCATTAAAACCTACCTACATAACACTTCAAATATTTTACATTCATCTCCCAAAATCTTCCCCTCTTATGATAATGTTATAAATGACGAGGGTATGTTGGTGTTAGATAATCGAACATTTAAGATCTATGACAAACCTCTATATTTATTCCCCTATCTATCCTATTTTGGAAGACATTATGGGAAAAATGAATGAAATTATGGAAAATCATGACAATCATATTTATCCTTCTCCTAGTATCTCTCCTAGTGGTGAAGAAGATACTTTGATGTTAGAAAATACAATCGATGAGAGTCATGAGAATCATAGTTTCCCCTTTTACCCTATGAAAAACCTTATTGAACAATAAAATTTAACCATTGTTAACTCCCTTACTTGTGAAGTCATTTTAGAAGAACCAACCTTTGAATGTCATGAACATGTAGTTTGTAGTTCTCCTAAAAAATCTCCTCCTACGGAGGATATCATGGTGCAAGAAAATGTGAACATTGAAACATTTCTTTCAAACACTAGTAATGAGGCTTCCTTAGATGAAGATGATGAAGTGACATTAGACTTCTCTTCACTAAGAGATCATGAAAATAAAGACAACTTTGTTGAGGTTATGATGACACAAATTGGATATCCTTTACTTAGTGATCCTCTTAAGTCACTTTCCATTAATGAATCACATAAAAAAAAAAGATATTTCTTGAAATATATGATGCAACTTAATAATAACAATGTTTTGCAGCAACCGAGTTATAACATAGTTTTTCAAACACATAGAAAATCACAAACCACTCCCACTTCATTACCATTACATCAACATATTTTTCCTAGTGCTCCTCGTTCACCTTTTCATAATATAGTTGATGATGTTAAAAAAAATTCTTGCTAATGTATCCATATAGCAACTTATTCAATTATCATCTACATACAATTGGCTATTCTGAGAAATGTTGAAAATAAAGCAGGAGGAGATACAATCTTATATGAAACTAAATAATGTAACACCCTCCTTTGATCATATGCATGCCACACAGTCAGAAAACACATTCCCTAAACATCAATTACCATCACTTGAGATTCAAAATAAAAATGAAGCCTTGATGATAAAGGTGATAATTAATGAAACCATAGTTAGGTGCACTCTCATAGATAATGGAGCATGTCTTAATGTTTGTATCATTGACCTCCTAGATGAAATTGGTGTGGAAAAGAAGCTTATTCAACTTAATGATGTTAATATTTATGGCTTTGACAATGTTAATAGGAAACCACTAGGAATGATCACATTACCTATTAAGGTAAAACCTATAGTGTTTCCTACCCCTATCCATATCATGCTAGGACCTCTTTCATACAACCTTCTCCTAGGGAGACCATGGATTCATGCTATGAAAGGAGTCACATCTACTCTTCACCGTAAGATGAAATTTGAATACAAAAACAAGATATACATGGTTGAAGCATATGAATGAAGCTATAAATCATACGATCACAACATTCCAAACTCCCATAATACTTTCATTCCAAAATAAAAATTTCAACCTACACAAATTGATCCTAATTGTCTTTTACCTACAACAAAACTCTTTAGTGATAATCGGGGGTCATTAGATTGTACGCCTCATTTCAATAAAGAGTCCAAAATCTCACCCTCAAAGTCCAAAGAGTCATATACACATGATTCATTCTGAGACACAAGTTCTAGTGACGATTGGGGTTCATTAAATTTTACACCCTCCTTTATGAGAGAGTACAAAATCTCACAATCTAATTAAAAAAACCTTGTGTTTCATTTTCTCAACTTGGTTCTACCTCAGGAACATTAACCCATGTTGGTGACAGGGGCTATTTAACTCCCATCCCTCATGAGAGGATGATGCATAACTTTGAAAAACCTAAAAAGGATTTGCATTCTCATGAAGAAGCCAATCCTTCTTAGAAGTATAAACCCCCTTCATCTAAATTGGAAGATTATTATGGTCTTGGACACAAAATTCCTCCTAAACATGGATGGAACAAAAACATGAAGCAAACTGATGTACCGTACTCTTTCAATAAATATCTAGGTTTGTCACCTTTATCTCCATTTTCATATAAGGCCTTATCATTTAGTGTGTGTATGGAATCTTGTGCAAATAAAGGAAAACCTTCTACTATTAATCAAGAGGGTATCTTTTCAAGACTCCTCCAAGATTGTTCGATACATCTCCCTCTAAGAACACAAATAAATTTTTACTACATGAATTAATTTTGTGTATATCATAGAGTTCATGGTCATGCTACTAATGAATTTAAGAATTTGGGTAAAAAAATCCAACATCTAAAGGATTGTGGTGGTTTTCCTTGTGTTGAAGCATCTAAATCCTCTAATTGATACTAACTTAGAAACCTCTCATCAATCATCTTGGCTTATCCTTCTCTCACACTAAGTGGGGGGGGGCAAGGGGTTAGGTAGCCTTATCCTCTTATGTCACTTGTAGTTGTCTCTTTTTGCTAGTTTCCCACCTTTCATGTACACATAAGAGCAATATTGGGATGTGTATGACATACCTTAAGTTGGCTCATATGTGACATAATGGGTTATATATTTTATGGGAAACCCATTCCCCTTTTCATAACATAGCTTATTGGAATATATGAATTTGTATAGGGATTTCCAAGTAATCTCTCATGTCTTCTTCTACTTTAAAGCAATTTATCATAGAAATGGTGTTAGCAACTAATTTAAAGTGGGGGCATACAAAGACACTCATGTTTCACTGTGTGATTTTCTTTCTTCCTATGATACGTGTTTTTCTTGGTGGTGTCATTGGGTTTGATTACCTTTAAGAGTGTGATATTCCTTTAACTTGTCCTCTCTTAGAGACATTAAGCACAATGTTCCCTAAGAATAGACCTTACATGAATTAAGAAAAATCCCTTTGAACGCACCTTACACTATTTCACATTTACAAATTTTGTTATATGGCCACCTTGCATAACACATTTTTCTTGCATGTGGAGCCATCTTGTTTGTTCATTATTTCCAAGCATACGAAGCTTTTCTTGCCTCATGAAGCTCTAATTTCATTGTTGCATGGTGTGTTATCAAAGTTATCAGGAGGTATAGCTTTGGTCTAGTTGAACGAAAGTTGAACTTAGGCACACATTTCACACAACCACTTGCTTGCTTATGTGAGAGCATACCGATCACGTGCATATGTGTCTCACCCTTTTAGATACTCACCCAATGAACAACCTAAATTTAAGTTGCCTCAGAGTGAGTGTAAATTTTGGACAAACAACTTAGATCTGATCCACATCACATTTGACAAATCGTTGAGGCTTGATCCACCTCTTTTTATTTTTTCTTGTTTTTATTCTTCTTTCTTCTTTATATCTTTGACATTGTATGATTATGTATCTTGATGTTTCATATCGTACACCTTATGTGTGTCCTTTTGTGCTTACCTTCATTTGACAAAGGATCTTAGATCTTGGGGGCTTGACCATCTCCTTTGATCTTTGTTATCCTAGATCATCCACATTGGTTTACTTGGACCCCTCTTGAATGTCTACTTTAGTGTAAGTTTGAAGCAAGTTCCTCCACTCACTAAAGTGGGGGCTAAATGTAGTGTAGAGAAATGTCATCATTTAAATTTTCACACTTAATTTGGGAATGATTAACATTAAAATAGACCTAATGTTTCCTTTATCTAGTGTTGTAATGTGTTTTCCACATTCACATTGGATTTAGGGCTCTTTTAAGTTAAATTAACCTAATTTTTCCTTAATTTAATGTTGTAAACTATATTTATTTACACCCTCACATTGAGTTTTGGGACTCTTTCATTGATGACCTTTATATCATCATTAACAAGCCCCTAAGATCCTATATTATACATCCAAAGGCTTATTTCAACCGAAATCCTGACATAGACATCAAATATATTTAATTTTCCAACTCCCTGAAATTTCCTCTATGCAAAAAGCCTAGTGGGACCTATTGAAAACAATGCCACTCAAATCAATAGTGTAGATAAAGTCCCCAAAATAAAACTGTGAAGAATCTATATTCTTCAAAGACTTAACCAAGGAAACCTTAGGGTGTGTCTGTGTAATTGGAAAAGGTTGACTTAGCTCAATCCCAAGTCTCTGGTAGTCAGGTCTTGACCTTACTAGGTTCAATTCATGGTATGATGTGATTTTTTTGTTAATATCAAGGGGTATATGGTTATCTCTAATTTCATCATTATTTCCAATTTCATTTAGAATCATGAGCATTTGGTAAAAGATTTCTAGTTTGATCATCAAATAATTTCATGAACATCAAATTTTTTTGTGATAACTTAAGTAGATTTAGCTTTAAGAATTCAACAAATTCATAGAAAATAAAATATTTTCAATAAATTTTCATTCGCTCATTTATTTTTTGGAACATTTTCAAAAATTTAAACATCTAATCTAAAATAAAGCATCAAAATATTGATTTTTTTTTCTCCCATTTATTCTCCACGCATGCCCCAAGATATAACCAAATCAAAGAAAACCTATTTATACTTCACTAGATTGCTTCACAACTAGGTATAAAATGGTGCGATCTTTTAAAGAGGGGCTTTTAGTTTGGACACCAAGTAGGTTTTGCATGCACCTTTAAACAATGCAACACATAGTCTTGTTCGACTGAACTAACAAAACCAACTACAAAGATACATGAGATAGTTCGCTATAAAATTGGCTTTGATATTGATTAAGGTCTATATGTATACAAGTTTTTAGTCTAGAATGGTTCAGAAAATAGGAAAAAAAAACCAAAAATTAAATAATTTTTGGCTCTTCCGACATCCACAAATTTTGAACTTAACTTAAAAAGAAGTATCCCCTAGATTTTTTATAGAAGTAAGACACATATAGGATAATAAAAATACATGAGAGGAAATCAAATGGATAAATCACATCAAGACACATGGAATATGATGATTGGAAAGAGAATTGCAAACAAAGTCAACGAAAGTCAACCTCCATCTGCACTTTAAAGTTCTTCGGGTTTTTATCTTCTTATTATCAGGGTTCCTTTCTAGAACCAAAAAAATCTGCCCAAAAGAATGTAGGAAATTTTCATACATAGAGAGTGATCAAGTGGAATGTCTACTCCTACATTCAAGTCCAAACTCAGTTTGAACATTCCATAAATGAGTAATCACTGGAATGAATACACTTCTTCGTTGGATGCTTAAAATCCAGAATCCTAGTTTCTCGATATTCAGTGTCTCTTTGCAACGAACTCTATTATTGCATGAGCTCACAAAGTGTATTGTTGAACCCGGTAGCACCATTGGATCTACCTACAAATTTAATTTTCTTGATCGTCCATACTCGAACTTTGCATCAGAATCTACTTCTCATGTAATCACAAATTCCATATATTAAATCCCTTTAAAAAATATTCATAAAATTTCATGTAAATAAAACCATCATTAATTTTTTATCATACAAGTCCATCATAAATAACATGCTTTCAAGAAAATCACACATTCTTACATAACTGTCCTTTTATATCGGGTCACTAAACCACTAGACCTCTTAGATAACCTTAAAATTTAAAACTTTTCTTTGCATTGTTACCCGGTACTCGGTACCCGTTATTCATCTTTACCCATGATTTTCTTAGACTTTAATTTTACCGAAACTTCCATCTTTACCGAACTTTGACTCTCGGACCAGAACACTTTTCTTAACACTTGCATTACCTTTTGTGCTTCTGACATTGCTAATTCCCGATGCACGGTACCCAGAGCACTTGAATTATGAAGTACTCTTTCAAAATATTTCTCTTTTCATTTCACTTCCGATGATCTTTCAAATTAGCCAACACCTACCATAAGCGTTATTTTTCACTTGGGGTCCCCAAGCCTTAGAGTCTTGGGGCATGTTGTGAGATCACACAATAATACCCATACACTAGCTTGGGCATATGAGTCCCACCCAAATGAGACCTATACGCCACAAGTGGTGTATGAGTCCCATTTGGCCCCTTTTTAAGGTTTTGAGCAAGAAATCAAGGTTTTAAATTCAAATTTCATGTATGTCGGCCTCTGAGATATAATAAATGGTAAGTTGGATGGATTTCCTATATAAACAAGGTCTCAAATCATTATTTCACATAAGCCTTCATGATATCAACCTATGTTATCAAGATCTAAGCATTCCAAGACTTTACAAGAGTGTCAAGAGAGTTTACAAGAGCATTTCTAAGGCATTCAAGGGAAAAATTCTTCATCTTTTTTTGCAGAAATTCAACATCCATCATCAAGTCAATATCATAAGTTTTTAAGCATGTTGTTGAGCTGGTGTTGTGATGTAGCATTCAAGATCCATTTGCAAGCATTGTTTCATATCCAACTTCAAGATCAAGATCTACATTCTACATGGCCACTTCATGTTAGATTTATGATTTGCATCTCAGGACATCATTCAAGGTATCATTGTTCATGTTTCATATTTCATTTTTCATGTTCATGTTTCATTGTTTCATCACAAGGTTTAATTACCTAAACAGGGTTTTACCAGGGAAAACCCCCATTTCCTAATAGATAAACAAGTTTTTCTCTCTCTACATGTGTGATTGTAGATCTAAGTATCTTGGAGCTTGAAGATCCTTTGAAGATTAAGTTACAAGGTTGAAGAGAGTCATCAAGTTGTCACAAGGTTTTCATCTTCGCGAAAAAAACACCTATAGGTTGCAAATCAGGGTTTCATATTTGGAAATAAAGTGTTGAAGGAAGAGAAGAGATAGGAGTATAGATTTGGATCTTAACCCTTTGAAAAAGTGGAGTGGGAATGATATGCCACTTGTGGAATATGAGTCCCAGTATAGCATATTTTCCAAATTTCAGGAGATTCAGCCTCACCACTGTCAGATTCTTGTTTCCACCTAGAAACCTTAGTTTGGGACTAAATCGCCCAGACTAGTGTATGAGTCCTAGTTGGCATTAAATAATAGGTTTTTAGGGTTTTGGAGCTTTTTCTGACCTCATCCTTCATCCAAGTGCACCTTTGTTTATTCTTGGTTTGTTATTTTGCATTTCAGTTTCATTTCCTAGGTCATTTAGTTAGTTTTTGCATAATACTTTGCATGTTACATCCATTTCTTGTCTTTCCAAGCCTTATCTTGGTGGTGAACTCTCTAATTGTATTTAATCACACCCTAGGAAATCCCTATTGCAGATCTCTTCTGCTCATTCTATCCTTGGATTGAGATCTCTAGGGTGTCCTTGAATGATGTTTGGAGAAAACTTCTTGTTTGATGTCCTAAACCAAAACCATAGAGTGACATTTTTCAAAAAATAACGTGTTAATAAGTAGACCTAAGTAATGAAATTTCCATCTCTTATATTGGATTGTTCTTCTTGTATATCACACGTAACCTCAATTTAGGGTGTGTCATGGGGAACAAGAGTAACCTCTATAGACATATTATTATCTTTCCCATGACTAATCTCATCAAGTGAGGGAATTGTGGGATCATGACTATGATTAATGTTTCTCTCCATTTGTCTATAAGCTATTGAATTTTGTAGCTAAATTCAATTAATGAATGTATGTAATGATATGAACAAAATTACTTATTACTTATGATGTGAGATTATAATTATCCATTGGCTTAATTATGGTTAAAAATAATATTATGTTTCAAGAGTTATTCTAATATGGTGTGTGGAAGCTCTTCCAATGTAGTAAATTATATAATAGGATTTAGTTTATAAATTACATTAAATGATCATCATGAATATTTTCAAGTCAATCCTCATACAAAAAAGAGAAGTGCTATAAATAAATTACTATGAAAGGGGATCTAATAAGGAATAATCACACTTGGCTCTTGAATATTGCAAATAAACTTTCCATAATTTATATACATTAAGATAATAATCTTATAATGAAGATAACATATTATCCAAATCTTGAAATCTCTTATTTAATCCCTAGTTGGTTCTTGTTCCTTCTACTTTCATCACATAAATTTTGTGATAATTGCCTTCAACTCAATATTGGAATAAAAATATTTTATGAAAGTGTTAGTTAAATCCTTAAAAGGATTGATAGAAGCATAACATAATGAATACAACCATAGTAATTCATGATAATCAAAGCTTGATGGTAACACCTTTGTTAGTTATTAATCCTAACAAAAATAAGGGAGATACATGACATGGAATTATTGTACATGTCATAATGGATCATCCCTATCATCATAATTTTTGACATAATGTGTCAAATACTTATTTGGTGAAAGATAAGTTCAAATTTAATATGCTAAAGGATGGTGAAACATTTTGGTAGTGGCATCTTTTGGTTGAACTCTTTATGCATCATATCATAGTAATGAGGTAGTTCAGATAAGGTAAAATATCATGCTCAACATGTCTTGTATGTTTATGTGTATACATGGTGAACTATGCAATAGTGGTAGAGGGTGTAAGAAACTTATAATCGAATAATAGTGCATTATTCTCATGTATACCAAGAAAATTATAGATGTTACTACTATTATTCTTCATCTTTAGGTATATCTACATCATGTGCAAGATGGGATGTGGGAGTAGGTAATCCATACTTGTAGTAAAACATGTTTCATGTGAAAGAATTAATGATACAAAGGATGGCTTCCATAAATTAAATATATTAGCATGATCCATAGAAAAATCCATGGGATTCACTAAGTAATGACCACTAGAATGAGTGCAATGTAAAAAATTATTACGAGACAATGAACCATCATATTCATGAGAAGAGGATAAATAAGTATCATTATGATCATCACTAAAATATTATTAATAAACCATAAGTAATGAGATAGAGAAGAGTGTGGAAGCTGCTACTGCCTATCATGGGTTAAAATTGGCTAAGGAGGGGGGGGAGTTACTAAAGTATGGTTGGAAGGGGACTCTTTGAATATTATTATTTTCTTGAAAAAGGTAAACTCTCCCCATGGTCTATCGAAAGGCTAATCGAAGACTCAATTGAAATTTTATTCATTTGAGGAAGTTTATAGTTCCCATGTTTACCGTGAGGCCAATGGTGTTGTTGATTTATTGGAAAACATGGGGGTTTCTTTGAATAGGTATTGGAGCTCTAATGAACACCTACCCATTGATATAGTATCTCTACTTAATAATTTTAATTCTTCACATGCTTCTGAAAGATGGAAATTTTTTTTTGCTTATGGTTTAGGACATAGGACAATACTCTTCTTCACTTCTCATTCAAGTAAACCATGGAGATCAAAATCCAAGGATGAAGTAGGGGAAATAGATCTTGTAGTAGGGTGTGCAAGGGTGTGATTAAAGACAATTAGAGGGTTAACGACCAAGCTAGGGATTGGAAAGATTAGAGATGTGAATGAGATGCAAAATGCTATATAAAACCTAACTAAATGACCTAGGAAATGAAACTAAAATGCAAACTAAAAAACTAAGAATGATGAGGTCAAAACAAGCTCCAAAACCTTGAAATCTTGCTGTTTAATTCCCACTAGGACTCAAACGCCAGTCTGGGTGATTTAGTCCTAGACTAGGCTTTCTAGGTGGAAACATGAATCTAGCAGCACTATGAGTTTGAATCTCCTAAAATCTAGAAAATATACTATACTAGGAATCATACACCACAAATGGCATATCAGTCCCACTCTAATTTTTTGAAGGGTTAAGATCTAAATCAGATCTCCTATCTCTGCTCTTCCTTTCAGACTTCGTTTCTAGATCTGAAACCCTGATTTGCAACCTGCAGGTGACTTTTCATGAAGATGAAAACCTTGTGACAAATTGACGACTTTCTTCAACCTTTCAACTTAATATTCAAAGGATCTTCAAGCTCCAAGACACCTAGATCTACAATCACACATGTAGAGAGAGAGAAAAAAAATGTTGATTTTTAGGAAATAGGGATTTTCCTTGGTCAAACCCTATTTAGGTAATTACACCAAATGATGAAATAATGAAATCAAGACATGAGACATGGAATATGAAACATGAAAAATGATACTTTGAATGATGTCTTGTAAATCTCCAATCTAATATGAAGTGGGCATGAAGAATGTAGATCTTGATCTTGAATTAGGTGTAGAACAATTCTTAATATTGGATCTTGAATGCTACATCACAACACTAGCTCAACAACATGCTTGATGCCTTATTACTTTGACATAATTATGGATCTCAGATTTCTACAACAATTGATGAAGAAATCTTCCCTTGAATGCCTTAAAAATGCTCTTATAAACTCTCTTGATGCTCTTGTAAAGTTTTGGAATGCTTAACTCTTGATGGCTTATGTGGATATTATGAATTTTTATTGAAATAATGATTTGAGACCTTGTTTATATAGGCAATCCATCCAACTTGTAATTTATTAGATCCTAGAGGCTGACATTCATGAAATTTGAACTTAAAACCTTGATTTCTTCCTCAAAACCCTAAAAAGGGGCCGAATGGGACTCATACACCACTTGTGGCATATAGGTCCCATCTGGATGGGACTCATGTATGCCCAAGATGGCATATGGGTCCCACTAGGCCCTTTTAGGTGGAGGAAATGTCGGTGAGTTGGAAAATTAAGTGTATTTGATGTCTATGTCGGGATTTAGGTTGAAATAGGCCTTGGGATGCATAATAAAGGGTATTAGGGGCCTATTAATGATGATATGAAGATTATAAATGTAAGAGGACCCAAATATCAATGTGAAAGTGTAAATAAATACACTTTACAACATTAAATTAAGGAAAAATTAAGTCTATTTAGCTTAAAAGGGCCCTAAATCCGATGTGAATGTATAAAACACATTGTAACACTAGATCTAGGTGACATTAGGTAAATTTTAATGTTAATAATTCCCAAATTACATGTGAAAATGTGAGCGACAACATTTTTCAACACTACATTCAACCCCCACTTTAGTCAAAGGATGAACTTGCTTCAAATTCACACTAAATTAGACATTCAAGAGGGGTCCAAGTGTACCAATGCGGATGGTCTAGGATAAAAAATATCAAAGAGGTGGTCAAGCCCCCAAGATCTAAGATCCTACGTGAAATCGACATAAGCACAAAAATGACACACACAAGGTGTATGATATGCAACATCGAGATACACAAACATACAATGTCAATAACTAAAATAAAGAAGAACAAAAACAAGCAAAAATAAAAAGAGGTGGATCAAGCCTCAACCATTTGTCCAACGTGATGTGGATCAGATCTATTTTTTTTGTCCAAAATTCATGCTCACTCTGAGGCAATGAAACTCTAGGCTATTTTTTGGTGAGTATCCAAAGGGTGGCTTAGTGAGAAATTCATTCCTTTGTGTTAGCTTCTCACCATATAATGAGAGATTCACACCCATGTTTAGGTTTTTGATCATATGTTAACAATACCAAAGTTATAACTCCTGATAAATTTAACAAGGAACCACATACTAATGAACTTTGAGCTTCATGAGGCAAGCAAAGCTTCGTATGATTGATACTCATGAACAAGGAAGATGGCACTACATGCAAGCAAAGTGTGTTATGCAAGGTGGCCATATAACAGATATTGTAAATGAAAAATAGTGCAAGGTGAATTCAAAGGGATTTTTCTTAATTAATGTAAGGTCTCTTCTTAGGGAACATCGTGATTAATATATCTAAGAGAGGACAAGTCAAATAAATATCTCACTCTTGGAGGAAATCACACTTGATGACACCACCAAGAAAAGAAAAGGATGCATCATAAGGAGAAATAAAATCACACAATGAAACATGAGTTTTGATGTATGCCTCCCACTTTAAAGCAGTTTCTAACACAAGTACTATGAGAAATTTCTTTAAAGTAGAAGAATAAATGAGAGGCTATTCAAAAATCCCTATGCCAAGTCATATGTTTCTAAATGAAACTACATTATGGATAAGTATGTCATGTGTGAGACAACTTAAGGCATGTTGTACACATTCCAAGATTGATCTTATATGTACATGAGAGGCAGTCAACTAGCCAATAGAGACAATGACAAGTGAAATACAAAGAAAAGGCTACCTAACCCCTTGACCTCACTTAGTGTGAGACAAGGATGAGCCAAAATGAAGATAAGTATCAATTAGAGGAACTAGGAATTTCAACACAAGGAAGAGGACCACGATCCTTAAGATGTTGAATTCTATCACTTAAGGCCTCACATTCATTAGTAGCATGACCATGAACTCTATGATATGCACAAAATGAATTGTTGTAGTAAAAAAAATTTCATGCTCTTGGAGGATTCTCAACAAGATACTCTCTTGATCAATAGTAGAAGATGTTGCTTTAGTTTGTGACAAATATATCTATTGCTTAGTAAAAGATGTCATACTTACACAAGACTCTTTAGATGGTGAGATTTTGTACTCTTCTTTAAAGGAAGGTGTAAAATATAATGAATTCAAATCATTAGTGTTTTGTGTGATGACATTGATAGTAAGTGGATATTTCTTTGCTTCTTTCATTTTGTTGATGCTAAAAATTGAGAAGGTAACAACCCTCTGTGGGAAACTCAGTTTTAGGGGGGACCTATTGCACGAAATTGAATAACCTCTGGCTTTTTAAAGAAGTAGAATTCTTTTGTATCTAGGATTTTGAATGGGAAAGGGAAGAAGATATAAAATAAAAGGATCTAACTAAGGTGATGCACCAAGATTTAGATGTAAGGCACATTAAATCTATCTTGGAGATATGATTTAAGGGCTCGTTGGTAGTCTACTATGCTCCAAAATGATAAAACAAAGATAAAATCTTGAGCGATTCTCTTGGATGACATAGAATAAATTTTATACATATTTACTAGAAAGAAGAGTCGAAGACATGATCTAAACCAAAAAACTTGTATTAATTTATAGAATTATCTGAGTGAAGCATTCAGTACAATAATGACACAATAAATTGTTTTATCAAATATCAAAGAAAACAAAAAAAACAAAAAATGGAAGAGTCTTTGAGTTCTTTGCAATAATATAATAAAGAAATTAAAGGATTGGTTCTTCTATCAATCCTTCTATTAAGATTGTACTTAAATTGGAACCCTTTCTTCAAAAGAAGAAGCAATATTTATAGTGAAAACCCAGCTTGATGAGCAAGTAATAGGAAAGATTCTTTGATCTTGAGTAATGATGTATTAGCAATGATTTGGGCCATGAATGAGGGCGCGCAAGGGTCAGATGCATCCTCTGCGAATGATGACAATGGTCCCAACAAAATAAAGCATTGACACGTGCAATTCACTCATGGCATTAGTCACAAAACATGGTAGTTGGAGACGAGTCATCACTTGCTTGGATTTCCCTTGTGATGAAGCCTTTGGCAGGCCATATGGTAAGCGGTCATGGTTGTCATTCATCCTCTCCCTTGAGCAATCAGTAACTTGCACCGTGAAGACATGTGGAGGTCTTCAGCATACTGTGCCAAAGGTGGGGTTGCCTAGATTTATACATGGACCGATACTATGTGGCATGTGGTTGGGACCCAAAATGAGAGCGATGAAAAGAGGAACAAAATATTGTGAATGAATGATGCATGGTAGCATGGCACAATATTTTGGAAAGTGATCAGAGGAAACCTTGTGAGGAGCGCTTTGTTGAAAAGTGGTGACATTCACAAAAGCTTTTATGCAAAGAGCGCGATATTGTTTTATCTTTAGAGGGTGTGATTGATACTTCGAAAAAATAAACTCACCTAAAGGGAGCTTGGGAATTTCATGTCCATAGATTTTGGTGACTTATTAGGGGCATTTTGCCTATGGAATGAGGAACCCAAAACTTCTAGCCAGTAGACCAAACTTATCCATTGGGTGACGTAGTTAGAGCTTGGAGAGAGTGGTCTATAGAGGCAACCATTCATCTTCAGATGGGGACATTATGTCATGAAAAATTTCTTGTCCTCTATGCAACTCAATAAATTATTTGTATGGAAGCACCGATGATATATCAGCCCACGATTTGAGTTGAAAAAGAATCCATGCAATCGGTTGAGTGATGTTCTCAAAATCCTTTGCAGCAAGGGGTTGGCTGAAATTTTGCAAATTAGACACATCCCGTTGCTTTTCCTCAATCCTTGCTGCAATATGCTCTACTATGTACACCAATTCATCCTCAAGTAATGGATAAGGTAAGCCCATCTAAGTTAGATGGGATGACCTGGCCCGTATGCCATTCAAAATCTGATCCAACCTGGCAACACATTCACTGGAAAGGAGGATTGCATGGTAATGAATGACTTTGTTAGTTCCTTTAGCAACGACTCTTCAGTCTTCAATTCCTCCATTTTCCAAGACTTTTTCTGGGACCTAATATAACCTATTTAATAATCTCTTAGCTTTTGGAACTCTTTCCGCGGTGGATTGAGGAATTTTCTCGATCACCCCGCAAACTTCTCTGCATAAACTTGTTGCCTCTGCCATAAATCAGAGTGTCGGTTGTAGAGTTTTCCACAACGCCTTCACTCTTTCTGAATATGAAACATGCAACTATTGGGCTATCTGAAGAAGGTGTGTTTGATTGGCCGAGGGTAAGGTTGAGTCTTTTAGTATGGCGATTTCCTCATTCATTTTCTCTATATCATGTGTAAGCTCTGCAACCCTTTGGTTTGTTGCGGTGAGTTTCCCCTACAAGATCCATGATTCTATGAGCCAGCTAGCTTTGGCTCACTCATTGTTTGTCACTTCCTACTCCACTATAGACCTAAGTTCCATAATTTCATTCTCCAATTGAACACACCGGGTTTGAAAATCTACATCATTTTGCTGCATTTGCTGCTCTATTTTTTCCAATTGGTCTTGATGTTCATGGTTTTTTTGTTCCATCTTAGTGACCTAGCTAGGATCGAGTGAATGAAGCCTCGAAAGCTCTTCTTGGAGCTTCACTTCTTCTATCTACCTCTATTGTGACAAGTGCTTAAAATCAATCTCCATAGGTTTTTCCTTGGAGAGAAAAATGTCAACTATGTCCTTCAAGTTTTTCAGCTCTTTTTCCCTTTTCTTAAGCTAGCAACCAGACTTAAGAAAGCTGGTAGTTACCACTGATTGTGTTTCCTCTATTATCTCCACCTTGTCCCATGGCTAGGCTATGCTTAAGTCAAGCCCCACGATGTACATGTTGTAGTCATCTGGGTACATTTCTTCTTCCAGTTTGATGACAGTCAGGTACATAGTTGCAAAGTGCAACAACTATTGAGTCTCATGGAAAATAGTCTATAATTCTGGATCTGTCAATCTCTTGGCATCTTTACCTCTCTTCTTCTAGGCTCTGATTGCTCGTGCTTGTTTAGTTTTGTCACTTTTTGACAAGAATTTTGTAGGTGATCTGATGAGTCCGCCTATGAAAGGTGCACCAGGTGGAAGGGCGAAAGGGAATGAAAAGACATCAGTCCCAAGAGACTTCTTCTTTGGAACATTAACTATCTGAGGCGAGAAAGGAGGTATACTCCAATAATTGAACTGTAGACCAGGACTTGAAGGAAGTGGAGTTATGGCAGTCTCTATTTGCTGGGAAGAGCAGATTGATTCTGATATTGCTATGGCAGAAGATGTATCAATGGAGGTAGTAGGGGAAAAGTGTGTAATGCTTTGGGTTGCAGAATGGGCCAAAGAAAATGTTGTGAGGTTTCATGGAGGAGTAAGGAAAAATGGGGCCGCATGAGAGAATTATGTGAAACCCTCATGGACATTGGGGCAGAAGCCAAAATGCATTGGTTGGTTCATGAAATAAGAGGTGTCGCGAGCACAACAAGGGTTGCCACAGTTTGTGAAACTAGAGAAGAGGAAGTGAAAGATACCTATGGTGTGGATGACTATGGTCCTTGGTCCATTGTTGGCTCTTTGTTTGCATCTACGTCTTGCGAACACTCTCCAGAAAGTGCCTTAGTTCACTACCACTTTGCTAGTGGTGAGTAACCACCCGCTACGGTTTCATATTGTTGTGCTTGGGTTGCTCGGGTTCTCCTTGTGGTCCAAGTGCGAGTTAGTGAAGACCTTGACCTTGCACTTGATATTTTGACCTGAATATTAGAGGAAACCTTATTGGGTAGCTTTACAACTTTCCCCTCTTGCTATGTTGAGGTGTCTTGTTGTTCTGTTTCTAGTTCCACTTCCTTATCTGACTGTGATTCAGGTTCCTCTGAATTGGAATCCTTTTCACCACTTTCATCAAAGTCTAGATGGTTGTTTCATAGCTTGTCAAATTTTCATCCATGTCCAGGCTGTTATAGGGATCCTCAGTTTTTCGAGTCTCCTGGTGGTATATCTATAAATCATTTACCTTGTCCTCCTTCCAACCATAGTTATTCAGTAGATTATTGCAGAAAGTAGTCCCCATCTTTTTTGAGTTGTCATGCTGCCTAGTCTGGTAGTAGAATTTTAGCCAGGGAGGATGACCATCTCCGATAGGGATATAAGCTAGGTCAATGATAAACTCATCCGTATTCGATACTGGGTTTTGACGCTCCTCCCTGAAGGGCCGAGGGCAGTGTGGTACTTTGATATATTTGATTAGCAGGTCATCGTCGGGGTTGAAATTCCATTTTTCAAAGATCCATACCAACCCTAGATGAGCCAGCTTCACCTCCAATATGTCGTGAGCCTTCCTTTTAGCCATGACCATAGTCTTGAAGCTCAATGGTGGTTCAAAAAATCCTTTCTTCTTTGAATTTTTGCTGCAAAAGGTGAAGTCGATAATTGAAACCTCGCAAAAAACCTCCAATGTTAGTACCTAGTTTGTATGACCTGCCAGAAGTTGGAAGGGCTCCCCGGTGAAACCACACAATTAGAATAAAGTGAAGTCTCCGCCTAGAAACTAGTCACATCTTGGAATGAAGTTTTTCATGAAGTCAATTTGGCCCGAGTTGAATGGTAAGACAACACTGTCTTTTCTCAAATCTTGCAAAATCGGACATAAGAAATAATCTGAAAAAGTGTAATAGTCAAATGTTGTAGAGAGAAGTGGAGTCCATGTGGAAGTCAGCTTCCTCTTCTACTTTTTATCAAAAATAGAGAGCTCAAAACACTTCGAGAAGAAGTCGGGATTCTGATGCAAAAACATATGTGTGAGGAAGGATGAGAACCTGAACCTCTGTTGAAGCTTGTATTTTTCAATTTGGCTAAGCATCTCTTTCACGAGAAACTCAACGAAATCATACCAGAAGAAAGAATGTTTCCTTCATAATTGAAAGCCCAAACCTAGCTGAAACATTTGGACCTCCTTGTCAGAGTCCAATCCACAAATGAACACCATCATTAAGAATGCATCTTTCATATCATCATGAAAGCTCCTATGCACCACTGGGATCCACATTGTCCTATTATGAGTCTCTTTGGGTCTTTGAGTCTCTATGTTGTAAAAATTCATTGCGAGATCTCTGCACCTCCAATAGGAATCTCGTTTTGTTGGACTGAAAGGCTCCATTTTTTGCACTTTGGAGCTTCACTCTAGGATGCAGAGCATATTCCAAATAGCTTCCTTGCAGATGTTCACAGTCACCTCATAGCCTTCAATGGTGTTGGTCTCCAGGTTGCAGTGTGCGATATCCTCATCAACTAATTCAGGGAAATAATGCACATATGGGACCATATATTGAGGAAACCCACTATACCAACACTTTTGCAGCAAGGAATCTAGGTTGCTACTCCTTTTCATCCTTTCATAGGCCACCTCCCTGAGAGACTTAGGAGTTTTTTCTAGAATGAGGTCATGAATATTTTCCCACCCTTCTTTAATTCATCTCTTATCTTTGTGAGGGCTCTTCTTCTCTACAACTTGAGTATTTACCCAAGTTGGCTTTTCTGATATTCTAGGCGAAGCATAAGAGACCTCTTCAAACATGTAGGTAGCTGGTGCCATGTGCATGACATTGAATAAACTCTGGGTTTTCCCCTCTTGTATCTCTACTTGAGAGCTTTGATTAGCCAACATCCTTTGTAGAAATTCTACCCAGAAAGACCACTGAAGCACTATGAATGGAATCTAAAACACAACACAAGGCTCTGAATAAAACTAGACAACCTTTCATTTTAGGTTTAATTCACACCAGGGCAATGAATTCTCCACAATTATCTACATTCAGCTTCTCCTGCTGGATGAGTTTCTCTTGTTTCTTTAACAATTCTATTCTTCCTAAGTGAGTTTGCATACTCAAGAAGTTTTTATGCTCTGTCCTACCTTTTGCATATGATACTTGGTTTTTTATTTTCTTTCTTGCATTTAATTAGGTAGAAAATGGATGTCATTTGCATTTAATTTGACATGTACTGCCAACTCCTTTTCTCATGCAAAATAAGCTACTTGCCCCTTTTGAAAAGAAGAGAATTCATATTTGCATTGGTGATAGTGTCTTTTCAGCACGATTTTCATGGGAACTTGAGTCACCATCCTTTATCTATTGCCTCCCCGTTTGCCTTAGCAATTAATATCTCGTAAAGCATGATGAAGCTCAAAACGCAATGAGTACTTTGAAAAGATTTACATTCATCCCTTGGAGCTTAAAATTGCCTATGTCATGCCACCTAGCCTCTATCCATATGATCCGTCATCTGGGGCTGCCACCAATTTGTGTTAATTGATTGGCCTTTTGGTGGGGTTTTCGAGTTAGCACTCAATTACCATCATGCTTAGTATGCAGGCTACCTCAGATATTTCTATAAATAATCCCTAATATTGTAGCGGAATCATACTTCGTGATCTAGCAGAAGCAACATTGGTTGGCTAGATAGGTTTAAAACTTGCATAGCATTGGACCTAGGTGTTTTGAGCAAAGGTTGTCATAATGAATATTCCAATAACGTTAGTGTGTAACATGGCTTAAACAAATTTTCTAGGGGATATTTCAAGTAGATGCCTAAAATGTATGACATTGAACAAGCACTCACTGGCTATCATAGCCATCAAGTGGGTCCTAGGTAGAGACTATATCAAATATGAAGACAAATATCAGCATAATACTAATAACAACTCACACTTTGTTGCTTCACTGCTTGATGCTCAGGCCCCGAAAGCTATGATTCTTCATTTTTCGCTTAATATTTTTCTGAAAAAGTACCTTGGAGGTCTCGGCGAGGTGGTGAGAAATGTGGTGTATGGCCTGAAACTTCTTGTGGCGAGTGACCTGAGAAATCATGTTGAAGAAGATGTAGTCATAGCATGGGTTCCATTCCTGAGTGGGTTTAGGCTTCATTCACTTGTAGAGCATCGTGATAGGGCCACCCATGCATGCCATTTTATGCTTCACTGGTACAATGTAGTGTTGTTCTATGATGTGGGTTGGTACACCAACTTCAGGAACCTTTTGTTACCCCCACCGCTCATTATGGGTATTGATGTTGCTTCTACTATAGGTCCTGCCACTATTGACAATCCTCCTACTACTCCTAAAAGTGCTCCCGTTGATGAAGACAATTCCTGCATTTCATAGATATGAAGTTCGACACATTTTTTCCCTTTTGTATATGCATTCCTAAAAGAAGGCTCACATATTTATGTTTGTAATGAAACCATGTATACAGTTATACTTTTGAAAGCATGGCCATAGAGCAATTTTGATAATGTTTAATCACAATATATATATATATATAACATATATACTTTCTTATGTTAAACTTCTTGTCTTCATTCCTGGGATTTCTATTATATGGTTGAATCCCTTTCTTTTGAATTTAATCTTGCAACATGAGCATAGCCTTACCTTCTTTTGTCATGAGGGGTCTTATGAATACTTCATGTTCTCCACAATTGTGAAAAATGTGATGAAAGAAACAACCGAAAAAACACAAAAAGGAAAAATTAATTACACTTTTTACAAATTTACAACTACTTGAAGAATTTGTAGCCTAATTGAACAATTTTAAGTGAATCCCATTAGATAGAATTCCTAGTGGCTCTTGTTCTGTATTTTCTAAGTCAAATACATTGTTTTTCTTGCACTAAATTATTTTGAAAGGGCCTTCCCACAGCTTGTGAAATTTTCCATGCTAGCCAGGCTTTGCAACTATTTCATTATACTTTAGTACTAGGTTCCCAGATTTTAGCCCTTGGTCTAAAGCCTTTTTGTCAAACCATCTCTTAACCACCTATTGGCAGTTAGTCATGGCTATTAGGGCCTTTTTCCTTTTTTCTTGCACCTCTAGTAATTCGGCCAACCGAACTTCCATAGCTCCATTTTCTTCAATCTCTAGAGAATTAAGTAACTGTAGTGCAGGTATCTCTATAGAGATAGGCAACAACGCTTATCTCCCATACACTAGCTCATATGGAGAAGTCTTCAGTGCTTGCTTAGGAGTTATGCAATCCACCCATAATGTTGTTTGAAGATTCTTATGCCATTCCTTTTCATGATCAGACCTGATTCTTTTAATGAGTTGGAGTAAATTCTTATTAGTTGAATTGGCCAGGCCATTCCCCTACGGGTAGTATTTTGATGATGTCTTCAAGAATATTCCATGCATAAGCACAAATTGGCATACCTTAGAGCCTAGGAATTATTTGGAGTTATATGAGATGATGGTCTCTGGCAGGATGAATCTCATTACCAGCCCCTCAAGAAAATCTACAATTTTTGCTTCTATTGCGTTCGTTAGGGCTATGGATTTAGTCCATCTTTTGAAGTAGTTTTTTGTGGTAAAAATCCACTTATGTCCAATGCTGGAGGCCGGATTGATCATTCCTATAAAATCCAGCCCCCATTGCATGAATGGTTTATTCGATACTATCGAATTAAGAGGCGCGGAATAATTTTTCCTCCTCCCTGCATAGGATTGGCATTCCTTGTAGGCTTTTATCATTTTGTAGGAGTCATTGAATAGCATAGGCCAGAAGTACCCATAGTACAATATTTTAATGGCAATGGTTTTTGCAGAGAAGTGTTTGCCTTCAGGGCTACTATGGAATGTGTCAAGAATTTTCTTTGCTTTCTTGATAGTGATGCATCATAATAGGACATCGTTGAAATTTATCCTGAAGATAATCCATTCAATGAGCACATATCCATTTTTTTGTAATCAGTAGAACCTTCTTTTCTGAGAAGGAAGGTTTAGTGGATATCTTACAATGCACATACAACTTTCTCTATCTGTTAGCCAACATCCTTCGGGTTCAGATTCATTTATCAGGATCAACTCCTCTTGCTCTAATTTTGTCTCTATCTCTTCGCTATGCACTAAGTATTCACACAACCCTCTTCCTCTAATAGTCTTCGTAGGCTTGACTTCGATGTCATATTCTAGGATCTTAGTGATCCAGTTGGCCCTTTTTTTAGTGATATCTCCCTCCATAATATATTCACGCACACTAGAGTGTGCAACATAAATGATCACCTTGTTGTAAGATATCAAATGTTCAAACTTTTTGAAACCTTTTACAATTGCGAATGCTTGTCTTTCAACAAAATTATAGTTCACCTCATATTCCTTCAAGGTCTAGGAGTGAAATGTTATTGGTTGTTCTCTCTTTCCTTCATTGTCCTTCCGAGTCAAGACGATGGTGATGCTTGTCTTGCTACTAAAAATATACATGATGAAGTCTTTGGACAAGTCTAGATTTACAAGCACAGGAGCTGAAGAAATAATGTCTTTTATGTTCTCGAAGGATTCTTTCGCTTCCTTCATCCATTTGAATAATTGGTCCTTTTTTAGCATCAGGGTGATGGGCTCAATTATCCCTACAAAATCAGAAATGAATTTTCTTACGAAGTTTACCTTTCCTAGAAAGGAATGAAATCCCTTTTTGTTGACTGGAAGGGGAATTTTCTTGATCGCCTTTACCCTTTTAGGGTCAATAGCAACTCCATCTTTGGATACTACGTGTCCTAGTAGCTTTCCTTGCAGTACGCCGAAAACACATTTTCTCGAGTTTGGAGATACCTCGAAGTCTTGGCATTTTTTGAAAACCAATTCTAGATGATCAAAATGGTCATATTTTGATAGAAAATATGGTCAGAACATCTAGATAGATGAGGATGATTGTAATGGTTAGTTCGTTGAAGGTGATTTCCATAGCCAGTTGGAAGGTGGCTCTCACATTTGATAGGCCGAAAGGCATTTTGGCATATGCAAATGTTCCCCATTTGGTGGTGAATGCGGTTTTATATTGATCTTCTTCTTCGACTTGGACTTGATTGTAACCCAAAAATCCATCCAATAGAGAAAACATTTTTGAACCTGTCATGGTCTGTATAATAGATTCCATGGAAGGCAGCAGGTAATGATCCTTTAGCAATGCCATGTTTAGGTCATGAAATTCAATGCAAAGGTGAATGTATCCATTCTTTTTTCAGACTAGAACGAGGTTAGATACCCATGTACTATGTTTGATTGAAAATACAATCCTTGTCTGGATCATTTTACCTAGCTCTTGTGCCATCGGGGCTTCAATCTTTGGATTGACAGGCCTCTATTTTTTTCGGATAGGTTTAGCACCTTCTATGAGATCAGTAGTGTGTTGGATGATGCCAGGATCATATCCCCTGAGGTTATCATAATAATAGGCCATGACCCCTTCGTATGTTTCACATAAGTGTATAAGCCTATCTTTGTTGTATGCTTCCAACCTCATGGTTGGCGTAGTCTACTTGGTTTGCCAAAAAATTCCTCCTATTGTTCCTCATTTCATCATAGTCAAATAGATTTTTGAGCATGACCAACCTCTTCAAAAGTTTGTTTGATCTCAATTGAATGAGTTTTCCTTCATATGCTTCCTCAATCTTTGGTTGAAGTTGATCGATGAATTATCCCAACTGTTGAATGAATGAGGCGATGTGTTCATCACTTTTGAACACTTTCCAGCTCTAATTGTTATCTAGAATGGATGGTCTGATGATTACTTGCACATAATGTGCATTCTGTATTAAGTCGTAAATTGGATCAAATTGAGCTCCTATCGTTGCCATGCGATCTGTAGCTGAATTTTTCTCGCTTGGCACCGAGTGGATGTTAAAAGCTTCAAAACCTTCAATGAGGTCCCATACTCTATGTCTATAAGATCGCATGAGAGCATTTTTTAAAGAAGATATGTTTCTAAATTGATTGATTATAAGTTTAGAATCTCTAAAAACCATTATTTGTTTGATACCCATATGCTCTGCGAGGCTCAATCCTTGCACAAGACCCTCATATTTGACCTCATTGTTCAAACAACCAAACTGGAACAAAAAGGATATGAGAATCTTCTCACTATTTGAATATGTTACCCATATCCCAACACCAGCACCAACTTTTCATCTTGCACCATCAAAGTGTAGCGTCCATAGCTTCGAGGCTTGTTCAGCCATGGAGTCTTTTGCTATCCTCATAAACTCTTGATCTTCATCATAGATGATGTAGGTGCCTAACCCAATACCATGGTAATTTCCAAAAGGGTGAGTGTCTACATAGTCACTCAAAAAGACTTATTTGGATCAAGATTTTTCTTCGGATACCTTCTCATCTCCTAGTAGCTTGCTATCAACAGCTTATTCTTTAGGAAAGGAAGTATGAGCGGCTTAGTTTTCTTCCTTCGTGGAAGAAGTATGGGTATCCTTGTAGCTGATCATGGCTTCATCAGCGACATGCTCTGAATGTAGGGATTCTGATATTATCTTCATCTTAGCTCCGTGTTTGGTCCTGAGAATTAGATGAGACCAATCCAAAGAAAGGTATCCACCTACCTTTGTTGTAAACTCCCATGATAGACAGAGGCCGAACATGGGAGGAACATCAATGATCATGGTATCTTGTGGTACTATGATACTGGGATAGGCAAACAAGGTTAAAGGGAGGTCTTTAATGAGGCCTATACTTTTGACCTTGTTCCCATCCAACTACATAACTCCTCTTCTTAAGCGTTTGTAGCTAAGTCCTAAGGCTTCAACTATCTATTTAGGCATGACTATGGTTCTAGCACTAGAGTCAATCATGGAGTTGTGCAACATTTTCTTCCCCATAATGAGAGTTAAGAGAAAGGTTTTTTGTTTTGGCTTCTCCCCTTTTTCCTCGATTGGAGTTTCCTCTGTAGTATTCACAAGAACTTTGGCTGGAAGTGATGCATCAATGATCCTTTCAGAAGCTTTTTCTATCATTGTACAACCACATCTCTTTGAAGGGCCTCCTGTAGTAATGTCTTTTGCTTTGGAATGACTAAGATATCCTAGAGGGATACATTAGCAGAAGATTTCTTCAATTGTTCCACCACACTGATCGGTGATGGATTTGGAGGATTTTGTTCCTTTTCCTTGGTTATAACAATCTCCTTGCATATTTGGGACTGCGGGGCAATTGTGGAAGGGCCAAACAATTGACTTAGGACATTCTTAGGTTGCAGAGTAATTGACTAGCCTATGAATCTTCTCTTTGATCATGTGTTGTAGTCAGAGTGTACCATCGGGGTCACCAATGTGGATGGTTCATAAATGGACACGACTTCATCCCCTTCCATCCATGAGAGGAGGTTATGGTCAGGAGCTATGTTCTTTTCTTGCTCTGGGGACATCCCTTGCATCTTTGTGGTCAGAACCACATCCTCCACTTGGGAAGAGGTGTATGTATATCCTCCCAAACTAGTCTTTTCTTGTGTGTGAGGTTCTATAAGGATACAAATACCTTGTTCTCTAGCACCACATCCTTTTCCACTATATCCAAGTTGTTTCATAAGTTCAAAAACTTTTCCATAAATATTTTTCATTGCTTTTGGATTTGGTGGTTGTTTTTAATCATTTTCATCAAAGTTTATTTGCGTAATTTTTTTTCTTTTATTCTAAAGTGCTTGAGGTGGATGCTTTCGAAGGGTCTTCTAAATTTTGTGTTGACATTAGTGCTTTTTATTTTTCATTATTTTTAGAGTTTTTTTATGATCTTGTATTCTCCCATGAATGTTGGTGTGAAATCTAAGGAACCCCAATCATCTTCTAATAGCTTTGCGACTTCCTCAGTATGTTTTTATTTGTCTTTTTTTTGCATGGGTTCTACTTGTGTAGTTGGTTTCAATGTTTTCATAGGATTTTCCTTATTTTTCTCAATGTTCAAATGATTGTTTGGTTCAGGATCAACTTTGAGTATGTACACTTTGTTGTTGTAGATATACTTCATTTTACGATGAAGAGTAGAAGGCACCCCATTCATTGCATGAATCCATGGTCTTCCTAAAAGAAAATTATATGAAATATTGTGAGGCATAACATGGATCGATGTTTCTAATGTGGCATTTCCAGCTATAATAGGAAAAGTGACCTCACCAAGTGGTTGTTTTCCTATATTATCAAATCCCTTAATAGATAAATGTTTAGGTTGAATTTTTTATCTATCCACATTGTCTATCCAAAAGGGTCACACTACACACATTAAGGGAAAAGCCATTGTCAACAAGGGTTCATTTTATTCCCAACCTATTATAGATAGCTATTATCACGAAAGCATCATTTTTTTTCACACTTCCAAAGGAGGGAGCTCACTTTGGTGGAAAACAATGTCAACATTTATTCCTTGAATCGGGATTGCTATGTCATTTGGTTGCACATTAGGAGGGGTATGAACTTGTAGTAAGGAACTTTGAATCATGTTATGATAATGAGGGGATGCTTGATTAAGGTCCCATAATGATATTTTAGTAGGAGTATTCTTGAGTTGTTCAACAAGATTGTACTCCTTTCCACTTTGCAAAGATAAACGAGGAGGACCGGGTGGGATAGGTTTAGGAAATGGGAGGGATTTTGAAGGTGTTTTTCTTGGTTGCAAATTTTTTCTAGTGTTATATGTATGAGTAGCGATATTATAACTCGGCTGCTGCAAAATTTTATTCTTAGGTGGGTAAAGGATAAGTTTGGGTTTGTTTTGAGTTTGAGGTTTGTGTGAAGGTGGGTAAAGAATTAAAGGATTTGTATGATGTCTCACAGAGTATGTAGGAGGTCCATTAATCAAGGGGGTAAAAGCACCAAGATGTGTTACACTTTCAACCAACTTATCAGCACAACTGCATTTAAGTATTTCTAACTAAAAATCAATTTTGGTCAAGCATATGATCTAGTAAGATTCATTCTAACTAAGTTAGATACTTCCACAACTTTTTCAACTAAAATTGGATACTAATATATGGAGCACCACTTTGAGTCCAATTTACCAAAAAAATAAAATTATTTGAAAAATGTGAAGTTTCAATAACTACTACTAATGTAAATAACATTTTAAAAAAATATAAAAATACCCTTTTGTAGATCCATAAGTGTAGTTTTCAAAAATATATTTATTTTAATATTTTAATTGTTATTTATATTTTATATTTTATTTATACTAAAATTAAGTTATCAGCACAAAATATTAGGTTGATTACCATGCTAAGGAAAAATACTAAAACTTATTAATTTTTTTTGAAAAAATATGATGCACTAGATAAAAGAATCTATTTCAAGATGGTATAACTTTTTTTCCATTTTAGATACATATTTAATATGAAAGTTGACGTCCGATGGAAACAACTGTTTTTTTATTCACACACATTTTAATATTTAATTTAAAATATATATTTATAGAAATTGGAAAAAATATATCCATGCACTAAAGTTTCAAGTTATAAATAGACACAAAAAATTTGAAAGAAAAAAAATAAAATTTACTATAAAAAGTTTGACATCCCATGGAACTTCATTTTTTAGCATTTTATCAATAACTAAATTATAGTGTTAATTTATTAAAAAGTAGTTTAAAATAATTTTTAAAAATAAAATAAAAATACAAACATAAAATATACTAAAAAATACATATTTTACTACTTTACATCATTTCAAAATTTAAAACATGTATGCCACTTTTTAGTGATTCAAGTTTAAAATTTGGATTAGCATTGGTCGTTTCCTTTATAAAGTGTGACACAACTTTGTGCTTTTACCCAAGGGGGATCTAACAGACACTTGCACAGTCAACAACTCATTTGTTTTGGTTTGATATCTTTCTAGTGAAGGGGAATCTAGTGTCATCTTTTCACCATCATCTATGGAAGCCGAAATGTTGTCATTTTCTTCCACCATGATATCTTCCCTAGTAGGAGATTTTTTAGGAGAACTACAAACTAGATGTTCATGACATTAAAAGGTTGGTTCTTCTAAAATGACTTCATCATAAGTAAGGGAGTTATCAATGGTTGGATTGTCTTGTTTATCAATGATGTCCTTGTCTTGTTCAATAATGTTTTCCCTAGAGGAAGAGAGGCAACTAAGATTCTCACGACTTTCATCAATTGTATTTTCTAACATCAAAGCATCTTCTTCACAAATAGGAGAGATACTAGGAGAAGAATCAACGTGATTGTCATTATTGTCCATACTTTCATTCCTTTTCCCCATAATTTCTTCTAAAATAGGATAGGTAGGGGAAGAAACATAAAGAGGGTTGTCATAGATCTTAAATATTTGATTATCTAACACCAATATATCTTCCTCACTTACAATTTCATCTTCTAAAATATTATCACAAGAGGGGAAGGTGTTGGGAGATGAATGAAGACTAGTTGAAGTTTTAATGGTCTCTTGTTGTATTATGTGATCATCATGATTACCTATCAAGTTATGTCCTCTTGTTCAATAATGTCTTTCCTAATAAGAGAGGTGGGAGGAGAGAAACAACTAGGACTCTCAAAGCTCTCATTGATTGGTTCTTCTAACACCAAAATATCATTTTCATAAATAGGAGAGATATTAGGAGAAGAACAAATATGATTGTTATGATCATGCCCGAGGTTGTATTCTCTTTTGCTAAAGCATTCTCATCGGGTGGGGATATGAATTTTTTCTTAGCATTCCTAGATAGGTACTTGATACTAATGTTGTTTGACCAAGAATGAAAAGTACTTATAACTATCTTATGCAATGCTTCAAGAATGTAAACAATGTATATCCAAAGATGAAAAATACTTTTATCCAATGTATGCAAAGCTTTAAGAATGCAAATAATGTATATCCAAAAATGAAAAGAACTTTTATCAAACTTATGAAAAGCTTCGTGAATGTAAACATTGTATATGCAAAAGTGAAATGTACTTTTATCCATATTATGCAAAGTTTAATAAATGTGAAAATTTTCAGATCTGATGATTTTTTTTATTAAAATGATTTAAAACATGATTACCCTAAATTAATTTTTTTTACCTAGATGCATAGAATAGAAGTTGCTGAAACTTTCTAGACTGATACTATAGGTTACCAACAAGCTCAAGAAGTACAAAAACAATGTTTTTAATGTTGCAAAAGGTAGTTTAGGCCTGATTTGGGACTAAATAGCCCAGAGGGGAATATAAGTCCCAGTCATGGTTTTTGGAAGGGTCAATTAATGATAGAAAATGCACAACACAAAAATCCTAGAAAGTAGGAAAAACAACCTATATTGGGACTAAATCGCCTAGAGGGGCATATGAGCCCCCGATTAGGGTTTTTGCACCAATTTCAGAAAATTATGAGTTGTTTCTAAGGTTTTTAACTTCTATGATGTGTTGATTGTTTGCAATTATAAAATTTCAGTGAAATTGAATGATCTAAGATGAAAAAATGCAACCTATATGCACTTTCCCTAATGCAAGACCTAATGAAAAAGTTAATGCAAGCTAGATCTAGGATTATGATGCACTGAAAATCATAAATAAGGTGTTCTAAATGGAAGTTCACCAAAATGAAAGGTGGAAAATTGTCGTTGCTTATGGTTTAGGACATAGAACAAGAATCTTCTTCACTTCTCATTCAAAGAAACCCTAGAGATCTAAATCTAAGGATGAATTAGGGAAAAGAGATGTTGTAGTAGGGTGTCCTAGGGTGTGATTAAAGAAAATAAGAGGGTTCACCACCAAGCTAGGCCTTGGAAAGACTAGAGATGTGAATGACATGCAAAGTACTAGGTAAAACCTAGCTAAATGACCTAGGAAATGAAATTAAAATGTAGAATAAAAAATTGAGAATGAATAGAGGTGAACCTGAAAGAAGGATGAAGTCAAAACAAGCTCTAAAACCTTGAAATATTATTGTTTAATGCCTATTGGGACTCATACGCTAGTCTGGGTGATTTAGTGCTAGACTAGGGTTCTGGAGTGGAAACAAGAATCTGATAGTGGTGAGTTTGAATCTCTTGAAATATCAAAAACATGCTATATTGGGACTCATATTCCACAAGTGGTGTATCAGTCCCACTCTACTTTTTTGGAGGGTTAAGATCTGAATTAGTTCTCCAATCTCTACTCTTCCTTTCACACTTCGCTTTCAGATTTGAAACCCTGGTTTGCAACCTGAAGGTGAATTTTCATGAAGATGACAACCTTGTGACAACTTGATGACTTTCTTCAACCTTAAAAATTAATCTTCAAAGGATCTTCAAGCTCCAATACACCTAGAGCTATAATCACACATGTAGAGAGAGAGAGAGAAAATTGTTGATTGTTAGGAAATAGGGGTTTTCCTTTGTCAAATCCCATTTAGGTAATTAAACCAAATGATACAGCAATGAAATAAGGAAATGAGACATGGAACATTAGTCATGAACAATGATACCTTGAATGATGTCTTGTAAATATCCAATCTAACATGAAGTGGCCATGAAGAATGTAGATCTTGATCTTGAATTAGGTGTAGAACAATGCTTAATCTTGGATCTTGAATGCTACATAATAACACTAGCTCAGAAAAATACTTGATGCCTTATTACTTTGACATGATGATGGATCTTGGATTTCTGCAACAATTGATGAAGAAATCTTCCCTTGAATGCCTTAAAAATTCTCTTGTAAATTCTCTAGATTCTCTTGTAAAGTCTTGGAATTCTTAACTCTTGGTGGCTTATGTTGATATCATGAATGCTAGTGAAATAATGATTTGAGACCTTTTTTATATACGAAATCCATCCAACTTATCATTTATTAGATCCCAGAGGTTGACATTCATGAAATTTGAACTTAAAACCCTGATTTCCCCCTCAAAACCCTAAAAAAGGGGCCAAATGGGATTCATATGCCACTTGTGGAGTATAGGTCCCATGTAGATGGGACTCATATTCCCAAGGTGGCATATGGGTCCCACCTATGTCGAGGAGTTGGAAAATTAAGTGTATTTGATGTCTATGTCAGGATTTCAGTTGAAATAATCCTCAAGATGCATAATAAAGGGTATTAGGGACCTATTAATGATGATATGAAGGTCATAAATTCAAGAGGACCCAAAAATAAATGTGAAATTGTAAATATATACACTCTAGAACATTAAATTAAGGAAAAATTAGGTATATTTAGCTTAAAAGGTCCCTAAATCCAATGGGAATGTATAAACACATTACAACACTAGATCAAGGCAACATTAGGCCCATTTTAATGTTAATCATTCACAAATTAAGTGTGAAAATGTAAGTGATGACATTTTTCAACACTACAACTTCTTATGAAGGGGGTCGGATTAGGAGGTAACGTACTTGGAGTGTGGCTTCATAATTTCCTCCTTATGTTGATTATAATTTTGAGGTGCATCATTTTCCTTGATAATTATGGGAATGTGAGCTGTGATATCATGAGGGATTCAACCTTAATGAATAATAGTACCTAGAATGTCACTGTTGCATGCTTTCTGGGTTCTTTTTTCCTCCTATTATTTTGTATTCCTCATTTTTGTGAGTTATCCTTCAACAATTCTCTATGCTGGTTTTTGCTTTCAAGTATGGGGGGTGAGAGGTGTAGAACTAAGCTTGTGTTGTGTGCTGAAATTAATGCGAATGGTGAGGTTTGGAAGATTCTTGAGAAAGGGGGGGTCAACCCTTTTATGGAAAAACTCCATGGCTTTGATCCTAAGACTTCGTAGCAGTTTTTGGAGGCTTGGCACAATCATGTCTTGAGAATTTTTGGGGTTTATGTCACTATTAATGAGGAGATCATCATGGAAGTCATTGGTATTTCAATGCAAGGAAGGAAGTTTTATAGGCAAAAGTCTATGTCTGTGTCGGTGAAAACAAATTTCTTGTGGGATAAGAAGGCCAAATTGTGTGGCTATCGTGTGGGGGCTATGATAGGACCTCCATTGAACCCATCTGGGGAGATATGGATATGGATCTCATGCGCTATTACACTCTACATGGGATATTATCCACCATTTATGGGTATCACTTCATGTTACTAAACCACTTTTTCCATGGTAAGGTGGTTTCCTTCCCATTCTATCTAGTCTTGTCTTTAGAGAACGATATAATTGAATTTAGAAAGAACCCTAACAACCCTTTCTTACATGAAGGGTTGATACTTTTAATTGTGGATCATAGTAAGGCTAGATATGTCATTGAAACCCCAGTTCCTAGTAAAGATCATATGATCTGATTTAACGGATCTATGATAGATGCTTTGAATTCTTAATTATAATCCGAAAGTGCTTAATTAAAATTTAATTCTTAACAAAATTAAATTAATGAAATTACAAAGAGATTAAAGAAAGAACAAAATGAGAGAGAGAAAGAGAATGCAAATGAAATTGATAACGAAGTTCGTCATTTAAAATGACTACATCTTTGGGCTTCTCTCCAATGAGTGGACCGATCCAATTATTCCTCCAGAAATTCGGTTACATTCGTCGAAGAAACCTCCTCTTGGTTACAAAGAAATTCTTAATTGAACTTCCAGAGTGTGTGGAAACAAAATTCTCCAAAAGCACAAAAATACAATAATTTCTCCAAGGAAAGAAACTCCCACACTTACAAATTTCTTCCAAAATCACTTACTTCACACCCCCCATTCTACCCCTTTTTATATTACATTTTATGCCAAAATTGGTGTAAAACCAATTAACTACCCAATCTCCCTTACATAGAAAAAAAATCAATAATATCCTCCTTTAATAATTTCCAGAAGGATAATATCCCCTCAAAATAATTTCATTTCCATTTGAATGGTTACGAATAGATTTATTCGCTATTATTTAGGATATATTTTATGTAAGGTTTTATTTGGCCCCTTTATTTAGGAATAATATTCTTAATATTTCCCATATAAAGAGAATACGTTAGGCTCCTTAACCCATGGGATATATTAGACCACTAAAAATAAGGATATAGCCTTATCTTAAGGCTTTGAAAAAATCAAGTCAAATCCCCTTTAGAGAAGATGGTGGGTGGTGGTCCAACCACCCTCTCTTTTTAAATGCTTAAATAAAACATGATAAGGGGGATCCCTATTTAAGAAGGCCGCCCCCCATACCATGGGTGGTGCCTCACTTTATGTGGGTTACCCCCGATACAATGGATGGTGCTCCACTTAATGTGGGCCGCCCCCCATAGCATGGGTGGTGCCCACATAATGTGGGCCACCCCCCTAGGATGGGGGAAACCCACTTAATGATTTATATATATATATATATATATATATATATATATATATTTTATATATTTTTTTCCTTTTTTTTTAATATTATTCAAACAATAATATTTTCATGGAATGCCATGTGTTGGGGCTGATTGGTTATTGAGCTGACTAGGCGTTGACGTCATCGAGGCAATTTTGACCCAATCTTTGACCTTTTGTAACTTCCCCATACGGACTCTGTTTTCTATGAAATAAACTCTCTCAGAATTGTGATGATGAGCACTATGAAATGTTGTTGACTTTGACTAGTTTTGACGACTTTGATTTTTACCCTTTTTTTGGCCTAGGCTTGGGAGTTGACCAGAAGTTTGACCATAAATATCTTGAGTTCCGAGACTCTGATTGACTCTGTTCGAGTTGCGTTGGATTCAGTATCCTGAGCACTTCTCAGTGATATCAAAACTAGAGAAAAATGGAGAATTTCAAAATTTGACGAAAAATCCTCCAGATTAGTCCTCCCCACTGGAGAGCTTTTGGACCTCTGAAAGCTAGTTACTCAAAAAGTAAGTGAGGATAAATTTCCCTCACTTTACCAATCTCCATCCACTTTTCCTTGCCTAGATGCATCCCCTTTAGCCCCACTCATAGGTATTCAACTTCTCTTCTTTGTGAAGTCCTAGTGTTCTTGTCGAGGATGATGTCTTCAGGAAACTCTGATATGTACTCTGGTGAAAGGTCGTCAACAGATGGAACTTGCACTTCATCCTCCTTGTCTAGTATCATTAGAGGTTCGTACAACTTCAAGTTCTCAACGTTGACTACCAAGTAAATTTGCATGTATGGAGGAAGATTAAGGCAGAAGGCATTAGTGCCAATCTTTTCCAGAATCTCAATGGACCATATCTAATCGGCCTGAGCTTCCTTCCTTCACCTAACATTCTTTCCTTGCTTATATGTAACCAAACGCGGTCACCAACTTGGAAATGGTGGTTGGTGCGATGTTTATCATGCCAAGCCTTGTATTTGGCTTGGCTCTTTTCCAATTGTGCTTCTACTAGCCGATGAATTGCTTGGAATTTCTAGATGAACTTCAAAGCCTTCTCTGAATCATGGTGTCCATCTTCAAAACCCTCCTTGCCAAAATAAAAATCCATCGGTGTCTTGGGCATGTAACTGAAACAAGTCTCGAAAGGAGACCTCTTTGTAGAAGAATGAGCTGCATGGTTGTAGGCATGCTGCACATAATGAATACTTTCATCCCACAACTTAGGATGTTTTCTTCAATATCCTTTGAGAAGATGCAAAAATGTCCTATTGACTACCTTTGTTTGTCCATCAAACTGTGGATGGAAGGTTGTACTCTTTTTCAGTTTAGTATCCATAAGTCCCCATAAGACTGACCAAAACTCCCAAGGAATTGAGAATCTCAATCCGATACAATGGAAGTGGGTAACCCAAAGTGAACCCATACAAACTGAAAATACATATGAGTTGTTAGTTCAGCAGTGACTTTCTTTTTACATGGCATAAGAATACACATATTGCTAAACCGATCAACTACTACATACAAATAGTCATGCCCTTTCCTAGACATAGGTAACCCCCCAAACAAATCAATAGAAACACTTTCCCATGGACGAGATGGTATAGGTAAAGGTGTGTACAACCCCAATTTCCTGTTACTTGGTTTGCTAGTTGCACATATCACACATCCCTTACTATATTTTTTTACAATTTCCTGCATTTGAGGCCAGCAGCAATATTTTTATATATGTGCCAAAGTTTTACTAACCCCAAAGTGTCCTGCAATTAGCGATGTGTGTGCCTCTTTGATTACATGTGCTTGTTCATTCTTTGGAATGCATAATTTCCCTAAGTGATACAAGAGTTTATCATGCACATAGTAATCCTTTTCTTCTACTTTTTTCCTTGGATTAGAGCTGCATAGATATCCTTAAAATTTTCATCAGTAGCATATTGTTCTTCAAAACTTGCATGCATCATAGAACTATTTTTAAGGATTATCAAAGCATTGGAAACTAGAGGTCTAGAGAGCATGTTTGCTACTTTATTATGGGCACCTTTCTTGTACTTAATTACTAAGTGAAACTATTGAAGAAAACCCATCCACCTAAAGTGTCTACTTTGTTACAACTTAGTTTGTGAATGCAGATATTGCAATGGTTGGTGATCGGTATGGATTACTATTTCCTTCCCCATTAAGTAGTGTTTCCATTTTTTAACACTCTGAAATAATGCATAAAGTTCCTTATCATAAATAGGATAGTTAATGACTGCACCTGAAAAGGTTTCAGAGTGATAGTAGATTGGCTTACCTCCTTGCATTAGCACTTCTCCCTTGGAAACTCCACTTGCATCTGTTTCGATTTCAAACAGTTGGTGTAAATCTGGTAAAGCCAGAACTGGTGTTGTGCTCAACTTTTCCTTCAAAGTGTTGAAGGCCTTCTATTGTGGACCTCCCCAATGAAAATTTATCTTCGTACTAGTCAATGAGTGCAATGGTGATGCAATATAAGAGAAGTTTGCAATGAACTTTCTCTAGTACTGGACTGCATCTAGGAAACTTCTGACTTTAGTATATGTACTTGGCTTAGGCCATTTTACAATAACTTCGACCTTCGTAGGGTCTACTTTCAATTCACCACCTCCTACGACATAGCCTAAGTACACTACGGATGTCTTAGCGAATTCGCATTTAGAAATATTTACAAAGAGTTTTTCTTTTCTCAATACATCAAAAACTTTTTTTACATGACTTACATGATCTTCCCAAGTTCGACTGAATACAAGAATATCATCTAAATACACTATGACAAAATCATCAATAAAAGGATGAAAGATATCATTCATGACTCTCATAAATGTAGCCGGTGCATTGCAAAGCCCAAAGGGCATGACCAACCACTCGAATAGTCCTTGTTTTGTCTTGAATACAGTTTTCCAAATGTCATCTTCTGCAATTCTTATTTGATGATATCCACTACGCAAGTATAACTTAGAGAAATAAACTGCATGTTTTAACTGATCAAGTAAATCATGAATATAGGGAAGAGGATACCTGTTCTTTACCATTATCTTGTTTAGGGCACGATAGTCGATGCACATTCTCCAAGACCCATCCTTCTTTGGAACCAACACAATTGGAGAACCACAAGGAGATGTACTAGGATGTATGAATCCTTTTTCCACCAACTCCTAAACTTGCTTTTTGATTTCCTCATTCAGCAAAATGACAAATGGTACATGCCGATATTTGGAAGAGGCACATCCTACTATAAATGGATTTCATGTTGTATCTCTCTCTTAGGTGGCAACCCCTTTGGTTCTTGAAATAAGTCTTCATAACTACAAACTATTTTGACCATCTTAGTTTTATGCTTTGGATCACACCCCTTAAATGCTTCAGCTTTTTCATCCTCTTGAAATTTTACAAGCATTAATACAAAGTTCTTACTAGAATTGATCAACCTTTTCATTTGTCCAGCTTTGACTACTGCAAGATTAGTCTTAACTTTGTGTGCACGTACAATGTATTCTATCCCATCCTTAAAAATATGATATTTATTCTCCCCCCTATAGAAGATTTATTCTATATCATATAGATAAGGACTCCCTCGCACAAGCCCACAAATATCCAAAGGGACAACATCTACTTCTACCTCATCAAAAAAGTTTGTAGTGATAGGAAATTTCAATTTACATTGTTTTGTTACTTGTTGTTGAGCATCGTTGCAAACCCATCCAAGCGGATATGGCTTTGGATGAGGTGTTTTAGTTAAATGGAGTTTCTTTACCACCTCTTTAGATATTAAGTTGACTTGAGAACCCATATCAAACAGTGTGTCAATCTTAGTGTGCTTAGATACAACTCAAATATGAAACAATTCATTCTATTGTTTATCAACTTTAGGAGGAGTGGATACTTTACTTTTACTTGCATTGGAAACACTTGTATCAATAAAGAGAGTTATACTTTTAATTTTACCTTGGATCCCGATAGCAGCAATCTTTGTCTCATCTCTGGAGTCAAATCCAAGATCCTATTGAATCATTGCAGCAGTCTTTTGCTTTCCTTTATTTCCTTCGTATCTTTTCGGCCTTAGCTCCCAGTGTAGCTTCCAAAACTTCGAATCATCATGCCCCTCTTTCTTACAATGGGAGCATGTGGGCTTATCACCCTCCTTCTTAACTGTAGCTATCATTTTCCCTTTTCCTTTATCTTTACCTTTACCCTTAAACTTCCCCTCAGACTTAGAAGGTTTATTTGAGAAATTATCATTGAAAGTGCTCTTACCCCTTGACTCTAAATGAGTGGCTTGGACTGATACTTCATCCAAATTATTAGGACTCAACATTAGAATGGTATGTCTTAGGTAAGAATGCAAACCACCTATGTACTTAAGTAATGTATCTTGAGTATACAAAGGAACAATTAAAACAATAGCTTGTTTTCTAAACTCATGGGTATAATCTTGGATAGATTGACCCTTACCTTGCCTAAAGGTTTGCCAATTCATTTTTAATTGTTGCATATAACCTAAAGGATAAAACTGCTTTTTAAGGGCAGCAACAAATTTCATCCAAGTCATATTAACCTTACCATGGCGATCAATTTCCTCCTGAGTTATACTCTCCCACCAAGTGAGAGTTGTACCTCCCAATTGGAGAGTGGCTAACTGGATCATAAAAGCATCTTTTGTTAGGCCTTGAATCCCACAATACACTTCTACCTACTAGATCCAATCATTTAACTTTTTGGCATTTAACTCACCACCGTACTTAGGAAATTCAAATTTTACACCCAGTTTAATAATAGGCTTTGACTTGCTCTTAAATGGATTATTAGTGGGAGAAGAAGAAGAGAGAGAAGAAGAAGAGGAAGAAGAGGAAGAAGGAGAAGATGGGGTAGATGGAGGATAAACTAGAATTTTTTCACCATCTTCAGATTGCTTCTTCTTATCTTTACGATCTTTAGAATTTTCCTACTTTGAAGGATCTCCTTTCTTCTACTCATGCTTCTTCTTATCTGCATAAATCTCTCCAACCATTGCCCTCATCTCAAGGAAGCCTTGCTGAAAAGACTTATCATCAAGCTCAGGCTCATTACTTTTCCCAGCTTTGGTTCCTTCCATCTTTGGGAAGGTTCTTCTTTTGTCGATTTTAGGATTATATTCTTTAAGCTCTCCTTCACCTTTCTGAAGCTTGGAGCACATTAGCATTCAAACCTGAAATCTTAGCCAAACATGACTCTGATACCAAATTTTATTTTATTTAATGGATCTATGACAGATGCTTTGAATGCTTAATTATAATCTGAAAGTGCTTAATTAAAATTTAATTCTTAACAAAATTAAATTAACAAAATTACAAAGAGATTAAAGAAAGAATAGAATGAGAGAGAGAAAGAGAATGCAAACAAAATTGATAATGGAGTTCATAATTTAAAATGACTACATCTCTGGGCCCCTCTCTAATGAGTGGACCAATCCAATTATTCCTCCAGAAATTCGGTTACATTCATCGGTAGAACCTCCTCTTGGTTACAAAGAAATTCTCAATTCATGGAAAAAAACTTCTCCAAAAGCACGGAAATACAATAATTTCTCCAAGGAAAGCAACTCTCACACTTACAAAGTTCTTCCAAAATCACTTACTTCACACCCCCCATTCTACCCCTTTTTATATTACATTTTATGCTAAAATTGGTGTAAAACCAATTAACTACCCAATCTCCCTTACATAGAAAAAAATTCAATAATATCCTCCTTTAATAATTTCTGGAAGGATAATATCCCCTCAAAATAATTTAATTTCCATTTGAATGGTTACAAATAGATTTATTCGCTATTATTTAGGATATATTTTATGTAAGGTTTTATTTGGCCCCTTTATTTAGGAATAATATTCCTAATGTTTCTCCTTAACCCATGGGATATATTAGACCACTAAAAATAAGGATTAGCCTTATCTCAAGGCTTTGAAAAAATCAAGTCAAATCCCCTTTAGAGAAGATGGTGGGTGGTGGTCCCACCACCCTCTCTTTTTAAATGCTTAAATAAAACATGATAAAGGGGATCCCTATTTAAGTGGGCTTCCCCCCATACCATGGGTGGTGTCCCACTCTATGTGGGTTACCCCCCATAGCATGGGTGGTGCTCCACTTAATGTGGGTCGCCCCCCATACCATGGGTGGTGCCCACATAATGTGGGCCACTCCCCTAGGATGGGGGAAACCCACTTAATGATTTATATATATATATATATACTTGATATATTTTTTTCCTTATTTTTTTCAATATTATTCTAGCAATAATATTTTCATGGGATGCCATGTGTCAAGGGCTGATTGGTTGTTGAGCTGACTGGGCCCTAACGTCATCAGGGCAATTTTGACCCAATCTTTGACCTTCTTTAACTTTTCCATACAAAATCCATTTTCTGTGAAATGAACTCTGCCGGAATCGTGATGATGAGCACTACGAAATGGTGTTGACTTTGACTAGTTTTGACGACTTTGATTTTTACCCTTTTTTCAGCCTGGGTCTAGGAGTTGACCAAAAGTTTGGCCATAAATATCTTGAGCTCTAGGACTCCAATGGACTCTGTTCAAGTTGCGTTGGAGTCAGGATCCTGAGAAATTCTTAATGATACCAAAATTGGAGAAAAATGGAGAATTTAAAAATTTGACAAAAATCCTCTTGATCATCATAAGTCCAAGGATTCAGATTATGAAACTGGTGAGGATTCTATTGATGTGGAGGATATTGAAGGTGAGACAAAATCTAGGGATAAGGAAGAATCTCTTGCTTAGTTTGATGGCTATCACACGAACTTGAAGATAGACAATCCCACCTCGGTTGTGGAGAAGAGTAGAATTTTAGCTAAGTCTGGGAAAGGTGGTCGGGTTTCTATGAAGGGATTTGGGCCCTCCCCCTCGTGAGTGAAACATAAAATTTTCATTGATTCTGAGGAGGTTATCAAAGATGGTAATTCTAGTCACAGGAAAAGTGCTAGATTGGGGTCTGCTAGTGGGAAAGTTGTTATTATCTAGGATGCGTAGGAAGTTGGTGTTTCTAGTGGCAAGAGTGTGAGATTGGAGTCTGCTAGTGGGAAAGTGACTGTTGTTTAGGGTGTGGAGGATCCTCTTCAGGAGACTGATCATAAGTTAATGGTGATTGGTGAGGCCAATAAGGATCCTACAATGGGGGAGGTTAAGGCTTCAGGTAATTTTGTTGATCTAGACGTGTCCCTTGTTGTTTCATTTTTTGAAGGTATAGGTAAAAAGTAGTTTGTTCCTCCTTCTGGTAATCCAGGTGAAGATCTTCCAATGAGATATCAAAAGGGGATTGATTTGAATTGGTAAACAATGGATATTAAACATGCCTTTATTTTGGTGAAGGAGGGTTCAAATGTCTTTTTCTAACCTGTTGATGTGGCTCCTTCAAGAAGTATAGAATTTGCATGGTAAGTGCAAAACTTTTGCTTGGTGTAAAATCTCCACCTTGAGAAGAAATAGGGAGTTGAACTCAGTCTTTAATATGGTTAAGACCATGAATTTCACTCTTAACCAGATGGAAGAGTACTTTTCTAAGCTTAGAAAGGATCATGACCCTAGAATTGTAGCCCTCGAGAAGAACTTGAAAGTTTGTAAGGATCTCAATACTTTGGTCAATCTCAACAAGGATTATCTTGAGACCATGGCAGAGGGATTGGTTCTCTTAAATGATAAAGCTAAGGACTAGATTGGTAAGTCTCTTCTTCTTGCATAGGGGGAGCATGCTATGGGTGAGGATAGTGGAAAGAGGAAATAGGTTATTGATCCTAGGGTTGGGTCGAGGGTGCGTACTCATAGAAAAACCAAGAAAGGAAATTTGGTCTCAATGTAGGATGTCAAAGAGGTCATGAATATGCACAATAAGGTCATCACCAAAGATTTGGAGGTTGCAAGGATTTTAAAAGATCTCCTTTAGTTTTTGGTTTGTTCTTGTTTTGTCTACTACATTTTTGTTGATGGTCAGTTGATTGTGGTTTAATCAATGTTTTGTTTTTTGGGACAGATTTGTTTTCTTATCTTTCATGTTTCTTTATGTTTTGTACAAGGTTTTAGGCACCCTTCAAAACCTATTTTTTGATAATAAAAAATGAGATAGAGAAGAGGGATCATCACAAACCACATCAAGGGTGATGACTTTGTGGTAGTGAAAAAGTCATATTAGTAGTGATATAAGACATGCAATAATCATAAAATTTATCACTAGGATAACTATCATAGATAGGGAACCTAAAATCTAAAAGTATATTACTAGGAATTGGTGAATTTACAATCATCATCACATGTAGGTGAAGGTAAGAAACTTGTATCATTACTATCCATAGTATCAACATACTTGATGTAGAAAAATGATAATCAATATACCCATCATCTATAAAATAAGATAAGAAATTTAAATCACATTAAAAATGAATACCAATGTCATACATAGTGTGATATCATCAATAGACATCATACTAGATGAATCACTAACACATCAAAAAATTGAGTTTCTAGGTATATGCTCATCACTATCAGTAGCCATAGGATCATCATGAAGGTCATGGATAAATGACATGTAAGTGTATATGGATAGGCACAAATGAACACTAATAAACTTTTCATAGGAAGGAAAATATGAGACACTATATGGAAAAATATTGAGTGAATTTGACATATCTCCTTATCCTTATAAAAATGTCATGATAATATCAATGATAAAGGGATGACATATAATAAATTTGAGAATCTATCAAAATAAAAAAATGCATGCATGAACAATAGCCAATAAGAAAGAATTTTGAAGAGGATCTACAAGGTAGAATATAATAGGGTGTGAGTGAGTAGGATAAAGGACATCCACATTATTATGTAAATCCAAACTCTATTTAAGTTATGGTAAGCTTGAATGAACCCAAACCCTAGAAAATTTAAAAAATAGATAAAAATCATGTGTCATTTGTGAAACCTTAAAATCAATGAAGGTGTAACCCTACGATCAAACCTTATGGGGTATTAATATGGTAAAGTTCATAAGAAAATGTGAAAGGGATATAAACATTTTGAAACATAATCTAGGAAAATCCAATGAAATACATATACATAAGCATAAATCAACCTAGATTAATTATCAATATATGTGGGCATGGGTAATTCAATAATTAATGTTAGATTAGGAGTAAAGTAAATATTGAGTAGATATTAGTACTTATATTGATGGGAAAAGATGTGTGAGCTTGGTGAATGTTTTGAATTTTACTATCATTGGTCTAGAAAATAATACATCTATGTTAGTGTAACTTAGAATGCCTAGTAAAATGAACAAGAATTGGTCAAACTTAAATTTGAATTTAAAAAATATAAGAATCAAATCCTTGTTTATAAAAATAACCCAAATGTTAGAGAGATAAAATGTAAATAGAAAATGAATAAAAAAATATATGTAAAAATGCACAAATTTATAAGAATATATAAATATAAGTAAAGAATAAGAAAATGAGGCCAAGTTCACTCAAATTTCAATACTACAATAACAATCATAATCTTGTACAATGTTTTTGGAAGAGTTTGGAAAGAGAAAGTTAGGAAGAGATTGGGAAATTTTGCAAACCAATTGGGTTGCTATTGTCCACTTAATATAGGAGAGAAGGGCCAATATTCGTCATGTGGGCTAACTTTGTGAGCATGTAGCAACTACATAGAATATCGTAGGACCTTCATTTTTATTTAAAATGTGGATTGGTCCCTTATCTATCTATAACTAAGGTTTGGAGGTGTGACTAATCACACAACTTGCCACATCAACACATACTCTGAGAAGTGTTCCAAATTTGACTTTTTAAAGAGTCGACTAAAACTTAATCATAGTATCCCTACTAGTTGAACAAAAAATATCATTTATTTCTCAAGTAGAATATCATAATTTTATTTCAAATAAAAATTCTATGCAACCTAAATGGACCAAATATCTATTGGTAACCATAAATCTTTTTTATCTCTAACTTTTATATCCAACACAAATGGACCAATAGTTGAACACAAAAAACTATTTGTTGTTGTAAGAACAACACATTATTATTTAAAATGCGACTTATATCCAACAAAAATGGAACAATAGTTGAACACTAAAACTTTTGAAAATCCTTCACATTTTATGGGAACATACAAGGTATTTATTGTGCTCACTTTTTATATTTTTGATAAGAAAATCTATTAATATGAAGTAATCCAATGCATATACATTGTTACCCTAATAGTTGTACACATAAGAACAATATTTCTCACTATGATAACAATACTTGTTTAAATGAATGTCTTATTTTATAAATGAGACACTCATAGTGGATAGTTAAGATATTTTATTTGAGAAAAAAATATTTATTTCAATTGTTAATGAATGTATTTATGTCTTTTTTATATAACATTCAGAGGTTCTCATACATGTTCAAGTATGGGTCCATTTTAATCAATATTTAATTATTTTTTATTTATGTGTAGACTATTTATTTTCAATATATAATATAAATATGTGATAAACCTAAATATTATAAACACAAGTGCTATAACAACAATTAGACCCTCTCCCCTACTTTATTTCTACATATTTTTTCGATTCCACCTGCCCGACAACGTTAGAATTTTTTAAAAATCTGTATGCTTTTAGTAACACATTTCCATATTTATAGCTAATACCATTAACTATTTCTTAACGTAAATATTAAAATTAAAAAAATTGAACTAATTTACCTTAATATATCCATTTGAAGTTTGGATGGTTTTCTGTTAGGCTAAATTCATTTTGTGATCCCTAACATTTTAAATTTCTACCAAATGAGCTAGCCAAGAGTGAGCCCTCACTCTTTTTTGTTTTATATAAATTAGTCACAAAGGGCTAAGCCCATTATATGATAACAAAGAAACTTGGATCTCCACATAGAGTTTTTCGGCGACATGTTGAATTGATATACATACTTGCGATTCCAGAAAAAATAAAATGAGGAGATCTGCAAAGAAGCAAGTATTTTTTTCTCCTCGGCCTTGTAAAGCAATTATGAAAAGCATTTCAAGGGCTCGTCCAACCCACTCACTTTTAGCATGGTAATTTTATCGCTTTCATGCTTGTCGTCGTAAGTCCTTAGTTTTAATATCTTATCATCCTTTGGATTTAAGCAATGACAACATAGGAGTTCAAACCTCTGACCTTCCTTTATTTTTCTCCATAAAATAGCCAATTGATTAAACGTTGTGATCAAATACTGAACTTCTTCCTCTACCTCGCCGATTGAACATATGAAGTTGAACTACTCAAATCCTTTTTAACTTTGCAACCTTTACTATTTTTCACCTGTAGTGCTTGTATTAATTATAAATTAATCGCTTAATATCATCATGCGATTTTACTTATTTTTTGAAGATCTACAAGTTTAAAGCCATGAGATCAAAATGTTAAAGTCACCAGAAAAATATTGAATTTAAATTTGAAGATCTCAAGTTTTTTTCTTTCCTTTCCAAACACTTAAAAATTGTATATAATAAATACAATTTCAAAACTACAACGAAATTTGAATATCTACATGCTTTTCAGCTTTTGTCTAAAGACTTCACAAGTAAATTTATTTTCAAATTTCTTCAACTCAAGATGCTATAAAAACTCCTTTTCGATTCATCGATAGTGAATGTGCTTCTACTAAATTAAGATCCTGGTCAATTTTAGTCACTTTCGAATGATATCTAAATTCATTGGAAATGAATTTAAAATTTTCTAGTATGTCATTGTTTATTTATAGACAAGATACTGTAGTTGTCAATAAGTGCATATTAAACTTGTTAGAATTTCTCCCAACTCCTGCCATTGTTTCCTACTTTTCCCATAGCCCTGCAATGCCTCTCTTTTTTGTGTACAGTAGAAGTGTCTACCACCATACCGCAACCTCCTACCAAGTCTTGTGTGGTAGTGTGGTGACTATTGCTAAACCAGAACCTCATCTTCAATGCAATGCAGTAGAGCGGTGTCTACCATAGTCCCATGTATCCTTCTCCAGTTCTGCACGGTGGTGCGGTGCCCCCGTGGTATGACAAGTCTCTCTTCTGTTGCTGGTGATTGCGTGGTGGAATGCATTTTGGCAAAATTTTTGCATGGATGACAATATGACACTCTTTTAATATGTAAAGGACATTTTTTAATGTGATTCGATGGAGAAATTTGGTCATATCTCTAAGTCTTTATTATTATAATTAATGACAGTTATTTCACCTCTTTTTTGGTGATTTTCACGGATGTATATTGCCTGTTGGATAAGTTTTATTTAAGTAGTGGAGACAGTGATCTAGTTTTTAATGTGAGTGCTCAAAAGAAGCAATTTGTGAATTGAGAGCAGCAACTCTGGAATGAAAATATATTTTGAATTAATACAATATAAAATTCTCTAGGTTTATTCTATGTGTTTTAAATTACTGCTTTCTATGTTAATTTTGAGTTCAATTGATTTTAGTTTTTCTATGCTCCTTTTCCTCTAGCCTTCACTTGGTATCAAAGTCGGTTTATTAGAGTAGGTTCATTTTAGTAAAAGGGTTATTTTAAGAGTTTCAGTAAAAAAATGGCAGCAAGTAGAAGCTTGAAAAACCCACAAATCCCACAGTTTAATGGGAAGAATTATGACTACTAGGCAATCACCATGAGGGCATTATTTTTCTCACAAGATTTATGAGAACTTGTAGAGAATGGTTCTCTAGAGCCAGTTGATGTAACAACATACAATGCTTTGACTCAAGCAAAGAATTTTTTGTTGAAGGATAACAAAAAGGATTCTAAAGCTCTTTTCTTCATCCTCCAAGGAGTGCATGCGAGAATTTTTCCAAGGATTGTAGCAGCACCAAGGTCTAGACAAGCTTGGAATACTCTCCAAACAACCTATCAAGGTATGGAAAAGGTGAAAACAACAAAGCTACAAATGCTGAGAAGAGACTTTGAAACAATCTACATGAAGGATAATGAATCTGTAGACTCATTCTTCACCCAGATCATTGGACTAGTAAATCAAAATTAGATCACATGGTGAGACACTTGAAGATATAAGAGTGGTTGAAAAGATTCTGAGGAGTTTACCCACAAAATTTGAAACAATTGTTGTAACCATAGAGGAAACAAAGGACCTCACACAGTATTCAGTCGATGAGCTACATGCACCTCACATTTCTCATGAACACAGGCTGAGCAGATCATAAAGCACGTCACTGGAGCATGCTTTCAAATCACAAGCTTCAATCAACCAAGGAAGAGGCAGAGGAAGATCAAGTTTTAGCAGAAGAGGAAGAAATTTTATAGAGGTGGAAGAAGTAGTCCTTCAAGCTCAAGTGGAAGAGGCAACAACCAAAAATCAGTCTCAAGTTCATCTCAAAATCAACCTCAAGGTCAAAGGTATGATAAGTCTCAAATCCAATGTCACTACTATAAAAAGTTTGGGCATTACATGAATGAGTGTAGAAAGAAACAGTATGATTATGGTAAGAAAAATGGAAATTTTACAAAAGAGAATCAAAATCAAAAGTCAGAATAGAGTACAATATTTTTGGCATGTAATGTTGCACATGAAAATGAAAAAGATGTGTGGTTTTTAGATTCAAGCTGTAGTAACCAGATGATAGAGAATTTAGAAATGTTTTCTAGTTTGGATGAAAATGTAAAGTCCGATTTCACACTAGGAAATGACAACAAAGTGTCCTTTAAATGAAGAGTAAATGTTAACATTCTAACTAAACAGGGAGAGAAAAAGTATATTTCAGATGTGTATTTTGTGTTTGGTCTGAAACATAATTTAATGAGTGTAGGACAACTAGTTAAAAAAGGATATAGGGTAACTTTCAAGAATGGACTGTGCACAATTTTAGACCAATATCCAAGCAACCAGCTCATTGCTAAAGTTAAGATGAAAAATAATAGAATGTTTCCTTTGAAGATTTGGCCAGATTTGAATATAAATTAGGCAAAAGCACAAGAAACCACAACATCTATGCAAACTATCTTTCAAGCAAAAATAAAAGATGAAAACTAGTTATGGCACTTGAGATTTGGGCATCTTATCTTTGGAGGTTTAAATTTCCTTCATAGGAAAATCATGGTCAAGGGATTACCTTTGATAGAAAAACTTGAAAGAGTATGTGAAGGATGCATTTTAGGAAAGCAACATAGAGAATCATTTCTAGCAGGAAAATCAACTAGAGCAAAAGTCCCTTTGGAAATTGTACATTCAGACTTGTGTGGGCCTATGCAAACACCTTCAATTGGTGGTATATTCTATTTTTTGACATTAATTGATCATTACTCAAGGAAAACATGGGTTTACTTTCCAAAGCATAAGAATGAAGTCTTTGATCTCTTCCATCAATTCAAGTCTCTTGTTGAAAAGAAAAGTGGATACTATATTAAAGCTTTGAGAATGGATAGAGAAGGAAAATATATTTCAAAAGAGATTTTAAACTTTTGCAAAGATCATGGGATCCATAAATAGTTCACAACTAGATACACACCTCAACAAAATGGGGTAGCTAAAAGGAAAAATAAAACAATCATGGAAATGGCTAGACGCATGTTGAAAGCCAAACATTTGTCAAATGAATATTGGGTTGACGCTGTATCATGTGCAACATATATAATGAACATGTGTCCAAGAAAAAGTGTCATGAATAAGGTTCCTAAAGAAGCATGGACTGGAAGAAAACATAATGTTTCACACATGAGAGTTTTTTGTTGCTTAGCATACACACATGTGCTCAATGAATTAAGAAGAAAGTTAGACAACAAAGGAGAAAAGTGTATATTTGTTGGATATAATGATGAATCTAAGGATTACAAACTTCATAATCCAACAACTAAGAAAGTTATAATCAACAAATATGTACAGTTTGTAGAAGATGAAGCATGGGATGGAAGTGTTGAAAAAACAATCAATATATCAGCAAGTATACCTCAAGAGGAAAATGAAGTTTATTTACCAACAAATATTCCTACTAATGTGACTCCTCCCATGCCCATTCAAGCTCAACCAAGTGGTCTACAAGTGATGCCATCATAAAATACAAGAGCAACATTAAGAGGATAGTAGATGTCATTTACAACAAGAAGTTTTGGTGTTGGACCATCAAGTCCACATTCAACAAGTTCAAGTAATTTATCAAATCCTACATTGGCAAGCACGAGAAGACAAAAAATAAGAAGAATAAGGGACATTTATGAGAAAAATGAAGGTGAAAATAATTCTGATCAGATTTCTCTTTTTGCATTTTATTCACAATTAGATGATCCAATTCACTTTGAGGATGCAATTAAAGATGATGAATGGATATGTGCAATGGATGATGAAATTGATGTAATTGAAAATAATCAAACATGGGAACTTGTAATTTTTCCAAAAGACAAGGATGTAATAGGAGTTAAATGGGTTTATAAAACTAAATTAAAAGCAAATGGTATTGTGCAAAAACATAAAGCAAGACTAGTGGCAAAGGGTTATTCACAACAACCTAGAATTGATTATAATGAGACTTTTGCACATGTAGCACGTCTTGACATAGTAAGGATGATACTTGCCATAGCAACACAAAAAAAGTGGTTTCTTTATCAGATGGATGTAAAATAAACATTTTTAAATGGATATCTTGAAGAAGAAGTTTATGTAGAACAACCACATGGGTATGAAATTTTGGGTCAAGAAGACAAAGTTTACAAGCTAAAGAAAGCATTGTATGGTCTCAAGCAAGCCTCAAGAGCTTGGTATAGAAGAATTGATTGTTATATTTTACAAAATGGCTTCAATAGGTGCAGTTATGAGCCAACCCTATACACCAAGATGAATGAAAAAGGTGAAATTTTGATTATATGTCTGTATGTTGATGATTTTATTTTCACAGGTGATTTATCAATTGATCTGTTCAAAGGAGATATGAAGAATGAATTTGAGATGCCTAATTTGGGTTTAATAAAGTAATTTTTAGGCATTGAAGTGAACCAAAATGAAAATGGTATTTTCATCTCTCAGACAAAGTATGCAAATGATATTTTGAAAATATTTCATATGTTGAATTGCAAATCAGCACCCATGCCTATAGTGACAGGTTTGAAGTTAAGTAAGGATGACACAGGTTCAAATGTGGATTCAACTTTGTATAAGAGGATTTTTGGTAGTCTGATGTACCTAACAACCACAAGGCCAGACATAATGTATGTTGTAATCTTAATTTGCAGATTCATGGAGATCCCAAAAGATACACATTGGAAAACTGGAAAAAGAATCTTGAGATATATAAGTGGAACAAAGAATTATGGCATTCAATATTCAAGTTCAAAGGATTTCAAGCTGATTGGGTACACTGATAGTGATTGTGCTAGAAGTGTTGATGACAAAAAAAACACGTCAGGTTATGTATTTTACTTTGGTACTAGTGTAGTATCATGAGCTTCAAAGAAACAACCCATTTTCACTCTTTCATCAGTTGAAGCAGAGTACGTAGCAACAACAAGTGCATCATGCCAAGTAGTATGGATGTGAAGAGTATTGAAAAAATTAAATAATGAACAAGTGGATGTTACAAAGATATTTTGTGCTAACAACTCAACAATAGCATTATCAAAGAATCCAGTTTTTCATAAAAGAAGCAAACACATTAATACCAGATATCATTTCATTAGAGAGTTAATAAACAATGGTGAAATCTTCTTAGAGTTTTGCAGGTTTGAAGATCAGTGTGTGGATATCTTCATAAAGGCACTTGGAAAAGAAAACTTCATCTATCAAAGAGATCATTTGGGCATCATTGTCGGCAACAGTTGTGATTAAGGGGGAGTGTTAGAATTTATCCCAACTCCTATCGTTGTTTTCCTACTTTTCCCATAGTCCCGCGATGGCTCTCTTTTTGTTGTGTGGTAGAGTGGTGTCTACTGCCATACCACGACCTTTTCCCAAGTCTTGTGTGTTAGTACAGTGACTATTGTTGAACTGCAACCTCATCTTCAATGCAGTGCGGTAGAGTGGTGTTTACTGCGATCCCATGTCTCCTTCTCCAGTTTTGTGTGGTGGTGTGATGCCCCTGCGGTACCACAGGTCTTCTTCTGTTGCTAGTGGTTGTGCAAGGGAATGCCTTTTGGTGGCGTTTTTGTGTGGATGACAATCTGAAACTCTTTTAATATGTAAAGGATAGTTTTTAATGTGATTCAATGGAGAAATTTGGGCATATCTCTAAGTCTTTATTATTGTAATTAATGATAGTTATTTCACCTTTTTTTTGGTGATTTTCATGGATGTGTTTTGCTTGGTGGAATTTTTTTATTTAAGTAGTGAAGAAAGTGATCTAGTTTTTAAGGTGAATGCTCAAAAGAAGCAATTTGTGAATTAAGAGCAGCAGTTCTAGGATGAAAATATGTTTTGAATTAATACAATATAAAATTATCTGGGTTTATTCTGTGTGGTTTAAATTACTTCTTTTTGTGTTAATTTTGAGTTCAGTTGATTTTAGTTTTTCTAAGCTCCTCTGCCTTTGGCCTTCACATGGTATCAGAGCTGGTTTATTAGAGTAGGTTCATTTTAGTAAAAGGGTTGTTTTAAAACTATGACATGCATAACGATGATATTTGGATGACAATTTCTCAATTCCTTGATGCAAGAGGTGTTGTAAATTTAGCAGCAACTAACCACCACTTCTATGAGTTGATGATGGATGAAAAAATTTGGAAATCAATCTGTCTTCATGATCTTCAACTCCCTCTACCATGAGAAGCTCTTCACTTTAGCTAGAAGGATCTTTCCACTTCGGCCTTCTGTAAGCGCTCACATAATCTTCACTGTAACTGCATAATATTCACATTCGAAACAAGTAACACAATTATTTTTACTAAATATATGCCTTTTTTCTCCTAAACATACAAAAGAAAGTCATTCATACAGCTTTTGTTAGGTCAAAAAGCATACCGGTGAGTATTTCCAATAAAATACAAGAGATTGATATTTTTTGAAAAAAATGAACTTAAGTCATCAATTAATGTTTCTTTAGATACGTTGCGGCGTGTAGATTGGATGAGAATCGAAGCATTCTGTTTCGACTCAGCTGTGGTACTTATTACTGACAAGCTTTTAGAGGTTAAAAATTCATTTTCAAAAAAAGAAACCCATAAACTTGATCTCCCGACTGGTTCAGGTCTTATATCCAACGTGAAAAAAGGAATATGGATTTCAAGTGACTGCTACAAAATTTCTACCATTTACCTAGAACTCCTTCGTAGTTGAAATCACTCTAAATTTAGTTAAAATTAAGCACGTATATGACAAAATTTTCAATCGTTAGATCTTCAACTAGTGTGATATCCTATCTGCAATCTTAAAACTTGCGAAGGTGAAATCATTCTTCTTCTATTTGAATTACACATAAGTTCGAAAAAACCGGCTTTGTAGAGTCAGATGAGAACTAGTATATTTAACGGAAATAAATAATGTAGGCACAATGAAAACTCTAGATGTCTGACATTCCGAGTTGTTTCTTCATAAAGAATACAAAGAAGGAAGCTAGGATTATATTGGAATTGGCTCACAGATAGCTCAAAGAAATTGCTTTGCAGTTGCGGCAGGGATTTTTGATGCTATGCTCATTGAAGAAAATTCCACATCAGGTGAGAACTTTTTTGTTAATTGAAAACAACAAAATAAGCAGATATAAATAGATTAGCTTACCATTAGGATTGATCTTTAAGGCATTGAAAGTTTAAATTATATTATAGATTTAGAATTTTTGGATTTGAAATCTTGGATGGGAAAATTGGGTGAGTGGGAACCCAAGGTAAAGATATCCTTACATGCTACTATAGTAAGCAAAAATTTACAAGATAACGAAGGTATGAAAATATTCTTGTAAATTTTAGGATAACGATATATGTTTATGTGTGATAGCTTTCTGATAGTGAATGTTTTTGATAGAGGAGAAAATGGGTTTTATAGGGACCCAGAACCACAAAGTTTACAAGCCATGAAAAGATATATCAAAAGAAAATCCCAGACAAGAAAGGCTGCAACTAAAAGATTAATAGAAAAGACTAGCAGCCAGTAGCAAAAAACCATTAAAAGGATATCAAAAGACCAATGAAAATAGAACCAAGACTAACCGAGAGACTTCAAGGTCTCAACCACTTCCATTTCTAGGATGTCCATATCCTAGACCACCATCCTAAGATCTTAGGTCTCCAAAGGTGCAACATCCTGTCTTTTCTTCATGTTGGCCCTAGTTCTCTTTGAAGGGCTTGACTCCCCAGCTTTGTTTTTGTTCTTCTCAGCGTCCAAATCTACAATTAAGAGTCTCGGCTAAGTGATGTCCATTTTTTCCGCCAAAGCTCTTAGGGCAATAGAGTTATTCTTAACAATTTTGTGATTGTGTTCAATAGTAGCCTTCAGAGCTTCCCTGATTTTCTCCACCTCTCTTCCTAGGGTCTCCCCATCCTTCTTCAGGATTTTGGTAAATTCCACCTCTTCTTGGATGTAGTCCACCATGGCCATCTTCTCTTTCATTGTTCACAAAGGCTCAGTTAGGTTCTACTCTGCCATCTTGGTTTCCAGAATTTCTAATTTGCTGGTCAGGGCTCTGTTTTTCAAGTTTAGGTCCTTAATTTCATGAAAGGCCCACTTAAGAATTTTGAATTTTTCAATAGCTCTATTTCTAGCCAAAGAAAGAATATCACCATGAAAGTTCCTATCACGTTCAAAAGCAAGGTCATTAGGGTTCAGGTGGGCATGAGGGCTGGGCCTGTCTTCACCATCAACAAACTAGAAAGAGGTGGAAGAGAAGGATTTTTTCACAAGTTGCACAATGTTAACATCCAAAGAGTCCTCCGAGTAGGCCATAAATTTATTCACAGGAGGTTCTTCCCTACTTTTTTACTTCAACATAGACTCTTCAGGAGGAAGTTTCTGAAGACACTCACTTTTGTTTGAAGGCTTAGCAACAAGAGGATTCTTTAGTTTTTTCTAGGTGGAGGAGTAATCTCTTCCACCTAGTCTGAGTCTGAACCCTTGAAATCCTCAGGCCAGCTAGACTCGGTGTCATAACCCTCTGAGGGAGAGGAAGAGATGGGGTTAGAAACCATCGAATTACTTTTGAAGTGCTAAAAAATGAGCCGAATTAGGCCAGCATGCAAGACCGGATTCTTATTAGGATTCTTCCTATTCTCCTCAATGCTATTATTCAAGGAGCATAAAAAGTAATAAGGGAAAGAAACCCTAACTTTATATCTAAAATGGTTGATTAAAATGAAATGATACCCATATAATCTAATAAATCTCTAGTCCAGTGTAATGTAATACATTAAAACTCTGAGCACCTCCCTCCAAATTTTCTTTATCCTGCTTGAACCAAAATAGCTATTAGATACTTTAATAATTCTAGTCTTTTCCTCCTCCATCTTCAAAAAACTAATCACAGCTTCATCCAAGAATTTCCTGTCCCGATAAAATTTCACACCATCCATGGGGAGACCAGTAACTTCTCCAATAACCGCCTAATCCATAATCACCTTCCTACCAAATAAAATGATCTCACCTTTATTCTAGTGCTTCACAAAGTAATCTGTAGCTCTTAGTTCAGGCCCATGAAGTCTTTCAATGAATGATTGCAACCCTCCCTTCTCAATTTTCTTCCACACCTTTGAATTTTCTTTATTCTTAGTGCACACAATAGGCTCAACTCTTTTCCTGGTTCCTCCCATTATCGATAGAATTTTTCCCTGCATACCCACTCCAAGAAAATGCAGACTGAAGGGAGTGCACCAAAACCAAAGAACCCACAAAACATGCAAACTCAACCCATCAATCATATTCATTACAATTCTACCACCAAATCTTATAAAATTGTGGTACTTGGCACATTTCCCTTTAATCATATTTAAATGCAGCTTCTCTCCCATGAGTGCAATCATAGTTGATAAGGGCCTTGACGTCAGTAGGAAAATCTTGGAAATTCTACCATGTCAACTTTCTATTCTGTCTTATTCCCTCATTGGCAAAGAAGTCCGCCACTCCATTCCCTTCCCTATAGATATGGGAAATTTTAAATTTCTCAAACTTAGATACCCTAGTCTCATCAATCCAACAATTAATAGTCCACAATGGGGGGGAAACACCAATGAGGCAACCAATGATGTTTTTGGAGTCACCCTCAATCCAAATGCTCTTAAAGTTCAAACTATAAGCCAAATTTATTATATGGTAGGCTCCTAAAGCTTTAGCTAAATGATTGGTTTTCTTCCCTAAAGAAATGATAACCACAACAATGAACATACCTTTATCAGCACGTAACATACCTCCACTCCCAGCCAATCCCTGATTCCCTTTCATCGCCTCATCAAAATTAGCTTTAATCCAACCCCTGGGAGGGTGATACCACAAGACACTATCCTGATTCTTTTTTGTAGGATTAGAAGTCAGGGACACATCACCTTTAATCTCCCAAGCTTTGGCCATTTCAGAGTCATAAGCAAAAAACATCGCAGGTTCCATCACCACCTCCCGAAGAGGAGCCAAATTAAAGTTTTCCCCAATGAGTCTGAAAATTTTATCAAAAACAATTTTGTTTGAAGATTCCTTATCCCTGAACACTTTTTTGTTTCTCTCCTTCCAAACCCCCCATACAACATAAGGAAAAGTCAAGGACCATAGCTTGCAAATATGCAGATTAGAGGATAGGGCCACCCACTATATAAACTGATCCTTAATAGAACTAGGCAACACCCAAGAGATTCTCCACAGAGAGTAGAACCTATCCCAAAGAGAGTTTATAAAGGAACACCGAATAAACAAATGATTAGCCGTTTCCGTAGCACACTTACAAAGGTAGCATCGGTTAGGGATCCAAAATCCCCTCTTGCATAGATTGTCCACTGTAAGCACCTTATTCTGAAGAAGGATCCAAAATAAAATGTTAACCTCGGGGTCAAGTAGCTTAACCAAGCTTTGGCCCAAAATGGGGGAGGGTCGGGAGAAAAAGACAACAAAGAGACAACCAACGAAATAGAGAAGTTTCCGAACGAACAAGCCATCCAAACCAAGATGTCCTCCTAAAAATTCAAGTCCAAACTGAAAGCCATGATAGAGGATTGGATAGGGGCAAGATCCATACTTATCTAACAAAGATTCACCCATCATCCATTCCTCCAGTAATATTTAACTAGGGATCCAAAAGTAGACTTGCAAATGTCCGCCCAATGTTTGAAACTATCAAAATAAACCAAAGATTCCCTCAAAATCCATCTATCCTCCTAGAACCTCGCAAGATTTCCACTTCTTATACTCCATCCCAAACCTAGATGAAGTATTTTACTACCTTTTAAGATATCATTCTAGAGAGTTGAACCCCTGGGTAGACACTGAGAATCAAACAAAGAATTAAGAGATCCAATGTTAGCCAGATATTTACTTTTTATGATTTTCTTCCAGTCCCCAGTAGTGGAGAAAATTCTCCAGATCTATTTAGCAAGGAGATATTTATTAATAGTTCTAATTATTCTGAGGCCCAAACCCCCAAGCTTCTTCAGTCTACAAACCAAATCCCAATCAATGAGGGGAATCCACCTCCTTTCTGCAACTCCAGACTAGAGAAAAGATTTCTGAATTTTTTCAATAGCTTCCACATACTTAAGAGGAATATTGAAAAGATGCAAAGCATAGATAGGAAGGTTCTGAAGAGTGGCTTTGAGGAGTTGAATCTTACTAGCTTGGCTAAGAAGAGCTCCCTTCCAACTGGCCAACTTTTTGTTGAATCTGTCCACCAAAGAATTCCAGAAGGAGTCAGAGTGCTTAAGGCCCAAGGGCAATCCCAAGTAAATTGAAGGAAGAACCTCCACTCTGCACCCAAAAATGTTAGCAATCCTATTTTGTCTTCTAACCGAAGTCTTGAAGCAAAAAAGAGAACTTTTTTGAATATTAATTTTTTGAACAGAAGCTCTCATAGTCATCCAAAACTTTTTTAAGAGTTTTAGCTTCGGCCACTATATATCTATACATCAAAATGGTATCATCAAAAAATATTGATGGGAGCTAACAAGATTGCTAGATGAAGGGCGTAAACCCAATAAAGCTCCTTGAACAACCAATCTATTCAGATTCCTCCCGAGGAATTCAACCATTATAGTAAACAGAATAAGGGAAATGGGATCACCTTGTCTTAATCTTCTGGAATTCTTGAAAAAATGTGAAGGAGATCCATTGACCAAAATGGCAATAGTAGCAGAAGAGATGAGCTAGCAAACAAGTTGAATGACTCTAATGCTAACACCAAACGCACTCAAAATTTTGAATAAAAACTCCCACTCAACACGGTCATAGGCTTTGTAAATATCAAGCTTCAAGAGGAAGCCTCCAGTCTTAGAAATGGTAAGCAAATGAATATTTTCATGCACAGTGATAATCGAATCCAAAATTTTCGTACCAAGAACAAAGCCATTTTACTGAGGGGAAATTAAGGAAGGAAAAATAGTTAAAAGTCTTAAAGTCAAGACTTTATAAATAATTTTATAGAAATAATTACAAAGGCTTATAGGCCTAAAAGCTTCAAAATCCGCAACCCCAGGATGTTTGGGAATCAAAACTAGGAAGGTAGCATTGATTTCCTTAAGGATGCATCTAATTCCAAAAAATTCCTTAACCGCATTCACCACATCCTCTTCCACAATCCCCCAGAACCATTGAAAAAAGAACATAGGAAAGCCACCAGGTCTAGGAGCTTTGTTGCCTTCAAAAGAGAAAGTAGCCCTCTTAATTTCTTCCTTAGAAGGGATGATAGAAATAATTTTGTTGTCCTTCTCCCTAACAAGATTGGGAATAGCCGCTGAAAGAGAGTCCTACAGATTTTGATTAATTCCATCATTAGACAAAAGGATATTGCTAAAATACTCAACAACTTGCCTCCTGATATCTTCTTCTCAAAATGAACACCATTTTCCTCAATATACATTATCCTATTCATAGCACAGTATTTTAGGGTTGACATATGGAAATATCTTGTGTTTTTATCCCCAACAGCAAGCCATTGACCTCTGGATCTTTGTCTCCAGTATTCCTCCTCTTTAGCAATGATGTCATGCATCTCCACAAGAAGCCCATTTTCATTCTTTCTAGTTTCTAGACTGCAACCCTCTTGTTGGATCCTTTCCTAGACCTCCTTACTATCCAAATTTAGATCATCTTTTCTTCTAAAGATATTACCAAAAGAATCTTTATTCCACTCTCTTATCCTATTTTTGACTTCTCTTAGTTTTTTAGCCATCCTGAATATAGCAGTCCCTAAAAATAAATATTCCACCATTTCCTAATCTCATCATGGAGCTTAGGATGATGCAACCACATCCGTTCAAATCTAAAAGGGATATTTCTTCTAGCCACAATAGGATCCGCCACAAAGCTAATAGGAAAATGATTAGAGCCCACCCTCGACAGGGATTTTAAAGAATAAAAATATTTGAGAATCCATTGATAAAAAATTAGGGTTATGTCTAATCTAACTTGAATCAACTCCTTACCAACTTCGTGGTTAGACCAGGTAAAGGAAGCTCCTTGCAACTCCAAATCAATTAAAGCCTGATTTTTAATGAAATCCAAAAGGTCCATTTTGCTTTCTATATTGATCTGGGACCCTCCTAATTTTTCATTATCCTATAGTGGGGTATTGTAGTTGCCCATAACCACCCAGGTCTCATTAATGTATTTACAACAAAAGGTAGCCAGGTTTTGCCAAAATAGATTTCTAGCCCCACTTCCATTGGGGGCATATATATTTGACATGATCTAGGTGAAATGATCCCTAATATGAGTAAATTTGGTAGCCACATGATTCACACTTTCAAACAACGGTTCACCTTTGATAAGATTTAGATTCCAAAAAGTGACAATACCTCTAGAGGCACCTTCCAAGCTATTCGCCTTAGCCCCACGAAATTTAAATAAATTAATATTTTCTTCTTTTTCTTTAAGCATTTTAGATTTCTAAACAAACAAGATATTAGGTTTATGATCTCTAACAAAATTATGCAACACATCTCTCTTATGGAGGCTATTCATCCCCCGAATATTCCATGACATGATCTTCATATCTTACTTGGAGTGAGATTGCAAATTTTAGGAATGGTTTTCTAATAACCATCCACAATGTCTTGCATGCTAACATTTTCCCTGTGCCAATAGGCAAATCTTCTCCCTTGACTATTCTTTATGGTTCCACAATCTTCCTTGGCTCTAGCTCTCATTGAGATCCCTTTCGGAGTGTTCACCTGAGGATTTACCTTATTCCTCTTCTTGTTCTTAGATCTTAACTCTTCTCTATCAGTCTCTTCTTGACTCTCCTCCTCCTTACCAGAATCCCAATCTTTCACATAAAACCCTTTTTGGTCCAATGGAAGAGTATCCATCAACCCATTACTATTTTGAGAATTCACATTTATGCACTCCACATTCTGGCTCGAATCCCTCAAATATTCAGTCCCCTTCTCTAGTGATTCCATAAAATTAGGTAATAGGCCAAACTCTTCCCTTCTTCCAGAGGTCAAAGAAGAAAAAGGGATCCCAATCTCTAGCTTTGAAATTCCATCTTCAATCGACATATTAAAACCCTAAGAAGGGATTTCATCAAGACCACAATCAACAATGTCCCTCTCCACATCATTGGTCTCATGACAACTATCCCAAGGCATTAGACATTCTAGATCTTCCTTATCATTCTACAAGAATCTATCAACATTTTTTTTTCTTCATCTTCCAGATCACACTGGTGGGAATCCACAAAAGTATGATCCAGATCAGCACGAGTCCCACCCAAATCTTTGTTCTTGGAGACAATTTTGACAACAATCCTCTTGCTGCTATCATTTTCTTCAAAATGATTTTCTTTAAATTTTTTCTCTTCCCCAACACTATTTTTTTACCAAATTGACTTGGCCTTGGGTTGGGGCTTATCCTTATTCATGCTAGCATTAAGCGGACAATTCTTAGCCCAATGACCCAATTTCCTACACTTGAAACACGCAAAAGAGATTGATTCAAATTCAATAGTTTGAGCCCAAGTGCCCAACCTAGAATGGAACTCAATAGTCACTAGCAAGTCAACATTCTGGGAAACACCCACACATATTCTAGCATATACCAATCATTTCCTGGAAGCTGTCATTGGGTCAATGGACAAGAGCTCACCAAAAGAGCTAGCTAGACCACTAAAATCATCCACATTCCAGTACTCCAAAGGAAGCCCAAGAAGTCTCACCCAAACAAGGACAATTTCAAAATAGAATCTGAAAGATCCAGATTAGTGGACCACTTCTTTAGAGCTAATGAGGACTTGCCAATAGTCCAAGGACCTCCACTTCTCACAGCCAGAATGTACTCCTTACAGGAGAACTCAAAAACAAAATAACCCTTAGGTAGGGCAGAGATGAGAACATGGCCATTAGTTCTCCATTTTTTCTTCACAAACATCCTAACCACCTCAATATTAGGTCTAGGCCCCATAAATTTTCCCACCAACACACTCTCCATTAGTGAAATGTTATGAACAATGACCAGATCTAGAATAGAAATAGAAAACTTACCCTTAGCTAGTTCAGAGATGTTGCACACAGGAGGGAAAGTCAATTTTCCATTTGGTTTGACCCCAAAGAGAGACAACCATAGTTTAGGTTTGGCTCCTTCCCCTCCATCCATTCCCACCACATTTTTAGTATTATCACATTGAAGTCCTTTGGTACTTCAGACAAAATCTCAAAAGGAGCAACATCCCCTCCTAGGTCCACCAGGATGATTCCACTAGGATTCGGAACAATCTTATCTTCCTTACCTTGCTTTCTGGTTGAATATTGCTTTGATTCTCCCTACGATTCCTCTGGTTCTGCACTTCCACAACCTACACCATTGTTCAAAGATTCAAAATTCCAGTTTTCTCGCCCGCTCACACACACTTCCTCCCGTTTGCATGCCATAATAGTCTTATGATAATGAAAGACATTTGTTACCCTAAGTTGACAGTGAATGTTAATAATTGCAAGTATTCACATTTGATGCCATATGATAAAACATAGAAAGGATTGTTGTTGTATTGAAATCGAATAAAAATATTATAAGAGTTTTAGTAAGAGCTTCAACTTTTTCTATTGCATGTTAAAAAATTAGAGTGCTCTTTTCCTTTTTCAGACGTCATATATAAGAGCTTCATATCTATTCTTTTTGTAGAAAAAAAAAAAAAAACGTTTTTCTTATTCTATTACAAACTATTAAAAATTCACTACAGGCTTCATTCATATGAAGACATTACTAAACATTAAAGATGCACATTACATTGCAAAGATAAAAGAACTAAAAGATTTAAGTAAGCCCATGTGTTGAAAAGGAGATCCATACCAAAAGAGAACAATCCTATAACAAGTAAAAGAAAGATAGAATGCAAATAGGGAGGCATCATTAAAGAGGCGCCATCCTAAGACTTAAAGCACTCCAATAAAATAGGACATTGATGGTTGGATTAGCAGTAATAACCGTCCCCTTTAATCACTACTAGTGTCATTTAAGAACATTTAAATGATCTTTTTGATATTCAAAGTTTTATTTTCTATGTGCTTGTTCTATTTGTAAAATATTAAATTCTTGGTTAGTGCAATTGTTGAATCATTGTCACAAGAGATATTTATTACATCTTCATTTATGTATCAAATCTATTAACATTCTTCTCTTTCAAATTGTCTAACATGTTACTCATGTTGTTACTACATACTTTTCTTCTGAAAGAGTGATTCTAGATTATTTTTAGATTATCATGATATTGCAAATATTCTATAGTAAAAAATATTATTAGATGTACTCTTCCTATTCTCAGTGTTACTTGCACAATCATTATCTATGTATTCTACTAGTTTGAATCCATGTAATCTTGAATATAGAATTTTTTATTTTTTATTGTCAATGATAGTATTTTGGAGACTCCATGAATCTTGAAATTGTTAGAAAAGATAGTAGGTTGATTTAAATATTTCCTACATAACTCCATGAGAGAAAAATATGTGCAATCTTATATAATAATCATAAGGAAAATATCAAATATATACCACAAGATTACACAAGATACACCTATAGAAAACCTTCAAGGGAGAAAAACACGACCTCAAAAAATATTCACTCAATATATTATTCAACAATAAATATTACAATATGCTTATAAAGTTTCCATTAATAGTTCTAAATCATCAAGATTTTTCAATAAATCCTCCATGTGTTGAAACATGTAACCACAACCATGTCATGCTTCACATATGCACTTGACACAATAGACCAATACAATGACAACCAACCATAAACTATCCAACAATCTAAATAATAACCAACCAACCTCAACCACTAAACATTTATTTTATTTTTTATAATTAATTTCACACAAAATAATCAAGCGTTGAGGTAAAATAATTCATCTCAAAACCATGAGTGCACAAAACCTTTGACCCCAAAAGTTACTTTTGGTACTAATATTTTTGAATATTAAATATTTTCTCCATGTGTACCCACACATTAAATATCAAACCAGTATTACATACAAATTTACAGGTGGACCCAAATAAATATTAAATGTGTCTAAACACATCAATAAAAGATGCAAGTCACAAATAAATATTTATTTTAGATAGTTGAAATAATATTTCTTGTGCAAGGTGTACAAAAAAATTTTCTAACAAAAATAAGACTCACACTATACATAATGTCTAGCCTTGTGACTATTAGTTGCATTAGACTACCAACAAGTCTTATATATGATAATGGATCAATATTTGATCCCTTCTCCTCCTTTATTAGTTTCAAACCTATTACCACTAGGGTTGATGTAGGCTTATAACATTCAAAACTATTTGGATCATTTACTTATGAAAATAAGACAAAAATTGAAAATAAATCAATATTGTGTTCACCTTCATTTTGATCATAAATATCCCTAGATTTTGTTTTTTTTATCTTCACATTCTTATCAATATTAGATTTGACATATCACTTGAAGAAAATATTTAATAAATTGAACTTGATGGTCCTACACCAAGAATTCCTATTGTAACATGTGTCACATTAGTTATACATTATGATATTTTTTCTTGTTCATATGATGGATTTCTTATTTGAATGTACGAGCATGTCATTCTAGTTGATGGGGGTCACTTATGGACCAATTTTTGGAGCTTGAGTGATTATAGAAGGTGATTCCAGTGAGGAAATACTTATTGGATTCAATACTTATACATCGTCTTGCGGTAAATGTGTTGCATTACTCATTATTTTTTCAACTTTACATTCCATGCTTCTTATTGTATGAATTATACATCGAGCTATTGATTATATATATAATAATTGGATTATATCACTTTAAAGATTTTTATTTCTTATTATATCCTACAAAGATACATTTTTATCCCTTGTTATCTAATTTATTTTCTCAAATTATCTAGTACATGTGCACATGCCACACATCCAAACACTCTCATATGAGCAACACCATGCTTCTTCTATAATTATATTCTTAAGAGTTTTAGTTGGGCATTCATTAATTATGTAGAAAGAAAATGAACTACAATATTTGGTAAATACTAATTTAAAAATATTTAGTGTTCAACATACCCTTAAACATATCCATAAGTATTTAATTATTTCTTCTTTCTATACCATTCTATTGTGCTGTGTACCTAGTAGTAAATTTCTTGTGTATTTTATGATCTTTACAAAATATTAGAAAAGTATGTTCAAGAGATATAATTTTCACCCCCATATATGTTTTAAACTTTGATATTGTCACATCTTATTCCTTTTCATAATTAATTAATGAGATTAAATATGCTTTGTTTGACAAAATTTCCTAGGCTACATGGTGTGCACTATGTTTATTCAATTTTTTTAAAATGGTTAATTTTATTAAGGAAAGATAAAAAAATTTAAATAGCTCATATTTTTATAAGCTTTGATAAGTTATTTTATCTCAATCATATATATATATATATTTAAAGTTATATAGTGCATGAATATTTATCTAATAAAAATAAATAAATAAATGAACCTTATTTAATTAAAGGAATTTTATCAGATGAAAAATTTAAAAATAAGTTGAATTAAAAAGTAAATAAGGATCAAAAGAAATTTAATTGCATGAAAAATTTATTGTACATGAATTTGCATGAGAAAGATCATTTAAACTTCAATGGTTGCATGGAAGTAAATTGGCCACATAGGCCATAATTGGAAAAAAGAATGGAAGTTAATTTACTATCCATTAACAATTTTTAAAAAGGGTGATTAAATCCTTAAAGTTGTGGGTCCATAGTTTGTGTTTAAGAATTCTATCACTAACGATGTAGATTTCCACCATCCTTGTAATCAACCATGCTAGGGGGAAGAAATTGAAAGTTTTCATGATTCTTTTATTTCATTTAATGTTGGTAGGAATTGGTTGGAACAATGAATATTCTTGATTATGTTGTTACACTTTGGGGAGTGCATGTTTTAAGAATTCCTTTGTGGCATAGATAGGAAAGATGAGAAAAACCAACACTCTAGGGTGCATTGAGAAAGAGAGAGGGAGATTGCATTAGTGTCATATCTCAAGATGGGGCACCTGAAAAATCACACTCGACCAAGCTATATAAAGGAATTTTAAATGGAAAGCATGAAGGAAATCAGTGAGGGGTTTTAGGCCTTTTTACTAAGGTTTGGCAGATTAGCCAGGGGTGAAGGTTTATCGATATAGACCTTATTTTAGTAGATTATTTGAAACACGTATAAAGAGAAAATAGATGAAAAATAATAAACAAAGAATTATTTAACACAAACACATAACAATATTTATTATTTCTTTGATGATTAAATTAGTTACATATAACCTCTCTTTTTAGAGGGTTTTCATTACAATTCCTTCTACTTATAAATTCTATATTTCCCATATATTTAGCATGCACAACTTAGACCACCTAAAAATAAGACTCTAAATATATCATCGAACATGCATTTATTCATGCAAACTAACAGTCTTAAAATAAAGCTACAAATTGGAATACACAAGGTGAATTGCATGGCAGTGAGGCATATGCATCACTTCCCAACATACTCCCCTTTGATGTTGAGACTCACAATATGATCTTGAAGTTTTATAAATTGAACCTGAGCAACTTAGTGTGTGAGATTACCAGAAATTTAGTCTTATAGAAACTCTTAGTGCCCTTCTTGTAGAAGCTAAGTACCCACTTGCTCATTTCTCTCTCTCTTGAGAGATTACAAGGTTTTTCATTCCTTGATCTAACATAGAGAAGACTCATTGTCTCTCAAATCACATGACACCTTTCAATGTGTCAATCATCACCCACTTGAATCAAACCTTCAAACTTTATTTGACAACTATTTCTTTTAACATGACAACATTTAGGCTTATACAACCTTTTAAACATACCTGTAATATTTTTCCAATTGGATCCATCGATCCATCCATAACCAATATTCATAGAATATTTCATAGATTTCTCATTCCACTATCTATTCCAACATGATTTTTTAGTGCGATTCTTCAACCCATAAATTTTACAATCATGAAGATTCCAAAACTTCTCTTTCTTATGTCCTTCCCTATGAAAATGTGAACATTGCAATTGTATTCCTTGAGCTGATTTGTATGAAATTGTAGCAATTGTTACATCATTTATATCTCTCTCACCATATCCCAGGCCTTCATTCTTTGGCCTCACAACTGGCTAAATGGGCTCCCTCATTCCTTTCCCATTTTTTCCCAAGCCTTTTCCTTCATATCCCTTTTCTTCATAATTTTCAAACCAAAATTTGTTATCAGCATCACAAGCTATAAAATCTTTAGTTTCAAACACTTTTTGACCTTTAGTCTTATATTCTTTATCAAAAGCAACTTCACACGAATCAATAGTTTGATCAAAGGAACACAAATATTCTATGCCACATGAGACATGATCACATACCAATGGCTTTGACTTCAAACACTCATTTTCTTTCTCCAACAACTTTATCTTTTCTACCAAATTTTCATTCTTCTTTTTTACCTCATCAAACAAATGCAATCTTCTTTCTATCTCTTCATTTTCCTTTTTCACTTCTCTAATTCTTTTTCTAGTTTTTCATTCTCATACAAATAATCACATCTTTCTTTTCTAAAATCCAATATATTTTCTATCAATTATGAGTTAAACTTTTTTACTTTCACCAATTCATGTTTCAAACTATCTTTCTCACATATTAAATTTGAAGTTTTTTTCTTCGAATTCTTACCAATTTTCCCCATTGAAAAAAATAATTTGTGTAAGTGTGAAATAAGTAAATAAGTTAAACAAATAAAAACACTTCTTAATGAAACATTATATCAATATTTAACAACAGTTAACTAATTTAAAGCACAAAAAACTTGAAAGCATCTCATTGTTTCCTATCTCCAAAGATTGATTAAATCACAGATGGCTCTTAGATTTGGTAAGCACTGTGATTGTTAAAATGCCAATCTACAGAATGGAATGATGCTAAATGCAATGATCTACTTCTATATGGTGATTTCTAAATGATATTGATGCTACTATAAACTATGCTGGCATAAAAACTGATGGATGGAAGCTACATTAATCTATGATGCAGCCATGATATTGATTCTATAGATGCTATGATTGTTATTTCTAAATGATTTTATGCTGAATTTATTGAATGCTAAGATGCTTGATTGCTTTTCCCTGCAAAGTAAGTTTGCACAAAGATGAGAGATACATTTCTTGTGGAGAGAGGCTATATTTATAGATTTCCCGACAACAGATTTGTGAAGAGGCAGCACCGCAAAGGCTTGGATTCAATCTAGAGAATTGAATGGTAAGAGATTGAGAAGCTTGAGCTGATCATGGGAATGGTTTCTCCCCATGAAAACATCATGCTAGATGATAGGAAGAATCAGAGGAAGGAGATTGAGAGATTGATTCCAATTTGTCTCCAAAGCTTTCCTTTGAAATGCCAGTTGAATTAAATGGATATTTTATATTTTATTTGGTAGGTGAGTGAATAGAGGAAATTTTCCTTTATGCCTTTATTTGAATATTTTGGTTTATTCAAATTAGTAAAAAGGGGATAAATAATTTAATAAAACAAACTATAGAATTTGTTTATTAAATAAATATAGAAGGGATATGATAATTAAACAACAAAGTATTTAACCTTGTTTAATTAATTAAAATTGAATGATGTGATAATTAAATAACACAAACTATTGAAGTTGTATATTTAATTAAAATTGAAGAATAGAAGAATTAGAATGTGAATTATTTAAATAAATATTTCTATTTTTTTTTAATGGTAGATGAATTTAATTATGATAATCAAATAAAACAAAGTGAAATTTGTTTATTTAATTAAGACAAAAATAATAGAATAAAGGTTGAAGAATTTAAGATGAACTATATAAATAAATATTTCTATTTATTTAATAGTAGATGAAATAAAGGTTAATTAATCAAATCAATCATATTTAATTAATTATATTTGCTAGACCATTTTTAGGTGTATACATTTTTCCCCTCTTTGAAGTGATGTGTTTACTCATTGCTTCAAAGAAAATTTTGTTGTTGCTACTAGTATCGACAATTTTTTTTTCAATATGTCCCAGACTTTCCCCAGACATTGATTTTCAAGTAATGATGAATATATGCCCCCTCGGGAGATAAATTAATGAATTTATGATTTTTTTTTGGATTTCAATTTTTTTTCAATTTTCATATGATTTTTCGATGATTTGATGATTCAATGAAGATTTGATGGTGGAATAATTTATCTCCCGATAAAGAATGTAGAATATTGCCCTTGGATGAATTTTAATTAATTTCTTAAAAAAAAATAATTAATCCCATAAAAATCCCACTTTTAATAACCTATAAAAGGTCATTTTCAAATTCATTTGTGCATTTGAGTTTTTAAATTTTGTGAGAGAGCAATTTGGAGCAATATGTCGATTCCCTACCATACTCACCGGTTTGAGTGTGTTTGATGTCACGACCACTCGGCCATTTATGGACCTCTGGTATGTACCCGTTAACCCTCTTGTTTTTTGTGCATTTTTCATTTTTCACACTTTTTTCGGATTTTAAATTTTTTGTTTCTTTTAGCGCTTTTGCATGCTGATATAGCGCTTCGGCTAACTGTTTTAGCACTTTTCAATTTTTAGCACTTAGGATTATTTTTTTAGCACTTAGGAACTCTATTTTAGCACTTCCAATGTTTTAGTGCATAGGATAGATAGTTTAGCACTTTTACCTTCTATTTTAGCGCTCTCAGTAGATTAGCACGTTGAATCGAAAGATTAACACTTTGACCTGGTCTAATAGCGCTTCTGTTGAAGTGGCACTTTGACTATTGGAAATGGCACTTATGCCTATTCAAATGGTGCTTTTGATGATTTAGCACTTTAAAACTTTGTTTTAGCCCTTCTAAGTCAGATTGATAAAGTTTGTCAAATTTGTCCTTGATTTTGTCGATTTTCGATCATGTCATTCATCGGTTTGATATGATTGATGATATTGATCAAGTAGATGATGTTAAATCCTCATGATAGGCGAGTTCTAATGTTTGATTGATGATAATTATCCTCATGATAGATGAGGAAAAATTATAGTTTGATTGATAAACCTCATGATAGGTGAGGTCGATTTGATGTATTGACCTCATGATAGGCAAGGTTCAATGATGTTTGATGATTGACCTCATTATAGGTGAGGTTCACTGATGTTCACTCATGATATTTAATCAAAAATATCACCAAGAGCTGATCAGGTTGATATGATATTTGATATTTTTGATGATTTGATAAAAGAGTATTGACTTTGAATATTTCATAATGATAGGAAGCTCTGACAAACCCCCATATTAGAGAGTGATTTCCTTAGACATTTTATTTGATACAAAAATTGGCCTAGCCTGAGATAACTATCATCACATGTTGTGGATTTTCTTCCTTACTTGATATGCCCCATATTAGGATTAATTGGGGCCTCCTAACAACTTTAGCGGAGAGGTGGCACAACGAGCATAACACCTTCCACCTAGCTATCGATGAGATCACAATCACCCCAGAGGATGTCTAGAGGATTCTATAGATACCAGTTGTTGGGGATATTGTTGTTTATGATTCATTAGAGCAGGGTGGTACTAATGCTCTTCAGAGGGTGTTTTAGGATGCCAGGATTTGTGGATTCTGTGGTGTGAGATGGTTGACGCTTATACTACTTTGCTGATAGTTCTTTCTAGATTCATTGGAGGATTCCTTTGTCCTAATCATAGGTCAAAGGGATTCCTTGTTGGTTGGGGCCATGTGATTCAGAGAATGATCATTCACCAAATGATATATGCTTAGGTCATGTGCATGCTTGCCCACCTTTATCATGATTTGCATTCAGTGGTGTACCTTGGAGGTTAGAGTTTATTGACCAGAGTGACTTTACTACAGGTGTGGGCATGGGAGCATATAGTTGTTACACATCCAATGATGGTGAGGCAACATCCAACCAGGTGGCCTTATGTGCATATATATGCAAGCTGACTTACTCAGCCTAGACTGGGTAAGTTAGATCATTAGCATAGTGTGCTAGATGAGATGGAGATGGTTACCTGGCATCCCTATTTGGATTGTGAGCACTGGGATGATGATGGGGTACAATTACCATTCTTATGTCAGTCCTTTATTTTGATTGGGCGTACATGATGGATAATGGATAGATTTTTGTTGAGTCATGAGCTTCATCAGTATGGAATTGTTCAAGGTTTTCCTCAGGGTGTTTCCCACTATGCTCGTTGACTATTGGATTCTACAGATTGGGGGCCTAGGTTGTCATATGATGTGGCAGTGTAGTAGTTCCAGTATTTATAGTTGCTTGAGTGGGATATCCGACTAGATATTGTGTCACCACCAGTGATAGCAGATTATGCAAAGTACCTGGTATTACATCCATTTCCACACAATACAATTCTTGATGAACCAATACTATTAGCTATTGGGGAGGATATTTTTTTCGCACATTGACACTGTCGGAGTTGAGAGGAGATTCGTGATGAGGAGGTTGAGAGCAATAGTGATGAGGAGAGTAGTGGGGATTAGGAGGATAGCGGGGATGAGGAGGATAGAAGTCACAGTGATGAGGAGGGTAGTGATGATGATAGAAGTGGATATAGCCCAGGTGGATCAGGTGCAGGTGTATTGGGTGTTGGTGGGTTAGGTCCTAGTTTAGAGGAGTACATGATGCATACAGTGCCTCATAAGATGCAAGTAGTGGAAAATACTTCAGAGCAGATGTAGATTGCGAGCCTTCAAGGGCAGTTAGAGACCATACAGGCTCAACTTGTTCAGGCTCAAATGTAGGAATAGGCCCAGTCACATGCACATGCTTTAGCCCAGGTACATGGATAGTTGGTAGCTATACAAGCACAGATTGCCACCTTGACTATGGAGAAAGATGCAACATGCTAGGTTTTCAAGTAGGCTCAAACAACTACAAATAGACTACAAAGGATAGTTGATGGTACCACCATGGGTGACTATATGAGAGTGTTTCTTCATGTGGGCTGAGAGGCAGAGTTTTATAGGGGTCAATACCATGATGTTGTCCCCTTTGAGCAAAGAGTTAATTACACACAGTCTAGATCTAGCAGGACCCATTCTAGGACTATTAGTGAGGGTGTGACTCAACCTCCAAGGAGAGATATGAGAGATCCCGGTAAGTCTAGTGGGGGAGGTACTAGCTCAGAGATGCTTGCACCATCTGGAGGTAGTAGGTCATAGCTATATGATGTGATCCTTTGATACTTTTGAGACATGATGTATACTCCGGTTTTGTGATCTACAACCATTTTTTGATGTTGTATCTCCTTTATGTTTCAGACATCTTTGTATACTTGACATTATGATTTTGAGATATTTATGATATACGGTGGATGGTTCGATCGATATATTCTCTATATCATTTACGATGGATGCATTTAATTTCTCTTTTCTATATGTTATGTGATGATCTACATGATATGTTTTGGATGCATTTATGATCCTGTGATATGCTATATTTTATGATGCTTTATTTATGATGTTCAAATGTGATTACATGAATAATGACAATGAATGGATGTATGATGTATTCAATTATTTACATGGATCGATAAATATATGATGATGTGTATATCTAAATGATATGATAATGTAACCATATGCATGATTATGAATGTGATGTATCGATGATAGATGAATAATGTATATATATGATATGATGAATGGATGAATGAATGATGGTAATAATAATGATGATTTTAATGTGTGCTTAATGATATGATAAATGGATAAATGAAATGTGGTTCATATAGATTTGTTTTTGACAACCTTTTTTATGCAATTTTATGATGTGATGATTTAAACAAATATGATATGATGAAATTTTGTAATAATGTTGTTATGCATGTAATGTAAATGATAATGCAACTATATGATAATGATGAATGTTTTTGTTAATCTGAAGTATACTCAAAAAAATTAACATCATTTATGAATTGATTACCCATCTTTGGAACCAAATACTCTATAGATGCAAGTCTAATCATAAATTCTATCTAATTTAATCATGCAAAACTACATGCAAATATTGTCATCTTAACAGTCCATGTATTGTTCTTTTTATCATAATTGAGCTTTAAAAATATTGAAAGTGAGTACAAGCATCAATGGTATATGTTAGAACAATGACGACTTGAGTACTACTTTCATGATTTTTTGATATTACAAGTGAACACAAGCATCTAGGTATAATTAAACCAAGATGACCTGAGCATTTCTTGCGTAAAAAGACAAGAATCAATCACTTTCCTATGTGAATTCCGAATGTCATCAGTGATATATTTGTAGAGCATGTCCCACGATAGTTCACACAATAAATAATTAATTCACAAATAGTAGACAAAGAAAAAATCATTCTCCTTCCTTGCTTCTCTAGTTCAATACATCATCGAGTTGCTCCAAAGAAATGATAATAAATAATCAAAGTACATGTCGAACATTCAAGCATTAGTCAGATTAGATCATCCATCCTGATTTCATGATGTTTTTGTGATTTTTTGAGATTTTAGATCAAACCTAACCTAAAGACCTATCCTAGGGGACTTAGGGGCTGATCAAAGATTAGCCTTGCCTACATTATACACACAGAGACTACGTAGTTTGACTTACACAGACTCATGTTCTCGAATTTTTGAGACTGACCTTTTGACTTGTTTTTGGATTTTCTGTTGTGATATGGATGTCCAATGTGTTTCTGATGGTGATTTATGTTCCGTGTTGGGTTGTGTTTCGATCATTTCCTTTGTTGTGTTTGTCTCCCTAATGTTTGTCCATTCAAGCTTGATGCTTTATTGCCCCCAACGAGGTCTAGATGTTGACCCTAAGCTAAGGTGCGACATGACCACTTGCAATGTTATGATAATGGATGTAAAGTGATGGTGAAATTAATGACCATGAAATACATCCAATAGATGGAAAAGCTGGTTAAATCACAAATAGCGCATATTTCCAAGTTTTCACTACATGTTTTTATTGCACTTTTTCAGCCTTTTTGATTTTTTTTATTTTTTTTGTATTTTTAATCTTTTTGTATTTTTTTTGTATTTTTTTGTCACTGAGATGCTTGTTTGCCAGGTTTTCATCAAGGCAACCATTTTTCCAGAACTTGAACCATGCACTAGGTGATTCAGGTGGAGAACTTTCTAAGATGGATAGTGTTTATAGGTTCATCAAATAGATCCGCTTTAGGTGTTGATAATTGATTGGCTCCTGATCCTTAGACTAATATGACAATGAAAGGACCTAGCCAATTAGGTTCAAATTTCCCTTTCTTTTCTTTGTCTTGTTGATTTTTAGGGTTTTCCTTTAGGACCAAATCACCAACCTAAAAGACTCTAGGTTTTACCCTATGATTGTAGCTTCTGGAGATTCTTCGTTGTTATGCCTGTAAATGATTAACAACTTGTTGATGACGTTCATCCAACAATTCTAGTTCTTGAAGTCTAGACACTTTATAATCCTCACCTGAAATCATTCCCTTCAGTGACACACAAAGTGATGGAATATCAACCTCAATGGGTAGTATGGCCTCTGATCCATATACCAAGGTAGATGGTGTAGCTCCCGTAGGTGTTTTCATGCTAGTTTGGTATGCCCACAATGCAGGATTGAGATGAACATTCCAATAATGTCCAACATCGTTAACCTTTTTCTTTAGTATTTTTAGAATTGTCTTGTTGGAGGCCTTTGCTTGGCCATTTCCTTGAGGATAGTACGGTGTTGAGAAACGATGTTGGATATGAAAATTTTCACACAATTCCTAGACATCCCAGTTCTTAAATGGTCTTCCATTGTCTATAACAATGGACTAAGGTATTCCATACTGATAGATTATGTAGTTTAGTATGAAAGACAAGATTTTCTTTCTAGTGATTGTTGTTAGAGGAACTGCTTCTATCCATTTTGTAAAGTACTCCATTGCTATGATTATGAATTTGTGCCCATTGGATGAAGATAGATTTATCTTTCCTACCAAGTCTAGTCCCCATTGAAAAAAGGGCCATGTTGATATGAATGGGTGCAATTCTTGTGCTGGTGCATGGATTAGGTTACTATGTATCTAAAACTTCTGGAATTTCTTAACAAACTGATAAGCCTCCTTCTCCATGTTCAGCTAGTAATATCCCAAATGAAGGAGTTTCTTGGCTAGAGTTAGCCCACTTGAATGAGTTCCACAAATACCTTCATGAACCTCACGTAAGGTTGTCTTAGATTTGTTATGTTCTAGACACTGGAGAAGAGTACCATCTAGACCTCGATGGTAAAGTATATCAGCAATTAAGGTATGACGAGCAGATTGACGGATGAAGTTGCATTTTTGGTTTCTGTAAATATCGAGAGGAAGGATATTGTCTTTTAGGTAAGCATATGTCTTTCCATAAATTAGGGATTCAACTTCATCTAAATGGCATATGGTTTGAGATTTAGGATTTTCATAAGTAGGATTGGATACTTGTTCTACCATAAACTCATAACGACCATGTTTTTCTGCCAACTACAAAAGAGAAGCAATTGTTGCCATAACATCCACAAATTTGTTTTCTACCCTTGGAATCTAATCAAACTTGATATCCACAAAGTACTTTTTGAGATCGTCGATTAGCTTCTTATATGGCATCAATTTCTTATCTTTCGTTTGATATTCATCATTTACTTGATAAATGACTAGTTGTAAATCTCCATATACTTGTAGTTTTGTGATTTTCCATTCAATTGCTACCTTGATGCCAATGATTAGTTCCTCATACTCAGCTACATTATTGGTACATGAAAATATGAGTCTATAGGACCTTGGGATGGTGTGTCCTTGAGGTGTAACAAACAATATTCCTGCACCAAACCCCCTTTGTGTGTATGACCCATCAAAATAAAGTCTCCATTGTTGTGTTGTCACAATAAGAATGGTTGCATTAGGAAACTCAATTATCATAGGACGATCATCGATTAATGGAGCTTCGACTAACTATTCAACATTGACTTGACCTTTGATGGCTCTCCTTTCCACATACTGGATATCAAATTCACTTAAAAGAATGACCCATTTGGCCAAGCTACTGGTCAAAGCAACCTTGTTGAGTAGATATTTTAACGGATCAATCTTTGTAATGAATCTAACTGTGTGGTTCAACATGTAATGCCTCAACTCCTAGGTAGAAAATATCACCACTAAAAAAGATTTCTCAATGAAGGTGTAATTTATTTCATAGCCATTCAGAGTCTTGATGATGTAGTAAATTGCTTGTTCCTTTCCCTCATAATCTTCTTGTGCCAACAATGCTCCCAAAGAAATGTCTATTGTTGCAATGTATAGTGATAGGCTTTCATTAGGTCCTACTACTTTAGAATATTGAATGTCAATTAGTCAATCGGGCAGTGTCCAAGGTAGTTTATAGAGGAAGATGATTTGGATAACTCATTTTATATTTTATGTTTTTCCTTAAGCTATTGAAATTAATTCTTAATCTAAGGCCATTAAACTGTTTAACTGGAAAACAATTTATTCTAAAAAAACTAGAAATACTAAACTAAAAAGCATAAGACAACTAATTTAGAAAGCAACACAACTAAACTAGGAAGCATATAAACAAGCAAACTAAACAACTGATATACTACGGAAGCAGAAAAATAAGTGAACAGATAATGAAACATCTTAAACAGTAAAGGATTTTATCAAATACGAAAGATAACTCATACTAATGAAAAATAATGGTGCTCCAGAACTTCAGACTCGACTCTTAACAAACTTAGTTACTTCCTACTGAGCAGTTATCCAACTTTAAAAAAATGAATAACAAAACAGTAAAATACTTATCTATCTAAACTACTTCCCTTGAGTGGTCATCTCACGGGTTAACACCTCATCTTTAAATCACATAAGCTACTAGTTCTAGAGTCTATCCATTATGAATAGTCATCATCACTCATAATTCAACAGATTATCAATAGACAAAAATCAGATAACTCATTCAACAGTATTTGGAAAACCATGTGAACAACATAACGATACTTCCTCTATCTTATTCATCACTTGTGAAATTACATTCTTATAGATAACTTTATAACTAAATCCTAAATTTAAGATGGCGTGGATATCCATTGAAAAAGTATTCCTCAATTGAAAACTAACTTTGATGTCTTTAAAGCTCATAAACATATAGAAGGCTTGAGAAGAGCCATGAAGCTTTGATCACATAATTTAAAAGAATAGAAACTAAATCCTCAGTGCATCATCCCAATATTCAAGAGTAGGTTCACAACATTTATCCCTTATCATGCTTAAGGCATTTGTTGGTTCAACATTTTGCAACAACTACTTAGATGACCGATTAAACCCTACAAAAACACTCAAGTCAACCCATTCAACCTTATTTGGTAAATTTCCTCAATCGATCAAAAGAAAGAAAGAAAGCATAATTTTCCTTAAAATAAGCAATTAATTCTAAATTTTAATAAATTGGCACAGGCTTAGGATTGAGTTAGCAAAAGTAAGCTTTCTAGATTTTATTATGATGAGGTTATTTTTACCTCATCATTTCCTCCCCTACCTAATTTCTAGCAGGTCCTCTTGCTCCATAGTTAAACCCCTGATTCTTATTCGATTACTCATATAGGGTGCTAAGATCATGTGCCTCCCTTTCTATTGCATCAAAAGCTTCAAGGTCATAAATGAACCCTTTGTGAAATATCACACTCTCCCTCCATTCATTGAAAAGTCTGTCATTCTGATATGTTGAAATATTGAAGGCTGGGGGTGGGTTGAGTAGCAAAGGAGGTATGTATTTCATTCCCATCCATTTTGTTCTAAGAGTTTTCAAGATTTTAACTAAGGCATCTGCTCTTCTAAATGACCACCTGATATTTAGAGGAGAAATAACCTCTATTTTCTTTAGGTAAGCTGGTAGTGGGATAAATCTTTCTTCGCAAGCATTTCATGCTTTTCCAATCAACTTCTATCCATTTTCCATGAAATTATCATAACACAGCTTGAGGCTATTGTCATACCTTTCCTTCATCTTATCATTAACAAGGAAAGACAAGAATGTATCTTTGAAACCACCAGGCCTTGAATTCGGGGACCTTATTTGGAGACCCACTATCCTTTCTTCCTATGCAAACTCTCTTGTTTGATCTTGCCAATGAATTTGATTCCTCATGGTGGAGAGAAATTCTCTTAGTTCTACCTCTCCAATAAACAAGTTGATGAAGAAATCTGTGTGATTTTCTAATAATAAGTCATGCAGAAAGAATTCACAAATTAGATCTTAGTCTTCAGGGGACTCTACATATATTTTAACAAACTCTTTATCATTGGGCTCGTAGGGCTGATCATTGTAGATCCTAAACAATTTCCATCTTAGCCATTGCTCATTCAATAACACAGAGTAAACTCTTGATGGTCTTCTACAATTTAATAAATAGTCCACTAGTTGACATGCATCCTGCTTTCCTCTGTAGGCCTTGTGAAATGACTCCTTTAGGAGCACCAGTTCCTTCTTCAGCCTATGATTTTCAGTTTGGACATTCCTGAGGAAGTAACACTTTTCCATCCATTTCATTAGTAGAGGTGGAATGTGGATCTAGAACCAATCAGTTACAACTGGTTCAGTCTGAATTTCTTTGGACTCCATTTGAGGTTTTACAGTGCATTTCTTCAAGTCATGTTCCAATTCCATGACCCTGTTGATGTGAATATGAATTCAATCCCCAAGGAAATTTGGAAAATCCTCACCATGAGTGGTGGAGATTAGGAGCTTCCAGAGCTAGAGAGCCCTTAGGGGAAATTGCTTCAGAACTGCATTGAGAAATAGCCTGGTGATTTTGGATGGTTCCCTTGGCTTACTTAAATCTATTCAGTCCTTGGAAATTTGGAAAATCCTCACCATGAGTGGTGGAATTAGGAGCTTCCAGAGCTAGAGAGCCCTTAGGGGAAATTGCTTCAGATGGAGAAATAGCCTGGTGGGATGGTTCCCTTGATTCTATTGTCCTTGCGATTGCAGGCTTCTTAATTTTCTTTAAAAACTACTCCCATTTTCCCTCAGGTTTCTTGCGGAAATGGTACTTACAAATCAGCTAAATCAAACCATGATGTTTCAAAGGCCTAGTCCCTATTTTATATCTTTCAATGGAAGTGTTTAGAGAATCACACAAAAATTCAGGCATATTAACTCTAAGAGCAAGGTTCTCCTTTCTGTGGTGCAAATGGGTCAACATGCGGAAGGCATGTCCTACAACTACAGTTAGCTGACCCTCACAAGTGAAATACTTTATAATCCATCCAACGACAGTACCCCATGGTTCTAATATGGAGGTTCTCTGGAACCCTTTATTTTGTCCCCTAGTACTTATTACTACCATTGGGTGTGGGTCTCCCTCTCTAACAAATAATTTAGATAATTGTTGGTACGTAATTTGAGAGGTTTCTTTTATTTTTATGCCTGCATTTTCTAATCTTGATAAGCGAGAAATAATTTTGGGACTTACCTTAAATTGCTTCCCATGAAGTACCACCTCGCCATTTGTGTATTTTTCTGCAAAAGAGCTCACCAACTTTTCATTGTAGCCTTCAAATTTTCTGATAAAATTCAATCACCCTGCTTCTTCGAACAACCTAGAGATATTACTCAATCCCAATAATTTTTCTACTGAATCTAGCTTTGCCTTTCTTTTACCACCCCCCATTTCCTTATTTCTCACTCTGCAAAAGATCTCAATTACGACACAGATTTTTCGCAGCACTTTTGAAAGTATTGGCTCTGAAATCACTTATTTATCTTATTTGCAACTTACTCTTCAATGATTTCCAATCTACATGGATGGATGCGAAAGGCTTTTTTGTACAAGTAGTTGATCGCCGAGTGGCACAAATTGCTAAATTGGGAGTGAAGTTCATGCCAATTAATTATTCTTTATTCAAAAATAACTACCTACTTAAAGAAAAAATTAATACTTACTTGCATTATGTGATCATTCAAAGATCTTATACCTTACAAATTTGATAGGATGACGTGAAGGCATTGGCTGAGGTGATGACAAATTTATTATGATATGGTGCAGAATTTTATGGGTGACAGAGCCATCAATGAGAACTCTTGTACTCGGTGGCTTTATTTATGATAAAAAAAAACAAAATAGAAAGACAAGTGTACAAGATATACTGATGGAAGGATCGTGAAATTTTTGAATTTTTGAAAAAGGTGATAGAATACGAATGAGCAAGTTCTGTAGCACACAATTTGACATCGCACTCAAAAATCATACATAAGTTTTGAGCATGCAAGAGGTTTGCATTTGTGATGGAAAAGGAAGATAAGTTTCAGAGCATCAGTGTGAGATGCAACTGGGACGAAAAAGAAATGAAGGTTTCGGAGCATTGCTGGAAGATGCAGCCAGAGTAGCAATGAAATGAAAGTTCTGGAGCATCACTGAAAGATGCAGCTAGAGCAGCAATATAATGAAGGTTCTGGAGCATCATTGAAAGATGCAACTGAAGCAACAATGGAATGCAGGTTTCAAAGAATCATTGAAAGATGCAGTCAGAGCAGTAACAAAATGAAGGTTTCAGAGCATCATTGAAAGATGCAGCCAGAGCAACAATGAAATGAAGTGGAGTGACATGATAAAGAATTGTGGACTTCGAGAGCTTTGTACCTTAGTGCAGAAATGCCTCTTCGACTTATGAGTTTTGTACAAGTTCCGGAGCATCGGTCATGAGGACCATAAAGTTCTAGAGCATGGGGCATCAAGATCATACTGTTTCAAAGCATCTTTGGAGGGTGCTCCGAAAGTTATTTTTCTGCATTGAAGAAGTCCTACAAAAAGGAACAAAAATTAGCTAAGTCCAAATGAAGGAAAATATCTTGGCATACATGTCCTTTTATTGCACGTTTTCAATTTTTTTTATATTATTTTATTTTATTTTTTTCGAACAATAACAACATTGTTACTAGATAGACTCTGCCTTGGTAGAGTCAACACATTGGACCTCGCCCTACATTTCCACCATCCTTGAAAATTCCTCCTTGTTCACCAGCCTATGGAAGACACGTAGGAAATGATCATTAACTAAGAGGGTGCGTGTGTCACCATCAATTGGTTTCAACCAAATAATTCCATTCGAAAAGACTTTGTCAATCTCATAAGGTCCCAACCAATGAGTCTTGAGTTTTCCCTTATGATCTTTGTATCTTGAATTGAATAGAAGGGCCCAATCTCCATTATGAAACTCCCTCTCCTTAATATGTTTTTCATGCCACACTTTTCGTTGATGTTGAATTAGTTAAGTTTGATAGATGGCATCTAGGCGAAGCTCATCCAATTCACTTAGTTGCAGAACTCATTCAACTTGGGCTCGTTTTAAATCCAGACCTAGTTCCGTAGATGTTTGTAGAGTTTGTAGTTCAAACTCAATGGGAAGAAGAGGCTTCTTCCCAAAAATGAGCTCATAGGGGTTGAATCCAGTCATAAATTTCTAGGTTGTGTTGTATGCCCATAACGCAACTGTACATTTCCGAAGTGTATCGTATTAAGCCCTGTAACATTTTCATGTTCGATAGAATAGACTGGTGTATTATGGTGATTATTCTTAGGATGGGGAAGCGATTGCGCTAGAAGCTGAGGTTGGTTTACTTGCTCATCCTGAGGAGTGTTTTGAGCTGGAGGTTACAGATTCTATTGTTGATTCCTCTTAGGTTCAGTATAGAACTGATTTTGTGCTTGATTCCATTGGGGGGAAGCATGTTGTTGGTACCACTATTGTTGGGGGGTATTTGACCATTGCTGATTTCTCCATGTGTGGTATGTCCATTCAGGGGATCCCCAATAAGGAGTTCCCTAGTTAGGTTGAGGTGGAGGCGACTGATTTCAAGATGGAGTCCATTGATTATGAGCCCAATTATTTTTTGGTCTCCATGTAGGATTAGGATTTTTTCCATAAGGGAAGTTACCTCCTTGATGTTGGTTTAAGGCATTCATCTCTTCTTCAACCTCAATGGTTTTTCTCTTAGTATTCTTGATATCAGACAAAAGTTCACACTGATTTGTAGGATGGTTTTTCTCACAAAGTTGACAAACATTGACTTTATCCAAAGGAAACTCACACAATAGGTGATTATTCTGACACCTTGGACAATAAATTGACAAGGTCTTAGGGTTGCGAGTTTTAGCTTGTATACCGTCTAATGTGGTATTCAACTGAATGAGAATGCTTGTTTTCAGATTTTCTATTTCTTCACGGAGCTTACCTATGTTAGACCCTTTAAAAAGATTATTTTTTTGGATTCCTCCCCGAGTACGGGAGAATTTCTAACATAAATCACATATTTCCTCAAGAGTTAATTGAGATACGTCACCTTTTCCCATTAAATCAAGATTTCTTATAGCGCCATCATCAAGACCTTTAAGAAAAATTGTTTTGACAATCTCAATGCTAATGGTTGTTTCTCCACATATTTTGGAGAGGAAGAGGAACCTATCAAGATAATCCTCTAAAATTTCATCCTCATTTTGTCTCAGTTTAAACAGCTCCTCCTTACAATCATTTACCCTACAATAACTCTAGAATTTTTGCAAGAAGACAGTCTCCATTTCCCCCCAAGATGTTATGCTACCAGAACCCAATCCCATAAATGAGCACATTATTGAATCCTTTAAAGTCAATGGAAAGAGCTTCAAATTTTGGTTTTTGTTCTTGTAATCATAAGTCTGACACAGGACTTTAAATTCAAAGAGAAATTGGTCTGGGTCTTTCGAGGATAAACCACTGAAGGTTGGAAGGAAGGCTGGGGAAATGCTCTTCATGACAGTATCATCATCAACATCTAATAGGATAGGTAAACGTTCTAGGAGGCTAAGGTTCATTGTGGCAAGGTTCAGCTCTATGATCTCCCATGATGTTCAGAAGAGTATGTTCCTCAAAAACAATTTTCTCTATAACTGGTTGTTCTGCAAGTTGCTCGACAGGTAAATAATGGAAAGCCTCGAGTGGAGTAGGCTCAAATAATTCTTTGAAAGTGTGGTCGTCTGAGCCTTGGGCTTCCCTAGGTATGATTGGTACATATTGTGGGGGGTCTTTGGTATAAAACATCTGTGAGGGCCTCTTTTTCGGGCAATGCAGAAAAGGAAGCCGACTTAGAAATTTTTGGCATAAAACTTGGTGTTCAAACCATCTCCTAATAACACTTAAGCACAAAGGCTATTTAAGTCCCCGACAATGACGCCAAAAAGTGATAGGTTGTCGTTAGGTCCTACTACTTTAGAATATTGAATGTCAATTAGTCAACCGGGTAGTGTCCAAGGCAGTTTGCAGAATAAGATGATTTGGATAACTCATTTTATATTTTATATTTTTCCTTAAACTATTGAAATTAATTCTTAATCTAAGGCCATTAAACTGTTTAATTGGAAAAAAATTTATTTTAAGAAAAAATGGAAATACTAAACTAAAAAGCATAAGAAAACTAATTTAGAAAGCAACACAACTAAACTAGGAAGCATAGAAACAAGCAAACTAAACAACTAATATACTACGAAAGCAGAAAAATAGGTGAATAGACAATGGAACATCTTAAATAGTAAAGGATTTTATCAACTACGAAAGATAACTCATACTAATGAAAAAAAATGGTGCTCTGGAACTTCAAACTCGACTCTTAACAAACTTAGTTACTTCCTACTAAACAATTATCTAACTTTAAACAAATGAATAACAGAATAGTAAAATACTTATCTATCTAAACTACTTCCCTCGAGTGGCTAGCTCGCGGGTTAACACCTCATCTTTAAATCATATAAGCTACTAGTTCTGGAGTCTATCCATTATGAACAGTCATCATCACTCATAATTCAACAGATTATCAATAGATAGAAATTAGATAACTCATTCAATAGTATTTGGAAAGCCATGTGAACAACATAATGATACTTCCTATGTCTTATTCATCACTTGTGAAATTAAATTCTTATAGATAAATTTATAACTAAATCCTAAATTTAAGATAGCGTGGATAGCCATTGAAAAATTCTTCCTCAATTTAAAACTAACTTTGATGTCCTTAAAGCTCATAAACATATAGGAGGCTTGAGAAGAGCCATGAAGTTTTGATAAGAAAACTTAAAAGAAAAGAAACTAAATCCTTGGTGCATCATCCTGGCATTCAAGAGTAGGTTCACAACATTTATCCCTTATCACGCTTAAGGCACATGTTGGTTCAACATTTTGCAATAGCTACTTAGATGACCGATTAAACCCTACCAAAAAACTCAAGGCAACCATTAAACCTTCTTTGGTAAATTTCCTCAATTGATCAAAAGAAAGAAAGAAAGCATAATTTTCCTTAAAATAAGCAATTACTTCTCCTAAAGTTTAATAAATTGGCACAGGCTTAGGATTGAGTTAGCAAAAGTAAGCTTTCTAGATTTTATTATGATGAGGTTATTTTTACCTCATCATATAGTAGTAAATGTCTGCCTTCTGTAGGTGGCTTGAGTATGGATGGTGACATCAAATATTGTTTTATCTGATTGAAAGTTGTTTCACACCCTTGATCCCATTTGAACAAGAAATTTTTATGTAACAAGTGATTAAATGGATGACTTTTGTCTACTAACTAGGAGATAAACCTCCTGATTGATTGTAGCCTACCTTGTAGGGACCTTAGTTGACTGATATTCTTTGGCAATGACATTTCCATTATAGCCTTAACCTTGGTGGGATCCACTTTGATACCCTTCTCAGAAACTATATATCCTAGGAGTTTTGTTGATGTAACACCAAAGACACATTTCTTAGGATTTAATCTGACCTTGAATTTATCCAACCTTTTAAATATTTTTCCCAGGATCTCTAAATATCCTTCTCTAGAATATGACTTTTCTAGGATGTCATCCATGTAATCCTCCATAAAGGTATGCATCATATCATGGAAGATTGTGGTCATTAATCTTTGATATGTTGCCCTTGCATTCTTCAACCCAAAGGGCATAACATTCCAGCAAAAGGTTCCCCATGGACATGTGAATGTGGTTTTCTCCTGATCATCTAGTGCTATCTTGAGTTGGTTGTAGTCGAAGAAACCATCCATTATTGATAACATGGCATGTCCTGCTGTTAAGTCCACAATGATGTTGATGTTTGGTAAGGGAAAATCATCCTTGGGACATGCCTTATTCAAATCTCCAAAATCTATGCATATTCTTATATTATTGTTTAGTTTAGACATAGGTACAATATTTGATATCCACTCGGCATAATCGATAGACCTGATGAATCTTGCATCTAACAACTTTTTCAGCTTGGCCTTTACCATCAAGGCGATATGTGGATGCATCTTAGTTTTTGTTTCATGGGTTTAATTCTAGATGGAAGAGATAAATGGTGCATTAAAAGATCTAGATCTAAACCTGGCATATCATGGTATGACCAAGCAAAGTTAGTACTTCTTTCCTCAAAGAACTTGACAAATTCAGAATTTTCTTGTTCAGTCATGGATGCTACCAGATGTAAAGTATTTTCTTTTTCTATTGTGCCAATATTTATAGACTGTGTATAGGCTCCACTAGTATTGATGATCTTTCATGATAATGCTTTGGAAGGGTGTCAAATCTCCCACATTTCAGTGCCTCAAAGAGGTTTTCTCTGTCTGATGCATTCTTTATTTTTACTTTTTCAAGATCTAATGCTGCCATTGAATGGTTTTCACCATTAGATCTATTATTATTGTTTTGACTTTTTCAACTGGAAGATTTGACACCCTCCTATCTAACAATTTCATTATGAGATTTATGATTATAACATGTGTCAGGTTCGTCACAACAAAGGAAATTTATGATAGCATCATCATTCACAAAGATGGGTACATTGATAGGTTCACTTGGTTTCCAGTTGATAAGTTCAGGATGCATTAAGGGTAGAAAGTCATAAGATTGACTTTGGTCATCGACAATGAGGGTTCCAATAGTAAATTGGTTAGTGGAAATTTCATAGTCTAAGATATTACTCTCCTCCAAGTTGTCTAGTTAATTCGATGTTTGTCCATCCTCACATGAGTCATTGATATTTTGTGATTCAAAAACAAGTGGTCTAGTCCCCGAGCTTTGTCCCTCCTCACATGTGGGTGGATACTCTTTTATGAAATCTATTTTTATATCTATGTATGATATGTCAGAGTAAAGATCCCATTCATATTCATTGGAATCTATTTCAGAACTATCTCTCATTTGAAGGATTCTTTCAACAACTTTCTATGTCATTTCCTCTTTTGATTCTCCTATATAACCTATTCATATATTATCTTTTGACTGAAGTGTAAGAGGTTGAATGGGTTCTATGATGCCTTCCTTTTGTTTTCCAACAGGTCCTTGTCCCTCATACCCCATTATCTCTAAGATAGCTTTTCCTTTCCCATATTTATCTATCTTTATGTTGATATTTGATGATGTTGATGCTTCTTTGTCTTTGTCTAGCCAATTGAGGATGGCCTTCTCTTCTATTTCATCTTCTAGAGTACCTACTTTCACAAATATTTAATCCAAAACTGTGGTTGGTTGTGATGGTTTTCCATAGGACCTCGGAGATGATAACAACTGTGAAAGACATAGAGATTTCCCAATGGAATATTCTCCCATGCCTTTGTCAATTAACTAGACCTTTTCTTGAAATTGTTGTGATAGAGAATTCAGGTGACCCTTATTGTCTGATAAAGTGGAATCAACAACACTTGTATCTTTTGCTTGACCCTTTTTCTCAACCAATTTAGATACAATGTTTAGTGGCTTTTCACCGTTAGATGAACCAGGAGTGTTTGCTTCTCTATTATGGGGCATAAAATTGTCTTATGTTTTTCTAAGCATGTTACAATGTTGGGGATTGTTGTAGTCAACTGATATAGTTACCTCTTGTCCATTGACTAGAAATTTTAAACATTGATGATAAGTTGAAGGCACCACTTGTATTTCATGTATCCATGGAGATCCCAAGAGTATATTGTAGGTTAGCTCCTTTTCTAGCACTTGACAAGCTATATTTTTCACCAATGGTCCTACTTGAATAGGCAACATGATCAATCCCTTGGAGGATATATCTTCTTCGTCATAGGATTTTATTGCCATTTTCCTTCAAGCATCAATAACATCATCAAAATAACCTAGTGCACAAATCAATTTTAAAATGCAAATGTTTAAACCAGCTCCACCATCTATTAAGACACATTTAACACAGTGTTTGTGGATTAACACTTCAATATGAAGTGCAGTATTATGTGGATGATTAAGTGATACATCATCTTTTTCAAAGAATGATAGACAATTGGGCATGGTTAAATGTCCCACCATAGCTTGAAATTGACAAAAATCTAGATTGTTGGGTACCATGGTGGCCACAACAGCTTGTTCCAAAACCTCCTTATGGGATGGTGAGAGATTAAGGAGTTCCGATATCGATATATGTGCTGGGATTTTTTGCAGTTGATCAACTATTTTATATTGAATCGTAGGGGGAGTAGTAGTTTTAGATGAAACTCCTTTCAATATTACTCTAGATTGCCCCCGTGTTGTTACATTGACCGATTTGGAGTCTTGATTTTCCCTGATTTTTATGACATTGACCTGATTCTTGGATGTGTCTATGTTTCAGATTAGATCTATTGGTATGATATCATTGGTTCCAATGTTATCAATTTGATTACTTGTGATAGCATCACTCTCAAATGTAGAGATACAAAATATTGTGTCATCATAAACGTAGTTGACACTTTTACCTTTACCGTTTGTAGAGGAAGATTCTCCCTTTTCATAATTTGGTAAAGGATCTTTAAATGAAGTATGATCATTTTTAGTTTGGTGTCCTTCTATGAATACCTTTTTGTTATAAATCAAATCTTGGACTAGATGTTTTAACTCCATACAGTCATTTGTCTTGTGTCCCTTTTTATTATGAAAGTTACAATAGTCCACGTCATTCCACCAAGGTGGTTTTACTTTTGGATCCAAAAATATTGCTTCACATGAGGTGATAAGTCCATTTTCAATAAGTTCTCATTGCTGATTCTAGTGTTTGTCCCAATGGTGTGAATCGTCATCGCTTTGATGATCTTTGATATGATTGCGGTTTAGATTTTCCATTGTTCACATTGTTGTTTTGATTGACACTTTTTTTGATGTTTTCGTCACTATTTTGATTGGTCTTTACAGAAGTAGCCATTAGATTAAATATTGGTTTCGCATTTTGTGTATCATTTGTGGTATCATTGTTTCCACTATTTCTATTCTTTTGCCAAAACTTAGGCTTATCATTGTTACCATAGTGATTTAAGGAATTTGTATTGTTTGATCCTTCGTTATAATGTTTTATCACTCCTCTTTTTACCAAGGCTTCTTCGATCTTGAGGCCATTTTCAATTACTTTCTCAAATGTGGGTTGACATTGTAGCTCAAGCCTATAGGTCATTTCATTAGTTAGGTTGTCAATGAATTGTTCCATTTTTTCTTCTTCAAGTATAGACCGAGGATACCTAGCAAAAAACCTTCACCATCATTGTAAAATTGAGAGAAATATCTCACCTTTCTTTTGTTTCATGTTGTAAAGGTCTTTTATTGTTACCTCATGTTGAATATTAAAGGAAAATTGTGAGATAAACCTGTTGACTAGTTCTTCAAAAGTTTCAATCCTTGGTTGTAGTTTAGAAAACTATTCCATACATTGACCTCCTAAGCTCCTTGGAAATAACCTCATTAGATAAGTTTCCTCTTGTGAAAATTCTAAACTCATGGTTTTGAATTCCCTTAAATGGTCAATTGGATCTATTTTACTGTTGTATTTGTCATACTTTGGAAATTCACAATGTCTAGGAAATGGTATCATGTCCACACTTGGAATCAAAAGGATAAGGAAAAATGTCCTGTAATGAATACCTTTTTGTGGTCCCCTTTTGCATGTCCTGAAGTTGTTGTTGTATGTTTTTCATTTGATGTGTTAGGGTAACAACTTGATCTGTGTTTTGTGTGTGTTGTGGTTCGGTTTCATTTTCTCTAGGTGTTTCTTTTAATCAATTGACATCAAAATCTTTTGGAAGTTTTGCACCTGATTCAACTAGCATCAAGAGGTATTTTTCCATATCTTGAACTAAGATCTTTTCCATAAATTTATGGAAGTTGAGATCCTTTTGTGTTGTTTGAATGTCCTCTTGGGTTATTTTATTCTTGTCATTTTGGTGTAATCTATTCCAAGGATTTTCTTCAGCCTTGGTGTTTGATGTTTCAATTTCCTTTTCTATGAGTTTTTGTCTTTGTAACCTTGTCAAGATTGGCATATAAGTGTTGGTTATTCTCACTAAAATTTGATATTTTCATTTGGACAAGTGTCAAGGTATAACTTAAGTTGGATAGAATGATAAATCCTATTGATAAGACTCAGTTAAAATTTTGATTATTTTGTTTTGCTTCTTGATTGTGGGATGATAATATCCTGATGAAGAAACTTAACCTAATAACCAAGATTTTGGTGTTTAATTTGTGGACACTTGAAAGTTCGCAAGATCTAGGTTTATGTTGAAAATAATTTTGACTTGTAAGAACCTATTTGTTTCAAGTTTAAGACACTGTTTGGACTATAAAAAAAAATGTCTAATAAAAACTCGAGTTTCTGATGACAACAAATCTGACAGATGTGTCTGGAAGCTCTCTATTTTTCTGTTCTTTGGAAGTGCTTATGCAGAGGGAAAAAGTGCTAAAACATACTACAAAAGTGCTAAAAATTATGGTAAAAGTGCTATAAAATAGGATATAAGCTCACTAAAATAGACTGTAGACGTGCTAAAAGACTGGTAAATTCTGACACTGGCAATTTTGGTTATTGTTAGTGGATGCACTATAGAATTTGACAGAAGTGCTCAAACAAATTGTAGAAGCGCTATTTTAGCTTTGGATGTGCTAAAAGATAATGCAAAAGCGCTGAAACAGAGTGTGTAAGTGCTACTTTGGGATTCAACGGTGTTTTTTAATTTCTGTGAAGAGACTGATTTTTAGGATTTTTGGTATTTTGATAGGATATCTCTACTGGTAATTTTGCAATTTTGGACAACAAGCCTTATGTTTCTAAGTTTTCTTTATTGTAAGAATTGATCGGGCTTGTTGGAATATTCTATTGCTAGTTGTGGGATGGAAGACTGGCGAATAGGTTGACTATGATTATGTTTCTGTGAAAGAGATTTTCTTTGGAAATAAGCTTGTGAATACAAAGGCTCTAAAGCATAATCATCAATATATACCCTAGAAAAATCATGAAACCTATGGATGAAAGTTCTATGTTGAAGCAAGACTTTCCTACTTTGATATAAAAATTGTCTTCTTTCCAAAAGTTTCTTGTAACTAAGTTGTTTCTTTGGTGTATTGAATCTTTTTGTGAGGGATTTCCTGACAAACATTGTGGATTTCCAATCCCATTATAAATTTCACCGTTTGATTTTGTTTGACTCTTTTTTGTTCTTTTGGATGATCTTTATCTGAATTAATGATTTGAAAACACAACAAGCAATTGTAGAACAAGTGTTTTTAAGACCTAGAATCTAAACAATGTGTATGTTCAAGAACCATGCATGGTCCTATTTTTACTGGTTTGTTGAACAAAAATGAACTTCAAACAAACTCACTCTTAAGGTCAAAAAGGTGATTGTTATACTCAACAACCCACATCTCAAAATTGCATTGACTCGCACATTTGTGTCACCCCCTAGAGGGCACCTATATTTTTATCTTTTCCAAGCGCATACTCAAAGTTAGATTTCTCGATCCCTTGAGAAAAAAGTCCTTGGAAATTATATGGTGAGTGTCATGGGGATAGATTCTTCCCTCCCCTTGCACTACGAGTATTACAATGTCTAGTTACTAACTCAGCTGGATTCTACACTATGGTTCGTAGATAGAGTTTCCGTGCAGAGTGGAAAATGATAAACTCCATCAGGAGACCTCCCAAACTTTAGAATAAAGGCTTTGGGGATGGTTATCTTGCACCATAGGGTATGTGCAGGATCATCATGGAAAAAATAGACCCTTCAGTGGCGATAAAATTTAGAAAAATCAGAGTTAGGCAATTTGACATAAAAATTTGTATAAATTATCTATATTATTTCAAAAGTATGTAAGAATAGAATCTGTAGAAAATTGAATGTAGTTTCTAAAATACTAGGTTTATCTAAAAAATAAAAAATATATTTGGTGAAAATTTGAAATTTCAATGTAGTAGTACTTAAATTTCAGGGAAAAAATAAGAAGTAGGTGTCTGTCTGATCACCTTAACCAAAAAAAAATGATAATATTTTTATAATATTTTAGATATAAGTAGAGAACTCATGTCCCGATGTGATGTATATTTTTTTGTAATTTTTTTCCAAGTAAATAATTAATTATGATTTTTTTATTACAAATTTTAAAAAATATATAAACTCGTATGTCTGACCACCTTAACTTGGTGAAAACTTCATGAAATTCATTTTTTTTTAATCCTATAGTATGCGAAGCATAGAATGTGACACATGTTTCGGATTCAAAAAATGTGATATCGTTGGTTGTCCCCCACAAAAGGATATAAAAGTCATGGCAAATCCTACCCTAGGAATTGGACATTCTAGCAGGTGACTAACATCTTCTCATGGTCATTCATTTACTTGTCAAACTAGGGAATGTATAGTTAAAATGGAGCGGCATTGTATGTGCACTAAGAACCAGTTTTAGCCACAACTTACTAGAAATAAATGCTTGAAAGGAATTCTAACTCTGATGCAAGAACGTAAGCCAAAGTCTTATTAACTTAAGCATAACTTAATTAAAGCAGGAATCGTAATAACCATTATTGGGAAACAAACTATGAATTGGCCTTATGCTGCAGGAATAGACACAGGGATGGATTCCTTATGCTGCAGGAACAATATAAGACTGAGTTTGCACTAAAAACTTATTAGAATAAAATTTTAATAGATAAATAACAGGAAGTAAACAGCTAACTACGGATACTTACTAAGTGGGCCCCCTTAGCAAGCATCAACCAATTTATGCAAGAGTTGAACTCAAAACTTCATCAGCTTTTTATTCATGAACTTGGAATCACATACATGGTTGTTTTGCTTGTAAGAAAACTTAACACAAAGCTCTGCTTTTCATTATAACAGTAATCTCAATACACTCTATTCTATCTCTACTCTCTAGTCTAGCCTAATCTCTTCTAAAATCATCCCGTTCACTCGCGCAGGAGGAACATTTATTTAAAGAGAAACAGCTAACTAACTAACTAACTAACAAAGAAAGATGCGGATATAAATGCCTCCTGAGGCTGAGGAACAAACTTCATAAATGCAAGTTTATTTGCTCAACAGATTCAGAGGGAATCTAGAACTCCACTCTTCCTAGATTGATGATCAATTCGATTTCTTCCCAATGACCCAAACAAAGAATCCTCGCTTGAAACGACTCTTTGATGGTGTGCTGGAAACAAATTTTTCCGCAAGGCCATATTTTGTTGTGCATTGACCCGTTCATACCAACTTTAACAACCTGTAGAACACATGGCAATAGAGGAAAAAGAAGGCATGCACACATAATAGCACGATACTCATCATTAATCACACGCATCAAATTCATCTTACTTATCCAAAAACTGCATATATCGTATCAGTCAATTAAGAGGTGAAAATAGGGTAATGAACATAGACATACTAAGATATTAGATTGCAGGAATATAGGAATGCTTGTCATAGAATAGTACCCATTAACATGAAAATTTTATAACCACAGAGTTTAAAACATCCATAAAAGAGAGCAAGGGCTTTTAAAACTATAACATGATATCCAAATTATAAATATATTTTGGGTTCATCATTTGCCCCCTACTTTAGCTAATGCTGGTCCTCCAAAATTAATCTTCCTTGTTGTTTCCCTGAAATCTGTAGGAGTAACATGGCCTTGTAGTGCAATCCCAAACTTGTAGTAGAAACCCCTGCAATTTTGCCATCTTTTGTATCTGCGAGCTTCTGTGTCTTCATTAATATTTGTGGCTAGATAGGGATACAATGGCCACATCAAAGTAGGAGGTCTAAATGTCAGTGGCAACCATAATTCAAATCTTTCCTAGAGACCCAACTGCATATATCTTTATGATCTCTTGACGGCTACTCTTAAATTCAAGGGACTATGGGGCTCAAACTTTCTTAGACCAACTGTCATCTTTTTCCATCTTGTTTTACTTTTGGAAGCTGAAAGCTTCTAGAACAAATATGGTTGGCCTTTAAACTCTTCATATACCTATTTCCTAAGATCAAATATCCTTATCCTTGTTGCAGGATCATAAAATCCATATGCAATAGAAAACCAGGTCCTCAGAAATGTTTGAGGGTCTGAGCTTTCTGATCTAAGGGGAATAGGTTTTTTTCGCTCAGCTTCCTCATAATGCTCAAATTGTTTCCCATTATTAATCTCACTGGCCACCTAGGACATAAGTGATCTCAAATGAATGTCACCTATGAAAAGAAGTGGATTCCACTTAGTTTCACTAGGGATTAATAAACCATGTAAATAAAATTCACACATAGAATTCCTTAGCCAATTAGGTGTTATTTGATAGGCATCATAAAATTCTTTAGCAGAATTAGGAACAGGGTCCAAATTTTTAGAAATCCTCATTGACTAGAACCACATAAACTACTCTTTGAGGAACATTGCATACACTCTAGATGGTGGCCTACATTCCATGATTTTCCCAGCCACCTTTATCATTTCATTAATCTTTTCTTTTACCTACTGGATTTCTTGTTTTTGATTTTCAATCTCTTTCTTTAATTTCTTCTTCTCTTCTTCCCACAAACTTTGTTGCATTTGAGTTTTAGCTAGATGGCGGAAACTCAAGGTCTGAAGTGTCACAGGCCTCCAGTTTATCTTAAGGTATTATAAGTATTCAATCAACAATGTTCTCTTATACACAACCAATGCCTAGCATGTTTCAGAGGGCAATGGTATTGCATTGGATGTCTCAGGCTGCTCAAATTACTCATGTTCTTGTTGCAGGACGAACTCATTTTGCTAGTCAAGAGGAGACTGTGTTTCCTCTTAAATTCTTTCAACTGCATCAACCAAGTCATCAAGACTCAGCATTCTCCCTTCATTATTACAGCCTTGTTGTACTTCCCCAATTTATTTTGTTTCAGTTTGTGTCTCATCAAGAATAACAGAGGGGCTGAGTGGAAAATTCTCAGATATACTCTGAGAATTCTCATGAATGAGCTCCTCGGATTCTTCTGAAATGACTATTATTTTAGGTGGGGCAGAGGTTGGGGTAGTTTTACTTCATTTTCTTGCTGAAGCTCTTCTAGGTAATGTAGATGATGCAGGAGGTTCTTTTGTAGCTTTTCTCTTCCTAGCTTGCTTGGGGGTTTGAGACTTAGTAGGAGAGGATGATGAAACTATGGTTACATCAGGTGTTCCTACAGGAAAAAGATGGGTAGCTCATTTTTGCTTCTACGTTTGAAGGTTTTTTCTGGGGTATGCCCAACACTGGATGGTTCTCCTACTTTGGTTTTCCCTTTTTCTTTCCTTGATGCAAACCTAGTTTTAACTTGGGCAGAGGGCTCAGTTATAGTGGCTAAAGAATTAGGTGCTACAAGAGTGTGGTGATTCTTGCTCAACTTCTCTACTCGAAGACTCTACTCTCTTTCTCTTTTTCTTGGGTTGTGCAGGTAGTGTTCTAGGAGGTTCTAGAGGTTGCAATCCTTTCTAGGTAACAAATTCTTACCAAGAAATGGGTGATATGTCCCTCAGGGAATACTTAGTCAATAGTTTAATAAGGGCATGATGGGAGATGGAATTGTCTTTACCCTTTTGGGTTTCATGGGCACTATGCTCCAAAAGTTTTAACAAGAAATTTGGGACATTGACAGTTAACCCATGCCTCATATGACTCAACAATTTAAAGTGATAGGAATGTAAATAGAAAAAACGTCCTTCACAAGTTAAATACCTGATTATGAAGGAGGCATATTCCGAATATGGATAAGGCAGTGACACCCTTTTGCATCCTTGCTTTGAAACCTCCAAGGGTCCATCAGTTGGCAATGTGAATTATGCCCTGGCAGAGATGGCATCCCTTCCTGAAGGAAAGTTTTCTCCAGCTGTAGGAAGCCCAGTTATCTCAGCAATCCGTTCCTCAGTAACGGCTACTATTAAACCCCATACTGTAGCCTCTCCCTCGGAAAGAGTTCTCAAAAATTCACCAACAACTTCCTCATCAAAGGAATCAATACTCAGAAAGTAATTCAGCCATCCGCACATACTGAATGCCTGAACTATTTGAGGGTCTTGTGTTAAGGCCTCATGAGCTGCTAGTTCATGTCTTACTAGCTGACCACCCATATTCACAACTGTTTCTACTAAAACACCTGAAACTCAACCTCTTCTGAATATTTGAAAAACACTTTTCTTTGCTCTGTTTCTTTCTTTTCGGCTTCTTTACCTTTTTACTTTACCAAGAATGATATAAAAGACAATTGCATGCAATAATTTTTAGGAACTACTTAATTAAGCAGTTAACTTGCTAATCAAGGAAAAACACGCATTCATTTGGCGGCAAGTAAGATAAAAATTGTCTTTAATAGACGTGGCAATGGCAAATAAAAAGAATTTGAAATAGGTTATCCCTGCCCCCTACTTAAGATTTGGCATGTGTACACACATGTGTGAAAGGATAGGCGAGGAACTGGTAGTAATGACTGATAGACATATTGTAATAAATGAATAAATAAAATAAATGAATGATGTGACAAATAAATAGAATATCACATACCTTGTAATTAATGCTCGTGGATGTTGGGAGATATCACAACACAACCGAAAATGACTGCTTGAAAAGAAACCATAAATGAAGGTGGTACGACAGGTGGGTGACATGGATGGGTGACATAGAAAAGAAAAATGGAATGAGTGAATGATGGTGATGGATGGTGATGGGGAAAGTGGATTTTGTAAAAAGAAAACCTTTATTATGGGCGTACAATATCATTTTAAAGAGATGCTGCAGGAAGAAGATCGAAGCCTTTTACTGCATGAAGATCACTGGCCGTAGGGGAAACAAACTACTTCATAAATTCTTCTTTGGAAGCCGGCTTATGGTACAACCGAAGACGGTGTCCATTAACCAATAGCTTGAATTAGATAGGATCTATCGTGGCCAACTGAACTGAACCAATATCAAATACATTTTCTATTTCATACGAACCAAGCCATCTTGTTGTAAGTTTACCTTTATTTTCTCTAGACCTGGAGTCATAGAGCAGTGCCCAATCTCCGACAGAGAATTTCTTTGTTTTGATATGGTGATCATGCCATTTCTTCCTTTTTTGTTGTACTGCTTCAGTATGCTGTAGGGCAGCTTTCCGTATCTCATCTAATGCATTCAACTAGAGGAGGCGTTCCTTTTGAGCTTCAGAAAGATCAATGTTTAACTGAAGAGCAGTCCTTAAGGTCTTATGTTCAAACTCAATTGGCAACATGACATTTTTTCCATAAAGTAACTCAAAAGGGGTAAACCCTGTAGTTGTTTTCCATGTTGTCCTATAGGCCCAGACTACTTCTGGGAAATGATTGATCCAATCTTTCTTGTGTAACTGTACTATTTTTGTAAGGATGGCCTCCAATTCTTTGTTGGTAACCTCAACTTGACCATTGGCTTGAGGGTGATATGGGCTTGACTTTCTGTGCCTGATCTTATAATCATTCATCAACGCAGTGATTAATGTTGATCTAAACTGAGCTCCTTGATTAGTATCAAGTTCCCTTGGAACTCCAAATCTAGTAAAAATTTGCTCATACAGGAATTCAACAACTTTATTATCATGCGCATGTGTCATTGCCTTCACTTCCACCCATTTGGTTACATAATTAGTGCAAACCAAAATGTATGACTTCCCATTTGATGGAGGATCAATAGGCCCAACAAAATCCATACCCCACTTGTCAAAGGGGGTGACTACCACTTGAGGATGCAGAGGCATTTCATCAAACTTTATTGGTCACCCCATTCATTGACATCTATCACATTTTTTGGTATAAGCTACAACATCCTAGTGTAGAGTGGGCCAATAGTACCTTATGTTAAGTACTTTCATTGATGTTCTCTTAGATGCAAAGTTCCCACCACATGGTTCATCATGACAAGCATGCAAAATGTCATAGGTCTCATCTTCCCTAACACACCTTCTCATGACTTGATCTGGTCAGATATAGAATAAACAGTCTGCTATCCAAGAAAAGTTAAAACTCTTCTCAATCAACAACTTTTTGTCCTTTGGTGAGAAGTGAGCTGGAATCCTATTAGCTGCTAAGTAATTTGCAATATTTGCATACCATGGAGTTCGAGCAATGATATAAAATAGATGTTCATCAGGAAAGCTATCATCAATTACCCCAGGGGTGGCAGGTGTAGTTGTTTGAAGTCTTGATAAGAAATCATCTACCACATTAGCCTTGCCTGGTTTATGAATAACTGTGATATCAAATTCCTGCAACAACAGGATCCATCTTGCTAACCTACCAGATATGGTAGGTTTATTCATGAGGTATCTTATTGCTGCATGGTTTGTATGAACAAATATTTGGTAACTAGTGACATAATGCAAAAACTTGTTCAGGGCATACACAACTGCTAGTAATTCTTTCTCTATGATAGTATAGTTTAACTCAAGGCCTTGAAGGTTTTTTCTAATGAAATATATGGCATGCTCTATGGAATTCTCTTTCTGACCTAAAACTGCTCCTATGGCATAATCAGAAGCATCTGTGTGTATATGAAATGGAAAACTCCACTTAGGTCCTTGAAGAATAGGTGCCTAAGTAGGTAATTTCTTAAGCTGCTGAAAAGATTTGTCATAGGCCTCAGTCCAGTGAAATTTAGAATCCTTAGTCAATAAGGCATACAATGGACTGGCTATTTTGCTGAAATCTTTGATAAATCTTCTATAATATCCAGCATGTCCTAAGAAGCTTCTAACATCCTTTTATTTTATAGGTGTTGGCAAGGTTAGAATAACTTTAATTTTTGTAGGATCAACTTGAATTCTAGTTTGAGAGATATGATGGCCTAAAACAATGCCTTCTTGCATCATCATGAAACACTTCTCACAATTCAAAGACAAATTATGCTCCTTACATCTTTTCAACACTTTCTCTAAATTTGCTAATACTTCTTCATAAGTAATGCCATAAGTGGTGAATTCATCCATGTAAATCTCCATAGAATCATTAGAAATGTCAGCAAAAATACTAATTACTGCTCTTTGAAATGTGGCAGGAGCATTACATAGGACAAAAGGTAGGACAGAGTAAGCAAAAGTTCCCCATGGACAAGTAAAAGTTGTTTTGTCTTGATCACCAGGGGCAATTTTAATTTGATTGTACCCACTATATCCAACCAAGAAGGAGAAATACTTTTTACCAAACAAGGAGTCCAGCACTTGATCGACAAATGGCAGTGGAAAGTGATCCTTTTTAGTTGCAGTATTCAACTCCCTATAGTCTACACAAACTCTTCATTTTTTATTTTTTTTAGGAACAATTACCAGCGGAGATACCCATTGACTGTCTTAAATAGGGTAGATGAAACTAGAATCAAGCAATTTTTGGAGCTCATTTTTAACTATTTCCCTGAGTGTTGGGTTTATCCTTCTTTGAGGCTACCTAACAAGTGAACAATCTTCCTTAATGTAGATCCTACGAGTACAGAGCTGAGGATCTATTCCCTTCATATCCCCATAGTCCCATGCAAAAAAATTGTGACCAGGAAAATTTGTTGAGCTTGAGGCAGCATATTATTGATATTCAGATAGTGGCCTGGGGACAACTCAATTTGGTTGGTAAGATCATTAATGGAGTCTACTGAAAAAGGTGGTGTCTGTATTTCTTGAGGAAGCAAATAAACTGTATGGATTTTAAATGGTAGGCTCTCAAGGCTCAGTTGCTGCAAGAAAGTTTACAGAGGATAGTTATCGGGTACAGATGGGCTACTCATATCAAAATTGGACAGCAAAATTTGGAAAAGTAGGTCATCCTCACTCTAAAGTTTAGAAAATGGATTAGTTTGTAGCATCATTAACTGGGCCAATGAGTTGAAATCTTTAGTTTCCTCTCCTAAGTCTAGCCAAATTGGTTTAGACAAGTTTGGCTGAGGCTGGGTAGGTGGGTATAGAGTCGATTTCTTCGTTGACTGACCATTAGAGATTGTCATGTCTCTAGAATGGTATCCTATAAAGGCATCAACTGTGGCTAACCTTGGTCTACCTAGGATGATAGGATACCCCCCCAAAGTTTCCTTAGTGGATAATATGGTGAAATCTGCAGGGTATTCCCATGACTCAAGATTGACAATTATATCTTCCACCAGGCCGTTAGGTGTTACAGTGGAATTGTTAGCAAGCTACAGGACGGTGGGTGTAGACCTAATGGTTAGGATATTCAAATACTCCATAGTATGCTTGGTCATTACATTGATGGCTGCATCTAGGTCAATCAAAACATTCTTTACCAGTTGGCCATTAATATTTATTTGTACCACAGGACTTCTAGGGTCAGCATATTTTGGCATAACTACCTTTCCTAACATAATATCTGTCAATTTTCCAAGAACATGGATAGTTTGGGGATCCTTTTTCTTTCTTCCAGGTTTCTTCAAACAAGCCTCCTTAATGGCTTTTCCATAAATTGGGACATCTTTTATGGCTTGAAAGAGGGGAATTTGGATGTGTACATTCTTTAGCTGATCCAAAATATCAAAGGTAGACTCTTCCATGGACTTGGGTGTAGTGACTTGCAATCTCTGAGGAAAAGGTGGTTTGGCTTGATGCTGCAGGAAGGTCTCCTTAGAAACAGTATCTGACATAGGTATATTGGTTGTAGGATTAGCAGGTTGTTCATAGACAAAGTCTAATATCTCAGTAATTACTAGAGGCTGCGGAGTAGGGAGTGTGGTGCCAGACCTTAGATGGATATCATTGATATGCAAAGCATAAGCTGGATAATGATTAACTTCTACAATTTACATAAGTTGTTGTTGCTGCTGCTTATTATTAGGATTTGGCAATGGTTGAGCAAGCATAGGCGTTTGTTTTGGAGGGCCAGTATTTGAAGGAGATGTTGTAGGAGGTGGCATGAGAGCCAGAGGTTGTGGCTGCAGAAATCCAAGGGATTGGATCTACCATTGTTGAGAGTTTCTCCACTAAGGATTCTGCTGCCAATTACCTTGGGGCGGAATCCATTGTCCCTGTGGTTGCTGCCAACCTCCTTGAGGAGATTGCCATTGTGGACTCTTATAGCTAGGCCATTGTGATTGAGAGATATTCCAAGGTGGTGATGGGTCATATGTAGGTTGCCATTGGTTATTATAATTAGAGTAAGGATTACCAAAAGTCAAAGGGTCTTGAGGCATACCTTATCTTTGAGCCCATGGGTGCCTTTGTGCAACATAGAATACTTGGTCGTCATCACCCTCAATTGGCCTAAAGTCAGTAGCTAATTGCTTAGCCTCCATATTAGCCACCATCTTACATCTACAGTCATGCTTCTTTTGTCGGCAATGTGGACAGAACTCGGCCAAGATTGCTTCAGCTTCCTTATGTTTCTTCTGCACTTGCATAGTATCCAACTATGTAGCCATACTGTTGATGATATCCTGCTTGAAATCAAATAGAAATTTTGAAATCTCCATCCATGAAACTCCATTAGTAGAGGATTTTCCCACTGTGGCCTGATGACCTCGTCCCTTTTTGACATTTGCCCGAGAGTAGTTGCGACATATGGACTTAATATCATCCCAAGGAACTTGGTTTATACCTCCTCCTCCCATCAAATCCAGAGCATTGGTACGGGAATCATTGATTCCCCTTAGAAAAAATAATTTCTGAGATTCTTCATTGAGAGTATGGTCTGAATTCTTCTTCTTGATATATAGTCTTCTAGGCTTTCATCCTCCTTCTATTGAATTCGAAATATATCATCACCTTTACTACCACTCTTACAATATTCTTTGTATTTCCCTAGAAATTTTGTTTGCATGATTGCCCAACTATCGACAGAGGATGTCAAATTCAAACAAGAAAGTGTCTAGGTCCTCTATAACTAGCCCATAGAACTTGGGAAGTAATGAAGAAGGAATATTTTTGAGGTTAGCATTATCTTGCTGGTCGATGATAGGGAATTGAAAAGCAGGAGGTAGATTAGGTGGATTTTGTGCCATATTTTCCTGATAGAGTATCAAAGTAAATGGATTTTCTTGAGGTTCCTCATCAGATAGGGCAAAGGGAAATTCAGCCAGTAGGTCTTCAGCAACAACAAATGGATTGATATCTTGGTCACCCCGTTCCTCAAATAGATTGTAAGCTGGTTCAAAACCGTTGTCGATGAATGGAGGGTTTGGTAGGAATCTTCCTAGAGCGTCTCTTCTTCTATGCATGTAATGAACTTAACTGAAATGAAGGATTTCTAAAATTCTTGAATACTAAAACTACTGCTAAAAATGGTTAGGACATGTTCTCAGCTTGACACCATCCCCGACAACGGTGCCAAAAATGGTTGTCGCCCACAAAAGGATATAAAAGTCATGGAAAATCCTACCCTAGGAATTGGACATTCCAGTAGGTGACTAACATCTTCTCATTGTCGTTCATTTACTTGTTAAACTAGGGAACATATACTTGAAATGGAGTGGCATTGTATGTGCACTAAGAACCGGTTTTAGCCACAACTTACTAGAAATAAATGCTTGAAAGAAATTCTAACTCTGATGCAGAAACGTAAGGGAAAGATTTATTAACTTAAGCATAAATTAATTAAAGCAGGAATCATAATAACCATTATTGAGAAACAAAATATGAATTGGCCTTATGCTGCAGGAACAGACACAGGGATGGATTCCTTATGCTGCAGGAACAATATAAGACTGAGTTTGCACTAAAAACTTACTAGAATGAAATTCTAACAGATAAATAATAGGAAGTAAACAACTAACTATGGATACTCACTAAGTGGGCCCCCTTAGCAAGCATCAACCAATTTATGCAAGAGTTGAACTCAAAACTTCATTAGCTTTTTATTCATGAACTTGGAATCACATACATGGTTGTTCTGCTTGTAAGAAAACTTAACACAAAGCTCTGCTTTTCATTATAATAGTAATCTCAATACACTTTGTTCTATCTCTACTCTCTAGTCTAGCCTAATCTCTTCTAAAATCATCCCGTTCACTCACACAAGAGGAACAATTATTTAAAGAGAAACAACTAACTAACTAACTAACTAACAGAGAAATATGCGGATATAAATGCCTCCTGAGGCTAAGGAATAGACTTCATAAATGCAAGTTTATCTACTCAATAGATTCAGAGGGAATCTAGAACTCCACTCTTCTTATATTGATGATCAATTCGGTTTCTTCCCAATGACCCAGACAAAGAATCCTCGCTTGAAATGACTCCTTCGATGGTGTGCTGGAAACGACTTTTCCACAAGGCCATGTTTTGTTGTGCATTGAATCGTTCATACCAATTTTAACAACCTATAGAACACATGACAACAGAGGAAAAAGAAGACATGGACACATAATAACACGATACTCATCATTAATCACACGCATCAAATTCATCTTACTTATCCAAAAACTACATATATCGTATCAATCAATTGAGAGGTCAAAACAGGGTAATGAACATACACATACTAAGATATTAGGCTGTAGGAATATAGGAATGCTTGTCATAGAATACTACCCATTAACATGAAAATTTTATAACCACAGAGTTTAAAACATCCATAAAAAAGAGCAAGGGCTTTTAAAACTATAACATGATATCCAAATTATAAACATATTTTGGGCTCATCAATCATTTGAAAGCTATAGATGTTTTTCAATCAGCCTATCAATCAGGACTTTAGTTGTAGTTCAAATAAAAATCAATAACGATTATTTATTAAATTCAAAGTAAAGCATAATTTATATTGGTGGAAATCTGAGAATCTCCTTTAAAAACTCTTTTCATTTCATCAATTTTGGGTAAAAAAAAAGTCATCAGCCACATCTAGGCCATCATATCACTTACATATCGCCACTTTTTGGCCCATCATGATCCTAAACATGCCCACTACCATTGAGTTGGACTTTCATCAACAACTCGATTTTTATTATAGTGTGTTGGAATCCTTGGCTTTAGGTGTTCCCTCTTAGGTCATTCCCGTAGGGTGAGTACTTTTTCCCACTACGACAGGCCTTCTAAAGGATTTAAAAAAGCGTAAATTGTATGAGAATAAAAGATGAGTTTGGAATTTTGATCACCTCATTAAGGGGAAAGCATAAGCCTATCACCACACAAGCACAGTAACCAATGCTCAATTTTTAAGCCCAAAAGACAATTTTCTATTCTAGGTGAAGATATTGCTTCACAAAAGTCATGATGTTAATTTTAACTGATATAGAAAATTTATGATGACTACCCTAGGATTGGTTCCTTTTAGTCCAAATGTAGCAAAATAAATTTATGGCCACGATCACGTCGGATGCAGACAAGAAATTACAGAAGCGCTAAAACAAATTGCATAAATGTTATTTAATTCATCAGAAGCGTTGCATAATTTGGAAGCCCTACAAAATTTGGTAGAAGCGTTGTAGAAATAAGCCGAAGTGTTAAAATAGAATTGGACCTAGAACTGTCAAGCTTCCTTACAGATTTGGGTGGAAGTGCTAAAATAGATTGCAAAAGCGCTAGAACTTTTTGTGGAAGCACTAAAACTTTCGATGGAAGCACTGTAGAATCCCTCGATCGCGCTAAAAGAAAACATGCATGTATCCTGTATGAACACTTTTCAGAAAAAAATGTTAAAATATGGGGTTAGAGGCCCCATGGTGGGCACCAATTTGTAAGTGTGAAATAAGTAAATAAGTAAAAAAACTAAAAACACTTCTTAATGAAACATTATATCAAGATTTAACAACAATTAACTAATTTAAAGCACAAAAAACTTGAAAGCGTCTCATTGTTTCCTATTTCCAAAGATTTATTAAATCATAGATGGCTCTCATATTTGGTAAGCACTGTGATTGTTAAAATTCCAATCTAGAGAATGGAATGATGCTAAATGCAATGATCTACTTCTATATGGTGATTTCTAAATGATATTGATGCTACTGTAAACTATGTTGACATAAAAATTGATTGATGGAAGCTACAGTAATCTACGATGCAGCCATGATATTGATTTTATAGTTGCTATGATTGTTATTTCTAAATTATTTTATGTTGAATTGCTTGAATGCTAAGATGTTTGATTTCTTTTCCCTACAGAGTAAGTTTGCACAAAGATGAGAGATACATTTCTTGTGGAGAGAGGCTATATTTATAGATTTCCCAGTAGTAGATTTGTGAAGAGGTAGCACATCAAAGGCTTGGATTCAATTTGGAGAATTGAATGGTAAGAGATTGAGAAGCTTGAGTTGATCATGGGAATGGTTTCTCCCCACGAAAACATCATGCCAGATGATAGGAAGAATCAGAGGAAGGATATTGAGAGATTGATTCCAATTTGTCTCCAAAGCTTTCCCCTCAAATGCTAGTTGAATTAAATTGGATATTTTATATTTAATTTTGTAGGTGGGTGAATAGAGGAAATTTTCCTTTATGCCTTTATTTGAATATTTTGGTTTATTCAAATTAGTAAAAAGGGGATAAATAATTTAATAAAACAAACTACAAAATTTGTTTATTAAATAAATATAGAAGGGATATGATAATTAAACAACAAAGTATTTAACCTTGTTTAATTAATTAAGATTGAATGATGTGATAGTTAAATAACACAAACTATTGAAGTTTTATATTTAATTAAAATTGAAGAATAGAAGAATTAGAATGTGATTTATTTAAATAAATATTTCTATTTATTTAATAGTAGATGAATTTAATTATGATAATTAAATAAAACAAAGTGGAATTTGTTTATTTAATTAAGACGAAAATAATAGAATAAAGATTGAAGAATTTAAGATGAACTATATAAATAAATATTTATATTTATTTAATAGTAGATGAAATAAAGGTTAATTAATCAAATAAATTATCATATTTAATTAATTATATTCGTCAGACCATTTTTAGGTGTATACAATTTGAACTCACCTTGTACACTTTCACCTTGAATTTGTTACACCAACTTCTTCGTTCAAAAGCTTTGTGTGCTCTTCTTTTCACAATTTCTCCTTCAATAGCTTAAATCTACAAATGATATGTTTTGTTGACAATACCTTCACTGAATACAATAATATTTTATGGAATTGTTTTTTTCCAGTTGCTGTGAAATATTTATCTTCTATTTGCAATAATTTTTTAAATTTTCCTTAGTTATTTTCACTTCTTAGAAAACATTGACCTTTTCTTTTTTCTTATTTCTAGTTAGATGGCTCAAGATCTTTGGTTGTGCTACCTACATTCAAAAAACAATGATTTCTTCAACAAACTGCTTTCTTTGATAGCAAATTTTTCCTTATGAAATCCTCCTTTTGAAATCAACAACTGACTGTTCTTGTCTTCTTCACATAACTACATTGAATTACTTGGTTGGTGATTTAAGATCTACATTGATATGACTTCAATCACAATCCTCCTCAATTATGGCTTTATTCCTCCCAGGAAGCTCCAAAAACTTGAGAAGCGATCAAAACATCTTCAACAACTTCGTTGGATGGAAATAACGGTCCTCTTTACTTTTGTTTTGATCCAATTCTTGATTCCTAGGTAGCGATTTAAATCTTCAATCAGAAAACAAATTATAGTTACAATACCTTAGATATACTCTTTTGTCTTATTTTCTAGCTACATTCTTCAACCAGCGATCCCCAAAAAACAAACAGCTTCAAAACAAAACTATGATATCCTTTTCTATTTTCTTGAATGGTTAACACTGCAATTAAAATATCAACAATTTCTTCAAACTAGCAGTTGCATTCTTTTCTCCCAATCTACAATTTTCAGATCTCCAATCAAAACTTGATCTCAAAAACACTTTGATGCCCATGATCTTATTGATCTGATACCAAATTGTAGATTATTTGAAACACATGAAAAGAGAAAACAAAGAAAAAATAATAAACATAGAATTATTTAACACAAACACATATTAACCTTTATTATTTCTCCGATGATTAAATCAACTACATATAACCTCTCTTTATAGAGGTTTTTCATTACAATTCTTTCTACATGCAAATTCTATATTTCTCATGAATTTAGCATGCATAACTTAGACCACCTAAAAATAGGACTCTAAATATATCACCAAACATGCATTTATTCATGCAATCTAACAGTCTTAAAATAAAGCTACAAATTGGAATAAACGAGGTGAATTACATGGTAGTGAGGTGCATACATCACTTCCCAACAATTTTGGGTAAATAGTAAGTTCATGGCATCCGATTATGCTAAGAAATTCAAATATTTGCATGCAAAAGGAATAAAAAAAAGGTACTCTACCTTTTTGTTAATATGGATCAATTTGGTCCATTTTGAGCTTACTTGCCCCAAATTTCTATCAATCAATATTTTTGAAAGGGGGAAAGCATTGAGTTAGTGATATTAGCATTTGCAAGGGGAATGTCAAAAAGGAGAAACATCCAAAGGAATTTTAGTATTGTGTTCTTTATACTCCCAAGGAGAAGCATTTTGGCATTGTTCCTCTTGAAGCCATGGCATTTCAAAAGCCAGTTCTTGCTTGCAATAGTGGTGGTTTGTTGGAGAGAATTAAACATAATATCATCGTTTTCCTATGTGAGCCAACACCTCATTACTTTTCTTTTGCAATGGTTGTTTTAAATTTATCCAGCCATGGCCTCCAACGAAGGTGAGAAAACGAAAAATATTTGGATATATTTGATAAACACCATGAGATCAAATTTTGCAAGGATCAATATTATTTAGACAAGAAAGGGGAAACTGCTTCATCGAGCTTTGTTGTTCACAAAACTCCCTTGAATATGTAGCTACTGGGGCCACATTTAGAAGCAAGTTTATCTTGGAGATCACCAATAGTGATTCAAGGTGACAAATAAAATGAGTCTAAGCACTTCAAAGGAGTCAAGACCACATTCTTGTGGATTATAACACTTGGTCAACTTCAAAGAGGGTATACTATGGTTTCCATAGGTAAATTTGATTTTTTTTAGATGTTAAAGGTCATTCCATAGTTCAAGCCATTCATGGAGCTATACCAATGGGAAGGGATGTTATGGACAAGAGTGGAGAAAATATCCATACAATCGAAGTTCTTCAGGTAAGACACATGATCTCCATCTTTCAAGAGTTTAACTCTTATGCTGCTAAACATTCTTTCTTCATGCAAAATACCTTTACTAGGAAAATAGGAACTTGGCTCAAGGCCTTGATCTGGTATTTTTGCATATCCATGAAATGTGAAGTTATGAATTTTATGGGAGCAATTCCAAGTGTCTTACTCAATAATATATTAAATCTAGTGGCTATATTATTATGAATTTGGTAGCCGCAAAGAAAGAGATTGTCTCACATTTACATCAAACATTGAAACCTGTGAGGCATACTACGAGATCAACATCTGCTTTAGCGGTAGCAATGGAGGGAAGTAGATGTGAGCATGATATGGGTAAGTTTGGAAATTATTCAAGTAGTACCAATTTTATAGTCTCTATATGTCCTCGGGAATTTCAAATAGGAAAATTCTATCATCTTGAGTGAGGGTTTTATTTGAATTATTTTCTTTTGAGTACTACAAACAGTTTTAACTAGATAATAATTAAATTAGTTATTGATGTTTGACTTTATGATAAAAAATAAGATATAAAAGTTTTTATAATATTCAGTTCTACAACAAGAATATAGTTATTATGTTGAAATGTTAAAGGGAATTCAACATATTTGTTCTAATAATCTAGTTATATAATTTAATCTTAGAGTCGATTAGTTAATGGAGATTAAATTTTGTTCTTTTCAGCATTGGGAAAATATACTTTTCCCTTGAATGTGCATTAAGTATTGCATTTAGTGGAGAAATATCATTTAAGGAGAATTATAATCATAAATGTATCTTCTTCAAACCAATATTTACTAAGATCATTACAACTTGGGCTTACAAACACTAATTTTTTTGTAGTTTATTGTATTGGGATCATCATTCACCCTCATTATTCTCCAATGCGTTTAGTCTTGGTGTTATTTTTATATGGCCCTACCAAATGCATTTTCATCAAAACCCTAATTAGTTCTACATGGAGATATTTCTACCCTATTTCTACATCCACAAATAAAGTAGAAAGAGGGTGTAATTTATCTATATATGCAGGATTATTTTAGATTTCCAAGAAGTTGGTTTTTTGAGATAGTTCCTAATGTTGTGGTTTTTAGGTTACTACACTAGGGGCTTAATTCTCTCACTGGTAAATGCTATATATCCTCTATATTATCCTTTTGGGTATCTTTCTTCATATGTTATAATTTACTTTTCTATACTTTAGCTTGCATATGCATGTAATGTCATACAACCACTAAAGTGGTGCCTAAATGTATTTTCATAAATTGTGCTCCTTAAGGGTGAAAGCATAATTTCATGTTTTATTTGGGGATTTCTTTGGTGTCACTCCCTTATTTTATTTTAGAACCACTTTCTAGCCCCATATTTTCCCTTCAACCCAAAAAAATATGTGCCAATAGGGTGAGTGTAGGATCATGGGGGTCCAAAAAGTGGCTGACGATCTTTTTTATCCAAATTTGATGAAATGAAAAGGGTTTATGGAGAAAATCGCCAGCTTTCCAAAAATATAAGATATGCCTTATTTGGAATTTAATAGATAATTATTATTGATCTTATACATACAGTTTGACTAATGTCCTAATTGATAGGTTGATTGAAAAACATCTATAATTCTTAAACGATTTCACATTTTTTTAATTTGAAAGATGTAAAACATTTTATGCTTCCCATACTATAGGATAAAAAAAGGAAAATTTGGATTTCATAAATTTGACCAAGTTATAGTGGTTGGACAAACAAGATTTAATATTTAAAAAAAATAATAATAACTAATTATTTACTTGCAAAAAAATTACAAAACAAATGTGGTACATATGGACATGTGTCCTATACTTATATTGAAAATTTCAAATAAATATATTATTTTTTTCTTGTACTTAGGTTGGTAAGAGATACAGCTACTTTTTTATTTTTTCTTCAAAATTTAGTACTACTACATTAAAATTTCAAATTTTCACTAAATAGATTTACTTTTTTTCCAAAAAAGGAATATTATCTTAGAAACTACATTCAATTTGCTACAAAAAAATTTCTTACATATTTTTCAAACTATGTTAATAACTTATTCAAATTTTTATGTCAAGTTGCCTAACTTTGTTTTCTGAATTTTGATTGCCACTTAAGGGCCTAGTTTGGACCCCCATGATCCTGCACTGACCCAATACTATCCAAAATGAATCTTCTTGATCACATATCATAATTTTAACCTTGAAAAACACTCATTTTATAGATAAATCATGATTAAAGAGAACCTAAATTCAAGGACCACACTTTAATGTGTTCTAGATAGGGGTGAGGGCACCCTATTCCAAGTATTTTTCTTGATAAATTAGATCTCTAATTCATGTTGATCTTTAATTAATGTGACATGAATATAATTTCAATATTTGGCAATAAATTAATCCCAAAAATTTAAAAATAAATGAGTAGGCCTACACTTTAATTTATTACTATGTTCCACCATATAAACATGAATTATTATTTCAAAAAGTAGGCAATCATAATTACATCAAAACTCTACCAAAAATTATATCCTATTTTACAAAATTTCAAGCTATTTTTCATATTTGATCAAGTTTATTATAATGAATAGAGTTTAATAGAAATGGAAGGAAAATTTGGAAACTAGGGTTTTTGGATATCTTTTTCTTCTTTCAAGCATATAATGACATGATTTTTAGCATGTTCTCATCTTTAGAATTTAATTTCCTTGATGCCCTAAGCGGGGTATTTTAGTATTTTTATTTTCCCTTGATTATTTTACTTTCTCTTGGGTTGATCTTGATTGTGTCATTTAGGAATCTTTCTCTAACACACTTGAGTAGGGTTTTATCATTTATTTTTATTTTTATATCTCATTATAGTCTTAGACACACTTAAGGTTCATAGCACACACTTCAACAATCAAGAAATAACTGAAGAGGTATCCTGCTGAACAAATGTGATCTCAACAGGAGGAAGAGGTGTAGAAGTCTCAACACTAGTCTCATGAACAGATGGAAGAACACATAAGTTCAAGTGACCGAACTTCTCCTCAGATACTGCATGCTCTCTTGTAGAAAGAGATGGAGATGGTGGACCAAAGTGTGTGAATGCATACAATCGGGAAGAATGATCAACTGTCCCTGTTGCAACAATGTTGCCAGTCTGAATGTCTCTGATGTGCACTGAATCAGGTGTGAACTCAACTGTCTTCCCTGTCCCACTGTGAGCAATCTGATAGATGGAGAGAAGGTTAGTGGACAAAGATGGAACACATAGTACATCATTGAATGTACCATCATCAATATCGATAGAACCTTTCCCACATACACTCATATAAGTGTTATTACCCATCAATATGTGTGGTGAGGACACAGCCTCGAAAGATGAGAACATGTCCTGAGAAGATGCCATATGGTGTGAAGCACCTGAATCCAGTAGCCATCTAGATGAATGTGAACTGGTGGTTGCACATAATGCATGACCCTTATGTGGGGCCTGTCCATCTATCTGGAATGATGGTGAAGAAGAAGACCCGCCTGAAGTAGATGAAGAAGAGTGATGAATATGGTTCTTCTCAAGAAGAGCTGTCAAATCTGAAACCTGTTTTGCATATCCATCTATCTTCTTCTCATAACACTTGGACTCATCATGTCCTAGCTTAGTGCAATAAGCACACTTAGGTCTATCTTTCTTCGATGATTCCCCCTTAGGAGAAGGTGAATCAGAAGTCTTCTGTGAACTAGAATCCTTCCAATGCTCTGTGGTCTGTGGTTTTTAAATTTTTTTTTCGGATTGCGTGTCGTACCAGGCCGTACGACCCAGAAATGAATTTTTTTTTGCCTCCCGGAGTCACTGTGTCCGATTTCGACGATTTGACAGTCGATTTAGGGGTTTTTGGGCGCTCTGAATGCGATGGTGAGGTCCGTTTGGGTTGAAATTGCTCCAAAATTGCAGGTACGCTCTGGATCAGGAACCCTCAAAAAAACATCAAACCCTCGTAGATCTAACACCGTGAAGCCAAATTTGATGAATTTTATATCAAAATAGGGGTTTTTGGATGCTGCGAGCTCAACGGTGAGGTCCGTTTGAGCTCAAAGTGCACCAAAAAAATAAACCCCCTATTCCAAATAAAAACTAGAAAACAAACACAGATCTGATGCAACCAAACCTAGATATCTAATCCTTTCAAAAACTGAACAAGCTGCAGCAGATCTGGCTCTGATACCATGTAGGATTTGAGAAATGCAAATCCACAGACCCCGATTAATACCTGCATGCAAAAGACTTGTCACAGAGAAAGAGACAGATCAAGACAAGGGTTTGGCTCTCACAATATGCAAGATGTATTCCAGAAAAATGAAATAGAGCATAAATAAAATACAAGAGATCGATCCTTATAAAAGGAGATCAAAACCTAAAAGGAAAACCTAACCCTAAAGGTGAGTGCATTTAATAATTAATATTAATTATTAAATGACTAATATGTGTGCAAGGCGAAATCTTAAGAGGAGAGTAAAGTTAATTAATTACTTTACTCTAACAAAAACATCTCAGATGGCTTCATTTTTTGCCACATTTATATAATCTTGTTCCCCTTCTTGGTATTGATAGTAAGAAATTTGCATGGAATTGCTAGAGGGATCATGTCTTAGGAGTTATTTCAATGCATATTGATAATGCCACTTTGAATGTTATTGATCATTTTGAGTGTCCTCATATTCTTTGGACTAAAATTTGGGAAATACATGGAGATCTTGATAATTAGCTATTCCCAGATAATCCTATAAGAGAGGGGGACCAACCATTGCAAGGCCCCAAGTCATGAAAGGCGAAGAGCGGAAAGGCTGCCCTAACTTACCTCAGTTTAGAGGAATGTTAGGATAGGAGGGATGAGAATGATGAGGACTAGGTGTCCTTCAATCACTCTGCAACCTTGAAAGTTGAAGGGAGAATAGACGAGTCACCTTTTAAGGTCAACTCTGCACCTCAGGTGGCTCTCTGTCAAAGGACAGAAGCACGGTTCTAGAATGACAACATGGCATGCTAACGTCTCATAGGCACGTTGGTGTCTGTACAACCAGAAAACTAGAGACACGAGGTTGGACTCGAAAAGAGGGACTAACAGACAAGTTTAGAAGTTATGGGAGGGTAAGTGTAATAAGTTGGGTCCACAAAGAGGGGAGGTTTCGGCCAAAAAAAAAAATCTAGTAGAAAATGTGTACATGTTATTAAAAAATGCGTATAAGTTATGCATCAGGTACTCAAGCCTAAAAAAATGTGTATGCACTAAAAAATGCGTACACGTTATATAACACATATGCATTTTATAACATGTACAAGTCATTTATTTTAAAAAAATGCTTTTTAGAAACGGGTACCCGTTTTAAAATGCGTTCGTCTTTTGAAAATAAAAATGTATACGCATTTTAAAATGCATACGCTTTTTTCTTTTCAAAACATATACGCGTTTTAAAATGGGTACCCATTTCCAAAAATCATTTTTTTAAAAATAATCAAATAAATAAAGAACACATGCGTTTTGTAACTTGTACGCGTTTTTAAAAACACATAGGTGTTATTAAAATTTTGAATCTCCAACCCACATGTAGCCTTGGTTTTAGGCTCAGGAAAGGCTTGGCAATCCGACCCTTAGCCTTTGACCTGCAACTAAAAAACTAAGGTAGATTGAAGAACAATGTCCAACTTTGGAAATATAGTTGATGGACTTTTTTTTTTAAATCAAGCTATAAAATTAAAACCCATTAGAGAACACGATGTCTAGTTTCCAAATATATAATTTTTATTAATATTGGATTATATTTGTTAGTTTTTAATCAACTTCTAAGGAAACTAGTCCTTAAACTTGAAATATCAGGTTGTTTTTGTTTTTTTAATAACTTTCTTTTTGTTAAGTTTCTTGTAAAAAAAATTATATGGCATCAATCTTCAGACAATTCTCTACACAATTAAAAAAAAATTCAAAAAGTGTTTAGATTAGGTCCAATTATGCTATCTGTACACGTTGATTTTTAAAAACAACAATTAAGACCAATAAAAATTCAATTAAAAAAAATATATTCAAAATTTAAAAAAAAAAAAATTCCTCATCAATCTTCATGTTGTTAGTTTTCTTTCGCCAAAATCAATTAGAAAAATAATTTTATTTGGGTCAAAAAGTGGTGTCCGTACACGTGCATGATATGGTAAAAAATTAGGGACTTTTAAAAAGTGGTTTTTATACATCTCTATCAAAATTTAATTTCTATCATTTGGGTATTTGAATACATTACATATTTGGAAACTAGATTCAAAATGCTAAATTTCATATTACTGATGTTTTCCAAGATTTATTGTTTAAGTGCCTCAAATTTTCAGTCCAAGTGTGACAAATTTTGAAAAACAGCAAAAACACTTCCACTTTTTGAGCTTTTTATGGACCCAACTTCTTGCATTAGCCCGAGAAGTGAAGAAGAATATCAAGAAGAGTGAAACGTAAAGGAGAATATGATAAATAAAGTATATTACCACAAGAGTCACGAAGATGATTTCACAGACCAATCTTCTCGCTAGTATGCTCCAAGCTCTTTTCACCTACACATAGAAAAAGGGGGAATGTTGGGGCTGTTTAGGGCCCCGCCTCAGTCAGACCCCATTTTGGTGTTTCCACCTCCACAGATAGCCAAGTTTTGCAACAATAGGAAATAATGATAAAGAAAGGAGCTACAAGCTACGTAAACACAAAAAAACTACCGACAATACTTGTTTACTTAACCAAAGGTGATAGAGATTAGAGGAGCTTACCACCTCTGTCTAAAGCACTCAAGGCTTGTGGAGGAGAAGACTGAGAGGAACTCAAGCCTTTGTTGTCATGGTGTCTATCCTATGCTCGCACTATCGGTGTGATGGAGCAATGGATAGCTATAATGGAGTGAAATTTTTTTGCTACAAAGCTTGAAAATGGATGAGAGAATGCTCAAAATGGTCTTGGTAAACTCTATTGAAGTTTTGTTGAAGAGGAAAATGGAAGAATGGATGAAGAATATGAAGGAGAGGATGAAAAATGGCCATATTCAGGTCGGCCAGGCATAGAGGGATGTCACTCTCCAACTTCCAATCAAAAATATAATGCCTTTGCAGTATCCAACCACAGGAATCTTCCAGGGACGTAATCACATCGCACGAGTGTTTGCACGCCGCACGGGTGTCCCTGATAGAAATTCTCCCACTGACACACAAAACAAGTTCCAAGTGGATGTAAGCAGTGGGATTAAGTGGAATTAAGCCTCTGCCTTAGGTTTTCTAAAGTGTTAAGGGGGGAAAATGGAATTTGTGTTAGGGGTGAAAATTCACGCTTATACATTTTTCCCCCACTTTAGCGAGCACGAGTACTGATGAGTGCTTCGGTAAAGTAGAGTAGTAAGAAGTAAAAAAGTAAGAAATGTATACCTGAACCAACGAGGAGGTAGAGGATGGTCTGGAAAACTCAGAAGTGTAGGAAAGGAATTCATAATTATGTGGAACTATGAAGCTGAAGTGCCTCACAGGCTCATAGTCCTGCAAGGGGGCTATACTTCAAGAACTCTCACATGAAAGGAACCAGGAAAGGAACCTTACAAGCTCCCAAACCTGCAAGGAAGGTATCCCCCGAGAAATATCAAATGGGGGAGATCGAGTAAAGGAGACTCTGTAGAGTCAGAGAGGGGTACATGTTTACCTATAGATAGAACATGCCAAGAAGTGACCGTGTAGGCCAATGAATGGACAGTCACACAAACTATCACTAAGTTGTAAGAATTTCAAAGAGTTCCCTTAGGAACACTTCAAAAAAGAGGGTCCACTCAAGGTATGCGTTGTTTGAAAATTTAAGTCTAGTCGGGCTGCCCCCAAGCTAGACTTAAGATGTGAAGCCAATCTAGTTGGGTTTCCCCCAAGCTAGACATGAAGATGTGAAACTAGCCTAGTCGGGCTGGCCCTGGGCTAGACATCATAAAACTCATTTGAAATATTTTGAAGGGGTCCCTTGGGAACCCAGTGTGAAAAGGAGGGGTCCACTCAAGGGACACATTGTTCAAAAGGTTACCGTCTTCTTTCTTAAATCGATTCATCGTCAAGGAATCCTTTTCGAAGGATGTTCACCTCATCAAAGAATTCAAAAGGAAGGGTGTGCCCCCATGCGAGGGGAAGACTAAGACCGTTCCCACTTCGAAGGAGGACTTCCAAGTCCTTTCTTTATGAACCCATGATGAAAGAAACATGTTACGTTAGGGTTTCAAGTTGAGAATACAATTCTAACAAAGTGTGAAGGATCTTCGAGAAAAGATTTGTTTGGCAATGAATGCATTTTCTAAAGATCATGTAATGTAGAAGTAACATTGTCACACATGAAAGGGATAACTCAAGCAAAGCAGAGAGAAATAGAAAGAGAAAAGTAAAGGAGAAAATACCAAACATAAAAGGCACAGGGGGATCTGGTTTCACAAGGTCAGATCTTCCTTTATTTATAAATAATAGGTAACCACAGTAAGAGGCAAAAGATCATCAATCCCCGACCAGATCAAGAAGAATGCAAGAAAGACAAAGTAAAATAAAAAATTGGGTCAACATGGAAGGAGGCCTCAATGCTCCCAATGTTTTGCATCATCCGCAATTTACCAAAATTCAACCACAAACATGGAGGAATGAAGATACATATAGACGAAGGTTTACAGCACGAACACCATGCTTGTATCCAAGCACCAACAGGGGTGATGAGGGTCATCTAGGAACATATAGCATGATTATGAGGGAACACATCACAACACGCACACACATATAATCTAAAGATCAAGAAGAGGGTCTCCCCCTAACATTGGTTGACCAGCAGGTCATCATCTTCCCATTCTAGATCATCGTAGGAAGGATGACGAGCTTGCAACGATGTAATGTTAAGGGAAGGAGTTGTTGATCCTCTCGCAACAAGGGCCAAGGTAGAGGGACTAGTGAGGTCTTTGTCACTCAAATCTTATGGGTCCAAGGTCAACGACTTCATGAAGATCGCTGACAGGGTCAGAACTTCATCCACCGAGTTAAACATGCACTTGATGGGACTACCATGTTTAACTTTAGTGGACGAAGGAGTTTGCACCTGAGGTTCACCGAGAGACTCAAGGGAGGCTGGAGTTGGTTCTGTCACTAGGAAAAAATAAGCCATCACAGGGCCACCTTTCAAAGGAGGTGGGCTCTTCTTACATCCCCCATTCTTGGAGGGGCCACGCTCTACCTTCTTCTTCATTGGAGGAGGTGAACTCCCTACAGACAAAGCGAGGTGGCTGGAAGGAGAAGAGGAAATGAGCACAACAAATATGACTGAAGTGTTAACCATATCCATGGGTTTTGGGAAAGATGAGACATCTGAAATGGAAGTTAGTAGGGGCGGCTCCATAGAAGGAGCGATAAACTCCTGTACCTTTCTAGGTACATGTGTTCTCACAGCGGAAGCTGAGAGAGATCCAAAGCTAGTTAGATGAGAGGAAAAAGAGGGAGAGAGGAGGACACAATAAGAGGTGTGGTCATATCTTCCTCCTTTTGCAAGGAGGCCTGCTCAGCCAGGAGAACCTTTCACCACCGCTTATGCTCACACGCAAGGCGGTTTCTACGACTCTTCAAACTGGAAGCCAGAACTTGCGAGGAGACAAAATTATTTTGCTCACCCATAGGAGTGTCCTCCATGACTTTTTCCAGTGGAAGGGAATACTTCTGGATGGGAGCAAAAGGAGTGTGTTCAAGAATGACAAGGGGAATTGACTCTAGTGCCTCAGCAGTGGGCCTCTTCTCATTAACTGTTTTAGGTACAGGAATAGTAGGAGGTCACGAAGGTCGAGACAAAGAGGACTCTCCATGGGAGACTTTTTGTCTACCATACAAAATGGGCCTAGGCTTTATGGGTAGGATAGGAAGATCAAATGCAAGATGCTTAGCCTTTCACCAAGTGGGTACCATGGGATTATGTGAGGCAGAAGTAGGTGACACCACAATAGAGTGAGAGGAAGCATGACACTGAATAGAGGAAGAGGAAGAAGGAGGACCTCATGATCGCTTATCTTCTTCCCTTCTATGCGCCTTGGCGGTGTCACTATCAGCCTTTAAGCAAGCTGTATGTGAGACAACATAAGGCGAAGGAAGGTATCTCACTTTTGGCCTAACATGCTCCTTCTTATAGTTTTGATATGTGTAATATAAGAGGTCCTTCCTAGATGAGAGAAGACCAAGAGAGGTAGGCCAAAAGTAATCCAAGGTATAGCTACCACATGCAATTGGTGGTCTATAGCCAGTGTCATGGACAATGTGTACCGAACCTCTATGAAAAAACTTCAGATACTTGTGTATAACCAAGGGAACTACATTCATAAATTCATAGATACTAGCCATGGGATACCTATCTTCACTATGAAGAGTTCAGACCCTGGGATAATGTCAAACTTGAGGCTCACATACTTAGGTCCTACAAGGACCGATAGGACAATACTTCCTATAGGAGGTACGAAAAGTCCATCGTGTGTGTGGATGGTACTTTTAGGTGCATCATACCCATCCTTCTGCAGGAAGTTAATCAACATGATCTCCTCTATTATGATATTCACTTGAGATGTCAGATCAACGAGAACACCTATTACAGTATTCCCATTTATCCTTGTAGGAATGTAAAGAGATGATGGATCTCTATTAAAACCCATCGGCAGGTCTCGTGAAGTGAAGGTTATGCTAGTACCATTATTCACAATTTTCACAAAGGGAATAGGTTGGTTTAAGAAAGAGGCCATCACACACACTAATAGTACTTCTATAGAGCCTCCTAAGGTTTACGAGATAGGACAATGACCCAATTAAGGTTCCGTTACACAATACCATTAGAACCCTCCAACTACGCTTACTAGGGGTCATAGGATGGGTTGTAAGGTAGGAGCCTTACAATAGTCACACCTACAACACTCCTAGAACATGAGGAAATGGAATTTTAGTATCATGAAACATAACAAAAATGGTTCACGTCAGGTTCACCAAAAATGTGAAAGGAAAAGACAATAGTGTTGAAAACATCTTCCTATTGCAAAATGCTTAGAGGAGAAGTGCAAAAAACCTTGCTTAACAAAATTCATACATTTGAGATGCACATTCATAGAAGAACAAGAGAGACAAAATAAGTCACACACATAGAGATAACACTAGATATACGTGGGAAAACCCTTACGAGAGAAAAACCCACCACACCAAGTAAAGTCACTTTGTATTACAGTAAATCAATTACATACCGAGTTATAGACTTCACTCTCAAATGTTAGCTCACAACAACATCCCCTTGGTTGACTTCCAATCACAGACCGTAGTTGCTTCTAATACACTCACTATTACAATGCTTGTAATGCATACAATGAATTCACTCACATCTCCAACAACCATTAGGGTAAATTAATTACTTGCTTCATCAAAAAGCTTCCTTCATCTCTAATTGGACCGCCTTGTAGCACACATCAGGCTGCCTAGCATTAAATTAGGTTACATAGAATATTGCTATATCTTCATTTTTTCAACTCCCATGTTAGAATATACATTTAATGCATAAATATCACTAACAAAAGATCAAGATTTCAGCCAATGATTGTTGATTTACAACGGCAATGTAAAATCAAAAACTGACATCATGCCAAATGTCAACACATCATTCATCCATCACTTTGACTATCACTCCAAACTGTTAGTTGTGCCTTGTCCTCCTTCCATCGTGCCACCACTAGCCATCTAGTAGACCCCCATGGTAAGGCGGTATACCGCACTACTACGCCCGAGCTTCCAGACACCCGTGGTATGGTGGTGCCACTATGCTATCGCCAAGCAAGAAAGAGACCTCTATAGTATGGTGGTACACCGCACTACCGCCAAGGAATCAAGAGACTCCTACGACAAGGAGGTAAACCGCACTATCATGCCTCTTCCACAAACACCTTGCGGTAAGGAGGTAAAGGCATGAACACAAAGGGGAAGTTCACCAAGTCTTTAATAGAGGTTCAAGCCAGAAAGTTGAGGCACATTTTTCAACAAGCTCCCACTTGATGAAGACCTACTGGCTTCCTCCAAAACTCAAACTTAAAGATGATCATAGGCCCCAAGGCCCATCGAACTAGCACACCACCTATATTTTTCTTTTCTCGCGAGCTTTGTCAATGCGTCAACGACATTCTTCAGAGTATCCACCTTTTCCAGATTAACATTTCCATCATCCACCATATCACAAACGAAATAATATTGAACATCAATGTGCTTCATCCTGACATGGAATGTGGGATTTTTTGCCAAATAAATAGGACCTTGATTGTCACAACAAATCCTAATCTTCCCTGCATTAAACCCGATATCAGAACATAAATTCCTAAGCCAAGCTTCTTCTTTGTAGGCATGTGTTGTTTTCATATACTCTGCTTCAGTAGTAGATAAAGTGACTACAACCTACCACTTGCTCATCCAACTCATTGCTCCACCAAATAACATGAAGATGTATCCACTGGTGGATCTTCTATTGTCAATGTCCCCTGCCCAATCAAAATCTACATACCCACGAATGCTTAGAGATATTTTTGATCTTGTTGAGTTGCCATGATAACATAGAGAAAACTCTGAGGTACCCTTCAAATATCTAAAGACCCTCTTCACAACATCCCAATGCGGCCTTCCTCGGTTAGCCATAAACCAACTAAGAACTCCCACTGCTTGGGAAACGTCTGGCCTAGTACAAACCATTGCATACATTAAAATACCAACACTTGCATACGATAATCTAGTCATGTCCTCCATCTCAGTAGAAGACTTTAGATAGTCTTCAATAGATAGCTTCATTCCTTGTAACATGAGAACAACTATTTTCTTGCAATCAGTCATTCCAAATCTCTCAAGGATAGTATTGATATACTTACTCTGGCTAAGCCAAATCTTTCCACCTCCTCTATCCCTTTTTATTTCCATATCCAGAATATACCTTGTTGCACCTAGATCTTTCATTTTAAACTGTGTAGACAACTGAGACTTAAGATCAGAAACCATAGTCTTACTATTTCTATGAACAACATAACATCCACATATAGGGTAATAATAAGCACACAATCACTTTCAATTTTGTAATACACACAATGATCAGATTTTGATCTCTCAAATCCCAACAACACAAAGGTGTCAAAATTTTAGTACCACATTCTAGGCGATTGTTTCAAACCATACATAAATTTCTTTAACTTGCAAACCACGCTTTCTTTACCTTTTTCAACGAAGTTCTCGGGCTGGGGCATGGGTATGAGCAGGATCATCATGGAAAAAACAGGCCCTTAAATGGCAATAAAAAGACAAAAAATCAAAGTTAGACAACTTGATGTAAAAATTTGAATAAGTTATCTATATTAATTCAAACAAATGTAAAAATAGAATCTATAGAAAATTGAATGTAGCCTCTAAACTACTAAACCTTTATTTAAAAAAAAAAAAATCTATTTGGTGAAAATTTGAAATTTCAATGTAGTAGTATTTAAATTTCAGGGTAAAAATAAGAAGTAGGTGTTTGTCTAACCACCCTAACCACAATAAAATGATAATATTTTTTTATAATCTCTTATATATAAGTAGAGGACTCATGTCCCAATGTGATGCATATTTTTTTCTAATTTTTTTCCATGTAAATAATTAATTATGAATTTTTTATTACAACTTTTAAAAAATATAAAACTTCATCTGTCTAACCACCTTAACTGGGTCAAAAATTCATGAAATTGAATTTTATTTTTTTTAATCCTATAGTATGTAAAGCATAGAATGTGACGCATGTATCGGATTCAAAAAATGTGATACCATTTGAAAGTTATAGATGTTTTTCAATCAGCCTATCAATTAGGACTTTATTCGTAATTCTAATAGAAAATGAATAATAATTATTTATTAAATTCAAAGTAAAGCATAATTTATATTGGTGGAAAACTGAGAATCTCCTCTAAAAACCCTTTTTGTTTCAACAATTTTGGGTAAAAAAAAATGCGTCAACCACATGGGCCATCATATGGCTTACATATTGCCACTTTTTGGCCCATCATGATCTTGCACATACCCACATATAAATTTCTTCTCCTAGCTCTCCATGGAGAAACGATGTCTTCACATCCATGTTCTCGATCTCTAAGTCATACACAGCTACAAGTGACAACAAAAATCTGATAGATTTCAGCGTAGCTACAAGAGAAATTTTTTCTCCATAATCAATTCCCTCTACTTGGGAATACCCTTTTATGACCAACTGAGCTTTATACTTTTCAACATTGCCATCTAGATGAGTCTTCTTCTTAAATACCCATTTATAGCCAATAGGATTTCACCCTTCAAGAAAAGGTACCAAATCCCAGGTATCATTCTTCTTCAATGATGCCATTTCTTCATTCATGGCTTCCAACTAGGAATTTGAATCAGACATATTAATTGCCTCTTTCATAGTCCTAGGCTCATCAATGCTAGTAATCAAAGCATAGGAACAGTTCGAACCCAACATAGAAAATCCATACCTATCAGGTTAACGCTTTTCACATGTAGACCTCTTCACGGGTTGAGGATGAGGTTGTGGTTCTTCTTCTTCAGAACTTTCAGAGCTGCTTAAACTCTCCTTAGTTTCAAGTACACTATGTAGTTCTTCTTTTTTTGGAGTTTGAGGAATTTCAACTACATCATTCTTCTTTTCCCTTTTATCTATCTCTAACAATGAATCAACTACTGAAGGCTTTAGCTCATGAAAAATTACACTTCTTCTATACAAAACCTTCTCAGTGTCAGGATTCCAAAGCTTGTATCCTTTCACACCAATGCCATAGCCGATGAAGATACATTTCACAGCCAAAGACACGAATATGTCTCAGAGAGGGCTTCTTACTAGACCATGCTTCCAAAGGTGAATGATTTACCAAGTAACATGTTGTAGCCATAGCCTCAGCACAAAACTTATGCTCTAGACTAGCATCGCTCAACATACTTCTCATTCTTTCCATTAGCATCTTGTTTAGCCTTTCTGCAACTCCGTTTTGTTGTGGAGTATAAGGCGTAGTTTTATGCCTTTTAATCCCATGGTATTTGTAGTACCTTTTGAAATCTATAGAACAAAACTCACCGCCATTATCCATCCTCAAGCATTTAATTTTCTTTCCAATTTGATTTTCTACCAAGTTTTTAAACTCTTTAAACCGACTGAACACTTCAGATTTACTCTTAAAAAAATATACAAATGCCCTTCTTGAATAATCATCACTAAAAAAAACATAATATCTAGACTTTAATAACAAAGGAACATTCACTAGACCAAATACATCAGAATGAACATAATCCAATACACTAGAAGATTTATGAGGACTCGAATAAAATGAAACGCGATGTTGCTTTCCATAAATGCAATGCTCACAAAAATTGAACTCAAGGTTGCAATCGACAAGCCCTTCAACAACATTTGTATTTTTCAAGGTTTTTAAACCTTTCTCACCTATGTGACCAAGTCTATAATGCCATAGCATGGTCTTCTCCATAGGGAATTTCACCTCCAAGGAATTTGCACCTAGAAGAGCTCTGTCCTCCTTTTCTACACAAGCAACTTTGCTTGACTTTAAAGAGACATTGTTACATTGAATAGGGCATGCATCCAGCTTGTACAGAGTGCCAGTACATACACCCTTAGGCAACACCATTGCACCTCTAGTCATCTTACAACCTCCACTCGAGAAAGAAACTTGCATGCCAACATCATTCAACTTACTGACCAAGAGCAAGTTATGAGCCAAACCTGGTATGTGTAGTACATCACCAATCCCTTTGGTTCTACCATCACGGAATTGGATTTTGACTCTTCCATGACCAACAATTTCTAGCGTTGAATCACTTTCTAGGTACACCTTTCCACCATCATACTTTTTGTACTTAGTGAACCAATCTTTGTGTGATGTCATGTGAAAAGATGCACCTGAGTCAATCATCTAGACATCATTCATCCAGACATCATCTGATGTCTGATTCGCCAAGGTTGCAATGAAGGCATCTGCATCACTTTGAGAAGAGTCATTTTCTGAAGAGTTATTCTTCTTCTTCTTTTTCTCCTCATTAAAATCCTTTTGGATATGACCAAACTGCCCATAGTTCCAACATTTCACCTTGGAATTTTTACTAGGAAACTTTGATCTCCCTTTAGATTTGGATTTAGACTTCTTGTCCTTCTTCTTTCCTTTCTCCTTTGATCTAACTCGAACAGCAAGAGCCTCTTTGGCCATCTTAGAAGACTTCCTCTGCATTTCTTCTGACAACAGTGAGACAACCATGTCTTCCATCTTGAAAGTAGTTTTTGTACTTCCGATAGCCATTACTAGATGGTCCCAAGTGTTGGGTAAGGAGAAAAACAAAAGCATGCAATGATCCTCCTCCTCTATATTCACATCCATAGATGCTAGCTAAGCAACAATCATATTAAATGAATTCAGATGGTCTGCTATAGATGCACCTTCTTCCATCTTCAAAGAGTACAACTTCTTCCTCAGGAATAACTTATTCACTAGGGACTTTCCCTGATAAATGTCACCAAGTTTCTTCCATAATGAAGCTGCACACTTCTCCTCATGGACGTTCAAGAGTACAGAATTGGCCAGACAAAGTTTTATCAATCCTCTAGCTTTTCTATCTATGAGGTCTCAATCTTCTTGTTTCATATTTTGTGGCATAGTTCCAGACACAAAAATCCAGAGGTCTCTATCTACCAACAAGTCTTCCATTTTGAGTTTCCATAACTCAAAATTGCCGCCATTGAATTTTTCAATTTCTACTCTACCTGATGTGCTTTCCATCTCAAACAACAGACTAAGTAATCATTTCTGCCTTTGCAAGACTCCCACTGAAAATGGATTAGCACAAAAAACCAGCCCTACTCACAAGGATAACACAACTGGCCAAGCTCTGATACCACTTGAAAGGAAAAGAAAGCAGTGCGGAAAATGTCTTCCTAATGCAAAATCCTCAGAGGAGAAGTGAAAAAAACCTTGCTTAACAAAATTCATACATTTGAGATGCACATTCACAGAAGAACAAGAGATACAAAATAAATCACACACAGAGATAACATCGGATATACATGGGAAAACCCTTATGGGAGAAAAACCCACCACACCAAGTAAAGTCACTTTGTATTATAGTAAATCAATTACATATAGAGTTACAAACTTCACTCTTAGATGTTAGCTCACATCAACATCCCCTTGGTCAACCTCCAATCGCAGACTGTAGTTCCTTCTAATACACTCACTATTACAATGCTTGTAAAGCATATAATGAATTCACTCACATCTCCAACAACCATTAGGGTAAATTAATTACTTACTTCATCAACAAGCTTCCTTCATCTTTGATTGCACCACCTTGCAACACACATCAGGCCACCCAACATTAAATTAGGTTACAAAGAATATTGCTATATCTTCATTCTATAAACCCTCGTGTTAGAATATACATTTAATGCAAATATATCACTAATAGAAGATCAAGCTTTCGGCTAATTATTTTTGATTTACAACAGCAATGTAAAATCAACAAATGGCATCATGCCACATGTCGACATGTCATTCATCCATCACTTTGACTATTGCTCCAAGCTGTCGGTTGTGCCTTGTCCTCCTTCCACCGCACCACCGCTAGCCATCCAACAAACCTCCATAGTAAGGCAGTATACTGCACTACTGCGCCCGAGCTTCCAGACACCCACGATATGGCGGTGCCATCGTGCTACCACCAGGCATGCAAGAGACCTCCATTGTATGGTGGTACACTACACTACCGCTAGGGATTCAAGAGACTCCCATGGTAAGTAAGTAAATTATGCTACCATGCCTCTTCCACAAACACCTAGCGGTAAGGAGGTAAAGGCATGAACAAAAAGGGGAATTTCACCAAGTCTTTAATAAAGGTTGAAGCTAGCAAGTTGAGGCATATTTTCCAACAAAATGTAAGAGAGGGGGACCAACCATTGCAAGGCCCTAGGTCACGAAAGGCCAAGAGCGGAAAGGCTTCCCTAACTTACCTTACTTTAAAGGAATGTTAGGATAGGAGGGATGAGAATGATGAGGACTAAGTGTCATTTGATTGCTTTGCAACCCCGAAAGTTGAAGGGAGAGTAGATGAGTCAGCTTTTAAGGTCAACTGTATGCCTCAGGTGGCTCTCTATTAGAGGATAGAATCGCAGTTCCGAGATGATAGTGTGGGGAACTGACATCTCACAGGTGCGCTGGCATCTATACAGATAGAAAACCAAAGAGACGAGGTTGGACTCAAAAAAAGGGACTGAAAGACTAGTTTAGAAGTAATGGGAAGTGAAGAAGAAGATCAAGAAGAGTGAAATGTAAAGGCGAATATGATAAATAAATTATATTACCACAAGGGTGACGAAGACAATTTCATAGATGAATCTTCTTGCCAATTTTCTCCAAGCTCTTTTCACCTGCACACAAAAAAAGGGGGAATGTTGGGGCTGTTTAGGGACCTGCCTCAGTCAAACCCCATTTTGGTGTTTCCACCTCCATGGACAACCAAGGTTTGCAACAATAGGAAATAATTATAAAGAAAGGAGCTACAAGCTACGCAAACACAAAAACACTACCAATAGTACTTGTTTACTCAACCAAAGGCGATATAAGATATTAGAGGAGCTTACCACTTCCATCCAAAGAACTCAAGGCTTATGGAGGAGGAGAGTGAGAGGAAATCAAGCCTATGTTGTCATGGTGTCTATCTTGTGCTCACACTATCAGAGTGATGGAGTAATGGATAGCTGCAATGGAGTGCAAAAGTGCTGCTACAAAGCTTAAAAATGGATGAGAGAATGCTCAAAATGGTCTTGGAAACCACTATTGAAGTTTTTTTGAAAGTAAAATGGAAGAATGGATGAAGAATATGAAGGAGAGGATGAAAAACGACCATATTTGGGTCGGTTAGCCAAAGAGGGATGTTACTCTTTGACTTCCAATAAAAAATATAATGCCTCTACAGTCTCAAGCAACAGGAATCTGCCAAGGATGTAAGCACACCGCACAGACATTTGTGCATCGTACATGCATCCCCGACAAAAATTCCCCCACCGAGACACAAAACAGGTGCCAAGTGGATGCAAGAAGTTGACTTAAGTGGAATTAAGCCTCCACCTTAGGTTTTCTAAAGTGTTATGGGGGGAAAAGGGAATTTTCATTAGGGGTGCAAATTCACGCTTATACAATACCTTCACCTTCAGTGATTCATTGTGTAGAGTCATTGATTGAGGCTCCTATCATTCTTGTTTAGCAGGACCATTCATCTTGTCTTGATGATTCATTGAGCACATCTAGTGATTCATTACAACAGGATTATCATTGTCTTCTTGATTGGGATTCCTATTTTCCAGAAATTGCATTCGTGTTCGTAGAATCTCACATTTCTAACTTGGAAGACACATTTGAGGGTATATCCCTCCTATACGATGATAGTTGTGGTACAACTATTGTCACTCCACCTCTATCTTTGGAGAATGTTCAAAATAAGATTCCATTGGTACCTTTTTTGTCACCTCCTATTGTGATTGGGCATGTTCCTAATTGGTTCATGGCATCATCTTCCAAGCTCTTGGCAACAAATGAGCATATTTTAGAGACATTTTCATCCTACATTTGGATTTCACTTGCTAATTCCTATCTAGAGCGGGAAGCATTCCTGCACTTGTATTTGGTTTTATTTCTTCCAAAAGGGAGACAAGTTGTTTATCAACATTGGATTATTTTTTTTCTTCAGGAACTTACCATTCTTGTAGGTGATTACACATTATGGGGGGCTACATAATCTCTCTCTTTCCCTCTTATTGGGGGTTCATTGATTGTATATACATGATGTAGTATTCCTTGGGGGGTGTGATTGAGTCCTCCATCCATGCATCCTTTTTTCTTTTTCTTTTTTTCTCTCTTTTGGAGAGGGTTTTTTCCCACAAGGTTTTTCTCCTTTTCTTTAGTTGTGAGAGATTACATTGTAAATGGGTACCTAACATGGTTGTGTATCCAGGACCCATATTTCATCTTTATTTTGCATAATAATTCTCCCTAAGTTGCACTTAAGGGGGGTGTTAGAGTAATTGCATTTACGCTTAAGTTTACTTAGGCATTAGTTTTGCATTTATTTAGTTGGGTGGTTTTTTCCCGTTTCGGGTAGTTTTACACTTGCCACATATTTTCATGCCTTTATAAGGCACTTTGTACAATATGTAATTTATCTCATCTCAATGCATTTTCTCTAGTGAAATAGCCCAGTTTGCTTCTCTCGTATTCTGTGGAGGTTTATTTACAGATGATTTTCTTGGGTTATTTTCTCTAACAGTTAGATAATGGGGCCCTTGCCCTTTTCCACCCATTTCAAGCTCAATTTTTTATTATTTATGTGTACTTATATCTTCCCTTCTCATATCTTTTTTTTTTTCAATTTTCAATTTCATCTAATACAAATAATTTGTGTTTTTAGATTAGGTTTTAATAGAAAAATAGGTCAACAAATTCACATTAAATCAATCAACTTTCTTGGCAACAAAATAATTAAGCCTAATGCATATTGGCTCTACTTCAAGGATTTTAGCCAATCTAAAAAACCTTTGGTGGTTTGAGTTCTAATGTTAGAGAAAATAAACATTGATCCAAGTTAACCTACTAGTTAAATCTAGGATCATTTTTTCTACTCTACAATTAAATCTAATCTAAACTACACTATGAAGTAACGATTCCCAACATTCCCCCCTTATTATATCAATTCAAACAAAGGGTGGAACACTACAAGATTTGATCAAAGAAACCCTTCTAGCTTGACATTGATGAAGTGCCTTCACTAATCCTCCTTGCTCACATAATAAACACCAAATTGACTCCATCAATGGATCTCTTGACCATAGAAACTACAAACCTCTACACAACATGAGAGAATATAAAGTGTCTCCATCCTCCTTGCATAATAAGACACTTGTCCTCTAAAAGCCCACATCTCCTCTAAGTGTGTCAAAATGTATCCTCTAGTACTACACGTGAGAGAACAACTCTCCTCTAAGAGGCCACATCTCCTTTGAGTGTGTCAAGTCCCTCCTTGACCTAATAAATCCTCTTCTATAATGAACTTTGAGAAAGACATAAATTTTGTAGGAATGAAACTCTTGACTTGATAATCATTCAAACTTCAAATATAAACTTCTAAACCAAATGTGAGTCCTAGACATTATTTTTTTATAGAAAATGTACTATATATTGCCTAGATTTAAAGCCCCAAAATAAAATATTTTCCTCCCTCCACTCACTTTCATAACTATTCATCATTCTTTAACCAAAAAATCATACAAAAAAATACCTCTACTTCTTTACTGCACGCAACCAAGTTTAGATTATCTACAAAATTACCTTGTAATAAAACTACCCCCTCCTCTTGGTTGAGTTTTAACTCATGAAAGTGCTATTACAAACTTTAGGTTTTTGCAATACACTACATGGGACCTCTTATTCACCACAAATTATGATTGATACACCCTCTTTGAGCGAGCATTTTTCAATAATAACTTCAAAAATTTATTATTCCTTTATTGTAGCCATCAAATCAAGATTTGTTTTATCCTCTTTTTCATGGAAATCATTGATGCAATCTACTATGTGGCCCCTTCTAACATTGAAAATATAGTTTGCACTTTACATTCTTGGAAAAAAATCTAGTTTTCATATATTTCTCACCTTTCCTCATGCAAATCTCATGGTTTCTCCTTGTGTTGGATTTTTGAAGCCATTTCAGATGCCTTTACTCTCCTTATGATGGTTTTGTCTTTTCAAATGAACAAGAAACAAATAATTTTTTGATACCAACTTAGAAAATGGTAGACCAATTTTTTTCAAATGAACAGGTCACACCATTATTGCAGATCAATAAAAAAATATAGATGTTAAAATTTAAGTTCAATCAAATGATTTTACAATGTTACATAATAGGATTTTTATAGCCGTACATTTCTCGTACAAAACTTTATAAACTTACGAGAATAAATCCCAACAAATAACTATTAAACTATTAACACTGTTTCATTTATTGAATCTAATCTAAACTATACTATGATGTAATAGTTTCCCACATATAGTGTTACTTAGATTGATGGTTGAAGATGTGTAGCCTTTGGTGAATTATTCTAATTTTATTATGATTTGTCTAGGAAAATAAATCTCTATGTCAATGTAATTTAGATCCTATGCAATTCATATGATCTTTGTCTTGATTCAAGTCCATAATTCACCCGTTTCCATATTTATAGTCTTTCTCACTATGTGCCTTTGCTCTTTGGCTTGCCTAATTCACCTGTTTTTTCTTTTAAGAACATAGGTATTTAGAAATGCCTTTAGAGGGTTGTTAGTTGTGCTAGGGAAGATGGTCTTGTCGGTCAACCCCCTAAAAAGAAATATAAAAGGATTGAAGATTATAAATTTTAGCTTTACAAATGCTCTAGAGTAATATGATGCAAAATTAATTTAGTTTAAGTATTCCAATAGATATATTTCTAGCATGTTTCTTTTATAGTGCAAATGATATTAAATGTTATCTAGGGATGAAAATTATGAGTTCAATTGAATGCCTTTAAATGTAAGTACAAGGTAATAAATTGCACAAATATGTGTTTAGTCAACTCATAATGACTAGCAAAATGGGCAAGAATGAATCAAACTTGAATTTGAATTTTAAAGATTTAGGGATCAACTCCATACCAACAAAAATACCACAAATAGCACATAGTTTGGATCTAAGAAGAAAATGAATGTCTAAACATGTACGATATAATAAATGCATGTCTATATATATAAGATTATAAAAAATAAGTCCCAACTTCACATAAAATTATATCATTTATTATTAATATATACATATATTAAAATATTCTCTAAAATAAATTAAAATCAAATTAAATACGCAAATTTCAGCTTTACAATAACAATCATAATCTTGTACAATGTGTGTTGGAGAGTTTGGAAACAGTATATTAGGAAGAGTTTAGGAAACACAACAAAGCGATTGGTTTGCTATCAAGCACTTTATACTTGTATTTCTCTAGAATTTTCGATTCCACGTGCGCGAGGCAACTTTACAATTTTTAAAAATATGTACGATTTTAGAAGCGTTTCCCTCTTTATTGGTACGCAAACATAACAATTAAAAATGAGCTAATTTACCTTAAGATTGCCATTTTTCGCATTGGTTAGTTTTTCGTTAGGTTAAATTCGTTTTCTGATCCCTAACTTTTTAACTTTCTGCCAACCGAGCTAGCCAAGAGTGAGCCCTCGCTCTTTTCTGTGCTATATAAATCAATCGCAAAGGGCCAAGCCCATTCTTGCTATAACAAAGAAACTCAGATCGCAGCATAAAGTTTTTCTGCGACTCGTTGAATTGATATACATACCTCCAATTCAGCAGAAAAATATGAGGAGACCTGCAAAGAAACAAGTCATTTGTTCCCCTCGGCCTTGTCGTAAAACAATTACGAAGAGCATTTCGAGGGCTCCTCCAACGCACTCGCTTTTCGCATGGTAATTTTATCGCCTTCAGGCTTGTAACCGTAAGTCCTTTGTTTTAATATCTTATCATTCTTTGGATTTAAGCGACGACAGCATCGGAGTTCGAACCTCTGACCTTTGTTTATTTTTCCATTTTCTTTCTTCATAAAATAGCCAAAGGTTAAAAGCTGCCATCAAATACTGAACTCCTTTCTCCGCCTCGCATATTGAACATACGAAGTTGAACTGCTCAAATCTTTTTTTTATTTTACAACCTTTGATATTCTTCACCTGCAGTGCTTCCATTAATTATAAATTAATCGCTTAACATCATCATGCGATTTTACTTATTTTCTGAGGATCTACAAGTTTTAAGCAGTGAGATCAAAATGTTAAAGTCGCTAGAAAAATGCTGAATTAAAATTTGAAGCTCTCAAGTTTTTCTCTTTTCTCTGCAGAAATTGTATATAGAAAATTTCAAAATTACAGCGGAATCTGAATATCTGCACGCTTTTTAGCTTTTGTATAATGACTTCACAAGCAAATTTATCTTCGAATATCATCAATTCAAAACGCTGTAAAAACTCCTTTTCGACTCCTCGACAGTGAATGTGCTCCTACTAAATTTTGATCCTGACCGATTTAAATCGTTTTTGAACGATATCTGTATTCCTTGGAAACGAATTTAAAATTAAGCAGCATGATATTCTTTTTTTACATCAATATTGTTATTCTCTTAGAAACTTGCTTTTATCATTTCATCGTGAATTATATGCTTTTTAAAAGACCAGGCACAGTTATATATTTTTTTAAATATCCGTTTCAGTGATCGAAATTGAGCATTTCAACTGTGGAATGAAAATTTCTAGTATGTCGTTGCTTATTTGTAGACAAGACATTGCAGCTGTTAGTAAGTGCTTCTTTAAACTGCGACAGGCATAACGATGATATTTGGACGGCAATTTCTCGCTTCCTTGACGCAAAAGGTGTTGTAAATTTAGCAGCAACAAACCGCCGCTTCTATGAGTTAATGATGGACGGCAGCATTTGGAAATTAATCTGTCTTCGTGATCTGCAAGTCCCTCCGCCACGAGAACCTCTTCACTTTAGCTGGAAAGATCTTTACACTTCGACCTTTGGTAAGCGCTGGCTCAGCCTTCGCTGTAACTGCATAATGTTCACATTCGAAACAATTAACACAATTATTTTTATTAAACATATTTCTTTCGCTTCAAAATGTACAGACGGAAGCCATTCCTACAGCTTTCGTCAGGTCGAAAAGCATATCGGTGAGTATTTGCAAGAAAAAAGAAGAGCTTTGTTTGATCATTTTTAAAAGAAATGTTTCTTTAAAAATATACGTATGTCTATCTTTTGTGGCGTGCAGATTGGATGAGAATCGGAGCATTCTGCTTAGAGTCAGGCGTGGTACTTATCACTGACAAGCTTTCCGAGGTTAAAAACTCATTTTCAAACACAGAAAACCACAAGTTTAATCTCCCGACCAGTTCAGGCCTTATATTCAACGTGAAACAAGGAATATGGATTTCAGGTAAGCTGCCACAAACTTTCTAGCATTTACCTGGAACTCCTTCATAGTCGAAATCACTCTAAATTCAATTAAAATTAAGCGCGTATATGACATATATTTCAATCGTTAGATCTTCAACTGGTGCGCTGTCCTGTCTGCAATCTTGAAACTTGCGAAGGTGAAATTATTCTTCTTCTCTTTGAATTACGCATAAGCTCGAAAAAAGGTTTTAAAGAGCCGTATGAGAACTAATATATTTAATGGCAATGAATTAAGCAGGCACAATGCAAACCCTAGACGTCCGACATTCCGAGCTGTTTCTTCATAAAGAATACAAAGAAGGAAGCTGGGAGTATAGAGAAATGGGCTCGCATATAGTTCAAAGAAACTGCTTGGCAGCTACGGCAGGAATTTTTGATGCTATGCACATCGAAACAAATTCCACATCAGGTGAGAACTTCCTGAAAATTAAAAAACAACAAAATATGCAGATAGAAACAATTTAGATTAGCATAAGCGTTGATCTTTAAGGCAATGAAAGTTTATATTATGCATTTAGAACTGCTGGATCTACAATCTTGGACGGGCAAACCGGGAGTGTGGGAACCCAAGGTAAAGATATCCTTACATGCGACTGCAGTAAGTACAAATTTACAGGATAACGAAGGTATGTAAATATTCTTCTGACTTTGGTATAACGATATATGTTTATGTTTGTTAGCTTTCTGACATTGAATGTTAATGATTGTAGGAATTCATGTTCGATACCATACGATGAAAGCAGGAGATGGAGGACCTGTAGTGGCAATCCGTGTATCTCAGCAACTCATCTAACATTTTTCTCACAGCTTCAATGAAGGCCTTCAATAGAGCTACCTGAATATACCAAGAAACCTTTTTTCCTTTTATCCAACTCAAATTAGAAAGAACATAATTTCGCTTTCAGACTTGAATGCTATAATTTGGGAAGTATTGACCTCCAACTAGTCCTTTAAGAAAAAAGTGATGCTGAGAATGATGTTGAGATTCTGATCTCTGTATTCAGGTTTTATTGACATTTTAAAATTGTGGACACTAGGAAGATATACTCTTATGGAACCAGGGAATTAGAAGATATTTTAACACCTCCTCGTAAAAGCACTGTCTGTCCATTTCTCAACTGTCCTCGAAGTCTATATGGTAGAGTAAAACCATACATGCTTCGATACGGTTCTCTCTTAAAGCAGTAAATTTGTAGTTTTTAAAATGAGTTCAGTGTTCTTTCCGTGGTTATTGTACCGTCTCCATTTGAGAACACACTGTGGTCGCATAATATGGACTTACCTTTAAGTCGCCAATAGTAAATTCATTTCGTCACTAACTTCCTTTCCATTGACTTTTACAAAAGTGCAATTATATTTGGTAGAATTTTTCTTTTATGTTAGAGCAAATTTTGCATTCTTTACATGCCCTAAATTTTGGCTGTATGATCGTATTTTATTGTAGAATATAATTAAAATATTAAGAAGAATTTTAGAAGATTGTATCATTTGAAAGAGGATATTTAAGTAAATTATTAAAATTATATGTATATGTGTATATTTTTTACAAAATGAAATATTTTAATATTTGAATGACAATTTTAAATAGATGATTATTACAAATAAAATTGTTTGATAAACAAAGTCAATTATCAAATTTAGGTCTTACATCCTTTTTCCATTTATTATTATAGATATTATCGAACATTTGCCATAGTAAAATATTTGTTATACTTTCTATTTGTAAGATAACAAATCACACGTATAATAAACATTTAGTATATTATTAATAATAAATTCTTTATTTTAGATTAAAAAGTTTGGACTAGAAATGCACACTTAATCAGATTTGATAATAGAATATAATCATAATAAAGTTTATTGTTGGGTATTAATAAAGAACAGATGAATTTGATTGTGATTGATGACTACTGCCTAAAACTAAAAATTTGATTTGGAACAATTAGATCAAAATGATTATGCTAGGTAGCTTCTAAAATTATGTGATTATTTTGTTCACTTATGCGACTACAAAACTAACTTTAATATTTATAGATTTGAAGATGTTTATAGATCTCATCATATGTATAGATCTAAACATGTTTATAAACTCAAATCTACTAAATTTTAAAAGAATTCATTGAATAATCTTGATATTTACACCCATGTCTACAAAGGAGTGGTGTTAATAGACATCACTTATTCTGAGCTTACTAGGCTAGGAGTGATCTCCTTAGGCCAAAGCCATGTTACTAAGTCAACAATAAAGAACAATGATTGGAGAGAGCAAACACATAGGTGCAATGATGGCTAGAATATTAACATAAGGAAACGATGAAATGTTGATGCTCTCTGATGTACTTGAATGATAATGTTGCACTTCCCAAAAAAGTGATGGATGTTTATATGGTTTGAAAAGGATTGGGTACTTCTTAAATACAACAACCTCACACATAAGCTAACAATTATTACACTCAAGTCTAATTGTAATGATGAGTTAAAGGGATGTAACATAGAATCACATTTTAATTTAAAAATTTAGAGGTTTTTTTGTTCCCATAGATCTAGCATAGGTTAGTTATGCGAGTAAAATTTGACACAAGATAAAGAATGGAGTAAATGATAGGTCCATATAGATGTCTTTAGATGAGATCAAGTTACATTTTGGTTGTTTGATAATTTTTATGTTGAAATATGCCACTTATACACTAATCATACAACATGGTGATTTACGTGGGGAAAACCCTTTCAGGAGAAAAACCCAACACTCCAAAAATCACCTAATATATTATTCGAAAATCAACAAGATTACAATATATGTGTAGAGTAAGCTTTTTTGTAGTAGTATTATCAACCAGAGATCCATAGATAACTCAACATCCATAAGAATCTTACACACAACCTCCATCTCATGCACCTAATATATAAGAGATAGAATACATGAAACCATCAAATAGTATTACAAAATCATGACCTAAAACCACCTGAAAAGTGGCACTCATCCTTATCTCCAACAATAGATGCCTATGATGTATCAAAACATACACCACTACTTGTAACTCCCCCTTTACAACTCATTTATGTGTCCAACATATTTTTTACATCTCCCATTTCAAGAGACCTAACTTCCAATGGCCATAAATTTTGATATGGGTGTCTAATTGATGAACCATTTGAATCATTAGAAAGCTTATGAAACACTCTATCAAGATATAATCAACTACACTGATTATGACCACTTTTAGGCCCAAAAAATGCCTCTAAGACCTTCAAAATATATTTTAATATTAGTGTGTTAAGTCTAACATAAGATTAATTAGTTGGGTGGTTTTTTCTCGTATCGGATAGTTTTCTCACCCATCATATATTTCATGCCTTTAAAAGGCTTGTATACTATGTAATTTATTATCTCATCTCAATATATTTTCATTTCTGGTAAAATAACATAGTTCTTCTCTCATCTGTGAAGATTTATTTGCAGATTGTGCTCTTGGAAGATGGTTGACACCAACATGATATCCGAGACTTGAACTTGCACCTTCTTCTGCCATTGGGAGTTTTCATCCAAGTTGTTTTGACATCATGTTTTTCCAATTGAAGGCCCAATCCTGTATTGCAAAGGCATCATTTTTAGTGGAAGTGTCTTTGTAGAGGCGTTTGTTTATCCATTTTAACGTGCCTAGCCTTGTTGGAGGCTCTGGAACCTTCCCCAGACGGCACTGCAATGGCTCATTCTTTGTGTCCGTGTGTTGCTTGTAAATGAGGAAGATTGGTGTTTGAAATAGATTTAAGAAGAAGCGTGGAATTTTTTGGGCAAAGGTGCGATTTTTTGGTGTAGCGATTGACCATTTGGGACGCGCGGTTTGAGAAATGTATAACCTCTTTTTGTGCAGCGAATTTCTCTGGCAAGGCTGCAATCAGTTAAACGGAGGATGCAGTATCTTTTTTTTGGCAGGCCCGAATTACCTATTAGAGGTCGTGGCATTTGTTTGTGTTGCAAATCCATGATTTGTTATTGAATAGTTTATTGTGTTCTTTGATGCTTGATTTGCATTTGGAGGCATTACTTAATCTCTATTGGAGGCATTATTTTTTCTTCTTCTGCTACAACCGAGTCATCTCAAGGGCGAATCAAGGGGTCATAGGACACTCTTTTTGTTATTTGGAGGCGCTGAAATTTGTAGAGAGACATTTATTTTTGAAGAGGTTGTGAAAATTCTTTAGCTAAGGTGTTCCCTAATCATTGGCAACGATTCAAAATTGAAGACCTCTATTTGAAGCACAATTTTGTGGCAAGAGGAGCAATCTAGCTTTACTGCCATAGAGGCATGTTTTTTGTTTGGAAGGTGGGGCGATTTGGAGAACTGTAAATTGGAGGAACTTATTCAATCATTTTGCAAGCCATGATTCTTCAACTAGTGTGTTGGATTTTCGCTAGCCTCGCTACATTTTTTTCAAACTTTATATTTTATAAAGTTTTCCCTAAATATTTCAAGTTTCTTTAGAAGTTTTTATTTGGAAACTTTAATCCCACATTGGAAGTGTGGGATATATTTTTTCTATTTAAATATCTTTGCAGTGTCTTTGATTGATGCGACCAAGTCTCACATGAGGCTAACTTTTTGGCATGCTTGATGGAGTTTTTGTAGTGTTAGTATGGAGATCAAGCAATTGGCCACACCCTTTTTTGCACCAAATCAGGTTCAATTAGTTTTTGGAAGTATTTTTATACTTGTGAAAGCACTATCTTTATAATATTTTGAAGAATTTAGTTATAATGGTTTCTTTGGAGAAATTGAACTTTAGGCAATGGACTGATTTTATTCTCACTCATCTTAGTGAGCAAAATCTGTATAATGAAGTTCCTATTCTAGGAACACCTTGTGGGTATATGATTTGGAAAGGATATAGGGCTTAAGTATTTAGAGTTATTTATGAGCATATAAATGATGATGAGATTTTGGATTCACTTATTCATTTTGAGTGCCCTTATGCTCTTTGGACATACATTTGACAATCATATGGAGATCCTGATACACCACCATCTCTCGATGATCCTCTTTCTAATACCAGTGTGTGTCTTTGTCCTTCAGAGAAGATAAGCCATGCTTGTGATCCTTTGGAGGTTTATGAGACTTTAGATGATGTTGCTATAGTTTCAGAGGTTCTTGATTCTTTATCAAAGATAGTTGATCCACCTTCATTAATTACTTCCATCATTCCTAATCAATAGGATTACCATTGTCTTCTTGATTGGGATTTGTATTTGTTGGACATTGGTTCATTGTTTGTGGAATCTCACATTTCAAATTTGGAGGACATATTTGAGAGATTAATTTTCCTATTTGATGATAGTTATGATACAATTGTTGTCACTCCATCTCTATCTTTAGAGAATGTTCAAAATCAAATTCCAGTGGTACCGTTTTTGTCACTTTCTCTTGTGAGTAGGAATGTTCTTGATTAGTTCATGGCATCATCTTCCAAGGTCTTGGTGACACATGAGCATATTTCAAAGATATTTTCATCCTACATTTGGATTTCACTTGCTAATTCCTATCTAGAATGGGAAGCATACCTACATAGTACTTGGTTTTGTTTCTTCCAAAAGGGAGACAAGTTGTTTGTCGATATTGTATTATATTTTGGCTTCAAGCACTTACCATTTTTTCATGCGATTACACATTGTAGGAGGCTACATAGTATTTCTCTTTCCATCTTATGGGGGGTTCATTGATTGTATATACCTAATGTATGTAGTACTTGGGAGTGTTATTGAGTCCTCCATCCATGCATCTTATTTTTCTTTTCTTTCTTTTGGAGGGTTTTTTTTCCCATAGGGTTTTTCTCCTTTTCTCCATTTGTGAGAGATTTATTTTCTTGCATTTGCAGTTGTAAATGGGTACCTAACATGGTTGTGTAGTTAGGACCCATATTGAATCTTCATTTTGTATAATAATTCTCCCTAAATTTGCACTTAAGGGGGGTTGTTAGTGTGTAAAGTTTAACATAGGGTTAGTTAGTTGGGTAGTTTTTAACCGTATTACGTAATTTTCTCACCCGTCATATATTTCATGCATTTAAAAGACTTGTATACTATCTAATTTACCATCTCATCTCAATAGATTTTCATCTGTGGTGAAATAGCATAGTGCTTCTCTCATTTGTGAAGATTTATTTGTAGGTTGTGCTCTTGGGAGGTGGTTGAAACCAACACTTTTAGATGAAAACCCTTTTAGGAGAAAAACCCAACACTCCAAAAAATACCCAATATGTTTTTCAAAAATCAATAAGATTACAATATACGTGTAGAGTAAGATTTTTTGCAGGAGTATCACCAACTAGAGATCCAAAGATAACTCAACATCTATAAGACACTTACACACAACCTCCATCTCATGCACATAATTTTGGGAAATTATGCCTCAACGTTTTGGCTTGTTCCTTTCAGACTGGGCATTTTTCTTCTTGTTCTGGCCCTTTACCACTTTACTGCGGCTGTCTAGCTTGGCCCTGATGGTACCGTAGTGGTTGTAAGGCTATTACTGCCTTACCGCGTGTTAGAACCAAAAAATTTCAATTAAAATCCTAAGCCTTCTTATCCATTCAAGCCCATATTTGCCTATCTTTTCACAAAAATCATTCGCTTTATTCCTTGTCCATTTTATTATGAATTTCAAATCCTTACCTCTTTCTTAATATGTATTATGTAAGCTTTTACTGCCTTACCGCGGTCTCCCAAAATAGGCTCACGATATTGCAATGGTGGTTAGCAGGCTGGCGTTAAATGTTTACCGCACACGGTCTAAGCATAGACCGCGGTATTGCAGTGGGTGGGGAGTAAGTGGTGGCGGTAAACAACAAAGCGACAGTTGATGGTTAGGAGACTATGAACGGTTGGTGGTCAGTGAGCAGTTACAACTATACCGTAACCATTAAAATAAAGACCGCGATAACACGGTAAAAATGATGAGGTGGCAGAGATAACCGTTGCCAGCTACTGCAGTACCGCTAGCAGTTAGGCCAGTGACCGTGATAGTGTGGTGAATGTGGGGATAGCCATCACGATGAATAGAGTCAAATAGGAGGAAGCGATTAGTAGAGACAGTTATGAAGAAGGAGGCCCACCGCGGTACTGTAGGGGGTCATCTGACAGACCACGGTAATACGGTAAATAGCGAGGTTAACCATCAAGGCTAGGCACCACATAACCGTGAGTGGAAAAGTTAAACCCATGGTAGAGTGGTAAATGCAATGGAAGCCATGGGAAAATAAAATAAAGGCAATGAAAAGTATAAAATGCCGATAAGATAAGAAATAGAAGTGGGAAAGGATAAATCAAAAAATCGAAGGCAGAACTATTGTAAGAAATATTTAATTTGCCGAAAGGCAATATAATTGAATATTTTAATCTCTATGATAGAATTTAAACGGTATTACCAGAACGATGAAGGGTCGTGAATCTTCAGATGTGATGTATATATATTTTGAAAACTCAGTAATTGAGGGAGAGGGTTCTGGGAATGAGATAATGTAAAACAAGGAAAAACCTTCTGGAAATAGTGCAATGGAGATGATTTCTTGACCGAATTCTTTTCTGATTTTTGTTGTTGTGATGTTATAACTATCAATTTTTGTTTAGTTTTCCCCAATTTGGAGTTTTTCAATTATTTGAGTTCAAATATCAAGTATATTTTAATTCTTCAAAGTGTGTTTCTTCACTTTGTGTGATTTCATTTAATGGTGTCTGCAAGTCAGAGTTAAATTCCTTTAAGTGAATCATAGTGTCTGTGAGACTTCTTTTGGATAATTGAAAGAGAGCTAAGCAAGAAAATATTTCGACACTATTTATGCTAGTCATAAATTGACAAAGTCACATGCCAGTCATTGAAACTTCATCCCATAAAGTGTCTAACAACTTAAATTGTGTTAGGGAGAAATACGTACGTATAATCAGTAACATTTTTTTGACTCCATTGCCCAGTAGAAAGAAGGCACTAATCTGCCATATCCCAGAGTAATAAATTCATTATAAATAAGGAATTGATTGAAAAACCTTTCTTTTAATTTAAGTGGTAGGGTTTGTTGTGGTGTCCTTTTGTCTATCCATGCTTACTTGCCATTGTGGATAGACTATTCAGTAGGAATTTCATTTCAAATCTGCATATCTCATATAGGTGCACCCACCTAGGTTTTCCAGAGCTTGAAGAGCAGAAGGTATAATTGCATCAATTGGCCCTGTATGTTGTCCAAGAATGTTATAAGGACCTGGAAACTCTTATGGTTAAAACCTGCAGTTTTGAGTACCAACAGTTTGGTGACTCTACCGGGGAACATAATCTCAAAATAAGCCTTGTCATAGAGTCAGTATCTTATAGAAGACTCCATTGGGAATAAAGAATTGCAGATTTTCTCACTTTTGGAAAGTGAGTGGCGACTCTGAATGAACAAATATATTAAGACCGATAAATTGAAATATATATCAAAAAGAAATCTTCCTAGAGTTCATACTATTTCAATTTCTCCCAAAATGCAAGGAAGAATGTCTTTGTACAAAGATGGTGATGGTCCTAATGCCAAAAATAAATGGACAGAGAAAAATGATAAAGGTAAAAAGGTGACCGATGACATGGGACCATCAGACAAAAATAAAACATCGAAAGCATCACTAGAGATACACAATTCATATGGAACATTAGCAAATGAAGACTGCCCTTCCAAAGAACCTCGCACTCCTGAGGAATAGAGGAATCCTTTTTATCAACCAAATCTTAAGAAGGTTGAAGAATTCATGGCTGTATGTGAAGCTGAAAGAGAAAGAAGACAACATGAATATGATCAGAAAGTGACATTTCTTGAAGAAAATCAGGATGGACTTGGCTATGAAGCAGCCTTTGAGGAGAATTATGAACTTATGGCCAGGGATGAAATAAATGCAAGACTAGAATATGAGAGACAAGAAGTAGAAAGGGCAAGAATAGAATATGAGCAGAGGCTCCAGGTAATTAGAGAACTTGAAGAATTGAGATTGAGGAAAGTGCATATCAGTACTCAAATGGCTAATCTACAAAAATATGTGCCACCTCATAGGTAAGGGAACAATAATGCAGGCCCATCAAATTCCTCACAGGCCTACTAGAATCAACCAAGGAATCAAGGTAGATATCAAAATGTTCCACCACAAAGTCAAGGTGTTCAACCACCTCCTTATTAGCAGCATGTACCCCCACAAGGTCAAAAATATGTTGCAAATAATAATCCATTGTACCAACGTCAGTACTACCAAAATACTCCTCCACAATATACAACCATGATTAGTAGTTTGACTTGGCTAGACTACAAATATGTCCTTACCCTATGGACAACAGTTGGAGAAGTTTGGTCCCAAAATTCACAGGGAGTAGTGCTACTGCAGCTGAAGAGCATTTAGGGAGTTTTAATGCTTTTATGCAAGATTTAGATATGTAGCATGAAGATATACAAATGAGACTATTTATGATGTCACTAATTGAAGATGCCAGAGATTGGTTTAATAGTTTGCCAACAAATTTTGTTAATTCTATTCATGTGTTTTATGAGCAATTTATTGAGCAGTATGGGAATCAATATGCACTTGAATTTTCATTGCATGAATTAGTGACTATTCAGAAGCATCAAAACGAGTTAGCTTATGATTTCAACCAGAGGTTTCTAAATTGCAGAATAAGATACCTCTTGGATCTAAATTGGTTGATCCTGCTGCACTGAGTATTTATTTAAAAGCTTTTGATCCTAAGACAGGTTATGAGCTCAGGAATAGGGGTCCTAGAAATTTTGCTAAAGCTCAAAGGATAGCACTAACCATTGAAAATAATAGGAAAGCTACAGGGATGATTTCCAAGAGGGATAACCCAAAGGCTCCCCAATATGTTCCTCCAAATAAACAAGAGAACACATATAGGAATGAGAGGCCAAGACTACATGACATGCCTTATAATACAAATTGGAGAAATGGAAAGCCAGTGATGGATGGGCGCAGAAATAAGGAGACACCTGACCCTTTGAAGAAGAGAGGGACTTACATGGTTGATAATTGTCCTTGTTGTTTAGTATGTGACTTGCCACATTCGTCAGAACATTGTGTAGTAGCCTAGTCAGTGTCAGGAAGAGACATGACAGAAGATAATAACATTTATTTGAATTGTCATACTCTTCACTCAGAAGAGCAGGGATATTCATCTTTAGAGGAAGGAGGATATGAATATGATGTTGATCATCAAAAATATAATGTTCACATGGCAGAGCAACAAATATTTTCTTATTATGAAGAAAGTGATGATGAACAAGATCTTCCTACTACATCATATCAGCCTAATAGGGGAAGTATGAAGAGACCATCTGAGGAAGAATTTAAGATATTGACTATTGCAGTAGTTGAGCAAGCTAAAAGCAAGTATTGGATAAGGAATAGAAAGGTAAATGAAAATGAAGGTGTTCCAAGAGGAATATTCTTGAAAAGTGAAAAGATGTCCCATGAAATATCAAAAACGACAAATGATCAGCACCCTGACAAAAAAGAACAGAAACATATCCCCAAAGAAGAAATGAAAGAATCCTCCAGGAACACACAAAAGATGGATCAGACACCAAGGAGGGAGAAAGAGGAAAACAAAGGAGAATTGATAGAATCAAAGAAGGTGATCAGAACTGAAGGTACATCTTTTGATTTTATACAAGCCTTATCTCAATTAAAAATGTTTGTCCCATTGCTTAAAATGATGAAAATTAAGGAGTATAGGGAAAGTTCTATTCAATTAATGTCTAGTGGGAGGAATCAAAATATAAATTTTGAACAAAATGAGAATGATGGAATTGTTGATAAGAAAGGAAATATAAAAGTTACAGAAGTTTGTTTAAGTGATGCATTGATAAATACACCTCAAATTGATCCATTTTTCACTACCCTGCTCATAAATGGTAAATTGGTAAGAAATTGCATGATAGATTCAGGTGCTTCTATGAATATTATGCCAATAGGGGTAATGAAACAACTTGGCATGTGGATAGATATTGAGGGTGGTAAATGTTATGCTATGGATAGTAGGCCTGTCCCAGTAGTGGGGATTATGAAAGATGTAGAAGTAAGATTAGCAGCCTACCCACAAGCTACTTATAACATTGATATAATTGTGATTGATACACCTCCTCAGTTTGGAATGCTTCTATCAAGACAATGGACTGCAACAGTTGGAGGTAATGTGCAATTTGACTTATCATATGCCATAATACCAGTTAATGGTGAAGTGGTGAAATTATATAGAGAACCAAGGGTGAATCAGATTGTTGAGTGTGTTCCTCAAAAACAATTTAATTGCTTCTGTGATGTAGATTTGGGGAGTTTCAGAGTTGAATTATCTCAGCCAGAACTAGTGAGTACTGACCTAATTGATAGACTTGTTTCTAGAAATCAGCAAGGTGTGTGGAAAATGTACTTTGATGGGGCTTGCAATCAAGAAGGTAATGGAGTTGAGGTAATTTTCATATCACCTGAAGGTACAAAATTTAAATATTCATTCTTTTTGGCTTTTGAATGTACAAATAATGTGGCTAAGTATGAAGCTTTGTTGATTGGTTTGAACATGGCCGTCAAACATAAGATTAAGTTGTTGTCTATTTTGGGAGATTCTGAATTAGTTGTGTCAAAAATTAGATCAAAGTATGCTACAACGACAAGAGGTTGAAACAATATAGGAATGTTGTATGGGATACAGTGGAACTATTTGATGCATATTCAATTGATTGGATAGATAGATCTGAAAACTTGATGGCTGATTTTTTAGCTAATGTAGCCTTGAAGAAAGATGATATGACGTTAGCAGGAGTGTCTCAGATTGAATTTAAAACAAGACCAGAAGTCCCTAACAATATATATAGTTGGCAGGTTTTTGATGATGATACTGACCTTTTGAAGTTTCTTCATTGTATAGATCAGTATGAAGCACAAGAGATTGATTTCAATGATTTTGTGGAAGAAGTGGATGGGAAAAAGACTGTATTTGGGAAGGAAGTTTTGCAGCTTAAAAATAAAAAGCTTCCCAAAGGGCTTGTGGCATTGGAGAGGGTGTATGATGGGAGTGATCATTCCCTCATAAAGCATACACTAGTTAAGAAGGAAGATATTGAAAAAATAAATTTGGGAACTGAATTAGCACCAATGAGGGTTTATATTGGAAAGAAAATAAGCCCAGCCATTAAAAGAATGTTGATTACATTGTTGAGAAAATATAAGCATGTGTTTGCTTGGTCTTATGAGGATTTGAAGGCATATAGAGAAGATCTTTTTTAGCATGAGATTCCACTTAAGCCAGACACAAAGCCATTTAGACAGAAGCAGAGGCCTATCAATCCAACATTGGAACCTAAAATGCAAGAGGAGCTAGCAAAGCTTAGAGATGGAGGTATCATAAAACCCATTAGGCATTCAACATGGGTCTCGAATTTGGTTCCAGTCAGGAAGAAAAATGGGGACATAAGACTATGTGTAGATTTCAGAAATTTGAATGTGGCTTCCCTAAAAGATAATTATCCTCTTCCAAACATGGAGGAAATATTACACAACGTAACAGGATATGAGCTATTATCAATGATGGATGGATTTTTTGGATATAATCAAGTCAAAATCAAAGAATCAGAGCAATACAAAACAACATTCACTACACCATGGGGAACGTATACATATATAAGAATTCCATTTGGTCTCACAAATGCAAGAGCTACCTTTCAAAGAGCCATGGATGTGGCATTTGTAGATCTGATCAATGCTATAATGGTGGTATATCAAGATGACCTCACTGCTTATTCCAAAAGGGGAGAGGATCATGTGTTGATTTGGAGAAGATCTTCATCAAAGCCTTGGAGTATGGTATAAGTCTTAATCCTAAAAAATGTCATTTTGTTGTCACAGAGGGTAAAATTTTGGGGCATATTGTATCAAAAGATGGAGTTATGATAGATCCTGAAAGGGTAGAGGCCATTCATAAAATTCCCATTCCTAAAACTGTCAAAGCAATCCAATCCTTCTTTGGCCAAATAAATTTTGTTAGGAGGTTTGTGTCCAATTTTGCTGAAATTGTTAAACCTATATCTAAAATGTTGAAAAAGGGAGAAAAATTGGGCTGGACTATTGAAGCTATGGATGCCTTCATATATATAAAAAGAGCTATCAAAGAAGCCCCTATCCTAAGTCCCTTGATTTTACTAAGCCATTTCAGATTTTTTCTTTTGCTTCATGTTCCATACCATAGCTATTGTCATGTTACAAAAAAATGATGAAGGTCATGAGCAACCTATTTCTTTTTTTAGTAAATCTTTGCAGGGGTCATAATTGAAATATGACATTATGGAAAAATAGGCTTATGCACTGGTCAAAGCAGCAAAGGCTTTCAGAATTTACCTTGTTGGAGCTAAGGTCATTGCTTATGTCCCACATGCAGCTGTGAAGGATATCCTAGTGCAGATAGAAGTAACAGGGAAAAGATGCGGGTGGATTAACAAAATTCAAGAATTCAACATGGAGATTGAGATTACTAAGTTGGTAAGAGGACAAGGTCTGGCCAAGTTGATGGCTAAAATAAATATTGAAGCAAACCAGATCTGCAACGTGGAAGGTAAGGGTGAAATCATAGCAAGTATTCAACATACTCCATGGTATACAAATGTAATATATTATCTAGAACATATGAAGTTCCCTGAAGGGTTGAACAATAATCAAAGGAGAACTTTAAAGTTGCAGGCTTCTAAATATGTTTTTATAGAAGGGGACCTTTTCTGGAAAAATAGGGATAGTGTATTCTTATTGTGTTTAGATGAATCCCAGGCAAAATATGTTTTGAGAGAAATGCATGAAGGGGTGTGTGGAGGCCATTATTCTGCTAAGACTACTACACACAAGATTCTTAGGGCTAGCTATTATTGGCCTAAGGTATTTAATGATTCCTTTGCGTACGTGAGAAAGTGTGAGGCTTGTCAGAATTTTTTCAGGAAAACTGAAGTATCAGGGAGTATTGCCACTTAGACCTACGCAGGTAAAAGCACCTTTTTGCCAATGGGGAGTTGATTTCATTGGAGAAATATAGGATATATCAAGTGGAGGGCACAGATGGATACTAGTGGCCACTGATTACTTTACTAAGTGGGTGGAGGTTGTTCCAACCAGGCAAGCAACGAGCAAAGTGGTAGTGAATTTTCTGATGGAGAATGTTATGACTAGGTTTAGCACTCCAGTCAAATTGATCACAAATAATGGGATGTGTTTTAGATTAGATGAGTTTAAATATTTTTGTAAAACATATGAATTTAGTATTTCTTATTCTACCCCATACCATCCACAAGAAAATGGCCAGGCAGAGTCAAGTAATAAAAATATTTTGAAGATAATAAGGAGGATACTGGATACTAACAAAAAGGCATGGGATTCAAAGTTAAGATTGATATGTGGGTAGATAGAATTACAGTGAAGAAGGCAACTGGAAAATCTCCATTTGAATTGGTGTATGGGACACAATCTAGGATGCCATTGCAGAATCTTTTGCTAGTTTATAACTTTATTTTACAAGAAGACCTAGATATTTATGATCCTATGGAGGAAAGAATGGAACAACTTGTAGAGCTTGATGAAGTGAGAAGAGTTGCTCAGAAGCAGAATGTGAAGTTTTAGTCACAAATGAAGTATATTTTTGATAAAAAGGCCAAGAAGAGAAAATTTGAAAAGGACTTGGTGTTGATGTGGAATGCTCGATGTTAGGATAAGTGGAAGCATGGAAAGTTTGAAGCTTTATGGCTGGGTCCTTTTGTGATAACAGGTAAAGGAGGTGAGGATTCATATTTCCTGCAGAACATGTCTGGAGAGGAGTAAGAGTTGCCTATACATGGGTAGTTCCTGAAGCTTTTCTTCTCTTAAGGATCAAAAGAGGGTCAAGGATTGCTAGTGCATGGATAATTCTTAATAACCCTCTTTAAATGTTATTTCCATACACAGTAGTTTAAGAAATTTTGAAGGGTCTGGGTTTGCCAATACATGGACATTCTCAGGAGTTCCCTTTCTGAAAGAATCACTTTCCTTTCCATGTACAATAGTTTAGGATCATTTTCCATTCTCCATTTGCTCCATCTTTTATACCATTCATATGTTCATTCCCTCCATCTGCCATGGCTTTCATTATTCATCATTTGCTTGGTCTGCTCTCCCAGTTGATTTTTTGGATTCTTGCAGTGCTTGCACAACCACTCATCCCCAATAGGAGCCACTGTTAGAACCAAAAACTTTCAATTAAAATCCTAAGCCTTCTTATCCATTCAAGCCCATATTTTCCTATCTTTTCACAAAAATAATTTGCTTTATTCCTCATCCATTTTATTATGAATTTCAAATCCTTACCACTTTCTTAATATGTATTCCATAAGCTTTTCCTGCCTTACTGCGGTCTCCCAAAATAGGCTCACAGTATTGCGATGCTGGTTAGCAGGCTGGCATTAAGTGTTTACCATGCTACCACACGCGGTCTAAGCATAGACCGTGGTATTGCGGTGGGTGGGGAGTAAGTGGCGGCGGTAAACAAAAAAATGACAATTGACAGTTAGGAGACTATGAACGGTTGGTGGTCAGTGAGCAGTTACCTCTATATTGTAACAGTTAAAATAAAGACCATGGTAACGCGGTAAAAATGATGAGGTGACAAAGATAACCATTGGTAGCTACTGCAATATCGCTGGCAGTTAGGCCAATGACCGTGGTAGTGCGGTGAATGTGGGGATAGTCATCATGGTGAATAGAGTCAAATAGGAGGAAGCGGTTAGCAGAGACAGTTACGACGAAGGAGGCCCACCATGGTACCGCAAGGGGTCTTCTGATAGACCGCGGTAATGCAGTAAACAGCGAGGTTAATAGTCAAGGCTAGGAACTGCATAACTACAAGTGGAAAAGTCATACCCGCGGTAGAGCGGTAAACACAATGGAAGCCATGGGAAAATAAAATACAGCCAATGAAAAGTATAAAATGCCGATAAGATAAGAAATACAGGTGGGAAAGGATAAATCAAAAAATCGAAGGCAGAACTATTGTAAGAAATATTTAATTTGCGGAAAGACAATATAATTGAATATTTTAATCTCTGTGATAGAATTTAAATGATTTTACCAGAACTGTGAAGGGTCGTGACTCTTCAGATGTGATGTATATATATTTTGAAAACTCAGTAATTGAGGGAGAGGGTTTTGGGAACGAGATAATGTAAAATACGGAAAACCCTTCTGGAAATAGTGCAATGGAGATGATTTCTTGACCAAAATCCTTTCTGATTTTTGTTGTTGTGATGTTATAACTCTCAATTTCTATTTAGTTTCCCCCAATTTGGAGTTTTTCGATTATTTGAGTTCAAATATCAAGTAATTCTTCAAAGTACATTTCTTCACTTTGTGTGATTTCATTTAATGGTGTCTGCAAGTTAGAGTTAAATTACTTTAAGTGAATCATAGTGTCTATGAGACTTCTTTTGGATAATTGAAAGAGAGCTAAGCAAGAAATATTTCAACACTATTTATGCTAGTCATAAATTGACGAAGTCACATTCCATTCATTGAAACTTCATCCCGTAAAGTGTCTAACAACTTAAATTGTGTCAGAGACAAATACGTATGTATAATCAATAACATTTAATGATTGCATTGACCAATAGAAGGAAGGCATTGACCTACCATATCCTAGAGTAATAAATTCATTATAAATAAGGAATTGATTAAAAAACATTTCTTTTGATTTGAGTGGTAGGGTTGGTTGTGGTGTCCTTTTGTCTATCCATGCTTACTTGTCATTGTGGATAGACTGTTCAACAAGAAGTTCATTTCAAATATGCATATCTCATATAGGTACACCCAACTAGGTTTTGCAGAGCCTGAAGAGAAGAAGGTATAATTGCATGAATTGGCCTTGTATATTGTCCAAGAATGTTATAAGGGTCTGGAAAACTCTTATGGTTAAAACCTACATTTTTGAGTACCAACACCGCGTGCGGTGAGTTCACTCACCGTGGTGGCGCGGTAAGGCCGCCTACAGTCTGCATTGGCTATTACCGCTTTACCACGCGTGGTAAGGCCGCCAATAGCCTGGCTCGATGGTACCACCATACGGTTGGCAGTGGTCCCTCTCACCGCAGTGTCCATGGTGAGACCACCAAAGGTGGGTTCGATAGCTATTGCCATACCACAAGTGGTGGTTTCACTCACTATGGTGTCCGCGATGAGACCGCCTGTGGTTAGCCTGACAGTTACCACCCTACTGTGGGGTGGCCTACTAGCCCCTGTGGTAGCACGGTATGACCTGTTGGGTCTCAAAAACACTAGTTTTAGTGAACCATGAGAGGCTACAAAACTCTCATCACGTTCTTGGCTAACTGACAAGGCCAACTGCTATGGTTGGGCCCTCTACTCTTAAGGCTCTGCTAGACCTAGGTGAGTACACCTGTATGAGTAACAGATTTTGAACTTATGCTTCCTACTTGATCAAACTATCCACAAATGGAAAATTAATAATGGAAAGATATGATCCTAATTTGGTATAACTTGTATATGCAATATCAAGGTGTGAATTAATATGTTTAATTAAAGAGATTTCAAATGAAATGAATAGAACTAATGTAATCTAAATAGGGGAGACCAATGCCTTATTGGGTAAAACGAATTCAAATGAAATCTTTAACTGAATAGTTTCTATCTGGCAGGGATTCTAATTATTTGACATATGATATTTAGTTTATAACTTGTATAAACATGCAGGGATGTAATTATCAAACTCTTCTTAATGATCCAAATGATAATTTCCAGATTACTATGAATGACTTGAAGGAATTAATCTTTGCTTGAAAGAACCAACCAATAACATCACACAAATACAACAAATGGGTTCTGATAAACTAAGAATATACTTGATATGTCAATTTAAATAACAAAGAAACATCAACCTTGGAGACAACTTTATAATATTTCAATTAACTTCAACAAATAACTGATACCAGAATGGTGCCACAACATTAAATTCCATTCATTTGATCCTTCAAAATTTATACACACATCATAGTCTCCTTGAATATCATTCTGAAAATACTTACAGCAATTTTCCTACCTTTTAAAATCTATCTTCTACCTTTCTTACTTCCTCTTTCAATTATCCAATAACGGATATTTATACATCAGTTTGTGAAAGGTTGTACCTTTTCAAAAGTCTAAACAATAAAAGTTCTAACGAATTCTCTATCTAACTAATTCTGGTTAAGCCATAAATGGACTATAGACATATGTTCCGTATAGTCCTGGCACTTGTGAGTATCAGCATCCCCAATTCCATCATGGATCACAATCTCCATCATTATCATTTTCTCATTCTGCTCACACGCCTCATCCAATGTTACATGCTCCATAGTGGTTGCTTTCAACATCTCTTGGAGTACTACTTCGGATTCACTTTTCCATTTAGTTGCTTCTTTCATTTTTCCTTCACCATATAACTTTGTCAACCTATCTTCAGCAATTTCTATCAATCCCTGCATATCTCCTTGCAACTCTTCATAGAAATCACTATGTCTTTCTATGATACAGTTGGCATTCTCAATCTCTTCATTGCTAGGAGTGTCCTTCTGCTCCAATTCCTCAATTTTCTCCTGAATTTTGTTGTCCACTCTCCTGTGTTCCTTTATGGCATCCACAAATTCTGAATGCTTTCCCCAGAGCCTATTCAACCAAGTAATTAGGACAACTTTTCTTCTTTTGATTATTGCAACCAGTGCATCTATTTTACCTTGAGAATATGCAGTTGATCCTTCCCAATGATCCCTTTTCTGTGAACTCTCACCCTGGGTGAGCATCCTTGTTGGCTCTGTTACAGCACCTACCAAGTCTTTTAAGCATTCATTTTCTCTCAAAATTCTTTCATTTCCAATTTTATACATCTCTCTTTCCCTTATCAATGCTTGTATTTGAGCTTTGTTTAACTTGGCTATGTTTATCCCAATATCAGCAGTTGACACAGGGTCAACTTCCCCAGCCTTCAGAGTCATGACATGTCCAAATGCTTTTTCAGTATCAATAATAATTAACCTTTTGTGACGAGGATATAAGGCCCAAATCATCAATGTCTCATCATTAAGGTTTTATTTTGATCCTGTGTATACCTTTGTCACCTTTTCTACACTTAGCTTGTGGGTGGCATTGCTATCTTTCAAGAAACTATCAAAAACTAAAGCAAAATTCATATCCAAACCTAGAAAAATCATGGCACCAGCCCCTTCTAGCAGCTCCCTTCCCTTTTCAGGGTTCATGTTAATCATTTCCCTATGTACTTCATCTTTTAGGCTTTTCAACAGTTGATCCTCATTTCCTGGTGTAACATTATCAACCTGCCCTCTTATCTCTTTTCCTTTTTGCTTATATAGAAATGTTTCAAACTCCGAGGTTTTTATAAATTCATCATCTGATATGAAAGACCTATAGTCTTCATGTCTCATATCTATATCCATGGTTTCATCAACATCATTATCCTTGGCAACATATGTATAGTCCTGAGTCCTCATTCTCGAAACTTTCTGAGAAGAACTTTGTGGCATGCCTATTTTTGATATCCCTTTAATGGAGGATAGCAATTCAACATCCATCAGCTCTTGATTATGTTTTTCAATCACAATTTCTACCTCCTCTGCCTCTAGGTTTCTGATTATATCATCAAATTTATAGGGCACATGATGGTACCCTCCAAAATTTATCTTTTGTTTGGTAGAGTGAATATACCCCTCAGGATCAAAGTTCTTTCTAACTGGTGCTCTTCTCATGTTATAATGCAACAATTTATCCAAAATCAAATCATAACCTTCTTTGGCCAATACTGTGAAATCACTAAAACACAAACTGCTGGGCATAAAGGTTTGTTTCCGATATGAACTGAAGTTCATAACACTAGAATAATCCATTTTCCTAACAATTTCTAAGTAGGAAATTCTATCCGGGATAGTTCTAGGCAGGATAAAAGGTGCATCCTCAAAGCCATAAACCCTGATCATTGTGGCATTCTCTAAATAGTACCAATTCCCCCAATTATGGTTGATTGGTCCATTTTACTCTCTAGGCCTAAGAAAACTTTTCACTTCTTCGGATAAAGAAAAATCACAAGGATGGTTGAAAAATCTATGCAAGGGTTTCACAAAAAACACTTCAAAATGTAGGAAGTTTGAATTGGAAAACCTGCTATCCCAAACAACAGTCCATAATTGAACATGCAATGGCCTACCTTCTTTGTCAATTTGTGAAATTTTCAGCTCCTAGGGCCATATACCCAACTCTTGTCTGAAGTACAGTACTAAATGCAGTAGTAGTGAATAATTTCTGAGATGGAGAACTGAAGCGCCAACTTTTATCGCCATCCAAACCATATCCAACTCCTTAGAAATGTGTGTAGCATAGTCAAATGATCTTGAATTATGATACTGAATGTCTATAGCAATTACCATGGGTACAACTGCCATATCCTCAGGTACCTCCATTCCCAATACCTGTCCCACTGAGTAATAAATGTATTTGAGGTAAGGTTCAAAAATATCGACATGATAGGGTGGCCCCTCATTGTCTTTCATTGGAATAGGCTTGCCATGACACCTAATTCTATGTAGAGGCAACCTCCACCCTTTATAGATGGTTTCCATCCTCCTGAACTCACTATTGAGCTCTTCGCTAACTATTTTCTCATTGCATATTCCTTCCATCCTAAAAACCTCAGCAATTGCATTCTCAGATATATGTATCAATGGGTTCCTTGCAAATCACATATAGCTCTGCCTTTTGGGTCATAATGTGTAGACAACATCTTTATCAGTTCCACATCAACAAAAACATTAGGGCACACCATTTTCCCTAAATTAAGCCTCCATGGATTGCATACCGACTCAAAGAGATTTCTCCTGTGATAGTGGAACATGAATAACTCATAGCCCCTAATTGGAGTCCAAACATCTCCTACAAATTTGCATCTATCATCTAACTTGTTAATATCAGCTTTGAGTTGTGCAGAACGCCTAGCTCTAGGTCAACCAGGTAATTGATCTATGAGATCCTGATTAAGCTTCCTTTCAGTACCTTCCATTGGTGATTCAGTCTTCTGCTTCTTTCCTTTTTGTTGGCTACCCTCCTTGGGTCTTTTTCCCTTTGGTTTTCCTGAAACAACGCCTTCCATAGTTCAGAATTTTATGAGTTCTGAAGAAAACTTACTGTAACTTTCTGAAAACTTAAGCTAGGTAAATGCTTTAATTGCTCTACCGGTTCCTTTGCTTTCTTTCGCTTTGAATACTATGAGGCAATGATTTCAAATGATCATACCCTGATATGCAAAATCTCCTATGCTTCGTGGCACCATTAATTATCTTTACTGAGATATGAATGTTGCAGCTTTTTTCAAAATTCTTGTTGTCACATCAAGGTCTATATCGGCGAGATATTTCAAACCTTTGGCCGATCCGCCTATTCAACGTTCATCCATCTGCCAAGACATCCTACAATTTCCCCGATTTTAAAAGTCTCCCCGATAGTTTCTCCTTTTTCGCTCTTTATATCACCACTACCTTCATTGAAACAATTGTTGCTCAGGCTCTATGAATCGGGCCAACAATTCCTTATCTCACCCCAAAAATACTTGGTCTCACTAAGATGTTTTCTTTATTTTACTTATGTTGCCAAGACTAATTGTTCTACCGACCAAATAAAATTCGTTGTGATGTCTCTTAGATCTCCCCGCATCATTTGTCTCTCCGATACACCTCTTTGGTGAGACAATGCACATTGTCTCCCTGATATTTCTTATTTTGGTAAGCTTCGATCTTCGTCGGTGTGACTCGAGGGATCGGTAAGACCTTCGTAACTCTCCCGCATCATTTGTCTCACTGAGTGGTCCCTCTTTCACTTTATCGACAAGACCAATAGCGCTTCAGGCAGTATTTCAAAATCTCTCTCCAAGGACCAAAGTCTCCCTGATAGATTTTGCTTTTCATCAATCGGCTCAAGGTAACTTAGCTCGATATGATCTTTCACTGTTCTACCGATGTCTTTTGTTTTGCCAATAAATATTATAGACCCAAATTCTCCTTGTGTACAATTTTATCGATATGACCAATCTGATGTCTTGCTAATACATTGAAGATATGTAAATTATCATTGATGAGACCTATATCCACTTATGCTGATATTTCCATATGTCCATTTTTTATGCCAAATGAATTTTATGGGGTTTTATGACAAAATTTAAGTTGGGTTTTGTAAAGGATGCTATGTGAGGATTTTAATGTTTATGTTTTTGTGGGAGGGTAATAATCATGAAGGGTGAATGAAATGGCCAAAGTTTTAAAGTTCCAACAGTGGCTTCGTTTGGGGATGAATGATTGTGAGATCATTACAAGGATCCAGATTTCTGGGTGAGTAGACCAAACGTTGTGGATAAGAGCCAGTGGGGAGGAAAGATGATCCTAAACTACTGCACGTGGAAAATAAGACAAGGATTTACAGGATTGTCCATGTACTAGCAATTTACTGTATCCTTTACTTCCTATACTACTGTGCATGGAAAGTTTTTATGAGAAAAATTTCAAAATTTATCCATGCATTGGCAACCTCTGATCCTCTGTGACTTTCATGAGAATTTTTTTTTTAGAAATTTCCCATGTACAGGAAACTCCTGTTCCTCACCATTCATATTTTGTAAATAGTATGAATCCTCTCCTTGATTTCCAATAATGACAAAAGGGCCTAGCCACAGTGCTTCAAATTTTTGATGTTTTCCCTTCTCTTGGCATTTAGCATTCCACATTAACACCAGATCATCTTTCACAAATATTTCATTTGTGCTTTTAGTTTCATGTTTTGGTTTTGAGCTATTCTCCTTATTTCATTAATTTCTGCAAGTTGTTCCATTCTCTCCTCCATTGGTTCAGGAATATCTATATCCTCTTGAAGGATAAATTTGTACACTGGCAATAAATTCTACAGAGGCATCCTAGCTTGTATTCCATAGACTAATTCATATGGAGATTTCCCAATTGCCCTTTTTATGGTAATTCTATCTGCCCATAAAACCAATCTTAACTTTGAATCCCAAGCTTTTTTGTTGTTACCTAGCATCCTTTTTACAATTTTTAGAAGACTTTTGTTGCTAGATTCTGCTTGACCATTAGCTTATGGATGATATGGGGCAGAGTAAGAAACAATGATACCATATGTCTTGCAAAAATATTTGAACTCATCGGACCTGAAGCACATGCCATTATCTATAATTACTCTCAATGGTGTACCAAACCTAGTAATAATGTTATCCATCAAAAAATTGATCATAAATTTGCTCATTGCATGCTTGGTTGGGATTGCTTCTACCCATTTGATGAAATAATCAGTGGCTACTAGTATCCACCTATGTCCTCCACTTGACCTCTCTTGTATTTCTCCAATGAAATCAACCCCCCATTGGTGAAAAGGGGCTTCAATTTGCATAGGTCTGAGTGGTAAAGTTCCCTCATACTTCATTTTCCCCAAGAATTTTGGCATGCCTCACACTTCCTAACATATGAAAATGAATCATTGAAGACTTTTGGCCAGTAGTAACCTACCCTAAGGATTTTATGTGCAGTTGTCTTTGTTGAATAATGTCCTCCACAGACCCCTTCATGTATTTATTTCAGAACATGATCAGCCTGTGATTCATCCAAACATAACAGCAACATTCCAGCTCTGTTTTTCTAGAATAGATCTCCTTCTATAAATACATATTTTGAAGCCTGAAGTTTTAAAGTTCTTTTCTGGTTATCACTGAGTCCTTCTAGGCATCTGGTGTTTCTAAGGTAATACATGATGTCTGTATACCAGGGTGTATGCTCAATACTTGCAATTGCATTTTCTTCTCCTTGTATATTGTAGACTTGGTTTGCCTCAATGTTTGTTTCTGCCATCAATTTGGCCAATCCTTGGCCTCTCACCAATTTAGTAATCTGTATTTCCATATCAAATTCCTGAATTTTTTTGATCCACTTGCACCTTTTCCCTGTCACTTCTAATTGTGTAAAGATGTCTTTGACTATTGTGTGAGGGACATATGCAATTAATTTGGCTCCAACAAGATACGGCCTGAAAGCTTTTGTAGCCTTTACTAATGCAAAGGCTTATTTTTCCATTATGTCATACTTCAATTCTGACCCTTGTAGAGATTTGCTAAAGAAAGATACAAGTTGCTCATGACCATCCTCATTTTTTTGTAACATGATAGTAGCTATTGTATGTAGGGAAGAAAATGAAAATATCTGAAAAGGTTTCATGAAATCAGGAGACTTGAGGACAAGGGCTTCTTTAATGGCCTTTTTAATGGATACAAAGGCTTCTAATGCTTATGAGGTCCATTCAATCTTTTTTCCCTTTTTTAACATTTCTGATATAGGTTTGACAATCTCAACAAAGTTAGATACAAACCTCCTAACAAAGTTAATCTACCCAAAGAAGGATTGGATGGCTTTCACATTTTTACGGATAGGAACTTTATCTATAGCCTCAACTCTCTCAGGATCTATCTTAACTCCCTCAGGATCTATCTTAACTCCCTCTTTCGATACAATGTGACCTAGGAGCTTCCCCTCTATAACAACAAAATGACACTTCTTAGGGTTCAAAACGATGCCATATTCTAAAGCTTTAGTGAATATTTTTTCAAGGTGCCCTATATGATCTTCAGCCCTTTTTGAGTAAGCCGTGAGGTCATCCTGATACACCACCATTATAGCATTGATCAAATCAAAAAATTCTAAGTCCATAGCCCTTTGGAATGTTGCTCCTGCATTGGTGAGACCGAAAGGCATTCTCACATATACATATGTTCCCCATGGGGTTGTGAAAGCTGTCTTATACTACTCACATTCCTTGACCTTAACCTGGTTATAATTGGAAAAACCATCCATCATAGACAGCAATTCACATCCAGTTACCTTATGCAAAATGGCTTCCATGTTGGGCAGTGGGTAGTTATCTTTAAGAGATACTACATTTAAATTCCTGAAATCTACACATAGTCTTATATCTCCATTTTTCTTTCTAATAGGAACAAGGTTTGATACCCATGTTGAGTGCCTCATAGGTTTGATAATACCTCCATCTCTGAGTTTGGTCAATTCTTCCTGCATTTTTGGTTCCAGAGTGGGGTTAATGGGCCTTTGTTTCTGTCTAAAAGGTTTTGCATATGCTTTTAATGGATTTTCATGCTGAAATAAATCCTCCCTATATGCCTTGAGGTCTTCATAAGACCATGTGAACACATGTTTATATTTCCTTAACAATGAAATCAACATTCTTTAGATAGTAGGGATTATCTTTTTCCAATGTATACCTTCCTTGGTGATAGTTCGGTCCCCAAGTTTATTTCTTCAATATCTTCCCCTCTAGTTGGGGTTTGTTTCATAAGGGATCGATCACTTCCATCGTATACTCTTTCCAAAGCTACCAACCCCTTGGGAAGTTTATTAGTTTTGAGTTGCAGGACCTTCTTTCCAAACACTGTCTCTTCTCCATTTATTTCTTCTACAAAAGCATTGAAATCAATTTATTGAGCCTCGTACTGGTCTATACACTGAAGAGATTTCAAAAGGTCGGTGTCATCATTGAAAACCTGCCAACTATAAAAGTATTCAGGTACTACAGGTCTTGTTTTGAATTCTACTTGGGAAACTCCTACTAATGTAATATCATCTTGTTTTAATGCTACATTTTCCAAAAAATCTGCCATTATATTCTTTGATCTATCTACCCAATCAATGGAAAAAGCATCAAATAGTTCAATTGTATCCCATACTGCATTTTTGTATTGTTTCAGTCTTTTATTTCTTGCCACATATTTTGATCTGCTCTGAGATACAACTAGTTTTGAATTTCCTAAAATTGTTAAGATTTTTATCTTGTGTTTGACAACTAAATTTAGACCAGTCAACAAAGCTTCATATTCTGCTACATTGTTTGTACATTCAAATGCTAATAGAAATGAATATTTATAAGTTGAACCATCAGGAGATATAAAAATTATACTAGATCCATTACCCTCCTGGCTGCAAGCTCCATCAAAATACATTTCCATATTCCTTGTTGATTTTTAGAGATCTTTTGATCAATTGGATCTTTGCTTTCGAACTCGGGCTGAGATAGTTCCACTCTAAAGCTTCCTAGATCAACATCACAAAAACAATTAAGTGATTCTTGAGGAGCATATTCAACAATTTGGTTCACTCTAGGCTCTCTATACAATTTTACCTCTTCCTCATTTACTGGTATGGTGGCATATGACAAGTCAAACTATACATTGCCTCCTACTGCAGCAGTTCATTGTCTTGATAGAAGCATCCCAAACTGGGGTGGTGTGTCAAGCAAAGTTATGTCAATAATGTAGGAGGCTTGTGGGTAAGTTGCTAACCTAACTTCCACATTTTTCATGATTCCCACAACCGGGACATGCCTGCTATCCATAGCATAACATTTACCTCCCTCCACATCTATCCATAAACCAAGCTGCTTCATTACCCCTACTGGCATGATATTCATAGAAGCACCTGAGTCTATCATGCAATTTCTTACTATTTTGTCGCTTATGATGAGAGTGGTAAAAAAAGGGTCAATTTGTGGTGTGTTCATCATGCAAGCCTCTCAAATTTTTACCTCCTTCTTTTTATTATTTATCTCTAAGACCTCCTTGTTCCCCGGGCTTTGATTTCCATTAGAAATTAGTTGTCTGGTACTTTCCCTATATTCTTTGATTTTCATCATTTCAGTTAAGGGCACAAACATTTTCAATTGAGATAGAGCTTGTATAAAATCAAAAGATGTACCTTCGGCTTTGATAGCCCTTTTAGGTTCACTGCATTCTCCTTTGTTTTCCTCTTTCTCCATTTTTGAGGTTTGATTTGGCTTTTGTTTTTCAATGGGAGGTTTCTTGCTTTCCTCCTTAGGGGATCCCTTTTGTTCTCTACTATTTGATTGTTTATTATCATTCCCTTTTGATGTCTCATCTGATGCCTTTTTAATTTTTATGAATATCCCCCTTGGGACACCTTCACCTTTATTTACTGTCATGTTTTTTAAATGATATTTGTTTCTGGCATCCTCCACTACTGCAATTTTCAAATCTTTTAATCTCCTCTTCACTAGGTCTTCTTATATTACATCTGTTTTTCTAGCTTGATGCAACAGGGGGGTCTTGATCACTTTCATTTTCCTCATGGTCAGAGAAAACATGTTGCTCTGTCATGTGGACATTGTATTTTTGGTGGTCCACGTTGTATTCATATCCTTCCTCTTCTAAAGATGCATATTCTTGCTCCAAAGGGTCAAGAGTGTGAGATGTTAAATATACATTCTGGTCTTCACCACCATCATTTTCTTATATATTTTCCTCTAGTATTGACTAAGCTGTTACACAATGTTCAAGGGAATGTGGTGCACAACAGACTGAACACCAGGGACTTTTTTCTACCATGTATGCCCCTTTTCTTTTCAATGGATCAGGTGTCTCTTTATTTCTAGGTCTCTCATTCACTGGTTTCCCATCTTTCCAGTTGGTACTGTAAGGCATGTCATGTAGCCTGGGTCTTTCATTTCTATATGTGTTCTCCTGTCTGTTTGGGGGGACATATTGGGGAACCCTAGGGTTCTCCCTTTTAGAAAACATCCCTAGAGCTTTTATGTTATTCTCAACAGTTAAGGCTATCTTTTGGGCCTCAGCCAGATTTCTAGGACCCCTATTTCTCAATTCATATCCTGTCTTGGGGTCAAAGGCCTTCAGATAGATACTTAAGGCAACAGGGTCAACCAACTTGGATGCCTGAGGTATTTTGTTGTGTAATTTAACAAACCTTTGGTTAAAATCAAAGGCTAACTCATTCTGATGTTTTTGAATTATCACTAACTCATATAATGCAAAGTCTAATTTACACTGATTTCCATATTTTTGGAGAAATTGGTCATGAAATACTTGAATGGAATAAATGGATATTGTTGGTAAACTATTAAACCAGTTTCTAGCATCCTCAATTAATGAAATCATGAATAATCTCATTTGTACATCCTCATACTGCATGTCTAAGTCCTGAATGATTACTTTAAAATTTCTCAGATGTTCTTCAACAGTAACTGCATTACTTCCTATAAATTTAGGGACTAAGTTCCTCCAATTATTTTCTAGGGGGTAGGGATAAATTTGAAACCCAGCTAGATCAAATTGTCTAATCATAGTTGTGCATTGTGGGGGGGGATTTTGAAAATGTTGAGGTTGGTAAAGTGGGTTGTTGTTTTCCATATATTGTGGGCCTTGTGGGCCTTGTGGGGGTATATATTGTTGATGAGGGGGTGGTTGAGTATTTCGGTGTTGTGGTGGAGCATTAATGTTTCTATATTGGTTTCTAGGTTGATTTCGATGGGCCTGAGGGGAACTTGGTGGCTTCATATTATTGCTCTTATGGGGGGGGGTGTGTATTTGGGTGATTCAGTTACTGATGTTTTGTTTTGAGCCTTATGTAACTTCATCTTTCTCAATTCCTCCATTGCTTGAAGTTGTTGTTCATACTGTATCTTTAGTCTTTCTGCATTTTTCTTCATTTGTTCCCACTGTGTATCTTCTTCATCTTGTGCCATAAATTCATGGTTTTCTTCGAATGTCTCATACTCATGTCCTCCCTCATAGAGTATTGCCCTTTGTTCATCTTCATATTCTCTCCTTTTTCTAGCTTTGAATTTGGTCATGTGCTCATCAGCTTTCCCAATGTCCTCTGGATGGGACGGATTTCTCCTTCCTTCAAGAGTATGGAGTTCTTTAGATGGGCTCTCTTGGTTTGCAAGTGTATCATATGAATTGTGTGTTTCCCGTAACAATTTGATGCTTTATTTTTTGTTGTTGTGTCCAATTCACTAAACACTTTCTTGCTCTGATTATTTTTGTGATTTGACTTTCCTTTATTATTAGGACTGTCCCCCTCCTTGTACAAAGATCTCCTTCCTTGCATGTTGTGAGAGATTGTGATAGTCTGAACTCTATGTTGATTTATTTCTAACTTGTATCATATTGTATCAGTTTCAATGTTTTTATTCATTCAGAGTCACCACCCACTTTTTCTAAAAGTAAGAAAATATTTTGTGGTTATCTTACCTAGCGGAGTTAATTTCTTTCAAATTCTAATTATGGTTTTCTCTAGTGACTTTATATGGAAAGGTTGTCTACTACCAAACAACTCTCTAGTTTTTTCCCTAGTAGAGTCACCAATTTGTTGGGTCTCAAAAATGTTGGTTTCAATGAACCATGAGAGGCTGCCAAACTTTCACTATGTTGTTGGTTAGCTGACAAGGAAGACCCTTATGGCTGGGCCCTCTACTCTTAAGGCTCTGCTAGACCTAGGCAGGTACACCTATATGAGTAATAGATTTTGAACTTATGCTTCCTACTTGATCTGCCATATCCCAAAGTAATAAATTTATTATAAATAAGGAATTGATTAAAAAACCTTTCTTTTAATTCGACTGGTAGGGTTGGTTGTGGTGTTCTTTTGTCTATCCATGCTTACTTGCCATTGCAGACATACTATTCAACAGGAAGTTCATTTCAAATCTGCATATCTCATATAGGTACACCCAACTAGGTTTTGTAGAGCTTGAAGAGAAGAAGGTATAATTGCAGAAATTAGCCTTGTCTGTTGTCCAAGAATGTTATAAGGGCTTGGAAAACTCTTATGGTTAAAACCTACATTTTTGAGTACCAACACCACATGCGGTGATTTCACTCACTGTGGTGGCATGGTAAGGTCGCCTACAGTCTGTACTGGCTATTACTGCCTTACCGTGCATAGTGAGTTCTCTCACTACGGTGGCATGGTAAGGCTGCCAGCTGCCTAGCTCGGCGGTTACCGCCATACGACTGGTAGTGGTCTGTCTCACCATAGTGTTTGTGGTGAGACAACCAACGGTGGGTTCAATGGTTACTGCCATACTGCAGGTGGTGGTTCCTCTCACTATGGTGTCTGTGATGAGACTGCCTATGGTCAGCCTGACAGTTACCACCCTACTCCAGGGTGGCCTACCCACCTCTGCGGTAGCACGGTATGACCCATTGGGTCTCAAAAACGTTGGTTTCAATGAACCATGAGAGGCTGCCAAACTCTCACTACATTGTTGGTCAACTGACAAAGCCAACTACTATGGCTAGGCCCTCTACTCTTAAGGCTCTACTAGACCTAGGTGGGTACACCTGTATGAGTAACAAATTTTGAACTTATGCTTCCTACTTGATCAAACTATCCACAAATGGAAAATTAATAATGGAAAGATATGATCCTAATTTGGTATAACTTGTATATACAATATCAAGGTGCGAATTAATATGTTTAATTAAAGAGATTTCAAATGAAATGAATAGAACTAATGTACTCTAAATAGGGGAGACCAGTGCCTTATTGGGTAAAATAGAGTCAAATGAAAGCTTTAACTAAATGGTTTCTATCTGGCAGGGATTCTAATTATTTGACATATGATATTTAGTTTATAACTTTTATAAACATGCAGGGATGTAATTATCAAACTCTTCTAAATGATCCAAATGATAATTTCTAGATTACTATGAATGACTTGAAGGAATTAATCTTTGCTTGAAAGAACCAACCAATCACATCACACAAATATAGAAAATGTGTTCTGATAAACTGAGAATATACTTGATATGTCAATTTAAATAGCAAAGAAACATCAACCCTGGAGACAACTTTATAATATTTCAATTAACTTCAACAAATAATTGATACCAGAATAGTGCCACAACATTAAATTCCATTCATTTGATCCTTCAAAATTTATACACGCGTCATAGTCTCCTTGAATATCATTCTGAAAATACTTACAGCGATTTTCCTACCTTTTAAAATCTATCTTCTACCTATCTTACTTCCTCTTTCAATTATCCAATAATGGATATTTATACATCAGTTTGTGAAAGGTCGTGCCTTTTCAAAAGTCTAAAGCATAAAAGTTCTAATGAATTCTCTATCTAACTAATTCTTGTTAAGCCATAAATGGACTGTAGACATATGTTCCGTATAGTCTTGGCACTTGTGAGTATCAACATCCCCAATTGCATTGCAGATCACAATCTCCATCATTATCATTTTCTCATTCTGCTCACACGCCTCATCCAATGTTACATCCTCCATAGCGGTTGCTTTCAACATCTCTTGGAGTACTGCTTCGGATTCACTTTTCCATTTAGTTTCTTTTTCATTTTTCCTTCATCATATAACTTGGTCAACCTATCTTCGGTAGCCTCTATCAATCCCTGCATATCTCCTTACAACTCTTCATAGAAATCCCTGTGTTTGTCTATGATACAATTGGCATTCTCAATCTCTTCATTGCTAGGAGTGTCCTTCTGCTCCAATTCCTCAAATTTCTCTTGAATTATGTTGTCCACTCTCCTGTGTTCCTTTATGCAATCCACAAATTGTGAATGCTTTCCCCAAAGCCTATTCAACCAAGTAATTAGGACAACTTGTCTTCTTTTGATTATTACAGCAAGTGCATCTATTTTACCTTAAGAATATGCAATTGATCCTTCCCAATGATCCCTTTTCTGTGAACTCTCACCCTAGGTGAGCATCCTTGTTGGCTCTGTTACAACACCTACCAAGTCTTTTAAGCGTTCATTTTCTCTCAACATTCTTTCATTTCTAGTTTTATACATCTCTCTTTCCCTTATCAATGCTTAGATTTGAGCTTTGTTTAACATGGCTATGTTTATCCCAATATCAACAGTTGCCACAGGGTCAACTTCCCTAGCCTTTAGAGTCATGACATGTCCAAATGCCTTTTCAATATCAATAATAATTGACCTTTTGTGAGGAGGATATAAGGCCCAAATCATCAATGTCTCATCATCAAGGTTGTATTTTGATCCTGTGTATACCTTTGTCACCTTTTCTACACTTAGCTTGTAGGTGGCATTGCGATCTTTCAAGAAACTATCAAAAACTAAAGCAAAATTCATATCCAAACCTAGAAAAATCATGACACCAACCCCTTCTAGCAGCTCCCTTCCCTTTTCAAGGGTCATGTTAATCATTTCCCTATGTACTTCATCTTTTAGGCTTTTCAACAGTTGATCCTCATTTCCTAGTGTAACATTATCAACCTACCCTCTTATCTCTTTTCCTTTTTACTTATATAGAAATGTTTCAAACTCTGAGGTTTTTATAAATTCATCATCTGATATGAAAGAACTATAGTCTTCATGTCTCGTATCTATATCCATGGTTTCATCAACATCATTATACCTAGAAACATATGTATAGTCTTGAGTCCTCATTCTCGAAACTTTCTCAGACAAACTTTGTAGCATGCCTGTTTCTGATATCCCTTTAATGGAGGATAGCAATTCAACATCCATCAGCTCTTGATTACGTTTTTCAATCACAATTTCTACCTCCTCTGCCTCTAGGTTTCTGATTATATCATCAGATTTATAGGGCACATGATGGTACCCTCCAAAATTTATCTTTTGTTTGGTAGAGTGAATATACCCCTCAGGATCAAAGTTCTTTCTAACTGGTGCTCTTCTCATGTTATAATGCAACAATTTATCCAAAATCAAATCATAACCTTCTTTGGCCAATACAGTGAAATCACTAAAACACAAAGTGCTGGGCATAAAGGCTTGTTTCCCATATGAACTCAAGTTCATAACACTAGAATAATCCATTTTCCTAACAATTTCTAAGTAGGAAATTCTATCCGGGAAGTTCTAAGTAGGATAAAAGGTGCATCCTCAAAACCATAAACCCTGATCATTGTGGCATTCTCTAAACAGTACCAATCCCCCCAATTATGGTTGATTGGTCCATTGTAATCTCTAGGCCTAAGAAACCTTTTCACTTCTTCGGATAAAGAAAAATTACAAGGATGGTTTAAAAATCTATGCAAGGGTTTTACAAAAAACTCTTCAAAATGCAGGAAGTTTGAATTGGAAAACCTGTTGTCCCAAACAATAGTCCATAATTGACTAGGCAATGGCCTACCTTCTTTGTCAATTTGCAAAATTCTCAGCTCCTAGGGCCATAAGCCCAACTCTTGTCCAAAGTACAATACTAAATGCAGTAGTAGTGAATAATTTCTGAGATGGAGAACTTCAGAGCCAACTTTTATTGCCATCAAACCCGTATCCAGCTCCTTAGAGATGTGTGCAACATAGTCAAATGATCTTGAATTATGATACCGAATGTCTGCAGCAATTACGATGGGCACAACTACCATATGTTTAGGTACCTCCACTCCCAATACCTATCCCACTAAGTAATAAGTGTATCTGAGGTAAGGTTCAAAAAGATCGACATGATAGGGTGGCCTCTCATTGTCTTCCATTGGAATAGGCTTGTCGTGACACCTAATTCTATGCAGAGGCAACCTCCACCCTTTATAGATGGTGTCCATCCTCCTGAACTCACTGTCGAGCTCTTCATTCACTATTTTCTCATTACATATTCCTTCTATCTTGAAAACCTCAGCAATTTCGTTCTCAGATATATGTATCAACGGGTTCCCTGACAAATCATATATAGCTCTTCCTTTCGGGTCATAATGTGTAGCCAACATCTTTATCAGTTCCACATTAACAAAAATGTTAGGGCACACGAATTTCCCTAAATTAAGCTTCCGTGGATTGCATACCAGCTCAAAGCAATTTCTCCTGTGATAGTGGAACATGAATAACTCATAGCCCCTAATTGGAGTCCAAACATCTCCTATAAATTTGCATATGTCGTCTAACTTGTTAATATCAGCTTTGAGCCGTGCAGAACACCTAGCTCTAGGTCCAAAACCAGGTAATTGATCTATGAGATCCTGATTAAGCTTCCTTTTAGTACCTTCCATTGGTGATTCAGTCTTCTGCTTCTTTCCTTTTTGTTGGCTACCCTCCCTAGGTCTTTTTCCCTTTGGTTTTCCTGAAACACCGCCTTCCATAGTTCAAAATTTTACGAGTTCTGAAGAAAATTTACTGTAACTTTCTGCAAACTTAAGCTAGGTAAATTCCTTAATTGCTTTTCCGGTTCCTTTGCTTTCTTTCGCTTTGAATACTATGAGGCAATGATTTCAAATGATCATACCCTTATATGCAAAATCTCCTATGCTTCGTGGCACCATTAATTATCTTTACTGAGATATGAATGCTACAGGTTTTTTCAAAATTCTTGCTGTCACATCAAGGTCTATATCAGCGAGATATTTCAAACCTTTGGCTGATCTACCTGTTCAATGTTCATCCATCCACCAAGACATCCTGTAGTTTCCCCAATTTTAAAAGTCTCCTCGATAGTTTCTCCTTTTTCACTCTTTATATCGCCACTACCTTCACCGAAACAATTATCGCTCAGGCTCAATGAATTGGGCCAACAATTCCTTATCTCACCCCGAAAATACTTGGTCTCACCGAGATGTTTGCTTTATTTTACTTATGTCACCAAGACTAATTGTTCTGCCAACCAAATAACATTTGTTGTGATGTCCCTTAGATCTCCCCGCATCATTTGTCTCTTCGATACACCTTCTCTTTGGTGAGACAATGTGCATCATCTCCCCAATATTTCTTATTTTGGTAAGCTTCGGTCTTCGTCGGTGTGACCTGAGGGATCGGTAAGACCTTCAGAACTCTTCCCACATCATTTGTCTCACCGAGTGGTCCCTCTTTCGCTTTATCATCAAGACCAATAGCACTTCGAGCAGTATTTTGAAATCTCTCTCCTAGGACCAAAGTCTCCCCGATAGCTTTCGCTTTTCATCAATTGGCCCAAGGTAACTTAGCTCGATATGATCTTTCACCATTATACCGATGTCTATTGTTTTGTCGATAAATATTATAGACCCAAATTCTCCTTGTGTACAATTTTATCGATATGACCTGTCTGATGTCTCACCGACACATTGAAGATATGTACATTATCATTGATGAGACCTATATCCAGTTATGCTGATATTTCCATATGTCCATGTTTTAATGCCAAATGAATTTTATGGGGTTTTATGACAAAATTTAAGTTGCATTTTGTAAAGGATGCTATGTGAGGATTTTATTGTTTGTGTTTTTGTGGGAGGGTAAATATCATGAAGGGTGAATGAAATGGCCAAAGTTTCAAAGTTCCAACATGACCATCGGCGGTTTTCCAGGAGGATACCGCTACACCACGGTAAGGAATGGATGGCTTAGCGGTAGTGTGGGATGGTTGAGGGTGAGATCGGGTGAGCTCACTGCCATACTATGACGTGATTCGAATAGAGGTGCGATAGTGTGGTGGAGTCAGGGTGCAAGCCCGGATGGATTACTGCCATACTGCGAGGTGGGTCGGTTGGGGCAACGGTGGCATTGGGAAGACGTGGGTGAGCTTGAGCGAGCTCACTGTTGTACCTTAGCTAGGTCCAAGGTGCTTGACGGTTGCACGATAAGAGCTCGAATGAGCTTGGAACTCGATTAAATGAGTTTGACCGATTTGACTGACTTTCAATCAGTGATAGACGAATGAGATGGCAACACGTGGAAGATCCATATGATCTAGTTGGCCAAATGTTTAATGTTCTGATGTGCGATTGAGTTGCATTATTATAGCAAGGTTGATGGACATGTCTTAGACCAGATTTAATTTTGTGCGGCTCGATGCTTACGGATTAAGCGGTGCACGTTATTAGAAATGGAAGGCTTGCAGGTGGATAATTTATTATCTTGATGATTGTTGCTAGAATGGTTGGGCTGAATAGGTAAGCACATGGTATAAGTTATCATGGGTGCAGTTCGATAAGATAATGAGCAAATAGAGAGAGAGACAAAGTGAGTGTTCGAGCTGTCTTGACTGTGAACACTTTATCTCTCAGTTTTGCATGGATGTGAACCTATGGAGGCCAAGTGGTTGGGTAGGCTGTGAGGCTGGCTGTGATAGTCATTTGTGAGGAGTTGAAGGGAATCTGCATGATATTTCATTGAGGACATTGTAATCATGTGAATATTATGTTTTGTTTTGCCTGTATTATTCTCTAGATGAACAAGATGTAATCTCCTGAAGAGCATAGCTCTAGTTTATATTGTAACTATTTTAAGTTACTGAATAATACATGTGAGCTGAGTGTTTTGGAGGGTGGGGTTTTTTACCTAAAAGGGTCTTCCCCACGTAAATTTGTGTGTTCATAGTTTTATCTTTCATGGTTGTCTAATTCAGTTTCTTGAATCTATGCTTGTTTTGAATCTGTTATAAGTTATGCATTTACTTCTCTTAGAGGATCAAATGGGGATCAACTGTGCCTGCTTTCGCTTTATGGCATATTTTTTTGTGTCTTTGTTGTGATTTGAATGAAAATCACTAAGGCACTACTATCTTAGATGTTGTTCTATGATGACAAATCGACTCTCGTATTACCAACAAGTGGTATCAAAGCTGGTTGAAGGAGGTTGAGGCTTGATGATACCAACAAGTGGTGTCAAAGCCTTCTCTTGGTTACTGAAGTTTTGGGCATTTCTCCTGTGATGATTTCTTAGCCTAGAAAGCTTGAGGAAATCTAGAGGAATCATTTGGTGATTGATCCTTCAATGAGTGGAAGTTCTTGCTCCTTTTATTCAACACAAAGTTTTGAAAGATGTTGGAGATTATTGGAGTTGACCATACTATGCCAATGTGGTTTGAGGCTCCTAGCTCACAGCAAAAGTTACTGATGGAAATTGCATGAGATGGGATTTTGGTTGTGTTACAGCGAAGCATGGTTTTCATACTAGGTGTCTCTCTAAGAGGCTCCCTGGCAATATGGAGTTTCTTGTGGTTTTGTTCAGCCAGGGATTATTGTGGTTGTGTTAGGTGTTTTGACTTAGCACTGAAGGCGGTTTCTCTATTGCTCTTATTGCATGGAGGCTATGAAGTTGATCCTGGTGGTCTGCAACTTCTAAATATCCTAGCTCTCTCATATGCTTGTGCATGGCTGTGGTTTTTGGAACTGGTCTAAAATGGGCATGTTGTTCATCTCTTACCTATGTCTTTCACTTGCATGGTCCAGATTCATGTCTTTGGCTCTAGAGTTTTTCTGTAGATTTTCCTAAAAATTCTGTCATGCATATTCATGTTTCTTTTCATTGTTCTAGTTAACCGTGATGGTTTTGTGTAGACTCTTGAGTCATCTAGATGAGAAGTGAATATGGAGATGTGTGGGTATTTTATAAACACTGTGGTTTTGCAGGTTTTACATGGTCAAGGAAAACTTGTGGTTTGTGGAGCTATTGTTCAGCTATTTTCTAGACCCTGGCTTCTAGGGTGTGACTGGATGAGATAGTTGTAGTTCGACATGGTTTGAGTAGGTGTGATGTCTTCTCTACATGGGAGAGTTGGTATGAGTTTCTTTTTCAACATTCTTGTCGTGTGCTTGTTGGTTTCCTAGACTATGGTGCTTGAGTTGTGGACATGATTGGCAAATCAGATCTATTGTTGATCTAGTATTTGAGTCTTGCTTGTATTCTTTGGCTGTTCTCTTTGATGATCTCAGTTTTGTAGTTTCCAGTGCGATAATAGATTTGCAGGTTTTCATTTGGTTGCATCCACAAGTTGTGCATCTTTGTGTGTTATCCTTACCTACATGTTTGTTGTGAGTCAACTTGGATGTGGACTGTCATTATCCACGAGGTTGCTTTTATGATGGTTCGGATCTGTTAGCTGACCTTGTCTGTGGTCACTTGTGCATTGGCGTGGCTATTTTGAGATGAGAGGAGGAATGGCATTTGAGTACCTGAATAGTCAAATATGGACCAGTAGCATGTGTGTATCACGATGTCATGGAGAACTGGACACACTGGCTTGTGTAAGCTTTTGACAGTGATGGTGTGGTCTATGTGATTTGGTGATCTTGGTGCAATTCGGCATTGTTGTCCAATGGACATGTTATCATTTTGTACCTGGAGGTTTCTCAAATCAGCAGATGTTTGGTCATGATGCTTGGAGAGCTCGGTGTCACATTTTAGTGGGATCTTTAGTAGTGATTGTGGATTCATCACTTGGTGATGAATGATCTTCCTTGGTGTTGTAGATGCTCCTGGTGGGATTCTTATATCTCATTGCTATAGAAGAGTTCTTTCGCATCTACATGGTCACTATTTGAAGATTTGCAACATCTTGGAGCCATGAAGGACCTTGGTAGTCTTTAGCTGAGATGCTGGTGGTTCTTGACAGGTGATGTTGCTTTAGAGTTTTTTTGCTTTATGTCATGTATACTCTTGCTTGTACATTAGAGTTTCGACATGTTGCTTTTCTCTTGAGACCATGGATAGTTCACTTGAAGCATGGTATCTCCTGATGAAGATGTGTAGATCATGATGTCATGATAAGTTCATGTCCTAGGTTTTGGAGCTTTGACAGTGGTCTGGTGTTTGTCTTTTCTTTGAGTACCTTGGTCATATGCTGGAGGACTTCATGTTTGGAGTTAGCATGAGATGATAGGTTGGTGCTCATGGATGCATGGAGAATAAGGTGAGGCTAGAATTCTTTTGAGAATGTTGTTGTTATAGCTGAAAGTCTGAGTAGCTTGCACCTTAGTTGAACATGAGTTCAACATAGACCATGAAGGAAATCACTCTTGTGTAAGTCACAGTGACTTGTATATCTTAGAGGAGCATCTTTTCTTTTCTTCTTGGTCTACTTGGAAGTAAAGTTTATTTGAAAGGTATTCACCCATTATATCTTTCAGATGTATGTTATGCTTGATTTTATGCTATGAATCTTGAGTTGCTATTTTGAAATTCTAGAGGATTCATAATGAAAGGTGGACAACATTGTGTATCTCCTTGTGCTTTTGAGGACCGATAGGAGATTGTAATATGGGTGAGTCTGATCTTCTTTGAGGTGCTTACATCCATGGATTTTTGGGTGTTGTTATGGCTTTTCCCTTTGGGATGCGAAGAAGATCATTCTTGACACAACTAGCATTTACAAGTGTATGTAGGAGGATGCTACATGTTTTGATTTGTTGTTTCTCTCTAATCTAGTCTTTTTCTTCCTGAATGTTCATTTGACTTTAGATATGAGATGTCTTTGTGGAGCTGGGTTGGTCACTTTTTTCTGTGATCTTGTGTTGCCACTTGGGTGATGACACATAGGTTCTAGTGCTCTCTTCTTCAATTAGGTATGGAAGCTTGGAAGAACTATGGAAGACAATTGAGAGAAAATTTTCTTGTAGCATGTGTTTCTAGGTGGTGCAGATCAGTGTGGATGTTCCTTGGAACTACATGGTTACTCATTTCTATGTGCAGGGATTGGTGGACTTAGTATGCCTGGATCATGTGTGATGGTACTTTGTTTGCACTCATCTAGATAGTACCTTTGCAGTGGGAGTACTTGGATGTGTTTGGTCTTTTGACTGGTTGGCACATGGTGCTTATTTTTCTTGTTTGATGGGTTGGTTATGTGATGGCATGAGTTTACTAATGTTCATATCGAGAGGTATGGGTGGCTAGATGTAATAGCATGAGCTATGGGTGCTAGTTTTTCAGTCGCATGAGTTTGATTAGTTGGATGAGGGCAGCCAGTTTTATGGTTGTTGTTCTAGTTGGTTGGTTTATCTTATTCTAGAGAATGTTTCTCATTCTATTATTTCATGTTGTGCTTTGTTGTTGTTGTTTTGGTGCCTTTGCCACCTGAAGGATCTGATGTTTGTGTTCCACAGATTGGTGAATATATGCCTTGGCTTGTTCCTTTTCCTGTGTTGGATGTTTGGACCTGTAGCCTGAGATGGTGGACAATTTTTGAATTTTCTTGCAGGGGTCTTGGTTGGAGCATGGAAGCATGGTTTTGGTCCTTGTTCAGATGTTTGGAGGAATCCTGAAAATCTTTGAAAAGTTGGAGATTTTTGGGAAATTATGCCTCAATGTTCTGGCTTGTTCCTTTCGGACTTAGCATTTTTCTTCTTGTTCTGGCCCTTTACCGCTTTACTGTGGTTGTCTGGCTTGGCCTTGGTGGTACCGTGGTGGTTGTCTAGTGGTTACCACCTTACCATGCGTGGTGAGTTCACTCACCATGGTGGTGTGGTAAGGCCACCTGTAGCCTGCGCTAGCGGTTACTGCCTTACCACACGTAGTGAGTTCTCTCACCGCGGTGGCATGGTAAGGCCGCCAGAGGCTTGGCTCGACGGTTACCGCCATACCGCTGGTAGTGGTCCCTCTCACCATGGTGTCCACACTGATACTGCCAGTGATGGGCTCGGTGGTGGTTCCTCTCACCATGGTGTCCATGATGAGACCTCCTATGGTCAGCCTAGTGATTATCGCCTTACCTTGGGGTGGCCTAGCAGCCCTTGCAGTAGCACGGTGTGACCTCTGATGATTTTCCAGGAGGATATCGTTGCATTGTGGTAAGGAATAGTTGGCTTAGCAGTAGCACAAGATGTCTAAGGGTGAGCTCACCCTATTGTGAGGCGACTTGAACAGTGGCATGGTAGTGCAATGGAGTCAGGGTGTGAGCCTGGATGGCTTACTTCCATACCACGAGGCGGGTCGGCTGGGGCAATGGTAGCGCGGGGAAGATGTGGGTGATCTCGAGTGAGCTCACTAATGTACCGTGGCTGGGTCCAAGGTGCTCAGCGGTTGTGTGGTAAGAGCTCAGAACTCGGTTGACCAAGTTGGATTGGTTTGACCGACTGTCAATATAATGATAGATGAATGAGATGGCGACACGTGCAAGATCCTTATGATCTGGTTAGCTGAATGGTTAATGTTCTGATGTGCGACTAAGCTACATTATTATAGCAAGGTTGACGGACATGTATGAGACCAGATTTAATGATGTGCAACTCGATGCTTGTGGATTAAGCGGTGCATGTTATTAGAAATCGAAGGCTCACAAGTGGATAATTTATTATCCTGATGATCGTTGTTGGAATGGTTGGGCTGAACAGGTAAGAACATGATATAAGTTATCATGGGTGTTGTTTGATAAGATAATGAGCAAATAGAGAGAGAGACAGAGTGAGTGTTTGAGTGGTCTTGACTGTGAACACTTTGTCTCTTAGTCTTGCATGGATGTGAACCTGTGGAGGCCAAGTGGCTAGGTTGGCCGTGAGGTTGGCTATGATAGTCATTTGTGAGGAGATTAAGGGAATCTACATGATATGTCATTGAGGACATTGTAATCATGTGAAGATTTTGTTTTATGTTTCTTGTATTATTCTCCAGATGAACAAGATGTAATCTCCTGAAGAGCATAGCTCTGGTTTGTATTGTAGCCGTTTTAAGTTACTGAATAATACATGTGAGCTGAGTGTTTTGGAGGGTGGGGTTTTTTACTTGAAAAGGTTTTCCCCATGTAAATCTCTGTGTTCATATTTTTGTCTTTCATGGTTGTTTGATTCAGTTTCTTGAATCTATGCTTGTGTTGAATCTGTTATAATTTCTACATTTACATCTCTCAGAGGATCAATGGGCGATCAATTGTCCCTATTTCCGCTTTATGGCATAGTTGTTTGTGTCTTTGTTGTGATTTGAATGAAAATCACTAAGGCATCATTGTCTTAGATGTTGTTCTATGATGATAGATTGACTCTCATATTCCCAATACCTAATATATAAGAGATAAAATACATGAAAACATCAAATAATATTACAAAATCATGAGCTAAAACCACCTAAAATGTGGCACCCATCCTTATCTGCAACAATAGATGCCTATGATGTATCAAAAAATACATCAAGCTACTTGTAACACCCACCTTACAACTCATTTATGTGTCCAACATATTTTTTACATCTCCCATTTCAAGAGACCTAACTTTTGGAGGCCATAAATTTTGATATGGGTGTCTAATTGGTGAACCATTTGAATCATTAGAAATCTTATGAAGTGCTATATCAAGTGATAATTTTTGACACTAGTTATGACCACATTCGGGCCTAAAAAATGCCTCTAGGACCTTCAAAATAGATTTTAATGTTGGTGTGTTAAGTTTAACATAGGTTTAATTAGTTGGGTATGTGCAGGATCATGATGGGCCAAAAAGTGGTGATATCTAAGTGATATGATGAGCCATGTGGCTGACAACTTCTTTTTACCCAAAATTGATAGAATGAAAAGGGTTTTTAAAGGAGAATCTCAGCTTTCCACCAATATAAATTATGCTTTACTTTGAATTTAATAAATTATTATTATTTGTGTTCTATTTTATTTATGACTAAAGTCTTGATTGATAGGTTGATTGAAAAACATCTATAACTTTCAAACGGTATCACATTTTTTGAATCTGAAACATGTGTCACATTCTATGCTTTGCATACTATTAGAACTATAAAATTTTGGATTTTTTATAGTCTATTGCATTCAAGAGTTTCCAGCATTAAGTCCTTATCATATGCATAAAATATCGGCAAGACATAGTAAAAGTCTCCCCGACCTGTATTTTTAACTAACATGTATTTGTTGCAGACAATCGGAAAGACTTTTCTTTTGTTTTGGCGACTGAAAAGATTCATATCAGTAGAATAGGTATTTTGGGGTAACGTTATAGCGAAATATTTTTCTTGCCGACTGACATATAGAAAAAATACATCGGGATATGCTGGGGTGTCATTATAATGTCACGGAAAATTCAATTGGTCTTTCCGAGTAGCATGTGGAGGGGTCATTTCAGCTAAGCTGATGGATATCGACATGAAGTCATAACGAAATCATTTCGTCTTACCGATTGGCTTGCAAGCAAATGTTTCGGTAAGACTTATGTGCATCGGGGAAGGTCTTGGCGAAGTGATTCTTGTCTTGCCAAACTAAATGCAAGGGGATTCAAAAAGCTATTGGTGAGAGTATTGGGGTCTTGCCAATTTAAAAGATATGCCAATAGAGATATGCATCGCCAGGAGAAGATATTTTCGAAATAAGTTTCACTGAAGCTTGAATGTTATACCGACAAGTAGTTCGGGGTGAGTTTCACCGAATAGGAGTAATCTGGAGGAGTGATTTCGGTAAGACATTTGGCATCGATATAAGTCTTCCCGAAGGTTTACTGTCTTACCGAAGGTATTATTTCATTGGTGGGGTTTATTTCTTCGATGAGAAAACTTGGTGGATACATCGAAATGAGAGTTCATCGGTGAAAGGGTGATTTTTCTTAGCGACTATGGCTTGAAGAATGCATATCGATATGACACAATGAAGTCTATATAGCATCTCCATGACTCGGAATTGTTATAGTGACATAAAAAACAAGAGTGATAGTCATCATTTTTTGGATCCCAATTGTCGATATGACTACATTATGTCTTGGTGAGAGGTGTAATAGATGTTGCAAAAGGCTTCGCCCCAGATTTGAAAGTCTCTCATCAAAAGGAAATTTGATGTGACAGTGCCAGTTTCAAATTGGTTTTCATTCATGCTTCATTAATGGCGCGACAGGGTATAATAGTAAAGTTTGTATCAACTCTTCAGTTCCGAATTGATTGCAGGTGAATTGGCATGCTGAACAGAGAACTGGGACATTTTTCAGTCTGAGGAGCTCGAGCAGAATACTGTAAGTGACTGTTTCTTGGTTTTTACATTTTGATTCTGTAAGCTTGAGAATGGAGTCTTCTAGTTCTGGAAAGGGTAAGGGTAGAAAACTTGGTGAGAGTAGTCTGTCAAAAGGAAAGAAACAAAAGGTCGATATAGAGCATGAGAGCACTGAAAGGAGGTTGAACCAAGACCTTATTGATCAACTACCTGGCTTGGGGCCTAAAGCTAGAAGGTCCACACAACTTAGGGTAGAAGTTGATAAACTAGATGACAAGTGCAAGTTCATAGGTGATGTCTAGACTGTCGTAAGAGGGTATGAGCTATTCAATTTCCATTACCACAGAAGAAATCGCTTTGAACCAGTCTGTAACCCATGGAAGTTAAATGTAGGGAAACTGGTGTGCCCTAATATTTTTGTAAATGCATAATTAGTAAAATTGCTTGCAGATAATTATGATCCAAAGCATAAGGCTATATGTGACCCATCTGGAAAACCAAAAATATATGTGTCTAAGGAAGAAATGGGTGAGGTTTTCAAATTGGAAGGGTTTTGCAATGAGGAGATCAATTGTGAAGAGTTGGAAAAATAATTTTCAAGAATCGATACAATCTATAAGGGTTGGAGGTTGCCTATTCATAGAATTAAGTAGGGTAACAAGTCAGAACCTCTGCAAGATAGTGAGGACCTCCTTATCATTTATATTTTTTTGAACCATCTATGAAGTACACATATTTCTTGGTGTGTCAAGTATTGGGGATGGATGCCCCAGAACTCATGTCAATTGTGCCAAGGATTATCACAACAGATATTCAGTATCACAACTCTAGGCCATTCGACTATGCTTCATATATTTCTAGGGAGCTTGATTCAGGATTGGTGGCTATAAAGGGTGGAGCTTCTATTGTTCATCTTAGACATTATTCATTGTTAATGCACTTGGTGCTGTATTTTGGATAGGAGTTGGGAGTATGGCCTCCAGAAATGAGAGTTTCTCAAATTGGTAAGGAGGGTAAAGTATTGCCTGTTCAGCTATGGACTGCTATTTGGGATAGCAGGTTTGCTAATTCTAGTTTCATCCACTTTGAAGAATATTTTGTGAAAACTTTGTACAAATTGTATAAATATCCTTGTAACTATTCATTGATTGATGAGATCAAAATATTTCTTCAGCCAAAAGATTTCAATGGGCCAATTGATCATAATTGGGGTGACTGGTATTGTTTGGAAGGAGCTAAAATGACCAGAGTGTATGGATTTGAAGGTACCCCTTTTATTCTTCCAAGGACAGTTCCAAACAGAGTTGCATATTTGGAAATTGTTAGACAAATGGATTACAACAGTGTGATGATTTTCAGTTCTTATGGGGAGAAGGCTTTTATGCCTAGTACATTATGCTTTGGTGATTTCACTGTGTTGGCTAAGGAGGGATATAATTCAATCCATGATAGATTGTTGCATTATAATATGAAAATGGGACCACCTAGGAAAAAATTTGACCCTGAAGGATATATCAATTTAGCCAAAGAAAGGATTAACTTCGGAAGGTATCAACATGTACCTTATCCTTTTGATGATATGATTAGGAATTTGGATGAAGAGGAAGCAGAGGTGGTGGTTGAAAGCTATAACCAAGGGTTGCAGGATATAGGAATATTGTCTTTTGGGAGTGAGGAAACCCCAATGGATAAAGTGCCACATAGCAGAACAGAGAGAGTATCTAGGTTAAGGACTCAGAGGTATGTTTTCCCAATTAGAGAATAGAGTATTGAAAGTGGTGATATTGATGCAAGGCACATGGAATATAGATCATTTGTTTCAGATGATGAGTTTATAAATTCTCCAGAATTCAAAGCATTCCTGTACAAATAGAAGGGGAAGGAAATAAGAGAAAATGTTGGTGTTGTCACCTTTGGGAATGAAGAGCAATTATTGGGTCAATTGAGAAAATGTGTGGATGATGAAATGACAAATATGACTCCTGAAAAGGGGAGGAAAATGTTGGAGAATGCTGGTGTTATGATTTTTCCTAGACTTGATTTGAACTCTGCCTTAGTTTTTGATAGTTTCTTAAGAGATAGTAATACTGCACACAAACTTGATAAAGAAAGGGTAACATAGGTGTATGCAGGCTCTAAGTATAATACTAATGAGGGATCATTGATGATATGGGCTTTGTACCGACCCCACAAGAAATCAGTGGTAATTGATACAAAGAAGGCATTTGGCCATGTTATGACCCTAAAGGTTGGAGAGGCCGATCCTATGGTTACTACAAAGATTGGGATAAATATTACAAAATTGAATAAAGCACAGATTCAGACACTGATAAAAGAAAGATAAATGTATAAAGCAAGTAATGAAAGAATGCTAAGAGAAAATGATAGATTGAAGGACTTGGTTGGTATTTCAATAGATCTAGCCAAAATGCTCACTCAAGGAGAAAGCTCTCAAGAAAAAGATCATTGGATAGGGTCAAGTGCTTATAATCAGGGAAAGTATGATGCAATTGTAGCAATTGTTAAGAGGAGGTAGGACAATTTGACATCTTGGTTAAATCAATTGTGGGGAAAGTATTCTTGTACTCTGGATGCATTAAAGGAGCATGCAAGGATGGATGAACGAGTTATGGAGAAGTTTCATGAATTGGCCCCACATGATGAGGCTAATAGTACTGCACTTGAAGCTGCAAATCATATTGTCGATCGCCATAAAAAATTATATGAGGAATTGCAGGGGGATAAACAAGGATTAATTGAAGCTGCCAATAAAACTGTGATCGCATTCTTTGATAGTAAAGGGGAGTTGAAAGATGCCACTAGATGGAATAATGAATGTGACACAATGTTGAAGGAAATCATAAAGACATCTTCTGCAGAGGATACAACATTAGAGGAAGTGAGCGAGCAAAATGAGGAAATGGTCAAGATGGAAATCACGATCTGGAATGTTGTCGAAGATGTGGATATGTATAAGCGCTAGGATTATTTGGACCACCTCGCTAAGACTCACTTGTGGCTAACTAGAGCCTAATTATTCTCTATCTTTGTTTTGAGTTTTGTTTTTTCCTATTTTCGAAAGGATGTGTCCTTTCATCTTCTCAATGTATAAATGTTCATTCTGAAAACAATATAAGGGCGAGGGGGAATTAGATAGAAAATAGAGAACAAACAGCAATATACATTTTTTTGGACAAAGATGAGATTGGTTGCATATGTAAAATGATGGAGATATCAATGAAAATCTAATTCGATGGTGCAATGTTTTTTGGTATCAGTTGTTTATGATATTTGTCAAAAAGTATTATTGAAGTTGTCTCTATAATGGTGTTTTCTGGTTGTTCGAATTGGTGTAAACAAGTTTATACTTAGTTCGTCAATGCACATTTGCTGCATCTGTATGGTCAATTAATTGTTTCTTTGGACCAGTAAAGATTAAATTCTCTGAATTGATCATAATAATTAGGGAATGCCAATTGGATTATTAAGAAGAACTCAATAAACACAATTTTGCATGTTTATACAAGATATAAACCAAATAAATGCTAAATAACTTGAATGTTTGCTAGAACAAATAAACTCGTTTTAGATTTCTCTTGACTCCGTGAACCCTATAAGGCACTGGTCTTTTCGTTTTCATTCTTTAGTTTCACTCATTTTCTACATTTGTTAACTAAGCGTATTAGGGTTTAGTTTTGAATATTGATATGCAATTTGTACCAAATTTGTTTTATTTTTTCCATTTCAAATTGTCATCTTGGACAAATTAGGGCAATAGGAAAGGATCAAAAGTCAAATATGCCTAATTCAGTTAGGTACACCTGCCTAGGTCTAGCAGCACCTAAAGAGTAGAAGGTTTAATTGTTTCAAACCTTGTTTTGTTACCCTAAAATGTTGTGAAAGCTTGGCAACCTTTCATGGTTCAAACCTGCATTTTTGAGAGCTAACACATACTATAGGATTAAACATGAATTTTTGACCAAGTTAAGGTGGTTAGACATACTTGTTTTTATATTTTTTAAAATTTGTAATAAAAAAATCATAATTAATTATTTACTTAGAAAAAAATTACAAAAAAATATGCATCACATTGGGACATGAGTCCCTTACTTATATCTAAAATATTATAAGAAAATATTATCATTTTATTGTGGTTAGGGTGGTCAGACAAACACCTACTTCTTATTTTTTCTCTAAAATTTAAGTACTACTACATTGAAATTTCAAATTTTCACCAAATAGTTTTTTATTATTTTAAATAAACCTAGTACATTAGAAACTACATTGAATTTTCTACATATTCTATTCTTACATATTTTTGAAATAATATAGATAACTTATTCAAATTTTATGTCAAGTTGCCTAACTCTGATTTTCTGAATTTTATTGCCACTTAAGGGCCTATTTTTTCCATGATGATCCTGTACATACCCAGTTGGGTGGTCTTTTCCCACATCAGGTAGTTTTCTCACTTGTCATATATTCATGCCTTTAAAAGTCTTGTATACCATGTAATGTATTATCTCATTTCAATATATTTTCATCTCTAGTGAAATAACATAGTTCTTTTATCTTATGTGAAGATTTATTTGTAGGTTGCGCTCCTAAGAGGTGGTTGACACCAACATGGTATGAGAGCCTTCAACTCATGCCTTCTTCTACCATTAATATTTTTCATCCAAGTTGTTTTGAGATCGTGTTTTTTCCAATTGAAGGCCCAATCCTCTGTTGCAAAGGCACCATTTTTTAGTAGAAGTGTCTTTGTAGAGGCATTTTTTCTCCATTTCGAAGTGCCTAGCCTTGTTGGAGGTTATGTAGCCTTCCCCAGATGACACTAAAATGGATCATTCTTTGTGTCTCTGTGTTTCTTGTAAATGAGGAAGATTGGTGTTTGAAATAGATTCAAGAAGAAGTGTTGGAATTTGTTGGGAAGAGGCGTGATTTTCTGGTGTAGAGATTGACGATTTGGGGCAAGCACTTTGAGCAGTGTATAAATTTTTATTTGTGCATCAAATTTCTCTAGAAAGACTACAATCAATTTAGATGAGGGTATGGTATCTTTTTTTTTTCTGGCCCGAATTACCTATTGGAGGTTGTGGCATTCGTTTGTGTTTCAATGCATCAGGGGCAGCATTCAACTTTCGAGGATAATGCATTGTAAATCCATAATTTGTTGTTGAATATTTTATTGTGTTCTTTGATGCTCGATATGAATTTGGAGGAATGATTTAATCTCTATTGGAGGCATTTATTTTTATTCTTATGCTGAAATCGAGTCATCTCAAGGGCGACTCAAGGGGTCATAGGACATGCTTTTTCCTATTTGGAGGTGCTAAAATTTGTAGAAATGCATTTCTTTTTTAAGAGGCTGTGAAACTTCTTTAGCTAAGGTGTTTCCTGATTTGTGGAAGTGATTCAAAATTGAATACCTCTATTTGAAGCTCAATTTTGTGGCAAGAGGAGCGATCTAGTTTTACTTCTATAGAGGCATGTTTTTGTTTAGAAGGTGGGATGATTGGAGAACTACAAATTGTAGGAGTATTCAATCATCTTGCAAGACATGATTCTTCAACCAGTGTGATTGGATTTTGTCTAGCCTCAATACTTTTTTTTCAAACTTTATATTTTGTAAAGTTTTCCCTAAATATTTAGGGTTCCAAAGTTACACATCAAAGGAAGTGGGCCCAAGTTTCTTTTGAAGTTGTTTTTTGGAAACTTTAATCCCACATTGGCAATGTGAGGTATCTTTTTTCTGTTTAAAAATCTTTGCAGTGTCTTTGATTGCTGTGAGTAAGTCTCACATGAGGCTATCTTTCTTGTGTGCTTGATGGAGTTTGCTTGATGTTAGAATGGAGATCAAGCAATGGGCCCCACCATTTTTTGCACCAAATCAGGTTTAATTATTTTTTGGAAGTATTTTCATACTTGTGAAAGAACTATCTTTAAAAAAAAATTGAAGTTCATTCAGTTATAATGGTTTCTTTAGAGAAATGGAACTTTAGGCAATGGAGTGATTTTATTCTCACTCATCTTAGTGGCAAGAATCTATTGCCTTATTTTTATAATGAATTTCCTATTCTAGGAACACCTTGTGGGTATATTATTTGGAAAGGATATAGGGCTCAAGTCTATAGATTTATTTATGAGCATATAAATGATGATGAGCTTTTCAATTCACTTATTCATTTTGAGTGACATTATGTTCTTTGAACTTACATTCGAGAATCATATGGAGATCTTGATACTCTGCTATCTCACAATGATCCTCTTTCTAATACCAGTGTGTCTCTTTGTTCTTTAGAGAAGATAAACCATGCTTATGATCCTTTGGAGGTTTTCGAGACTTCAAGTGAGGTTGCAATCACTTCAGAGGTTCTTGATTCTTTGCTAGAGATAGTTAATCCACCTTCATTAATTACTTCCATCATAACTGAGCAATAGGATTATCATTGTCTTCCTTATTGGGATTCATATTTGTCAAACATTGGTTCATTGTTTGTGGAATCTGACATTTCAAATTTGGAGGACACATTTGAGAGATTAATTTTCCTATTTGATGATAGTTATGATACTACTATTGTCACTCCATCTCTATGTTTAGAGAATGTTCAAAATTAGTTTCTAGTGGGACCTTTATTGTCACTTTCTATTATGATTAGGCATATTCCTGATTGGTTCGTGACATCATCTTCCAAGGTCTTGGTGACACATGAGCATATTTGAAAGACATTTTCATCCTACATTTGGATTTCACTTGCTAATTCAGGTATCCAGAATGGAAAGAATGCCTACATTTGTACTTGGTTTTGTTTCTTCCAAAAGGGAGACAAGTTGTTTGTCGAGATTGGATTATAATTTTGTTTAGGCACTTACCATTTTTCTAGGCGATTACACATTGTGGGAGCCTACATAGTCTCTCTCTTTCCATCTTATTGGGAGGTCATTGATTGTATATACCTATTGTATGTAGTCCTTTGGGGATGGTATTGAGTCCTCCATCCATGCATCTTGTTTTTCTTTTCTCTCTTTTGGAGAGGGGTTTTTTCTCATGGGGTTTTTCTCCTTTTCTCCATTTGTGAGAGATTTATTTTCGTACATTTGCAGTTGTAAATGGGTAACTGACATGCTTGTGTATTCGGGACCCATATTGTATCTTCATTTTTTACAATAATTCTCCCTACGTTCGCACTTAAGGGGGGGTGTTAGTGTGTTAAGTTTAACATAGGGTTAATTAGTTGGGTGGTTTTTTACCATATTGGGTAGTTTTCTCACCCGTCATATATTTCATGCCTTTAAAAGGCTTGTATACTATGCAATTTATTATCTCATCTCAATATATTTTCATCTATGGTGAAATATCATAGTGCATCTCTCGTCTATGAAGATTTATTTGTACATTGTGCTCTTGGGAGGTGGTTGACACCAACACTTTCAGATGAAAACCCTTTTAGGAGAAAAAAACAAAACTCCAAAAACCACTCAATATATTATCCAAAAATCAATAAGATTACAATATATGTGTAGAATAAGCTTTTTTGTAGGAGTATAACCAACTAGATATCCAGAGATAACTCAACATCTATAAGAAACTTACACACAACCTCTATCTCATACACCTAATATATAAGAGATACAATACATGAAACCATCAAATAATATTACAAAATCATGAGATAAAACCACCCAAAACTGGCACCCATCCTTATCTCCAATGATAGATGCCTATGATGTATCAAAAAATAAACCACTACTTGTAACTCCCACTTTCCAACTCATTTATGTGTCCAACATATTTTTTACATCTCCCATTTGAAGAGACCTAACTTCCAAAGGCCATAAATTTTGATATGGGTGTCGAATTGATGAACCATTTGAATCATTAGAAAGCTTATGAAGCACTCTATCAAGCTATAATCTTCTACACTGGTTATGACCACTTTCAGGCCCAAAAATTGCCTTTAAGATCTTCAAAATAGATTTTAATGTTAGTGTGTCAAGTTTAACATACGGTCAATTAGTTGGGTGGTTTTTTACTATATCGGGTAGTTTTCTCACATGTCATATATTTCATGCCTTTGAAAGGCTTGTATACTATGTAAATTATCTCGTCTTAATATATTTTCATCTCTAGTGAAATAACATAGTGCTTCTCTCATTTGTGAAGATTTATTTGCAGGTTGTGCTCCTGGGAGATGGTTGACACCAACATGGTATGAGAGCCTTCAACTTGCACCTTCTTCTTCCATTGAGAGTTTTTATCCAAGTTATTTAGAGATCGTGTTTTTTCCCAATTGAAGGCCCAATCCTCTATTGCAAAGGTGCCATTTTTTAGTGGAAGTGTCTTTGTAGAGGCATTTTTTTCTCCATTTTGAAGTGCCTAGCCTTGTTGGAGGCTCTAGAACCTTGCCCAGACGACACTACAATGGATTGTTCTTTATGTTTGGTTGTTAATTGTAAATGAGGAAGATTGGTGTTTGAAATAAATTCAAGAAAAATCATTGGAATTTTCTAGGCAGAGGCGTGATTTTCTGGTCTAGTGATTGGCCATTAGGGGCGCGCGGTTTGAGCAGTGTATAACCTTTTTTTGTGCAATAAATTTCTCTGGCAAGGCTGCAATCAATTCAGTGGAGGACGTGATATCTTATTTTTTTCTAGCCCAAATTACCTATTGGAGGTCGTGGCATTTGTTTGTATTTCAATAAATTAGGGGTGACATTCAACTTTCCAGGATAATGCATTGCAAATCTATGATTTGTTGTTGAATACTTTATTGTGTTCTTTGATGCTTGGTTTGCATTTGGAGGCATGATTTAATCTCTTTTGGAGGCATTTTTTTTCTTCTTCTGTTCGAACCGAGTCATCTCAAGGGTGATTGAGGGGGTCATAGGACACATTTTTTGCTATTTGGAGGCGCTGAAATTTGTAGAGAGGCATTTATTTTTGAAGAGGTCATGAATTTTTTTTACCTAAGGTGTTCCCTAATTAGTGGAAATGATTGAAAATTGAAGAGCTCTATTTGAAGTTCAATTTTATGGCAAGAGGAGTGATCTAGTTTTACTACCATAGACGCATGTTTCTGTTTGGAAGGTGGGGCGATTGGAGAACTACAAATTGGAGGAGTATTCAATCATCTTGCAAGCCATGATTCTTCAACAGTGTGATTTGGTTTTTGCTAGCCTCGCTACATTTTTTCAATCCTTATATTTTATAAAGTTTTCCCTAAATATTTAGGGTTCCAAAGTTGCGCATTAGAGGAAGTGGTCGACCAAGTTTCTTTTGAAGTTTTCTTTTGGAAACTTTAATCCCACATTCGTAGCATGGGCTATCTTTTTTCTATTTAAATAGATTTGCAGTGTCTTTGATTGTTGTGAGAAAGTCTCACATGAGGCTATCTTGCTTGTGTGCTCGATGGAGTTTGCTTGGTGTTAGCATGGAGATCAAGAAATGGGCCCCAACATTTTTTTCACCAAATTAGGTTTAAATATTTTTTGGAAGTCTTTTTATACTTGTGAAAGCACTATCTTTAAATTTTTTTGAATTATTCAGTTATAATGGTTTCTTTGGAGAAATGGAACTTTAGGTAATGGAGTGATTTTATTCTCACTCATCTTAGTGAGTAGAATCTATTGCCATATTTGTATAATGAAGTTCCTATTTCAGGAAGACCTTGTGGGTATATGATTTGGAAAGGATATAGGGCTCAAGTCTTTAGATTTATTTATGAGAATATAAATGATGATGAGATTTTGGATTCAATTATTCATTTTGAGTGCCCTTATGCTCTTTGTACTTACTTTGAGAATCATATGGAGATCCTGATACTTTTCCATTTCTCAATAATCCTCTTTCTAATACCACTATGTCTCTTTGTTCTTTAGAGAAGATAAACCATGCCTATAATGCTTTGGAAGTTTTTGAGACTTCAGATGAGGTTGCAATTTCTTCAAAGGTTCTTGATTCTTTGTCAGATATAGTTGATCCACCTTCATTAATTACTTCCATCATTCCTTAGCAACAGGATTATCATTGTCTTCCTTATTGGGATTCGTATTTGTCAGACATTGGTTCATTGTTCATGGATTCTCACATTTCAAATTTGGAGGACACATTTGAGAGATTAATTTTCCTATTTGATGATAGTTATGATACAACTATTGTCACTCCATCTCTATCTTTAGAGAATGTTCAAAATCAGTTTTCATTGGTACCTTTTTTGTCACTTTCTATTTTGATTAGGCATGTTCCTGATTGGTTTGTTTCATCATCTTCCAAGGTCTTGGTGACACATGAGCATATTTCAAAGAAATTTTCATCCTACATTTGGATTTCACTTACTAATTCCTATCCAGAATGGGAACAATACCTACATTTGTACTTGGTTTTGTTTCATCCAAAAGTGAGACAAGTTGTTTGTCAACATTGGATTATGTTTTTTCTTCAAGAAATTACCATTTTTCCAAGCGATTACACATTGTGTGGGGCTGCATAGTCTCTCTCTTTCCATCTTATGGGGGGTTCATTGATTGTACATACCTAATGTATGTATTCCTTGGGGGTGCTATTGAGTCCTCCATCCATGCATCTTGTTTTTCTTTTCTCTCTTTTGGAGAGGGATTTTTCCCATAGGGTTTTTCTCCTTTTCTCCATTTGTGAGAGATTTATTTTCTTTCATTTGAAATTTTAAATGGGTACCTAACATGGTTGTGTACTTAGGACCCATATTGCATATTCATTTTGTATAATACATATCCCTAAGTTTTCACTGAAGGGGGGGTGTTAGTGTGTTAAGTTTAACATCGGGTTAATTAGTTGGGTGGTTTTTTACCATATTGGGTAGTTTTCTCACCTGTCATATATTTCATGCCTTTAAAAGGATTGTATACTATGTAACTTACTATCTCATCTCAATATATTTTCATCTCTGGTGAAATAACGTAGTGCTTCTCTCATCTGTGAAGATTTATTTGAAAGTTGTGCTCCTGGGAGGTGGTTGACACCAACATGGTATCAGAGCCTTCAACTTGCACCTTGTTTTTCCATTGAGATTTTTCATTCAAGTTGTGTTTGAGATCATGTTTTTTCCAATTAAAGGCCCAATCCTCTATTGCAAAGGTGCCATTTTTTAGTGGAAGTGTCTTTGTAGAGGTGTTTGTTTCTCTATTTCGAAGTTCCTAGCCTTGATGGAGACTCTTTAACCTTCCCCAGATGGCACTACAATGGCTCATACTTTGTTTCTGTGTTTTTCTTGTAAATGAGGAAGATTGGTCTTTGAAACAAATTCAAGAAGAAGCATTGGAATTTTTTGGGTAGAGGCAAGATTTTCCGATGTAGTGATTGACCATTTGGGGGGTGCAGTTTCAGCAGTGTATAACTTATTTTTGTGCAGTGAATTCCTCTATTAAGGCTATGATCAGTTCAATGGAGCACGTGGTATCTTATTTTTTGCTGTCCCAAATTACCTATTGGAGGTCGTGGTATTTGTTTGCATTTCAATGCATCGGTGGCGACATTCAACTTTCCAGGATAATGCATTGCAAATCCATGATTTATTTTTAATCCTTTATTGTGTTCTTTGATGCTCGATTTGCATTTGGAGGTGCTCAAATTTGTAGAGATGCATTTTATTTTGTAGAGGTCATGAAACTTCTTTAGCTAAGGTTTTCACTGATTGGTGGTAGCGATTCAAAATTGAATACCTCTATTTGAAGCTCAGTATTGTGGTAAGAGGAGCAATCTAGTTTTACTTCCATAGAGGCATGTTTCTATTTGGAAGGTGGGGTGATTGGAGAACTACAAATTGGAGGAGTATTCAATAATTTTGCAAGACATGATTCTTTAGCTAGTGTGATTGATTTTAGGCTAGCCTTGCTATTTTTTTTTTAAATTTATATTTTATAAATTTTTCCCTAAATATTTAGGGTTCCAAAGTTGTGCATCAGAGGAAGTGGGCCCAGGTTTCTTTTGAAGTTTTTTTTTGGAAACTTTAATCCAACATTGGTAGCGTGAGGTATCTTTTTTCTATTTAAATAGTTTTGCAGTTTTTTTGATTGTTTTGAGAAAGTCTCACATGAGTCTATCTTGCTTGTGTGCTTGATGGAGTTTGATTGGTGTTAGCATGGACATCAAGCAATGGGCCCCACCAGTTTTTGCACCAAATTAGGTTTAATTATTTTTTGGAAGTTTTTTTATACTCGTGAAAGCACTATCATTAAAATGTTTTGAAGAATTCAATTATAATGGTTTCTTTGGAGAAATGGAATTTTAGGCAATGGAGTGGTTTTATTCTCCCTCATCTTAGTGAGTAGAATCTATTGCCATACTTGTATAATGAATTTCCTATTCCAGGACCACCTTTATGGGTATATGATTTGGAAAGCATATAGGGCTCAATTCTTTAGAGTTATTTATGAGAATATAAATGATGATGAGATTTTGGATTCACTTATTCATTTTGAGTGCCCTTATGCTCTTTGGATGTACGTTTGAGAAGCATATGAAGATCCTGATACTCTGCCATCTCTCGATGATCCTCTTTCTAATACCAGTGTGTCTCTTTGTTCTTTAGAGAAGATAAACCATTCTTGTGATCCTTTGGAGGTTTTTTAGACTTTAGATGAGGTTGCAATTTCTTCAAAGGTTCTTGATTATTTGTTAGAGATAGTTCATCCACCTTCATTAATTACTTCCATCATTCCTAAGCAATAGAATTATCATTGTCTTCCTGATTGGGATTCGTATTTCTCAAACATTGGTTCAGTGTTCGTGGAATCTCACATTTCAAATTTGGAGGACACATTTGAGAGATTAATTTTCCTATTTGATGATAGCTATGATACAACTGTTGTCACTCCATCTCTATCTTTAGAGAATGTTCAAAATCAATTTCTAGTGGTACGTTTTTTTATCACTTTCCATTGTGATTAGGCATGTTCGTGATTGGTTCGTTTCATCACCTTCCAAGGTCTCGGTGACACATGAGCATATTTCAAAAATAAAATCATCCTACATTTGGATTTCATTTGCTAATTCCTATCCAGAATGGGAAGCATACCTGCATTTGTACATGGTTTTTTTTCTTCCAAAAGGGAGACAAGTTGTTTGTCGACATTGGATTATATTTTGTCTTTAGGCACTTACCATTTTCCTAGGTGATTAAACATTGTGGGATGCTACATAGTCTCTCGCTTTCCATATTATGGGGTTTCATTGATTGTATATACCTATTATATGTAGTCCTTAGGGGGTGCTATTGACTCCTCCATCCATGCATCTTGTTTTTATTTTCTCTCTTTTGGAGAGGGGTTTTTTCCTATAGGGTTTTTCTCCTTTTCTCCATTTGTGTGAGATTTATTTTCTTGCATTTGTAGTTGTAAATGGGTACCTAACATGCTTGTGTAGTTGGGACCCATATTGAATATTCATTTTGTATAATAATTCTCCCTAAGTCTATACTTAAGGGGGGTGTTAGTGTGTTAAGTTTAACATAGGGTTAATTAGTTGGATTGTTTTTTACCGTATTGGGTTGTTTTCTCACCCGTCATATATTTCATGCCTTTAAAAGGCTTGTGTACTATGTAATTTATTATCTCATCTCAATATATTTTCATTTGTGGTGAAATAATATAGTTCTCTTTTCTATGAAGATTTATTTGTAGGTTGTGCTCTTGGGAGGTGGTTCACGCCAACACTTTCATATGAAAACCCTTTCAGGAGAAAAACACAACACTCGAAAAACCACCCAATATATTATTCAAAAATCAATAAGTTTACAATATATGTGTATAGTAAGGTTTTTGTAGGAGTATCACCAACTAGAGATCCAAAGATAACTCAACATCTATAAGACTCTTACACACAAACTCCATCTCATGCACCTAATATATAAGAGATACAATACATGAAACCATCAAATAGTATTACAAAATCATGCGCTAAAACCACCTAAAAATTGACACCCATCCTTATCTCCAACAATAGATGCCTATGATGTATCAAAAGATACACCACTGCATGTACCTCCCCCTTTACAACTCATTTATTGATGCATGGGCATTATTTTGTCTAAATATTATTTTTTATTTTTACCTTACTAATGCCACGTGAGGAAAGCAATAGGAGTTTAAAATTTAAAATTTGAAATTTGTTTTTTCTTAAAAAGTAGCAACTACCTTCCCATGTCTTCATTTAATGAGAAACAGTAACAAAAATGAAAGAGGGAAAAATGAGCGAGTTTTTGAACTCTAAAGAGGTAGTTGGGGGAATTTATGTAGGTTTTTGAATATTGCGACAGATTTAGGTAGGATTTTTGGATTTTTTCGAAGAAGCTTCTAGATTTTGAGCAGTTGGGAAGAGAAGAAAAGAAGAGCAAAAAATGCTAGAGGGATGATGTAAGAAGTTGGGTCCACAAAAAGTGGAAGTGTTTTGTTGTTTTTCAGAATTTGTTACTTGGACTGAAAGTTTGAGGCACTTATATAATGAATCTTAAAAAATGTTTGTAATATGAAATTTAGTATTTTGAATCTAGTTTCCAAATATGTAATTTATTCAAATACCCAAATTATAGAAATAAAATTTTGATAGGGATGTATAAAAACCACTTTTTTAATTTTATTTTTTTATCATACCATGCACGTGTACAGACACCACTTTTTGACCCAAATAAAAGTATTTTTCTATTTCCTTTTGGGGAAAGAGATCTAACAACATGAAAATTGATTAGGATATTTTTTTGTAAGTTTTTTTGAATATTTTTTTCATTGAATTTTTATTGGCCTTAATTGTTGTTTTTAAAAATCAACATGTACGGGCAACATAATTGCACTTAAACTAAAAAATATTTGAATATTTTTTTCATTGTGTAGAGAATTTTCTAAAGATTGATTCCATATAATTTTTTACAAGAAACTTAACCAAAAACAAATTATTAAAAAATAATTAAAAAGCCTGATATTTCAAGTTTAAGGACTAGTTTGCTTAGAAATTAATTATAAAATAAAAAATATAATCCAATCTTAATAAAAATTATATATTTGGAAACTAGACATCATTTTCTCTAATGGGTTTTAATTTCATAGATTGATTCAAGAAAAAGTGTCCATCAACCATATTGCCAAAGTTGGACTTTCTTCTTCAATCTACCTTAGTTTTTTAGTTGCAGGTTGAAGGCTAAGGGTCAGGTTGCCAAGCCTTTCTTGAGCCTAAAAACAAGGTTGCATTTGGTCTGGAGATTCATTTTTTTATTAAAACACATGCATGTTATTAAAACATGTACATGTTATTTAAACAAAATGTGTACGCGTTATCTATTTACCTATTGGGTAAAGGGAACGTGCATGCATTTTATAATGCATACACATTTCTTATTTATTTGTTTTTCCCCAATTTAGAAAATACTAATAGAGCACGTTTTTTTGCAACATTCCTTTTTCGCAATACAGTCTAAAAGCACCATTTTCTACATTTTTTTTAATTGCAATGTTGTCTTGTGCAATCTCTTAATAGGGAATATTCTGTTCAAATTATTGGAAGAGACAAGTGCAAGTGGAATGTTTTGAAGTGAAATCAAGTACAAGAATATTTTCCAAGAATATTTGGAAAAAGAGAACTTTTGGATGTATTCATGATGTTTTTGTACTTCAAAGTTTATAGAAGAAAGGATCTTCATACTACATAGTTTTATTTGAATATTTGAAGGACATGGGAATTTGAAAATAGGTTAAGAATAATTGTTTTTGTTATCAAAGAGAGTTTGGTAATCGTGGGATCAAAGCAAAGGAAAAAAAATGTAGAAATTTAATGACACCCAAAGAAATTCAAGAAAAGAAATAAATGGAGGCACAAAGACAAAGGGATAGAAGAGAAAGGATTCGTCAAATGAAAAAATTGGAAGCATCTAGTTCCATGAATGTTGAAGAGGAAACCATGAATGATGAGATGAATCTAGATGATGAAAATGTGGAGATGGTGAATATGGAATAAAATGAAATTATGGAGACAAACCGAACTATGCCTTAAACTTCAACTTTGAATGATATGGAAATAACACCTATGAAAACAACTTCTGGTATGTCCTCAAATCCACCTCAAAATGATATGGAAAATGCACCTATTCAAAAAAATTATCTAGGTATGTCTTCAAATCCACCTCCCAATGATATGTAAAATGCACCTATTCAAACAAGTTATCTAGGTATGTCTTCAAACCCAAATTTTGATAATATTGATCTTAGTTATTTAGAGGAAGTTGGATACACCATTGATGGTATCAATAATTCTAGAGTTGAAACAATGCAAAAAAAAATGATGAAATATCTTATAAGAATGAAAATGAGAATGAAATCCCTCATATTGATGAAAATGAGAATGAAATTGAAACCCCTTGCATGAATGATAATGAAACCCCTTGTATTGATGAAAATGAAAATGTTTTTTTTACAATTGAAAAAGATTTGCTAGATAATCTTCCTAGTAAAGTTTCTTGGAGGCAAATCAGAACTTATGGAAATAGAATATATAAAATGTTTTTTATAGAGATAAATTAGGATTTGAATGTCAACTCATAGTGCAATTGATGAGAATGTCAAAAATGAGAAACGTGATGAAAAAATTAGGTACTTTTGTAAAATCAAAAAAGAAAGATGGTTCAGTAGAACAAGTCATATCTAGTTTTGCTAATGTTATTGATTTTATAGGTAAGAAAAGTCAGTGTAAAGATAAAAGTGCAGCTCATCATGTAATAACAACTGCTCTAGTTGATAAAGCAACTTCAAATAAAAGAATGTTAAGAAAAATTAGTAAATGTATAAAATTAAATCCTAAAGCTTTGATAAGAGCTACTAAAAGAAGATAAATTGTTGAAAAGGATCCAATTAATCAATGTTGGAGTTTTAGTGGTAGATTCCCAAGATCAAATATGAAATTAACTAATGAAATCAAATCTTTATTGAAAAATATTGGAATGATAATACAAGAGTATAACATAACATTAGAGATGTCTTAAAATTAAGGGTGGGTTCCAAAATTTGTGAACCTCATTCAAAGAATCTCTTAGATATGATTCAAAGTGAATTATATATAAAAAAATAGATGATTCAATCTTACCATTTAATACTAGCATAAGTCAAAGATCATTTGAAAAGTGTAAACCTTGGTATGTTATAATTAATAAAAAATGAATCTCTTGTTGTAAGACTCATGTAAAATTTTATTATTATTATGATATTTTTCAATATATACATTGTACTTTGCATGCTAACCAAATTATGTAGGACATTTATGGTATTAATATGCCACCTGAAACAATCAAATATTTTATAGCAGGTTTGTTTTGTGAACCCTATAATGGAAACTTATTTTATTTAAAAGCATGTATTTCTGGAGAATGTGATAGATGTGGTAACTTTTCATTGTTAGGAGAATGTATCCATTAAAGTAGTTTAGATGAATTTGGACAATAATTAGTGGATGTAAAAAAGATTTAAAATGAGTATTCTTTTTTAAAAACATGGAAAATTTTGAAAATGTTGTGAGCTAATTGTGGAAAAATTTAGTGTGCATGCATTTATTAAAGAATTTAAAGATAATATTGTATCTAAATATGTTAAACACTCTCAATATGCTTATTGTCTTGATAATCAATTTTTTATGTAAAAAAACATTCCCAATTGGAACTATATTGTTAGTTATTGATTTTGTTGAAAATTATACTCTTGCTCCACAAGAAAAAATTCAATCACAATATTATAATTCAATGCAAATAGCTATATTTTTTCATATTGTTTATAGACATGTAGATGATAGTAGAGAAGATAATAGAATTGTTTTGAGAGAGTGTCATTTTTATGTAAGTGATAATCGATTATGTTCATCTGAGTTTGTTCAATATTATTTTGATATATTTTATAAAAAAATAAAAGAGAGAAAAATTCAAATGAGAGAACATCTCATATGGTTGGATAATTACATGGATCAATTCAAAAATGCTAGAATTTTTTATTGGTTATGTAGAGTTCATTGGGAAAATAATATTCAGCACATGTGGAGTTTTTTTGAAATTGGACATGGTAAAGGAGAACACAATGGAGAAGGTGCATGTGTGAAAAGAGCTCTTACTAGAGAGCAACTAAAATTTTAGGATGTTGTGAAATTTAGAGATGCACGTGCAATTGTAGATTGCGCAATACCAAATTATCTACAAGAACAAGAGAGAGCTCAATAATTTGACCCCTCTTTTAGTTAGTTGAAGAAAATGGTATTTATTCTCGAAAGATTGTGAAACAATTAATGGATCCGCAAAATGGCATTCGTTTAAGAGTTTGAATGCAAACACATGGGCAATATGGACAAGGGATCTTGCATGCTTTTGTCAATTTTGTATTGCAAGTGATTGAGAGGTGTGTGAAAATATGGAATGAGCTGAGCAATGGAAACAAAGAGCCTGGACACCTGCATCGACACATGTTCAACATGGAACGACAATTGAAGATAATCAAGTGTTCGCATCAGATGATTATGATCATGTTTTGGATCTTGTACAAGAAGGTACATTAAATTGAATTGAATTTTATATGTATGCACATGTGTTTATATGTGAATTAAATATAAGTCACTCTTTATTGAATTTTTTATTTATTTTTGCAGGACATGTATATGTTGTTGTTGCACCCGAGCGGAATGAAGAGGACACAGAGTATTTGTTGGCTATATGTGTTGATATAAAACATAAGTTGGTACATGATAGAGTGAATGATAACAACTTTGAGTATCCAACTGGTTCGGTGGTTATTGTTGGCACTTGGATTCAAAAATATTTGATAAGAAAGAATGGCTTGCCTGCATTTGAAGATTATGAAAGACACAAGAAGATTATACATTATTCACATTTTATTTTGGCAACCAATATAAAACTAGTTAGCTATCAAGGGAGGCTTGCTAATAAAGTGTTACATACACTTTCAATGGATGATCATGAGACAATCATAGATGCATTAAAAAAAGGAGAGAATGCAGATGGTAAAAAAGAGTAAATAAATATTTGTAAGTATACAGTTGTATATATATTTAATTGATAGTCGATGTGTAGTTAAAAATTTATCACATATACATGTCTAAATATATAATTGTCTTTAGTCATTTCCTAATTAAAGTTTTATATAATTTTTTTTTCATGTCTCCCAAAACTAGATGCATTACAAAAAAGAGAGGACATGAATATATATTACAATGGAATTCAAATCTATAGAAAAGTAACTATATATAGTTCTAAATACATTTAATTGATATTACAAATATAAAACTAAATAATTCATTGTCATTTTATAAAAATTTTATAATTGATTCCATATCCCCTTAAGCCATTCTCTTAGGACCCCTTAAGCCATCCTCTTATGTACCATTAATCCATCCTCTTGCATCCCATTAAGTCTCTCTATTAATTCCCCTTAAGCCATCCTCTTAGGGCCCCATAATACATATCCTTGTATATCTACCCTTAATCCATCCTCTTGAATCCCCTTAAGTCACTCTCTCAACACCCCTTAACTCATCCTATTAGGACCCCTTAATCCATCCTCTTCCATCCCCTTAAGTCAGTCTCTCAACACCCCTTAAGCCATCCTCTTAGTACCCCTTAAGCCATATCCTTGTATATATACCCTTAATACATCCTATTGCATCCCCTTAAGTCTCTCTATTAATTCCCCTTAAGCCATCTTCTTAGGACCCCTTAATCCATATCCCCGTATATCCACCCTTAATCCATCCTCTTGCATCCCCTTAAGCCACTCTCTCAATGCCCCTTAAGCCATCCTCTTAGGACCCCTTAATCCATCATCTTGCATCCCCTTAACTCATCTCCTAGGATTTAGGTCTTCGGGTTAAGGGTTTACCTAGATCTTCATATCCTAGGGTTCATGAGATTCTTAGAATAACAAATCTATATGGGTTTTGAGGGTTTAGGGTTCATCTCCTAGGATTTAGGTCCTAGGGTTCAGGGTTTAGGATCTTCATATCCTAGGGTTCATGAGATGTTTAGAATAAAAAATCTATATGGTTTTTAAGGGCTTAGGGTTCATCACTAGGATTTAGGTCTTAGGGTTAAGGGTTTAGGATCTTCATATCCTAGGGCTCATGAGATGCTTAGAATAACCAATCTATATGGGTTTTAATGGTTTAGGGTTCATCTCCTAGGATTTAGCTCTTAGGGTTAAGGGTTTAGGATCTTCATATCCTAGGGTTCAGGTGATCCCACAATACTGGTTTACATTTTTTCGCCAAATTGGACAATGAACTTATTTTTTTTAACTAAATCTTCACTTTCAAGCACCTATAGTGGCTAAATCCTAAATTATTTGAAGATGATGCAAACTAGTGATTTGTGACATTTTGTCTGTAGATTCTAAATATATTTTTTAAATTTTTTTATCAAATTTTATTTCTTTTTCTATGTCCTTCAAAAACTAGTTTTTATTCAATAAACAATATTTTTAAGGAGTGATGCTCACCATATACAACATAAATTTTTTTCTATTAATGATAAAATTCTATTTTTTTTGAATTTAGATTTGCAACTATGATATCTAACAAGTTAATTTGGTTTCATAGTGTTTTACTGAATTTTTTTCCTTAATCAAGTTTTGCAGTCAAACCAATTACAATTTAGACATAGGCAGACCGTATACAACATAAAAAAAATTGTATGTATCAAAGTTCAATTTTTTTTTACTAGATCAAGGACATCAATACCTAGCTCGAACATATTTTTCAAATTTTATTTTCATAATTTACTATTTTTCCACATGTGTAGAATAACGAGCTTGATTTTCAATAAAAAACCTATGTTTAATCAGACTAAAAAAACTACTTAATAAAACCAAAACATATTAAAATTGAATTCGATGGATAGCTCATTTCAAGGTCTACCATTATCCAATTGGGTCTACGAAGTCTCCATTTTCATCCTCAAATCGAGCTTCAAAGGGAATTTTTTTGAAGAAATTTGGTGCCAGAGGGTGAGAAAGGGGAAAAAGGATGGTTCACTTGAACCCCCCTTCGAGCGAACCCCCCTTGACCTTTCGAATGAAGGGGGTTCAATTGAACCCCCTTTTTAAAATATATTCCTTTGCTTTTTATGATGTGAAACATGAAAAATGTGGGACCCATCATTTAAGAGGGTTCAAACGAACCCCCTTTGGGTTCGCGTGGACCTTAAGTTCGTTTGAAGCCCCCAAAACCCAAAATTTTCTCCATGAGGGTATTTTTTGAGATTTTCCTTCCTCAATGGAATTGTAAACCAGTTTTGTGGGATCACCCATTCATGAGATGCTTAGAATAACAAATCTATATGGATTTTAAGGGTTTAGGGTTCATCTCCTAGGATTTAGGTCTTAGGGTTAAGTTTTTAGGATCTTCATATCCTAGAGTTCATGAGATGCTTAGAATAAAAAATTTATATGGGTTTTAAGGGTTTAGGATCTTCATATCCTAGGGTTCATGAGATGATTAGAATAAAAAATCTATATGGGTTTTAAGGGTTTAGGGTTAAGGGTTTAGGATCTTCATATCCTAGGGTTCATGAGATTCTTATAATAACAAATCTATGTGGGCTTTAAGGGTTTCCGGTTCATCTCCTAAGATTTAGGTCTTAAGGTTTAAGGTTTAGGGTTTCTAGGGTTAATGAGATGTTTAGAATAACAAATCTATATGGGTTAATGGTTTAGAGTTTATCTCCTAGGCTTTAGGTCCTATGGTTTAGGATTTAGGGTTTCTAGGGTTCATGAGATTCTTAGAATAACAAATCTATATGGGTTTTAAAGGTTTAGGCTTCATCTCCTAGGATTTAGGTCTTAGGGTTTAAGGTTTATAGTTTCTAGGTTTTATGAGATTCTTAGAATAACAAATATATATGGGTTAATGGTTTAAGGTTCATCTCCTAGGCTTTAGTTCCTATGGTTTAGGTTTTAGGCTTTCTAGGGTTCATGAGATGCTTAGAATAAAAAATCTATGTGGGTTTTAAGGGTTTAGGGTTCATATCCTAGGATTTAGGTCTTAGGGTTTAAGTTTTATAGTTTCTAGGTTTTATGAGATTCTTAGAATAAAAAATCTATATGGTTCAATGGTTTAGGTTTCATCTCCTAGGCTTTACATCCTATTGTTTAGGGTTTAGGGTTTCTAGGGTTCATGAGATGCTTCAAATAACAAATCTATATGGGTTTTAAGGGTTTAGGGTTCATCTCCTAGGATTTAGGTTTTAGGGTTAAGGGTTTAGGATCTTCATATCCTAGGGTTCATGAGATGCTTGTAATAAAAAATCTATATGGGTTTTAAGGGTTTCGAGTTCATGTCCTAGGATTTAGGTCTTAGGGTTTAAGGTTAATGGTTTATAGGGTTCATGAGATGCTTAGAATAAAAAATCTATATGGGTTAATGGATTAGGGTTCATCTCCTAGGCTTTAGGTCCTATTGTTTAGGGTTTAGGGTTTCTAGGGTTCATGAGATGCTTAGAATAAAAAATCTATATGACTTTTAAGGGTTTAGGTTTCATCTTTGAGGATTTAGGTCTTAGGGTTTAAGGTTTAAAGTTTCTAGGTTTCATGAGATGCTTAAAATAGCAAATATATATGGGTTAATGGTTTAGGGTTCATATCCTAGGATTTAGGTCCCATGGTTTAGGTTTTAGGGTTTTCATGGTTCATGAGATGCTTAGAATAAAATATATATATGGGTTTTAATGGTTTAGGGTTCATCTCCTAGGATTTAGGTCTTAGGGTTTAAGGTTTATAGTTTCTAGGTTTGATGAGATGCTTAGAATAACAAATATATGTGTTAATGGTTTAGGGTTCGTCGCCTAGGATTTAGGTCCTATGGTTTAGGGTTTAGGGTTTTTAGGGTTTATGAGATTCTTATAATAACAAATCTATATGGGTTTTAAGGGTTTAGGATTCATCTCCTAGGATTTAGGTTTTAGGGTTTAAGGCTTACAATTTCTAGGTGTCATGAGATGCTTAGAATAACAATTCTCTATGGGTTAATGATTTAGTGTTCATCTCCTAAGCTAAATAGTTCCTATGGTTTAGGGTTTAGGGTTTCTATGGTTCATGAGATTCTTAATCCCTTTAAGTCATTCTCTCAACTCCCCTTAATCCACCCTCTTACATCCCTTTAAGTCATTCTATCAACTCCCATTAATCCACCCTCTTGCATCTCCTTAAGCCATTGTCTTAAAGGAACCTTAAGTAATATCCTCTTACATCCCCTTAATCCACCCTCTTTCATACCTTAAGTTTCTCTCATAATTCCCTTTAAGTCATCCTCTTAGGACCTATTAAGCCATATCCTAGGGTTCATGACATGCATCCCCTTAATTCACCCTCTTGCATCCCTTTAAGTCATTCTCTTAACTCCCCTTAATCCACCCTCTTGCATCCCTTTAAGTCATTCTATTAAATCCCCTTAATCCACCCTCTTGAATCCCCTTAAGTAATTCTCTTAACTCCCATTAATGCATTCTCTTAGGACCACTTAAGCTATATCCTCTTAGGTCCCCTTAATCCATCGTATGACAAACATTAGCTGATTTTTTAAGGAATTTACAAGATCCAATTTTCTAACTTTTACTATATATTTTTATTTTGTCACATGAATTATTTAGGTAAATGAATCATGAAAACTACAGTTATTTTACTTACATTATTTATTTTTTTAGGTTCTCATCAAGTCAGTCTACCATGTAATTGTCACTATAATTTTATTTTTTATCAAGAGACTATGTAAATATCAATTTGTGGTCTTGACCTAAAATTTGATAAGCTTTAATTGTATCTACATGCACATATATGTTTCATCATGTTATATAGTTGTATTAAACATCAATATACATTATTAATGTTTGTTCGATGTATGAACTTCAATGAACTTATTTGTCACTTTTTAAATATCTTGTTCCAATTTTATCTTATAAAAATCATGTCTTGTGTTTACTACATTTTATATAATTGTTCAATTGTATAGATCATACATTTTATACATACTAGGAGATAGATTTTTGTTCAGTGATTCAAATATTTGCTAGAATTGGAAAATAGTTAAAATTACTTGCCCTTAATTTATTATGAATATCATCTAAAATATTTAAGGAATGTTTTAATTTGTCACCTAATCATGTGATAAATTATTGAAATTTAAGAGATAACCATTTTAAGATATGTCTAAACTTAATTCAACAATGGCATGTAAATATATATGAAATTTTATTCTAGATAAGAATTTATATAGTGCATATAACTTGAAAATTAGATAAAATATATATACATACATGAGTGCATATAATCATCAAAATGAACATAAAACAATCATATTTGACTGTATATATAATCATCGTTATAAAATCAACTACTATAAATAAACACAAACATGATCATATTAATCGATATAATGTATGTGAAATGATCCATGAAATAACATGTTCAAAATGTAAATGTCAAGTACAACACATATTTAAATAAAACTAGATATCTATAGTCCATAAAATTTAAAACCATCTGACTATCAGGGTGATCAGTCAAATCAAGTCTCCTCTTTGCTCCATGTGGACTAGATGCGCCTATATCATGTTGTAAAAGAGTACAAGAAACTTGAAATTAGATTTGAAGTTATTTATAAATTTTGATATAATGTAGCATATAAACTTGATAAAAATAAATTTAATTAAATATATAGTAGATACAGTAAAAATGAGTTTTAGTATGCATAAATTACCATATGATCATTTGAATCTACTGGCACATTTTTTTCAATGGGTAGCATAACTGTCAATCGAGAAGGTCCAAATGCTTGATCTACTATATCCTGGATATTCATATAAACAAAACAATACGTTAGAACCTCAAATATATATATTTAAAAGGTCCCTCAAAATTGTATAGGAGATTTAATAAATTTTACAACCTCGAATGATATGACCTCATGATCACACTTCCCATGCATAAATGTTGACGATGTCTCTTGTTCGCTCACCACAGGTATCACATGAAATCCCTTCATATAGATACAACAATGTATAGATCATTCAAATGTACATATAAATTCAAATTAAATTAGATCTATGATGTGTATTTAATTTAAACTTAACAAAATTTTGAAAGCATGCATCTAAGCTAATGATGACTCGAGAGCACTCACCACAACTTGTGGTTGGTTGATACTAGGTATCACATGACCTCCTTGCATCTAGATACAATATATAATTTCACACATGTGTATAAGTTAAAATTAAATTAGATCTATGATGTGTATTTAATGTAAAATTAAAAAACTTTTGAAAGCATGCACCTAAGTTGAGGATGAATCAGGAGCACTCACCACAACTTGTGGTTGGTCAATACTCGGTATCACATGACCTCACTGCATCTATATATCATTTCACACATATATAAAAATTCAAATTAAATTAGATATGTCCACATTAATTAAAATATATATTGGTTTGTACTTGACCAAAAGGTGAGCCCAATTCTACAGCACTTGAAATACAAACATGATCATATTGAGATGCAGGCATTGTGTGATCATTCATCTACACCGAACACTTCTTGATGTTATTATTTACATGAATTTTACACATTTCAAACAAATTATTTAAATGTGCCTAAGTTCAAACTATGAACATACTTGTTTAGGATGATCCTCATAATTTATTAAATCCATATATGACTCCATCCTAGATGCATGTGGGTCACCTGAAGTGGATGCCTGAGTATGCCCATAGCCTAAGCCTCCATGCTCTCTATTGCTCGCTTCAGTCACCACATGTGTAGTCTGATGAGTGAGATGTCTTGAAAGAGAAACCAATGCTCCTAATGTAAACAACATCATTTGTTGTTGAAATGTAGTGGGAAGACCAGGAGAAGGAGGAGCAAAAATAGGAGCAATTAGAGCACCTTGCTGAGGATCGACACATGCTCCTAATCTATGTTGGGGCATGCCACACCCAGCTCCCTAAAATGACCTCATATCAAAATAGTTGGGTTTTAAACCCAACTCAAACTCATCCTGTAACTTTCTCCAAAATTATAGGGGCACCTCACAATTTGCATGTGGTGGAGTATCAAACACCATTCACCATTTATCCCAAAAAATTTCAACTATTTGTACCTACCTACACCATTTAATTGAAATTTATTTTTTGGTGGGTGGAATTGGTTCATTTGTTTGGGGGCTAAAAAATACTAGAAAATGGCTTGTTTGGTAATTTTAAGGTCATGAATATCTTTATAGGAAAATCCATCTACATAGAATTGTATCTTCTCTTCTCTCCATTGATGGAACCTATCTAGGTCCACATCAATAGATCAAACATAATCGACAACAGTTTGGATCGAGGATGAAAATCGTGCAAGATGGGGGGGGATATTAGACCCATTTTTTATTATCAAATCTATATTTTCCTGAATCAAAATAAGGTTTTCTCTAATACTCTCTTAATTGAGCCTGATCTAATATAGGGCATGGGGGGTTATGAGGTGGAGATTTTGGAGGTGTGGGGTTTTGTTGTGGTAGCTGATCTAGATGTATGGGATCTTTAAGTTGTGCACTAGGTATAAAATCCTCTATGATAAATTCAGGCTCCATGTGAACAATGAAATGGCAACTGCATGTTAAACAATTAAAAAATATATATCAACAAACTAATTAAATAATGTACACAATTTGAAAGTTATAAATCACATTGAACGTGCACAAATTCAAAATACACTTCATTTGAAGACACGTTCAATTTATAACATTAAAAAATCCATAACATGAAAATCCATAGAATGTACATTAAATTATACAATTAAAGTCATGTACACGTACCCTTGATTAAATTCGAGCACTTTATCTTAAATCTTGATTTCAACATAATGGCCTAATTTAAAATCTTTAAATAATAATATCAAGATCCGACTTCATTGATTTGACAAGTGGAAATATTATAAATGTATCAAGTGTAATTTAATGAGCTACTTGATCATAATTTATTGTTGGCATTTCATGATTGTGTGATTTTGGGAAGGTGATATTTTGGTTTAATTTCTAACTAAATTTCTAGAGTTGTTTTTCTTAACTAGCATATATTTCCTTAATAGTCTCAGAAGATAATCATAGCTATTTCAAAATTTTCTTAGGTTTTGTTATTACATATTTGATATACATATTTAAAAGTCTCAAACTTTGTCACTTTTGAAAGTTTTAAGTATTAGGTCCATGAAGAGGACTATATAAAATTATAAATTGTCCATTCCTTTTCATTGTCTATTATAGACCATGAACCTTGAAATTTTATTGCAATAAATGTGATTTTGAGAATTAGAGCCAACACGCATATTCATATAAAAATGATTTTATGATAGAGAGTTTAATTTTATTAAATCATGTATATTCAATTGGTTTTGTGTTGACTTCTAGTAACCATATGGTTTTATTTTCCTTGTAAGGTTAAAATTGAGTGGTGTGTGGTTGTTTTTTTCAAATTATTGTATCATTATATTTTGGACTAATGAAATTCATTCCTTAGTGATTATTTTTAGATGATTCTATGTATGTCCTAACCTATGCATTGATTTTCAATGAAAGATGCCTCCTAGGCATCATGTCACTCATCAAAGTGGGAATGAGGGGAAGGTTAAGAGCCCACCTATGAATCCTATTGGTGGTTCTCAAGTTATTGATCTCCTTAAAGATATAATAGTAAAAGGCCCTCATTAAGAGGCATCTATGTGTGACAATTTTTAAATTAAGGTAATAAAGAAGGCAGATGTGAATCTATGTGTAGATTGAATGCATTTTTAAAGGTGTTGTAATGGTAGAAATTGAGAGATTCTTAACATGTATTTGTGGGTGACTACAAAGTATTATATTTTCTAGCAAGGAGGTACTATAGGACACTTGCAATAAATTGGGATTATTACTACAAATCACTTTCAAACTAAAGGTAAAAAATTCTTGTAAAAAAGGGGAAATGGTATAATGGGTGACTTATATCATAGAAATGTTGGAGGAACTTGCAATTTTATTTGAGATTTAGATATTTATTAACTTAGATTTACTATGAGATGTAGATAGTAGAAGGTCAACTAGTGTTTGTGTGTAGTTTTTTAAGTGGTACAATAAATTGGATGAGTGAGTAGCACATTGTGGTTTCTATATCTACTATAATGACAAAGTATGTTGTAGCTACTCTTGTATTTAAGAATTTTAGTTATATTTATAGCTTGTGTTTAGATGTTGGGTTGGGTCTTGTTGTAGTTATAAATTAATACAATATTTAGTGTGTCATTAGCTTGGAAAAGAACCTAAACTTTCATATATAAATGAAGCATGTTGATGTAAAGTATCATGTTTTCATGATGTGTTGGGGATGGGAGAGCAATGCTAGATAAGTTTGTTAATATGAAGAATTTTACAAATGTGTTAAGAAATATAATAAAAACAAATAGGTTTAGATAGTGTGATGAAACTATTAGCCTCACATCCCCTAGTAAATAGTTAACAAAAGTGATTGTCAATGAGAATAAGAAAGATAAGTATAATACACAACTTACAATCCTAATGTTTGGTTATCTATTTTTTTTAATGTGACCTCATTATTTTACTATGCACCTAAGAATGAATAGACCTATCTAGGGATTATAATTTAATGACACTATAAATAGACCTATCTATGGATTATGTGTGATTTCAGGGCTTGTAAAAAAACAAAAAATCTAGACATTATAAATATAATTTAGGTTTAGGTTTTATGGTTTAGGGTTTTAGGTTTAGGTCCTAGGATTAAGGGTTTTATTTTTTAGGTATATGTTTTTTATTTCTAAGTTAAATGTGTCCAATCTAAGTTAAATTTTAGTTAATTTAGGTATATATTTTATGGTTTTCAATTTACAATTTAATATTTTTGGTTTGGTTAATTTTTTTGGTTTCAAATACAATTTAAAAACTATAAAATATTCAATGTAAAAAAAAAAAAATAACAATTACAAAACAAAAATGCAAGATATAAAGAAAAAAAAATGGAATTCAACCAACCTAGAGGTCATTGAGGTCGGTTGTGTCGATGGGAGGAGGTGGCAATGAAAATTTGGGTGAACTAGGCCCTCAAATATGTGTATGTGAAATAAACTCTCCCTCAGGCATGTGCACAAACTACAATGAGAAAATGAATAACACAATCGTTAATTTAAAAAATTAAATAGATTTAAGAAATGCGTATGCATTATAAAATGCATACACATTATTAACGCATACGTGTTTTTAATGCATACACATTCTAGGGTGTGTACCCGAATCTAAACACATATGCATTCAGATTTAGGCTCAAGTACCCGATCCAAAGCGATCACATTTTTAAAAAATGTGTATGCATTTACTATGATTTTTTTTCTTTTGGGTGAAACTTTCCCTCTTTGCGGAGCCAACTTCCAAATTTTACCCTAGAAGATAGAATTGATGGAAAAGAGGTGCAGAACAATAGTACATAGGAAAGAGCAGAGGATACAAAGGGAATAAAGAAGAGAATAAATGAAGTAAGAGCTATATCTAGGAGAGTAGTAGGATCGTAGAATACAAAAGGGAAGAAAGAAGAAGAGAAAAGATAGCTCTAGTTTTGTAAATGCTTATGTAAATGCATGTAAAGTGTGTAAAATTTTAACTTTAAATACATAATATAATATTTTCTTCTCCATAACTATTGTCTCTGTGTATGTGTATATAAGTTATATTAGTCGTGAGTATGTTGTTCTGGAAGTATCAAATGTTGTGTGCAATTTTTGAGTATTTTATGTTGCTGAAACCTATTTTATACCTCTTAAAAATTTTATTTGGCTTGCATCATGTTTTTTGAACCTTTGTAGAGGTTCGATGAGTTTCTTATAGCAACAAAACCTCTCCTTTTCTACTTTTTTTTGCATTTTCAAGTGGGTTTTAGGCCCCTACAAGGGTGTGGGTGCCATCACTGTGGTATTAGAGAAAAACTACACCTCTGGGAAGAGGAATAGTGGCATGAGATTGGGATTAGAGTAATCCTTTTTGTGTGTGAATTGTGGGTGTGTCCCTACAACAAGGGATATTATAGTTAGAACAAGATGAAATAATTGACTGGATAATAGATATGGATGAATACTTTGAGTATGATTAAGTAGAGGACCCAAAAAGAGTGAAGGTTGCTCAAACCAAGTTGAAAGGTCATGGAGTACTCCAGTGGAAATAGATGCAAACTGAGAGAAGAAGAAATGGCAAAGATAAGATTACTCAATGGGATCGAATGGTATGTAAGATGAAGGCTAAGTTTCTACCTAGTGATTATCAACTTGAGATTCTCAAGAAATTACAGAATTTAAAACAAAGAGAGTTAAGTGTGAAGGCCTATACAAAGGAGTTTTACAAGATTTCCATCAGATCTAGTCATAATGAATTAGACCATGAAAAAGTAGCAAGGTATAATGGACTGAGGTTGAATATTCAAGATGAACTAAGAATGTTGAGGTTACAAAATTTGGAAGAATCATATTGGTATGCTCTAAAGGCTAGAGATAAATTAGCAAGAAAGAAAGGAACAAAAAAAAAAGGTGGATTCAACAAAGGTAAAGTGAAGCAAAAAAAAAATTACATTCATGGCAAGGAGGCTAGTCCTTCAAAGAGTTAAAAATATAAAGAGGAAACAAGATCAAGAACCTATCAAATGAGAGGTAGAGGTGGATATGGAAGAATCCAAGGTAGAGGCTTCAACGACACATATTTTAACTATGTATAGTCAGGCCATAGATTTTATGAATACCCACAATGCAGTCTAGAAGGATCAAGGAGAATAAGGGCAGCAAGTGCTCATGTAGCAAAGGGGGATAATGAGCCTACATGGTCTATTAGCCAGCTAGATGAACTTGGGAGAGGAGAATCACTTATGATGAAGAGGAAATTCTTGAAGACAACCAAAAAATAATATCTTCACCTATGCAAAGGAAAATTTTATTTAGAACAATATGTAAACCGGGTGGAAAATTTTGCAAAGTCATAATAGATAGTGGCAACACTGGTAATTTAGTTTCATTTGAAATGTTTTATAAGTTGGGGTTAAAAAGGGAAGCTCACCCAACCCATTATAAGGTCTCATGGTTGTAAAAAGGGCACCAAGTCTTGGTTGATCAACAATGCCTTGTCAATTTTTGAATAGGCACTTATGAAGATGAGGTGTGGTGTGATATCATGACCATGGATGTATGCCACTTACTCTTATGTAGGCCATGGTAGTTTGATAGGAAGGTGAAATCCATAATGGAAGAGCCAACACTTATACATTGGAGAAAAATAGAAGAAAACACACTCTTACACCATTGGAAACCAAGGAAGAAGAGATGGAAAGTGGTCCAAGAACACTTCTAGTGACAAGAAAGTAATCTTTGAAATTTATTAAAGGGGAAAGAATATGTTTTGCAGTAGTTCCTAAGGAGATGGAAGTAGATGTAGTAACTAATAGTAGTGATATGCCTATAGAATTAAAGGAGCTAATAGAAGAATTTGATGAATTTTTTCCAAGGATTTACTAGAAGGACTACCACCTATGAATAACATCAACCATCGTATTGATTTTATTCTAGGGGAAATTTTTTCCCGAAAAGGCTTCCTATAGATTGACACTTACAAAAAATGAAGAAGTGAACAAGAAAGTGCAGTGGCTATTGGAAAGAGGATTGATCAAAGAGAGCCTTAGCCCATGTGTGGTACCAGTTGTGCTAGCACCAAAGAAGGATGTGAGTGGAGAATGTGCACAGACTCAAGATCCATCAATAAAATAACAATAAGGTATTGTTTTCCTTTACCAAGAATCGATGGTCTCATGCATTGTTTGGGAAAGGCTAAGTATTTTACCAAGATTCATTTTAAAAGTGGATATCACCAAATTAGGATAAGAGAGGGTGATGAATGGAAGACTTCTTTTAATACCAAAGAGGGGTTATATGAATGGTTAGTAATACCCTTTGGGTTATCAAATGCACCCAAAACCCTTATGAAGTTAATGAGTGAAGTATTGAAACCATTTTTAGGGATGTATGTGATTGTTTATCTTGATGATATTTTGAATTTTAGAAGCAACAAAGAAGAGCATTTATTACTTATTAGACGAGTTTTGCAAAGGGTCAAGGAACAAAGGTTATTGGTGAGCTTGGAAAAGTTAAATTTTATGAAGGATAAATTGGTTTATTTAGGATATGTCATATCACCACAAGGACTACAAATGGATCTAGAAAAGGTATGTGCTATCATTGAATGGACAACACCTAGAAGTGTACATGATGTTAGAATTTTTCATGGTTTAGCAAGTTTCTATCATAGATTTATTCGAAATTCCAGTGGGATATGTGTACCCATAACTTAAACTATAAGGGGAGATAAGAAAGATTTTAAGTGGACAACAATAACAAATAATTTTTTTGAGATTTTGAAGAAGAAAGTCACTAAAGAAATAGTATTAGTATTTCCTGGTTTTGATCCTAATCTAAAATCTAAAATCTAACAACAAAGAACGAGGAAATAAACTAACAAACTTAGACAATTTAATGGAAAGCTCTCACCGAATATGTGTTCATCCCTTCGAATTATCTTGATTGTTCTTCTCCATTTTTCCTTTTTAGTATTCTTGCCCTCAGATTTATGTGTTTGAATGCAAGTATAGTATTGTCGAGTGTCTAAGAAAAATATCGAAGTTGAATCTCTTCTCAAAAGTATGTGATTTCGGGAGGAGGAATAATGATAATGACATGCCATTTTATAGATTTTGTGTTTTCGAATGATCGGCTCAGATTGAAAGAGAGATCGACGGATGAGATTGATGAATGCCATGCGATGTGAGTCTTGTCTCAGATAGAACGTGAGTTAGAACACGAGTTCAAGATCTTAATCTCCAAAAATAGAAGAAATAGACTTTGAATGTCAAAGACAAAGTTAGAAGTTGAAGAATAATGCATTCGAATGTAAACTTGATTTAATTAATTAAGTAAAGATATTTTATTAATAAAACAGATCATGCATATGAGTTGGAACTAGTTAATCGACTAGTTGTGATGGAGAGTCTTCTCGCAGAGATAAACTGGTGTTGAATTCAGAGATAACTGGAGAACTAAAAATAGATCTCGAGTTAGAAGGTGAGTGAATGATTAGTTAACTGATCGACAGAGGAATATGACATAAATAATTAAATATGAATTAAATGTTAATTTAATTCAACATTTGAAAATAAAAGATTTAATTAAATAAATAAAGATAATTTATTTAATTTGACTTTCAAAAAGGTGGAATTGAATAATTAAATAATAAATATTTAATTATAGTTGGAAAAGTATGATAAAGGGGGAATTAATGAATTAGTGAATTAATTAAAAAAGGGTATTTAATTAATAGAGGAAATATGTGTTAGAAAGGTTAATTAAATAATAAACATTATTTAATCATGACCACAGATTATAGAAAATTATGTCGAATGTGTACTCATAGGCCTAGACCAATTTTCGGTATCTACAGTTTGCCCCTCTTTTATACAATGTTGGTATGGTGTTGTGTCAAAAAAAATATGCCCCTATCACACCTCAGGGTGAAACAGAGTAAGGTATGCCCCCTTGGGAAAATTGACAATTTTGAAAAGCTTAAAAAAAAATCAGTAAATATTCCTGATAAGTCAATTTGATAGTCAGAATTGCTACAGAGTCGACGAAATTGAATTTGGAGATGTTTCAGATGAATACGGGTCGTTCGAAGGAGAAAGGTTAAGTGGCCAATAGATTAGGGTGGTAGAAATGCCATTTCTAACCCACCTATAAATAGGAATTAGGGCTAAAATCAATTCATTTGCACTCGGAGGAGATAGAAAAAGAGGAGTTTTTGCTCTGACTAGTGAACGAAATGGCACCTATTCCACATACTAGGCATCGAGGATATTGGATCCGGATGTTTAGGAGGCTAGCCGACGCAGGACCACCGGTATGTACCCAAAAAAAAACTTGTCAAAGTTATTTTTGCATGCATTTTTAGGCATTAGAAAAGTAATTATACAAATGTGGTGCATCGTAAATGATGCATATGTCGTCGTATTTGCCGCATATGATTGCGAAACGACGCGTCTGTAAAAACTCATTAGGGCTAGTTTTGGCTAATTAGGGAATGAACACATTTGTATAGAAATGCACCGCATGTGTTGTTATGCAATGCATATGCATTAGCAATAGACGCATGTGATTTGATGCACCGCATATGTAGGTGGGTGGTAGAATGTAGAAAATGAACCGCATGTGCAAAAATGCACCGCATGTGGTTTTATGAACCGCATGTGTAGTAGTGGGAAAGGATTTGTGGAAACTATGCGACACATACGTAATATGCACCATATGTGATGCTCTATGCAACGCATTTTCCAAAATGCACCGCATCTATAAAAGTGAGCCGCATTTGACTGGTAAAATTTTTTGAAAATTTTTCGAAGGAAATTTTGAAAAATGCTGACATCATGGTTAAAATGCAGGTGGTGTTAGATCCTATTTATATGTGGGAGTCTCGACTAGACACATACAACCTAAGAGATAGGTTGACCTCTGTAGAGATTCGACTTCTATGGAAGCTAGGCCTACGTCACTATTTGTCGATGCCTGCCATTCGGGCAAATAGGGGGATGCTGATGACACTTTGCGAGCGATGGCATTCAGAGACATCATCATTTCATTTACTGACTAGGGAGGATACTATCACATTGGAGGATGTGTATAGGATTCTGAGATTTCCTATTAGAGGTGAGCGGGTTATGTATGATACCCAACGAGGATTGATGGAGTTAGCACGGTTCTATCAGGTGGATGACATTAGTAGGCTCAGGATCGAGCATTACGAGATTAGATGGTCAGTGCTAGTAGATAGATATGATCAGATCAACTGCATCCTATGTACCTTGATTGGGGGTATAGTGCTTCTAGACAAACGGGGTCACAGATTTCTAGTGGGATGGGGAGCTATGCTAGTCAGCATGTTGGAGAGTGAGACTAGATATGCATGGGGTCCATGTCTGCTTGGGATGTTGTATTTCCATTTACATGACATTGCTTACAGAGATGCACAGTTGTTGAGCTGTGGGATGACACTACTGATGGTATGGGGTTGGGAGAGGATAGTTGTCTTTCATCCTCCAGTTACTATAGAGAGGGTAGAGAGACAACCTTACATGTTTCGATATACAGGGCAGATCACACAGACACATGTTGGGGACACAGGGTACTGGCGACATGCTTTAGATATTCTGGATTAGTTCACATGAAGACCTTACATGGATTATGAGGAGTGGGTGGATGAGGATATACATTTTCCATTCTGTAGACAGATAGTATCTCATTGGGAGGACTGTTCCCAACATTCACATTATCGAGTGACATCTGGGAGACAGAGTTCTGAGATAGTTCGGGGAGGTTCAGGATGAGCCTCGGGGTAGAGCAGAGTTTGCTCGGTTGTCGAGAGAGTTTCCTTGGTGGGGACCCATGATTCTAGTGGCTACTGCGGAGGCAGACATACAGGCATTACAACCAATATAGTGGGGATGGAGAGATGGATTAGTAGATCTAGGGACTATGGCTGCATACGATGCATGGTGGGTGGTTCATCACCCGATTCCTTATACAGATCTTGACCAGCCAGCACCAGTTGAGAGACGAGGCACAGGGCAGAGAGGACAACAGAGAGGTGGAGGTGCCAAGGTGGGTAGAGTTGGTGATAGAGGTGATGGAGATGATAGTAGAGGCAGAGGTAGAGGTGGGAGATGAGGATGGAGAGGACAAAGAGGGGGTCTGGCAGGTGGAGATGCACCTATTCAGGAGGCATCAATAGTTGATGTACCAATGGTAGACATTGGAGGGAGAGTGGATGTACAGGCTGGGGATGAGCATGTTGCAGCAAAGGTAGTGGTAGAGGAGCATGTAGCGGTAGATGTTGTAGTAGAGGATGTGGCAGAGGATTTAGATGCAGACATGGCTTTAGATCCATTGGGTGTGTTGGCAAGATATAGAGAGGATGATGTGGAGGATGATGTGGAGGGTGATGTTGAGGAGGATGCACCGATGGAGGAGTAGGAGAGACAACTTAGAGATCGGATAGTAGAGGGGAGACAAGAGAAGGATGCTCCTAGGGATGGTGACAGGGAGGCTTTGGAGTAGAGACTCTGACTTATGACTACAAATTTTGAGGCGATGAGACTAGAGAGAGACAGTGCCTACACAGAGAGGGACAATGCATATGCAAAGAGGGATAGTGCTCATATAGAGAGGGATAGTGCTCTCATGGAGAGAGACCAGGCTATAGCATGGAGACATGAGATAAAGCAGCAGTTCACAGAGGTTAGACACCTTTGCAGTGGGTCTTCATCTAATGGCATGGTATGGGAGTTGGTCAGATCGGTGGAGAGAGCCACGTATTATAGGGATCTGTATGAGGCAGTAGTGTCGGCAGAGAGACGGGATCCTACATTTTCAGAGGTGCGTAGTCAGAGCAAGGGTCCTACTAGGAGTCAGAGGACACAAAGCATAGAGGGGGTGGTAGGACCATCGAGGCTAGGTCCATATGAGAGGCCTTCCACCTCACAAAGAGCACCCTCGAGTCTGTTCCCACTACCATCACCATGTGACAGCAGGGGTAGCGGGACACGATGATAGGGACTTATGTAGACATTTGCATTTTAATTAGAGAGCCTATGAGCTCATGTGTATTTATTGATACATTCAGACATTGTACTGTGACACACTATTTGAGCGATATATATATATGATTTTGGTGGCTTCTATATGATATGCAATTCTATGTTATGGATGATGTTTTATTTCTACATGATTATGTTTCCCAGAGGATGTATATACACGTGTTATGAATGAAATGTTTCTACATGTTTATGAGTTATGCATTTTACAATGATGTTATGAATGATTTTATTTACCTATGATAATGGATGCAATGATCTATATGATGCTTATTTATATGTGATGGTAATATGTACATGCAATGTTTACCTTATATGATGATGCAATGCCTATTATGTAATGATGTGAAATGCAATGATGTGACTATCTCAATGTTGAAATGCAATGTAACTATGTGAAATGTATGATAATGCAATTGATCTAATCTTATTATTGTATCACAGGACCTTATCTTTATGCCAAAGAAGAGAAATTTTAGGATGAAATCAATTCAGAATGTTAATAAGAAATAATTACAGTGTGATTGACAGCGAAAAAGATAGAATGAAAATTGATTGATTGAGAAAAAGATATAATCTTCGATATATTACCAAATACGATATACTTGCTTGTTATCATCATTGGGCGGGACATGAGACAGATGGATAGTACACACTATGATATGAGATAGACCATAGTGTACAAATTTATCCACCTGTGAAAAATAGGCAGTCGTAGACAAGGAGTGTCTTAACTCAGACTAAGGACAATATGCCCCAGTTGTTTTGTCAAGACAAACCACATACAACAGACAAATAAAAGATAGGTCATGAGACATCATTGCTCCTATAAATCCTTGATTGGACATCCTTGAGGAAACTAGTAACATGACTCAAAAACCAATGTTAAGAAGACAGTTGATAGACAACAGCCAAAGAAAAAGAGTCCTGAGACATAATTGCTTCTCTAAATCCTTCAAGGGACATCCTTAAGAAAGCTAGTAATAGGATCTTGCACAAATGGATAAAAAGATAAGAAAAAATAAGATATAAAGTCATAAAGCCAAATAAATGTATTCGGCGAAACTTTATCTTGTGGGATTGTTTGATGTTGATGTTTGACATAGCATAATGTGACAAAATGACACATACCGCATAAGACGTTGAGTCTGGTTTCGACTTGGTGACTTCTATATAAGGCATGACAAAGCCTGGTTTTAGAAAGACATGTGCCATATAAGACATTGGAGTCTGATGACATTGATGTGAGAAGCTACATGAGACTATGACAATTTGATGTTCGATGTTTGACATAGCGTAATGTGAGAGAATGACACATACCACATAAGACATTGAGTTTGGTTTTGACTTGGTGACTTCTATATAAGGCATGACAAAGCTTGGTTTCAGAAAGAAATGTGCCGTATAAGATGTTGGAGTTTGATGACATTGAAGTGACAAGCCACATGATACTATGACAATTTGATGGTGTCTGTTGACAAGAAAGACATATCTTGTTTAAGACATAGGTTGATCGCTTTGACAATGTGTTTGATATTGACTTAATGACTTTGAGATGTTTTGCCTTGTTGTTACATGACTTGTTTTGATTCCTTGACTGATAAAATATGTGTGTGTGTGTGTGTATTGACAATGTATGACATGAAATGATACCCTAAACTATGATATGCAACTTGTGTGATAGTGATTGTGAATGAACCCTATTGGACTGACCTAGTGTGGTCTCGAGAGCTCATCAATTGATTGGCCTTGCCTACATTGTACACGCAGAGACCTCATAGTTCGATATGACCAATGAATTTGTATGTACAAAGAGTCATGATTTAAAGTGTGTGATATATGACAAACCTAGACTGACAGACCTAATGCCTCAGGAACACATCGATTGATGGCCTTGCCTACATCCCAGTCATAGAGGCAACATAGTTCGACTATGTCTACGACTAACTTAACATGAATGACTTGACATGATTGACTAGACATGATTGACTTGACATGACTGACTTGACATGATTGACTAGACATGACTGACATGACATGATTGACTTGACTCTATTTTTAGGATTTTATGACAGTTTTTGGATTTTTTTGGATTTTTTGAGTTTTCTAATGTTTTTGGATTTTTCAGGACATTTTTGATGGTGTGATGTTATGTACAAGGTGTTAGGGCATAGAACAAGGATTTTCCCCTAGTCGGGGAGATGTTTGGAAAATGGAGTGTATAATGTGACAGAATGGATGCTAGATGTCAATCATTCCAAGGAATGGACAAGACAACCATTTATTATGAGTGATGGTGAAAAAGTCTGATTAGAATGATGGTAGATGGAAGAGCGAGCTTGACTACACATGACACCTGTTTGCCAGGTTTTCACCATGGTACTTATCCATAGCACCACCGAAGTGGTTTTCACTATTGGACGGATTTATTTCTCTTTACTTTTTTGATTTTCTCAATTTTTTTAGTGTTACAAAGATGCCTGTTTGACAAGTTTTCATCTAGGTAACCTTTTTTTTGTTTTTTTGATTTTTTTTGTATTTTTCCAAATTAAGACACGGATTCTCAGAGACTAAGCATAGAACCTCTTTAGATGCAGATTGTTGATAGGGGAGAAAAGCGGCTCTCCTTCAGGAGTAGAGAGTTGGTGCTCTCTTGATCCAAAGGCTTTTGTGACAATGTATGGCCCCAACCAGTTAGGCTCAAACTTACCTAGTTTCTCTCTTTCAGCTTGGTTCTTAGGATTCTCCATTAATACCAAATCACCAATGTCAAAGTGTCTATTGAGAACCTTCCTATTGTAACTATGATGAAGATGATTCTAATATGCTTGTAAATGATCTAATGCTTTTTGTATTTGCTCATCCAGCATTTCTAGCTCTTGTAACCTAGAGACGCGGTATTCTTCATCATCGATATGACCCTTCAAGGATACCCATAGAGAAGGTATTTCAACCTCAATAGGTAAGATAGCTTTGGACCCGAATACGAGGGAATATGGAGTGGCATCGGTGGGAGTGCAAATGCTTGTACGATAAGCCCATAAGGTAGGATTATGCTGTAGATGCCAGTCACGACCAACATCATTGACAGTCTTCTTAAGGATTCTAACAATTGTCTTATTAGATGCCTTAGCTTGGCCATTACCCTGTGGGTAATACGGGGTGGAGAAATGGTGTTTGATGTGGAACTCTTCACATAAATGGTGTACTTCTTGGTTCTTGAATGGGCAGCCATTGTCTATGATTATGGATTGGAGTACACCATACCAAAAAATGATATAGTTTAGGATAAACTTAGATATTTGTGTACCAGTGATGTAGGTCATGGGAATAGCTTCAATCCATTTGGTGAAGTATTCGGTAGCGGTGATGATGAATTTATGGCCATTGGATGAGGAAGGGTGTATCTTACCTATGAGGTCAAGTCCCCATTGGGCGAAGGGCCATGGTGAAGTAATGGGATGAAGTTCCTATGCTGACACTCTTATCAAGTCTCCATGTATTTGACATTGTCTACATTTCTTTACAAAGACGTATGAGTCTTTCTCCATCATAGGCCAATAGTGACGTAGTCTCATAATATTGTGGGCTAGAGTAGGACCACTCGAATGAGATCCACATATACCCTCGTGCACCACTTGCAAAGTTGTTTGTACTTCTTCAGCATCGAGACATCTCATAAGGGCGTTATCTAAGGTACGTCTATATAGGGTTTCTTCGATGATGGTGTACTTGGATGAATTTCGGATGAAAGTTCAATGTTGGTTATTGAACAAGTCTTTAGATAGGGTTGAGGTAATCAAATATGTATTTATACCATGGAGATGTAGGACCAATAATGGTACACACTATCACAGTATCAGGGACATCATAAGCGGGGACCAAAAGCTATTCAACCAGAAACTCGAACTTAGGCACATTACTCAGAATATCTAACAAGGAACCCACGGTTGCCATAGCATTTGCAGCTCTATTCTGGATACGTGGTATCTGTTGTAAAGTTATGTCATTGAAATATTGTTTGAAACTATCAGCCATTCGCTTGTAAGGTGCAAGCTTTTCATCCTTAGTCTCGTAGTCATCATTTACCTATCGGATTACCAGTTGAGATTCGCCAAAGACATGTAGGTTCTTAATTTTCCATTGAGCTGCCATTTTTAACCCTATCACTAAGGCTTCATATTCTTCTATATTGTTGGTAGAAGGGAAAGCAATCCTGAATGACTTGGGAATGGTATCACCTTGAGGTGTGACAAATAAGATACTAGCTCCTGAACCACGATTTGTATGTGACCCATCAAAGTACAGTTTCCATTCAGTTTTAATGTCAATGTTGAAGAGAAATTCATCTAGAAATTCTGCCACTAATAGATGGTCTGCTTTTATAGGTGCATTAGCTAGTTGATCTACAATCACCTATCCTTTTATAGCCTTCCTTTCGACATATTGAATGTCATACTCGCTAAGTATCATAACCCATTTAGCCAATTGGCTTGTTAAAGATGCCTTACTTAGGAGGTATTTAAGTGGATCAATCTTTGCAACTAACATTGTTTGTCGATTGAGCATATAGTGCCAAAGTTTTTGAGTAGTAAAAACTACCGCAAGGAAAGCACATTCTATGTTGTTGTAATTCAATTCATAGCCCACTAAGGTATGACTGATATAATAAACCACTCTCTCATGACCTTGATCATCGTGTTGTGCGAGAAGAGCCCCTAATGCCGACTAAGTTACTAAGATGTAAAGTATCAATGGTTTTCCCTCTGTAGGTGGCATTAAAACTGGTGGAGTAAGCAAATAGTCCTTGATTTTCTAGAAGGCCTCTTTACATTTAGGTGTCCACACAAACGGTACTCCTTTCTTGAGTAGATGCTAAAATGGATGTATTTTATCCATCAGTTGTACTATGAAATGCCTAATTGACTGTAATCTTCCTTGTAGAGTTCTAAGTTGGCCAATGCTAGTTGGAGGAGGCATTTCTATGATAGCTCTTACCTTCTATGGATCTACCTCAATGCCTCTTCAAGAGATGATATAACCTAACAGTTTTCCTGATTTCACCCCAAAGACACATTTCTTCGGATTTAGCCTGACATTGTAATTCTCTAGCCTTTGGAATATCTTGTCTAAGACTTTCAAATGATCTTCTCTCATTTCTAATTTTTCTATAATTTCATCTACATAATCTTCATAAAAGTATGTACAAAGTCATGGAAAATCATAGTCATGGCCCGTTGATAGGTGGCTCCTGCATTCTTAAGGCCAAATGACATAACATTCCAACAATATGTGCCCCATGGACACGTGAAAGTTGTTTCGTGTTGGTCTTCAAGTGCTATTTTAATTTGGTTGTATCTAGAGAAACCATCCATGAGGGATAGCATCTCGTATCCTGCTATCAGATCCATGTTCATGTCGATATTCGGCAAAGGAAAGTCATCCTTAGGGTATGCCTTATTGATGTCTCTAAAGTTAGTGCAAATGCGAATTCCCCCAGTTGGCTTGGTCACTAGTACAAAATTTGATATCCAATCTGCATAGTCTATTGTCCTTATGAACCCTACATCCAAAAGTTTCTTAAGTTCTACTTTGACCAATAGAGCAATTTATGGATGCATTTTCCACAACTTCTGCTTGAATGGCTTAATACCTGGTTGTAGTGGTAGATGATGCAATATTAGGTCTAATTCTAGCCCAGGCATTTCAGCATATGACCATGCAAAGTTTATTGGTCTCTTTGTGAAAAAGTCTTTAAACTCATGTTTTTCTATCTCTATTAAAGAAGCTGCAAAATATACCTTCCAAGGATTCTCCTCTGTACCTATGTTGACTTCAACAGATTCTTCTACTAGCATCAGTGACTTTTCCTGTTCAAAGGGGAGAATATTTAAACCTCTATCCTTGGGTGCCTCAGAGAGGTTTTCATCCTCGGATACATCCTTTCTTTTGACTTTTTCTTCATCCAAAGGCGCCTTTCGGTTTTCACCTAGGCACTCATCATTTTTATTTTCATTGTCCTTTTTCTTTTCATTCTCATTTTTTCGACTAGAGGTGTAAATAGACTCCCCGAAATATGCTTTATCATCCAAGTCTATGGTAAAACATGCCTTATGATCCCCTCTCGGTATACCTTCTCTAAGTCCCATGAACTCAACAATTGCTTCATCGTTCTCGAATGTATCTATGATAGGTGTACCTTGTTGATCCCAGTCGATAAGTTCGAGATAGATAAGGGGCATGTCATCATCGGAGTTCCTAAAGGTAGCTGTGGACAAGGTGAGTATAGAATGATTGACATGGTTGCAAAATTTTTGGACCAACTCCATCTTGTTCATCCTCCTAGGGGTAGGGATGCTCTGATGTGGGACTATAGTGAGGGCAGATTCGTCAAAAGATGATTGTTTAAATTCCCAAGATGAATGATCAAGGGTTTCCCAATAATAGTTCTCTTGCCATTCTATCTTGGACAAGTGTTTCTTAGGACGAGGACTAGATTGCTCTGGTATAGGTTTCATTTTGAGGTCCAATTCTCCAAATAGGGCATCGATATTCATGGTACTAGTAGATGAAAGGGATTCCCATTCACCATCGTTAGAGTAAGGGGATTCATCATAAACTGGAGGTTTGTTGTAGATTGGGGGTTTGTCAAAAACTGGGGGTAGTGGTTCATGAGATGTCTTGATGCCAGCATATTCACTCACTTCCTCTTGAAACGATGACGAAGTACCCAAACACCCAATTCTAAGCGGTTGACACCCTAGCCCTAAGTATTTCGGTCGTGGGTAGACAGTAATCGGTTCCATCCTTCCATTTTGATATAGTCCTAACCCACTATGCCCGTCATAGCCTCCCTTTTGCATTATCTTAAATCCTTTTCCATACTGGTCCTTGTCTATTTGAATAGATGGGGAGGGGTATTCATGTTCTTCTTGATACAACTAGGAATCACCTTGATCCACAAATTCATCACTTAACTCTCCCCATTTGGTTAATGTCATTGTAGGGGGAACATGAAATGTGACCATTGACTATCTTCTATTTGCCATGGGTAGGCCATACGCCTTAGGTGGAATCAGTTGAGTGATGCAGTATGATGCCTTTATATTATATTCACTGTAGCCCTTGTCTTGGATCTTGAGTTTAGGAGTGGATGATGGTGGCTGGAATGAAATGGACTTAGTGAGACATGATGGGTCAACATATTGGGATAGAATGGATGATGAGGCCTCTTGGTTAATAGGCACTTGTCATTGCGGAAGATCCCTTAGGCTTGTACAATATTGGAAAGGATTTGGATCACCATCAATAGTGATCTCTATGCCATTATAGGGGAACTTGAGACATTGATGGTATGTTGAAGGGACGACTCTCATTGTGTGTATCCAAGTTCTACCTAGCAACAAGTTGTATGGAAGGGTGAGATCCAAGACTTGGAAACTGGTGTTCATGATTGTTGGGCCAATTCTGATAGGGAGCATTACAACTCCTTTGGATGACCTTTCTTCATCATCATAAGCCTTACTGACTATACTCTTGGAAGTGTCTACACAGTCTTCTGAGAATCCTAATGCCTTAACCAATTTAAGGGTACATAGGTTCAAACCTACTCCTCCATCTATCAAGGCTCGTTAGACTTTTTTTTGATGGACTAAGACTTCAAGATGTAAGGGGTCATTATGATCTGACTTCTTAGTTGAGTAGTCCTATTGAGAAAATGTTGCATGATGCGAGTTGGTCAAATATCCCACCATTTCTTTGAAACTATTGACATCTAAGTCTGTGGGAACAGTTGTGTTCTGTAGAGCTTTGTCAAAAATGGATCGATGTTGAGGGGATAAAGTCAAAAATTCCAAGATATATATTTGCACGGGGGTTTTACTCAATTGATCGAGAAGGTTGTACTTGAACTTGGAAGTTTGAGTAGATGGCTCAGAAGAAGGACCAGGAATAGTAATCTTAGTTATGTGTGTGTTTACATTACATTCTGGATGCCTTTTAATGGTGAAATTATTGACATTCTCATTTGCGGCTTGGAGGTGGTTTATGATCATTCCTTTACCATAGTCATACTTGGTATTGTTATAGTTGGTTGATGGATTATTTGGGGGTCCCGAACAGGAGGCTTTTCCTTTTTTGTGGTCATTTAACGGGTTCGTGAAGACCTTATGATCACTGTTCTTAGTGTTTTTCTGCCCACCAACCTCTATGGTTCTATTTTCAACAAAGTCTTGTATGATGTTCTTGAGTTGATGACATTGTTGGAGGTTGTGCCCTTTGGTTCGATGATAGTCACAAAAAGAGTTATCATCCCACCATGAAGGTTTGAACTGTCCAGGATCATATTCTCTTGGTTCCAAAGGTTTGATAAGATTATGTTTAATCAACTCCTTGAAAATAGTCTCGATTGGTTGTCCCAAAGGTGTAAATTCACGTGTAGGAAATCACCTTTATTGTTGTGAATTTTGGACATAGTTACCTTGTTGATCTGGACTGTTCATCATGTCTTGATTGAGATTGTAACCCCTAAGGGTGATAATTGGTCCTGTATGTATGTGTTTAGCATCAACAATTCCGTCATTTGTAACATTCTTGTTCCTAGACCAAAATTTATTTCTATCATTTGGCACGTTTTGATGTTGGACAACTGGATTCTTTCCTGGTACTTTCATTTCTCCTTTGTCTATAAGGCCTTTCTCAAGGATGATTCCTTTTTGTACCAAGTCTGAGAATTAAGTACAACAATGTACCCTTAGATCACTTTGCAATTTGGGGTTGATGTTTTTTAGGAATATTGTGACCTTTTGTTTTTCTGATATTTCAACTGGACACCTACTAGCTAGATTTCGCCATCTTCTTGTGTCGTGTGGCACAAAGTTGCAATTGTTACCTCATTGTCTATGTTAAAGGAAAAAAGATCAATAAAATTCTTAGCTAATTCGCTCCAAGATCATATACCATATGGTAATTTAGAGAACCATTCCAGTCCTATCCCGACAAGGGTTCATGGAAATAGTCTCATCAAGTATGTGGGGTCGTACGATATGTCCATGCATGCTGTTGAGAACTCTCTAATGTGTTGTATAGAATTCTTTCTCCCATTATACTTAGGCAAAACTGGTATATTGTATCCATGGGGGAAAGGTGTCATATAGAGTGCTTTATCAAATGGACCTTGACATAGGTCTTGTGCTGAGATAGTTCATTTTCCAGACATAGACATGTTGTCCATCTATTGTTGAAGAGCTTGCATTTTTTTTTGAAGGACATTGACTTGTGTCAAAGACATGGTGTTCGTGTTATTTGGACTGATGTAGGTGTTCTGATATGCCATGTTTTGTGATGGGTTATGATTGGGCGAGGGGATATATCCCATCAAAATGTTCTGATTTGGGATAGGGATATTCCCTATCTGAATGGTCTGAGCTAGTATCGGAATGCTTCCTATCTGAATTATCTGATTTGGTATAGGGATGCTTCCTTTCTGAATGATTTGGTTTGGTATAGGTGTAGTCTCGCCAACTTTGGATCTCTTAGCAGTCGTGTTGGTGCCAAAGGGGTTGGAGGAAGTTGCACCCGTAGTGAATTGTAAACCTTGTGTTACGTTAAAAGGGATTGTGTTTACAATTGGCAATGTTGAGTTGGTATACCTGTTGGTATCACTGTGGTTATTTGGGGAATAGAGACAGTTGACATTGTAGTTTGGGATGGTTGGGTGACTGTGTTTGCAAGGTACGAATATCAAATCCTATGGGTGCGAGATAGCGTTGAGGATCATTTAGCAAACATTCATCCATAAAGGATGCGAATTCGGGATCTTGAACTACTGCATCTATGTCTTCTATGTAAATCTGGCCATGCGTGTCTCTAGTGACATGTTTTTCTAGCAAAGTCTGGTGTGGTCATTTACTTCCTGACAGTTGGTTTCTGAACGGATTGATGAATTCATTGGGGTTTGTCATTTCTTTATGTTTCTTTTGGGATCTTGTTTCGACCATGAAAGATGTTGCTCAAAATGGGGAATGTAGACTATGTCTAAAACTGATATGACCTATGTCAATGTTTTTGGATTTTTTTTGACACTAAATGACGTTGCTAAAATGGTTCTAAAAAGATGTATACTTAGATGACGTGTGATAGGATAGACAATATGTGAAATGTGAGTAGATTATGATGATAAACAAGTCTAAGACGAGTATAACCTACCACCTAATGGAATAAATGCATGCAAAGACTTGTTTTTGACCAAGGAACCTGATTGTATGACAAGGACAGTATTTAAGACCTTTACTATAGCTAAGATGGATATGCCACCTAATCATGGTAACTAAGATGTATATGACACCTAATGATGGTAACTAAGACGTATATGACACTTAATGATGCAAGGTTTTGAGCAAAATTTTTAGTTTCTAATCCAAGGTTGATCCTAAAAACCTAAAGCAAAAAAGTGACAATGATGTTTCAGACTCAGCTCGTGGTTTTTGATGTTTTCTATTGACAGGAAAAATGTGGTTCACCAGTTAGTTGTGATTCAGGGTTTCATAGATGCATTTTTTGACAGTGTATGCAATTTTCTTGGCAGTTGCAATTTTTCCTATTACAAATGCAGTTTACTAAGACATGTGGTTCAACAACTGACAGATGCGGTTTACAGGGACACATGCGGTTTTAAAAATTGACAGGTGTGACCTGCATGCACATAGGCAACTCATAATGTGACAGTTGCGGCTCATGATATGCAGACTAAAAAGTGAATGTTTTTGACAGCCAGATGAGGCATTTCCCCTAACAGATGCGACTCTCTATGACACATGCAGTAATTAAACTGACAATTGTGACTCTATTATTTGATAGTTGAAATTTTCCTAAAAGTTGTTGACTGACTTTTTTGGTTTGATCAAGATTTTGACGAATACAACAAACATAGCAATCAATGTATTTTCAATTTCGTGATGGGAGAACTGTTTAAGACTTGAAAACATGTACAACCTAGTCTTTTAGGACAATATTTGTTGAATTCTTACTTGGATTTCTCCAGCTACGCATATTTATGGCGAATGACTAGTAGCTTGACCCCACTGGCTCCCCTCCATGCCAGTCACTTATATGGGGCAGCCAAGCTACTGTATCCATGAAACTCCCATGGCATACATTTCATTTCCACACATAAACCATTAATATGTGAGACGGCTTCACAGGGCCGACCCTGCTGCGCCAACAAATAGATAGGATTTTGGTAACTCTACAATAAGGTTTTTAATAAGGGCATTCCATTCGTGGGACACTATCCAATGTCGGCGAGAGTCCATTTCTATCCATCTAGTCAGAATAGTGCATGTGATTCATGAGGTTTCCCCAAGAATCCTCTTTTATATACCGACTGGAAGTCACTTGGGGTGAGTACTTTTTCCCACCAAGACAGGCCAAAGTTCTAGATTTAGCAACTGTTTCTCTTACACCCAGGATTACATGAATGTGAAAGGGGAGAGGATACTTCAGTGTACTGAATCGTAAGGGTTACAGATATGTGCAAAGCACCAAACAAAGAAGACAGTGGTTCTTTTCAATCCAAATGATAATTTTCTATCTATCAAACAAAAAATTCATTTTAATCCCACATGACGATTATCTATCTACCAAACAAAAGCTTGCTTAAATAAATGAATTTAACACAAAGGCATTAGATCATGCATGCAAACAGTAGTTCATTGTTCTTCAGCTTTCATCCTACAAAAAATTGTCTTAGGTTTTTAAATGTCTTCTATGCTTCGTCCTACAAACACTATGTTATTCCACCTTAACACAACTGACACAAACATTAGCGAAAATCCAAACAAGCTAATAAAAATGAAAAGTGAAAATATGGATGCACGGAAATTGATAAAAAAGTGAAAAAGTTTTACCAGGAAGATGCATCTTTTGGAGCCACAGATGCAATTCAACTATTGATAGGCGGATGTGGCTCGCAAATTTGTTGACAGGCAGATGCAGTTCGCAAATTTTGTTGACAGGCAGATGCAGTTCGTGACTTCGCGGATGCGGTTCTTTCTGACGGATATGTCATTTTTTGTTATAGATGTGGCTTACAGATATAGATGCGTCGTTTCCCTTGACAAATGTGGTGCACCGTACGGAAAACCTATAAAAAAGAACAGAAAACGGAAAAACGAAGAGACAAAAATATGTGTGGATTTTGAAGCGTGTTCACGTCGGGTTCACCAAATGTAACATCATATATTTTTTTGCAATTGCATGACTAGATAAACAAAGTTAAATCCTAATCTAAAATCTAAAATCTAACAACAAAGAACGAGGAAATAAACTAACAAACTTAAACAATTTAATGGAAAGCTCTCACTGAATATGTGTTCATCCCTTTGAATTATCTTGATTGTTCTTCTCCATTTTACCTTTTTAGTATTCTTTCCCTTAGATTTATGTGTTTGAATGCAAGTATAGTATTGTCGAGTGTCTAAGCAAAATATCAAAGTTGAATCTCTTCTCAAAAGTATGTGATTTCAGGAGGAGGAATAATGATAATGACAGGCCATTATATAGATTTTGTGTTTTCAAACGATCGGCTCAAATTGAAAGAGAGATCGACGGATGAGATTGATGAATGCCATGTGATGTGAGTCCTATCTCAGATAGAACATGAGTTAGAACACGAGTCAAGAAAGACTAAAGATAGAGACTAAGTTAGAACACGAGTTCAGGATCTTAATCTCCAAAAATAGAAGAAATAGACTTTGAATGTCAAAGAAAAAGTTAAAAGTTGAAGAATAATGCATCCGAATGCAAACTTGAGTTAAATAAAGATATTTAATTAATAAAACAGATTATGCACATGAGTTGGAACTAGTTAATCGACTAGTTGTGACAGAGAGTCTTCTCGCAGAGATAAATTGGTGTTGAATTCAGAGATAACTAGAGAACTAAAAATAGATCTCGAGTTAGAAGGTGAGTGAATGATTAGTTAACTGACTAACAAAGGAATGTGACATAAATAATTAAATATGAATTAAATGTTAATTTAATTCAACATTCAAAAATAAAAGATTTAATTAAATAAATAAAGATAATTTATTTAATTTGACTTTTGAAAAGGTGGAATTGAATAATTAAATAATAAATATTTAATTATAGATAAAGGGGGTTAAATGAATAATTAAATAATAAATATTTAATTATAGTTGGAAAAGTATGATAAAGGGGGAATTAATGAATTAGTGAATTAATTAAAAAGGGGTATTTAATTAATAGAGGAAATATGTGTTAGAAAGGTTAATTAAATAATAAACATTATTTAATCATGACCACAGACCATAGAAAATTATGTCGAATGTGTACTCGTAGGCCTAGACCATTTTCGGTATCTATAGGTGTTTCAAGATGATTGTGATGCAAGTGGGACAGCCATAGGAGCTGTTTTAAGTCAAGAAGGCATACCTATTGCATACTTTAGTGAGAAGCTTAATGATGCCAAGAAGAGCTATTTCATTTATGATCAAGAATTTTATGCCATTGTGCAAGCTTTAAAGAAGTGTCATTATTTGCTTCCAAAGGAGTTTATTCTCTACAAGGATCATCGTGATTTTCAATTCATTAATAGTCAAACCAAGTTGAACCAAAGACATACATGAAGTGGGTTGAATTAGAACAAGGATATACTTTTTTCTCAAATATAGAAGTGGGAGTTCAAACAAAGTAGTGGATGCATTAAGTAGAAGAGCAACATTATTGGCTAAAATGAGAGTTGAAGTAGTTGGATTTGATGCTATGAAAGAGTTGTATAAGGATGATTTGGAATTTAAGCATGCATGGAAAACATGTATGGAGCCTACTAGTATGGATAGGACACCTTGGATGGATTATTTTATACAATATGAACTATTTTTCAAAGGAAAACAACTTTGCATACCTCAAGGATCAATGAGGAAAAATTTAATAAGAGAAAAACATTATGGTAGTTTAGCTAGACATTTTGGAGCTAATAAAAAAATGACACAAATTAGTGGAAGATACTTTTGGCCAAGGATGAGAACTAAAATCAGAAAATTTGTGGAAGGATGTCAAGTTTTTCAATATTCCAAAGGAGTGAGTCAAAATATAGGCCTATATCATCCATTACCCATACTCGAGAAATTGCGGGAAGATGTAAGTATAGATTTTATGCTTGGACTACCAAGAACACAATGAGGTAAGGATTCTATCTTTGTGGTTATTGATAGATTTCCCAAAATGGCTCACTTTATAGCATACAAAAAGATAGATGATGCAACACATGTAGCAAATTTGTTCTACACAAATATTGTTAATTACTTGGTTTACCAAGAAGTATAGTTTCATATCGTGATACAAAGGTTGTAAGGAATTTTCGGAGGACACTTTAGAAGAAATTAGGGACTGATTTAAAGTTTAGCTTTGCATATCATCCTCAAAAGGATGGATAGACTAAAGTTTTTAATTGAAGCTTAGGGAATTTGCTAAGATGTTTAGTTGGTGACAAGCCTAAGCAATGGGATTTGATATTTCCTCATGTTGATTTTGCATACAATGACTCAATTAATAAAAGCATAGGTAAGAATCCATTCTAAATTATTTATGGACATAGTCCTAGAGGTATTTTAGAATTAAGGGAGCTTGCAAATACTGAGGGATATAAGAGAAGTGTTGAAGGAGAAGAATTTTCCAAATATATGCAAGATCTACACTACTAAGTGAGGGAAAAAATCAGTTGGAGAAGCCAACAATATAAAGAGAAGGATGATTTGAAGAGGAGAGAAAATAATTTTGAAGTTGGAGATATTGTATTGGCACACCTACAAAAGGAACGATTTCTCAGTTGTAAAGAAAATTTCGTCTTAGTCTCATTTTTATTTTCTACTTTTATACTTTTGGCTTCAGGATGATCTGTGCTTAAAAGAAAAGGTTGTTTCGAAAGGTGCGCAATCTGCCACATGGTAGCTATATGGATTTTTTCTATCGATTTCCTTTCAAGAGGGAAGCAATGGCATGTGTTAGTTCAACGAGAGTTTTCTCTAAGGCTATCTTCGTAACTCTAAAACTCTTCGTCCACTCGGCACATCATCTCTTCGTTTCAAACAATTTGCGCTTATAAAGAAAGAGATATTTCTGGAGTTTGTCGAAGCATGCTATGTTTTCCTTGTTTTTCAGGTTGGAAGTTTTGAGTCAATGCTATCAACTCATGAGATTGGTCAGCCAGATTTTTCCAGGCTATTTTCTAGGATCTGAGTATTTACAGAGGGCAATCTTTGTTAAATATCTAAGCGACATAAACGAAGTAATTGGAAATTGATGAGAAAATATTACATGACCTAATAAAATCCATGATTGGATCATGAGCTATCTGATGTTAGCATCTGGCAGTTTTTACTTCTGGAACGTTGGCGGTGATTCTCTCCCTTTTTAGCTATAAATAGGAGGTGACAATAGAAAGAAAGGGTTCCTAAAGTTTTCCATTTTGGAAATAAATTCTTTAGTTTTCCTTAGTTACAGAAATATTTTAATTAAATTTTTTTGCAAAAAACTGCTTCTCTCTAGCATGTTATATTATTTTAAGTCAAACTATTGTTGGATTGGTATCCGACCTTTGTTTTAAAGTTTATTTAATATTTAAGTATGATCTATTTTCAAGAAATTTTGAAACTATGCATGATATGGCCTTTTTTAAGTTCCTTCTTTATGTTTTCATTCACAATAAGACACTGTGTTAAGCTTGATTTGAATAGTTTGGTTAGTTGATTTTCATGTTGCAAGCTTAAATGATAAAGTAATATCCTGTAGAAATTGGATTATGTTCTTGAAATTCTCTAGTTTCTTTAAGGGTTATTGTTTCTTCACGTTATTTCATATTAAGAGGAAGGGTTTATGCAAATTTTTGAATTTTTTTCTGTTAACTCTTGGAACTTTTATGCTTGTTCGGACCTTAATGCACACTTCTCTTGAGAAGATTTGAAAGTCTGCATTGTTCTTGTATTTAGCCTCATCTACTCGTTCTCTTCCCAACAATGAAGGTTTGTGGCATTGTGTCTAATATATCATTCATAGAAATAATTTGGGTTTTGAAATGTTGTAAAAGTGTTCACGTATTTCCATTTTTTATGTTTTATATTTACATTTTCTTCTACCCTTCTTCCCAAACTTAGAGAAGAGTTATCTTTCTATAAAAATCTTAGAGGTATTCAGTGGGGTGCAAATTGGTCCCCCACTCGCTGAATTTCCCATAAGGCTATCGGAGAGGTGCAAGCTATGATGATCAATAGTTCATTTCTTGGCACACCTGGTGGGACCCATAGTTTTACAAACATTTGATCGAAATTCTAAAATATTTCTTAAATCAAGTCAAGGAAAGAAGCTAGAAATTGCATGCTCAGAGTCCAAACAAGAGCATCCTCAGGAGACAATTTCCAGTACTCCTAGTTACCCACTTCGGTACCTAGGGGAAGAATACTTATAGGTTATGTATCACCTGTAAGGATTAATAGAGCAAGAAGTAAGATCCCACAATCTAGAGCCTTATTTACTCCACTTGGAGGCTAAATTTTCCAAATAAGAATACTAGTATACCTAATTCATAGAATTTTGTTCTCCATGGCTCATGTACCTACCCCCACTCCTATAAATTTCATAATCTGGGATAGTGGTAGTCCACTACAACCACCTACTCCCCTAGATGTGTGGCTTTCCATACATGCTAATTCCCTCAAGGCTATTACAAGATTTTTTGGAGAATACTTGAAAACCACCTCCAAACACCTCCAAGATATAGTAGAGGTATGTAGAGTGCATAACATAGTGGAGGAGAATATCGCTCTTAGGTTGTTGGTTACCTCGTTCAAATGAAAAGCTCAAGATTGGTATCAATCTTTGGCTTCTAATTCTATCCACTCCTAGGATCATCTCAAAGAAATATTGTTTGAACGCTTCTCAGAGAAGGGAGATCACTCTTCATTACTAAACCAACTAATCACTATCAAAAGAGCCCTGCAAAAGGCCATGAGTGAATGCAACACGAGGTTTCACAAAACCTAGCAAAGAATCCCTATGACTTCCCAGCCTTTGCCTACGATGGCAAAAAATTTCTACTTGAAGTCTCTCAACTTAGACATCGCAATCATGATCACCTCTATGGGAGGGGATATCCTACTTGACACATATGAGTTGGTTATTCACACGGAGAACAGTTTGATCAATGCTGGAAAGCTTCCACCATGACCTCTAATGATTGTATTTTTAGAAATATCTAGTGGTCCTCAAGAAGAATCTACTCTAAGAACTCCTGCTACACAAGTGACGACTTTGTCCCCACCACAATCCATGTAAGTGTATCCCGCCACACAACTAAGCACATCGAGTTCTTCCTCTTTAGAAATAGACATCAATGATATGAAGAATCTCATGTAGTATTTTTCTAACAAGTTAGTTCTCATCAAATGGGAAAAAGTGGCACTTCCAAATAAATCCACTCAAACTTATTAGGGAGGGAGGCCATTCTATCAAAAAAATGCTTACCAAGGACCCTCAAGAGGAGGAGGTCAATAAATGGCATTTGCAAACCAGATAATTCCTATCACTATGTTGCTATAGATGGTCAAAGACAACCAAAGTAAAGATTTAATCCCAACCTAGAAGAACTTGGTGAAAGATGAGAACGTATGGTGCTTCACATGCAGTGATAGTCACATACCCTGAAATCACTCGAGGGGAAATATGCAAAGGAAGATAATAGAACAAAGAAGCAAGGGTGTGCTCCTGAATGCAGAAGAATGTGAGTCCCCTAAAATGGAAAATGCCCACTTTAGAGTGCAAATGCAAGGGATGTCTTTAGAGAAATAACTAGATATCATGTTGGACTAGGTGATATTTTCATGGATGGAGGAAGAAGATGTGGTATTTAGAAATGAATCTCTAAAGAATAGTGCTCCACAAGTGTAGTTAGACTACAACACAAGATCCAAAAGTAGGCTCATGAGAGAATACATACAATAGGCTCCATCGTGACCTCAATTATGACAACAATAGCTGCAAGAAAAGAAAGCCCCGTAGGTGACTAGTTAACCTACTCAATAGCCACGAACTCCATCATTCTTAACAAAGGAGTTGGATAAGATGTCGATCCAATTCACGACAAATCAATTTACTTTGAAGATGATAGAGATACCACCATTTAAGCCAAAGTTCCAGCTAGTTGGAATGCTCAATGTGGTGGGATAATTGAAGAAGGCACCTAGTAACGTATCCCTGTGGGATGTCATATCCATTCTCGAACAATTTTTTTTGCTTCAGGAAGCATTAAAGAGGGAAGAAAAATTATTGCAAATGGATGTGACTCTATCATGTGATAAAGATAAAGATAAAGGACCCGTTTCAAACCCTCAAGCTTCAAAACCCGTAGCTTATGTGAATGACATGGATAGTGAAAAAGAGAAAGAGGTAAGAAAGCCAAAACCCACGTCTTTACTTTTAATACTTATTATGTGAGATAAGCTTTTGCATAATAACATGAATGATTCAAGAGCTAAGTACAATGGTCATGCCAAAGAAAGTAGTTTATTCCCTAAAGCTTAGGTATGAGCCCCTTGAGAGAGGAATCATGAAAATATACGAGAAGAAGGTGTCGACCATCGAACGCATTAAAGATCTATCCTTAACCCTCTTCTCATGTCCAAGTCAAAAGTTCATGCAAGAAGTAGTGGTGATAGACATTCCCCCAGTCTTTGGGATGTTTCTTTCAAGAGATTTCACTACAAAGCTTGGTAGATACTTGGTGCTTGATTGGTACCACCTGATATTAAGGACCAAGCATGGGGTGAAGATGAAAATCATGTTTGAATCTTTGCATCTAGAATACATAGTGGACAATTTAGTTCTATGTTTTGAAGGAGCACATACCTCCTTCTCAAAAGGGGAGGGATATTGTGTAGATATGTTGGAGGATGAGGAAGACACGAGTGATGGGACTCCCAAAGAAGAGGTCCTTCTCAACTAATTCATCGACTCTGACCCATTATATAATTTTCATGCCACGGGACTGGGCACCTAGATGATCTTCAATGGCGATCAAGTATTCCCAAAATTGATAAAGGATCGGGAGGAATATGATGATCCAAATGAAAATCATCTATGGACCCTATATTTTGATGGCACCAAATGTAAAGTTGGTTCTGGAGAAAGTTTCTGACAAGTGTCCCTGATAGGATTGGAGACCCTCAAGAACTATCATTTTTTAGTTCTAATGCTTGAAAAATGACACAAAATATGAAGCCTTAGTCCACGGTTTGATTCTTATAGAGGGAATGGGCATAAAATAAAATGCAAGAATTCAAAGATTCAGAGTTGGTTATGAGAGAGGTCTGTTGGCAAGTGGCTACAAAGAATATAAGAATGAGGTTGTACAGACATTGGATATGGGACTTGATTGAGATCTTTGAAGATTTTAATGTATAGGTTATTCCCTGATCTCAAATAGTATCACTGATCGGATGGCTTTAATCGGTTCATAATTTGAACCGGTTCTTGATTCAACAACAAAGAAGAATGTGGTATAGACCATCATCCGACTAGTAGTTCCTGATAATGATAAAAAATGGCAAATGTTTAAGGATGATATGCAAATCACCTCATTTTTACATAAATCTGGAGGAGTTTCTCACTATTCATAGCCAAGAGCAAAATCCCTTGAAGAGCAAGTTATCTAGTTGAAAGGAAATAAGCTTCCTTGAGGATTAATTTCCATTGAAAATATTTTTGACTGTGAAGATGCAAGAAATAGAAGATATAGGTTTACTATAGACATAAGGGATTATTAAGAGCTTGATGTCAAAAGAAGTAGAAAGTTAAAATTTAGAAGGGATGTTCCATAGAAGGATAAGGAAAGACTAAAATATCAATGTTCTAGATATGATGGGGTCATAGCCTAGGCCTATGATGATCTTAGAGGGTATGACCTAGGCAGAATTTAACATACTATTGACCTATCCAAAGCATCAAATCCCATCCAAAAAAAAAAATACCAGTCAATCCGAAGGTCAAAGCATTGATGGCACAAGAGCTCACCAAATTGATTGAATCAAGAATTGTATATCTAATTAAGCATTCCACCTTGGTGTCTAATCTGGTACCAGTTCAGAAAAAGAATGTCGATATCAAACTCTATGCTGATTTTAGATATTTGAATAAATCATCACTCAAAGAATACTACCCTTTGCCATCAATGGAGAAGATTCTAATGACTGTGGCCAGATTGGAGATGTTCTCATTGCTCGATGATTTTTCAAGTTATAACAAGGTATATGTAAAGGAAGGTGACCAACATAAAATGATGTTTACCACTAAGTGGGGAATGTTTTCTATAGACACCTAAATTTTACCACTTTCATATGGTCATAATCCCATCATTTATTCATCTAATCCATCTATATTAATTAAATGACACATTTAATTAATATTGTCCCTTTTCCCTAACGTCCCTAAGGTATTTGATTTAATCAATTAAATAATTTATACATAAGCCCACTTCATCTCTAAATGAAATAAATAAAATCAATTTACTTAAGTTGGTCAATTATCCTTATCATTTTTAATTCCTTCTTTCTCTCTCCTTGTCACATCCTCAATAACCTTTTCATTAATCTTGGTTAATTTAATTAATCCTCCAATAAGATGTGCATATCCTTAACTAGGATTAATGTCACATCCTCCATAACTTGCCACTTGCCTCTAATCATCATTAATTAATCTAATCATTTGTTTGCACAATCCTAATCCTAATCACTTACCCCTTTCAACATGTCCTTAATTCAACCTTCCTGGTACTTACCTTTTTTGGGTTGAACTCTTCCCCATGTGAATTAAAAATTCACACTTATTCCCCCCATGCATTTGTCTTCCCCATGAAATCGCATATGTGACATCGTACCCATGGGACAAAGACACCTTCTAGAAGGAATCTTGTCTTACCCTTTGGTTTCTTCCAAAAAGTGAATTAAAATTTTACTTTTATTCCTCCAAAGCTTTCCCCTTCCCCATGTGATCATTGAGAGGTCACATTAGTCACATGCCAAGGTACTTGCAAGTACCTTGGGACCACATGGCCTCTTCCATTTGATTTGTACCCTTGTCCATCTCACCTTGTCCTTTGGACAACTCACCCGTGACATGTCCAAATGTGAGGGCTTGTGAGTCCTCAACTCACCATAGCCCTCCATCTTGGCCAAAATGGCTCAATCTTGACCGTTGAATTCTCTAGAGAATTCAACTTTTCTTATAAATACCCCCCTTCTTCCTTCATTAAAGGATCCTTATGCATTCTTAGCCAACTTATGATCTTGAGCCATTTGAGCCTCCATAAGTTATTATCACATCATTTTCATCCAATATCCATCTTAGCTATTTGCATCTTCATTTTTCATTTTAAGCACTTTGCATCATTTTGCCATCAAGGAGCACACATAATATCAACTATCAAAGGGCCAACCAAGGGAAACATGGATAAAGGTATATCAACTTGATTTTCATTTTCATCTTCCTTTTATCTTGTGTTTTACTTAGGCTAATCGTTTTTGAGGTGTTAGGTGTCTTTGTATTCTTCTTGCATTTTAGATTACTATGTTTTTCCCCTTCACATTTTCTTATGCAAATATTCCCTTCGTACTTTCAAATGTTGGTGTGACTTTTTAGTGAGCAATAGATATTTATTTCAAAGGTTTGATTAATCAAATAATTTTAATATATGTGGATGACCTAACGATATTTTCAAAGTCAAAATATAATCATTTTGATCATCTAGAAAAGGTTTTCCAGAAGTTTCAACGGTTCAAGATTTCCTTAAATCCCAGTAAATGTGTTTTTAGAGTACCCCAAGGTAATTTTTTTTTATTTTTGTAGTATCAAAGGAGAGAATATCAATAGATCCTGAAAGGGTGATATCTATAATGGAGTTACGCCTACTAGTGAATCAGAAAGGGATGTAGTCCTTTCTAGCAAAGATCAACTTTGTCAGTTGGTTCATTTTAGACTTTGTAGGCATCACAAGACATATTATGTTGATACTCAAGAAGAACCTAAAGTTCAAATGGACCCCCGAAGTAAAATAATATTTTGAGCAAGTAAAGGTAGCTATCTTTGCTGCTTTGGTATTAGCTAGCCCATATTTTTCCAAATATTCTCTACTCTATTTGTACAACATCCAACATAGCATAGATTATATACTCACTTAGATGGATGGGGGGAATAATGGAGAGAATCCTATCGCATTTCACTCAAGAAATCTTAAGGGTTGTGAAACCAGGTATAACTTTGTTGAAAATAAGTCTTTTTCCATTGTTAAAAGCCTAAAAAAGTTCTGAAACTTGGTGTCAGATAATAGAATCACCATCCTCATTGCATATCCCAATGTGTGGGAATATATCACTGAAGGTGAGATAACAGAGAAGAGATAAAGCTAGATCACCAAGATCCTAGAGTATGACATCAATATTCGACCAACCAAAATAGTTCGGGTAAGAGGTCTATGTGAATATCTTTCTTAGGAATCAAGTTCCATAGCTGAGAAGGAGACCAAAAAAGTTTAAGCAAATCAATTTGAGTCTAATGAGTCCTAGGTAATGGATCGAGTGTAGTATATGGAAAAGGGGCATTACTCAACCAACCTTCCATCTCACCAAAGGTGATACTACTGACTACAAGGCACCAGGTATGTATTAATTGAAGGCATCTTATTTAAAAGGAATTGTGATGGTGTCTTGCTCTGATGCTCGAATAATCCACGTGCAGATAGAGTTCTTAATGAATTCCATTGTATTCCTAAAGGTGGACATTTATCTACCAAGACTACTACCTTAAAAAATAGTGTGAGTAGGTTATTATTGGCCCTCCATGTTTTTTGAAGCACACCATTTGGTGCAAAAGTGTACTTAGTGCCAATATTTTGTTGGCAAAAGAAAGAATCATGCCTTTCCTTTGAGCCCAATTGTAACTGAGGAACACTTTTCTCAATGGGGCTTGCATTTTGTCAAGATGATAAATCCTATTTCTAGTGTTGGCTATAAGTGGATCCTTATGGTGACTGACTACTTCACAAGGTGGACGAAGGTCATTTTCCTAAAAAATGCTATAGAAGGTGAGATAATCAATTTCCTTGAAGAGCTAGTAACCAGATTTGGTTTGCTAAAAACCATAATACCCAACAACACATGAGCTTTTATAGGTTTGGGGATGTCATATTTTTCTATCAAACATGGGGTCTACCTTAAAACTTCATAAAATTACTACCCGCAAGGAAATGGGTTAGCAGAGTCAACCAACAAAAACCTAATTAGGTTAATCAAATGCATCGGGTCAGAGCGATAAAGGGATTGGAACAAACACCTACAAGCTCCTCTATGGGAAAACTAGATTAGGCCCAAGTAGATCTTGAAGGCCTCTCCTTATGAGCTAGTATGTGAAAAAGAGGTAGTTCTACCTATTTCCATAGAGATCCCCACCTTGCAACTATTGAAGGCCTTGGAAATTGAAGAAAGTGACAGAATGGAGGTAAGGTTGGAGAAATTCCTCCAACTCGAGGAGGACAAAGAAAAGGCTTTTGGAGCCATGATCAGTTGCCAATAGACAACAAAGTGATGGTTCAACAAAAAGACCTCCAACCCAGATTTCAAGCAAGGGAGCATTTTTTTATCAACGCATGCAAGGAAAGGAATGTGTATGAGCTAGAATATATGGAGGGTAACACTTTGGGTATACTGGTGAATGGTATTTATCTAAAATTGTTCCATTAATGCACAAGTTCTTGAAAGAATTTTTTTTCACAGCTATGTACCATATGTAAAAAAAATTGTAAATACATTTTAATTTTGAGAGTAAGCCGTGAGAAAAGCATTAAGGAAGTAGAAAATTATTGCATTATATTATATTCATCAAAATTTATAGTGTAACACAAGATTGAGGGTCGAATTTAAACTTAAAGCCTTCTCAAGCAAACCCAAAAAGAGTCCCAAAGCAAAAATAAGCAAAATGGAGGCAATGTGCAAAAAATAGTAAAAGTTAGGCCTTTGGTTGTGGTTATGAAGGAAAGTGGCTCGTAGTCAGGTTATTCTTCTTCTTCTTCTTCTTTTTTGACAAGGTGGAAGGGGGGTTAACACACAACACATGTAGGCTCCGCACAACACGGGTCTCAGTTCTCTTTATCACAGTTGTATACTATTAACTCAAAGTGTTTCCTTCAATCGATCCATGAAACACGTTCCATTCCATATTCCCATAGTAGGTAGGTGGTTGCCAATAGAGACAATGAGCGATTCCCATCAAGGTCCATGGTGTGATTTTAGAAAGGAATGGTAACTAGACCAAGTCCATCCCATAGTCAACATGCCTGTGGATTTCCATGGAACTCAAAATACCAACACTAGGAATGGCCACTTGCATAATTTCACCAAGCCCTTCTAATAGTATGGAGTCAAACATCTCGTGGATCAATTCAATTATCATGGGCTTGGTGACATTCAGTTCAAGTATGGAGGTGATAAAGTGGGAAATGATATTGCAATTGCTTCTCAATTGGTTTTCATCATCAATATAGTCTAGGCCGACTACCCACTTGAACACAACGGTGCCAAGGTAGTCACACTTCTTCACCAAGTGCTTAATTCTGTCATAGGTGACCTCCCCTACAAAGGAATATTATGGCCTTTGTGGTAGAAGCCAAACAAGAGTACCTAGGCTAGTTGACATTATGATAGACCAAAAAGTATAGCAGAATAGGAGATAGCAAGAAAAGCTTGCTAGCTAAACTTACGAAGCTATTTTTTTGAATGAATATTGTAATAAGGTGGTATAGCTATTTATAGAAAGGATGTTCCAGTGAACCCAACCAATAGGAAGTCTATTTTTGGTTAGATGAGAATGAAGGAAATACAAAGGTAACCAAATGATAAGAGATAAATCATATCTAAAATCTAACATAGGGTCCTAAAAATTAAACTTGGGCATTGAGAGTAAATGCTCGCATAGGCCAATCGTTGACATGTGTCCTTTGCCATCATTAGTACTAGCTAGCTCGCTTATGTGAAAAGACATGAATTAACATGTTAAGTTTTGACAAATTAAATGGGTGCATATTTTCAAAGGTACCTTGCATTACTTCAGCATGTTTCTCATAACTAAAAGCATGCTCTCCAAGGAAAGACCAGAGAGAGATCACTTTTCTTTTCCTCTTGTTCGCAGAAAATTCAAGAAAGACAGTCTATTTTCTTGATGTTGGCCTTGATTTATAGCCTTGATGATGATGAAGAGGTCCATCCCTTTCAGATGGGTCTGGATCTTATTCTTAAAAGGGATAAAGTTCAAAAATATTATGACTTTGTTGATGCAATGGCAGAAGGGATGTTTGACCAATTGAGGATATATGATACTGTGTATAAATTCAAGTATTCTTCTTTCTTGGTTCACTTGATTTTGCATCAAAATTCTAAATTTTTGGAAAGGACCATCACTATTTAGATTCGATGTAAAGGGTTTCTATCAGCCAATTTCTATATGGACTAATATGCTTTCAAGGACATGGGATTACTATTGGTTTGTGGATTATTTTATGAGGCCAACACTACAAGATTTCTCCCACACCCTATAGGTCGTTTCTCTCCCAAGCTCTTGAAATGGATGAAGACTTCACAAAACTTGGTGGATTATTTCCTAGGTGAGGATTTTACATTTATTAGATTCTGTGATTTCATCGAGGAGCCTTTTAGATTCCCCAAGTTTGTAACCAATAGATTTTTCACTTTGGAGGCATGCCATCAGGAAACCCTTATTGATAACACTTATGGCATCAGAAGGAAGAAGAAAAAGTTTTACTTGCTTCCCCTTAACATTGCTAACAATCAGGTAACACTAACAAACAATAATGTAGAGGGAGAGTTCACCAACAAATTGGAAGTCTTAGGCTTCATTTTAATTTGTGAAACATGGGACTATAATCCAACAAGGCACCTCTTGACTTTGAAACATGAGAGTTGGGAGTATTTTGATTCAAGGAGAAATCAGACTCAAGAAAGGCTAGAAGTATACATAGACTTGGCTCGCATACCATCCAAGTGACCAACATGACTGAATTTCTATATAGTGTAGTAAAAGTATCAGAGGAATCTCCCAATGGGTTTATCCTTCAGCACACAATTGAAGTGCTTGGGATGGTCGAAAAGGAAGAAGGTAGATTTTTGGAGGTTCCGACAAGAGTTGAGATGTCCTCATGCCCTATTCATAGAATTCTAGCCACATGATGAAAGGTTCGATGAGGTTCACGACACATAGGATAATACAAACAATATAAATCCAGAGACAAGTCACAAGATTGAACAGGAGGATCTTCCATGCCATACTTCTTGGCCCCAAGAATCAGATGAAAAGAAAGGATCGAGTCAAAAACACTCACAGTTCATGGCCTTCCTCAATCCACAAAGTAAAGGGAAAAGAACATGATAATCACTAGGAAGGTGCACTATTGTTATCAAAGGACAACTTTCGGTGGGATCGACTACCAAAGGATGAGAGCATACTAGTTCAGGTCATGCAATGAGGAGGCAAGTCCAATATTTGGGTGGACCTAATGTATCATCAAGAGGAGAAGAAATGGAGTCTGCTCTGTAAGGTGTTTTGACTATCTCTTCCCATGTAAGTTTCACTCCCTCTCTTCTTTTTGTCTTTGCATCTCTGATTAATCCTCCAGCCCCATCTATGGGACAAAATCCTCTGTCCATAGATCTTGATCTTTTCTTCCTTAATGAACCCCCAGCCATTTTCAATAATGAACCTTTTGAAATAACCCCATGCACCAAAAAAGTAGCATCTTCCTCATACTCTATTGATTCTTTGATCGCCCTATCAAGGGCCCCCATTGAAAGAGATGAAACATCCATGTTGTCCATCACTCTTGGTCCATTTGCTTCTAGGAAAACATATCTACTTCCAATTGTTTCTCTTTTCACCCCTCCTAGTTTTCTCGTTTCCCAATCTCAATTTGGTATCCCACCATTTTCCATGATTACACTCTCATTTGCCTCCCCGAACACCAATACATTTGAGGTTTCTCCTTCCGTCACCATTTTTGTTCTCCTTCTAGGTGCTTCAGTTATCATGCAAACTATTGATACCCCTCAAAGTCTCCAAGATAATTTCAATGTAACCAAGCAAGCCCGACATGCCAGAAAGTAGAAACGATAGTTAAAGAACATCGCACAACCAAATACCAAAAATATTGAAGCTTGCTTCAATGAAGAGTGAAATTCTTTGTTGATCACTACCATGAGGCCGCTCATGTCCAAGATCAAGGGACAAATACAAATGGAGGATTATGACATCCGATCCATGGGACTTGATTTAAATGAAACTTGTTTGCGCAATAAGGTGGTCCTAGCCAAGGCTGCCCAAAAGGTGGTATATGCTGATTATGAAAGGTTGGATAGAAAATTGAAGAAGCATGAGGTAGAGTTGATAAATTTAAGGGAGACAGTAAGTAGGAAACAAATGGAAATCAAGGGCAGAGATGTCGAGATGGACCACATAAGATAGACATAGAATCAACAAGGAGAAGTAACTAATTTTCTCGAGGAGGCCCAAGGTGAACAGGTTCAACTATATGTTGAGGTTGAAAAGTTAAAATTTGAGCTTGCTATTGAGCACAAGACAAACACAAAGTACCAAGGTACTCAAGGAGACATGCAAAGAGAGCTGAATGATGTCTGATCTGAGGTTTCTGACAATCTTCAAAAATACCAAGAAGAGGTAGAAAGGATAAGGCAAGATAAATAAGAGTTCATGTTCTCTCTACAAGCTCATGACCAAGAAACTGGAAGGTTAAAATCTGAACTGTCAAATTTCTGCCAAGAGAAAATTTAAATGGAAGAAAATGTGAGAGTCAGAGAGTTATAGTTCCATCAGGAGTTAACTGCTACATAGGGGTCTATGACCCTCCCGATATTGAAGAAGTTGATATCCACGCACTGGGAATGAATCATAGTTGTGGTTGCCATTCTCAGGCCAACACTACAATTTTTAAGGGATTTTCAGGAATTAAACAAAAAGGTTGGCTCGCTAGCCAACCAAATTCTACAAACATATGCTCCTCAAGTTTCTGAATTGCAAAATTTAATTTATAGATTATGCATGGCTATTGATTAGGCCCCAAGAAGTGCATGGATTCTAGATTGGAGGATCACCTCAAGTAAAGGAAGTGATTTCATCCACTTCCACAAGGTTGTAGCAAAGATAAAAGAGATACAAGATGTATTGAAATGAAGGGTCGACAAGATTAAGAAGGATTTCAATATCCTTCTTAGTTTCAAGTTACCTTCTCTTGTCTCACCAGAAGGTTGTGATTTCATCCACTTCCAGAAGGTTTTAGCAAAGATAAAATAGATACAAGATGTATTGAAATGAAGGATCGATGAGATTAAGAAGGATTTCAATATCCTTCTTAGTTTTAAGCTACCTTCTCTTGTCTCACCAGAAGGAGATGTGCTATTAGTTGAGCATATCATAGATGCAATAAAAAAAAAGGTCTGGACTTCTACAAAGCACCTAGGTTTAAGCCCGATCTCCACCATTGATTAAAATCGAGCATGAGATCTTTCCCCTTTCTCGTCTCTATTATCACCTTGGAGTTGTTTCTATAAGATGGGGAGTCGTTTCTTTTAAGGAAGTATTTGAGTTAGATCAAACATATATGATCCTTCACACTCTTATCCAACCCACCGATTTGGATTGGGAGGTGCAGAATTCCACCTTCTTCAAACTCTAGTAACTTTCAGATCTCTAGGTTCATGCCTTTGCAAGTGAAGGCCCCTTGTGAGTTGCCAGAACTGTGAAGCAAAGTTTTCCTTAGTCTTTTTTTTTAATTTTTGGCTTTTATAATTTTGGCTTTGGGATGATCCACGCTTCAAAAAAAGGGTGGTTTTGAAAGGTACGCAATGTGCCACGTGGTGGCTATGTAGATTTTTTCTATCAATTTCCTTTCAAGAGGCAAGTGATGACACATGTCAGGTCAGTGGGAGTTTTCTCTAAGTCTATCTTCATAACTCTAAAAATCTTTACCCACTCGACACCTCATCTCTTCATTTAGAATAGTTTTCACTTTTAAAGAAAGCGATCTTTCTGGATTTTCTCAAAGCATGCTAGCTTTTCCTTGTTTTCAAGCTGAAAGTTTTGAGTCAACATCGTCAACTCATGAGATTGGTCAGCCATATTTTTCCAAGCTATTTTCTAGGATTTGAGTATTTACAGAGGGAAATCTTTATTAAATACCTAAGTGAAATAAATGAGGTAGTTGGGAATTGATGAGAAAGGATTGTCGCAACCTAATAAAATCTATGATCAGAATGTGAGCTATCAAATGTCGGTATCTGGCATTTTTTACTTTTGGAACGTTGGTGGTGATTCTCTCCATTTTAAGCTATAAATGGGAGGTGGCAATAGAAAGAAAGGGTTCCTAATGTTTTCCCTTTTGGAAATAAATTATTTAGTTTTCCTTAGTTATAGAAGTATTTTTTATTAAAAATTTGGTAGAACATTTCTTCTCTCTAGCATGTTATATTTTTTAATTCAAACTATTGTCAGATTAACATTCGACCTTTGTTTTAAAGTTCATTTTATATTTAAGTATGATCTGTTGGAATAAATTTTCAAATTGTGCATAATATGGCCTTTTTCAAGTTCCTTTTTTATGTTTTCATTCAGAATAAGACACTATGTTAAGCTTGATTCAAATAGTTTGATTAGTTGATTTTCATGATGTAAGATTATATGATAAAGTAATAGCCTGTAGAAATTGGATTATGTCCTTGAACTTCTCTAGTTTCTTTAAGGGTTATTGTTTCTTCATGTTATGTTGTATCAAGAGGAAGGTTTTATGCAACTTTTTAAATGTTTTTCTATTAACTCTTGGAACTTTTATGCTTGATTTGACCTTAATGAACACTTCTCATGGGGAGATTTGAAAGATTGCATTGTGCTTGTATTTAGCCTTTGCTTCATGTTCTCAAAAATGAAGGGTTGTGGAATTCTATGTCTAATATTTCATTCATATAAAAGAATTTTGGTTTTGAAATGTTGTAAAAGTGTTGGTGCATTGCCACTTTTCATTTTTTATATTTACATTTTCTTCTACCCTTTTTTCCAAACTCGAAGAAGAGTTGAATTTATATAAAAATCTCTAAGGTATTTAGTGAGGTGAAAATTGGTCCCCCACTCATTGAATTTCCCATAAGTTTGCTAGAGAGGTGCAAGCTTTGATGATCAACACTAGCTATACCTACAACAAGCTCAATTGGAAGAATATTGAACCTTGCAAGATCATCAAGAATGTTTCACCAAATGCCTGCGAATTGGAGTTGCCTAAAGGTTTGGAAATCCCTCCATTTTTTAATGTTTCATATTTATATACTTACCATGAGGGAGATACATCACAATGGAAATAAGAAGAGAAAAAATTACCAAAAAAATGGAAGGAGAAGCTACCCAAGAAAGCGCAACAAGAGATTGAAGATATTTGGATTCAAGAGTGATTAGGAAGACAAGGGCAAATAATGCATTGATTATTTAATAAAATGGAAGGGTATACCAATGGAAGATGCAATGTGGATAAGCCTAGTAGATCTTGAATCATTCTAGTTAATGCAAGATTACATAGTTATTGACCTGCAACAACTAGACCTTTAATCTAAAGCAATACAATTTTTTACATAGAGAAGCAGGGGCTCACAACTTTTTCTAGCCTGGTAGTTTGATGTAGGGGCATCATTTTTTCTAAATATATATATATATATTTTTAACTAACTAATGCCACGTGAGGGAAGCAATAGGAGTTTAAAATTTAAATTTTGATTTTTTTTAAAAGGTAGCAACTACCTTCCCGTGTGCTCATTTAATGAGCGGTAGTAACAAAAATGAAAGAGGGAAAATGAGTGGGAGTTTTTGAACTCTAAAGATGTAGTTGGGGGCATTTATGTATGTTTTTTTAACATTATAATAAATTTAGGTGGGATTTTTGGAGTTTTTTGAAGAATCTTCCATATTTTAGGTAGTTGGGAGGAGAAGAATAGAATAGCAAAAAAAATCAGAAGATAGAATAGAGGAAAAAGAGGTGTAGAATAGTAGTACATAGGAAAGAGGAGGAGATGAAGAAAAATCTATAGAGGAGAGTAGAAGTATCATAGAAGAAAAAAGGGAAGAAATAAGAAGAGAAAAGAGAGCTCTATTTTTGTAAATTCATGTTAAGTGTGTAAAAGTTGAGCTTTAAATATACAATATAATATTTTCTTCTCCATAATTGTTGTCTTGGTGCATGTGTCTGAGTTATACTAGTTATGAGTTTGTTGTTCTAGAAGTATCAAATTTTGTGTGCAAGTTTGAGTATTTTATGTTTCTGAAATTATAAATAGTCACCTACAGCCAGCACCATGGGTACCCATAACAATAGTCTATTTTTTACAACAACCTAGTTTGTGCCTCTACAACTTATTTTATTCCTCTTAAACTTATTATTTGGCTTGCATCATGTGTCTGAACCTCTATAGAGGTTGGGTTAGTTTCTTATAGCAACACAACCTCTCATTTTCCACCTATTTTCTTGTTTTCAAGTGGGTTTTAGGCCCCTACAAGGGTGTCGATGCCATCATTTATGTGTCCAACATATTTCTTACATCTCCCATTTCAAGAGACCTAACTTTCAGAGGCCATAAATTTTGATATGGGTGTCTAATTCATGAACCATTTGAGTCATTAGAAAGATTATGAAGCACTCTATCATGCTATAATCTATTACACTAGTTATGACCACATTTGTGCCCAAAAATTGCCTCTAAGACCTTCAAACTAGATTTTAAAACTTTGAAAAAAAACATAAATATCTTCAAATTCAGACATGATCTTATGACAAAACTTTACAAGCATGCTTATTTAGCCAATCCAAAGCTTTGGGGGAATTCTACATCAATCTGTGAAATAGTAACATCATGTAATTGCAAGGTTGAGACACCATTTTCCTAATAGGAGCATCCTAGTCAAAATGGACCCAAAATAAATGAGAAAACTGTAGAGTATACAATTTTTTACCATTAAGTTTTATACCCACTTTGAAATACATATAACATACACTCATAAAAAGGGTATAGATAAGGATATAATTTTGTGTACTTTATTTACTTTAAGTGACTTTCCATGGAATATGAAAACTAGAAAATACTTAAAGAATAGCATTTAAAATTTATTTAAAATAGGAAAAAAATACAACACGATTAAAATTGCGTTGGTGATCAAAAAGAAGAAGAAAAGTTAAAGTGGATTCACTTGACACAAAAATAAGATTTTAGAAAAAAATTTAAAAAGTAATATAAGCTAGAAAATTTGACCATAATCATCAAGGAAATTATTGATGAGTTATTTGACACATCAACTCAAAGACAATATATTTTCCTAATTAAAATAAAATTCCTTCCTCCAATTTTATATCACTAAATCTTGGCACACTTAGGTAATCCATAGTTTGATAAAATTATTTTATTCATGGATATTTGGTAAAACTAAAGGATGGAACACAAGGTATTTATTACTTTAAATATGCACTAACTAGCATGAGATTAATAAATATAAGCATGTTTATTAATCTATTAGCATTACACCGTTTAATAACTTAGCTGTCAGTTATGCAGTTTTTGTTAATAAACTGCATTTCTCCTTTATTTAAATACTCTCTAGTTCATCAAATAATATATTCATTGAGTATTCTAACCTTCACTATGGTATCAAAGTAGGCAATGCGAAATACATGATGCCCTTCATTGAAGGGTGAAGCAAAGAGCCTTGATTGGACGGGTGAAGCTCACTTGGAGACTTACTTTTTAGCAAAGAAAACAAGATAATAGGTGATGGTTAGAGAAGGCTTGGAAATGCAATAAGAGAATGTTGAAGGCTAACAAAAATGTATTTACTAGGTTATGAGGTAGACGAGAGAGAAGATCTTTGACAAGAACCAGTGGATCAACGATACTTGCCCTATAATGCAAATCAGAATAGTTATTCTAATTGCTATTATTGAAATGTGTGGTGTGAGGTGAGCCATTTCATTTCATTTTTTCCTTTTTCTCATTCATTTACCTTCTCGGATGCATTGAGTAAATAACACATGAAAATACACAACTTTCACTTGTTACTTGAATAAGTGGACCATCTTTCAAATACCATTATTGATCACATTTGGACAAACAAAAATGCGCATATAACTAAAATTCAAAGACTAGAAGCATACTGGAGTGATCATAGAATTCTTCTAACTCACATTGATACCATTGTCTAGGCATGGTATGCATTTTCCAAGAGCTGAACATGAATAGCAATTTTTGTTCACAATGTATAATTATCTACTTATATCATTGGGTTACTCAATGTTGAAGACTATAAATTCATATGAAAAAATATGAAATAAACACTATTTTGCAAGTGACTACACAACATGAACATCAGAAAGGCCACCTCCTCTACTTGAATTTCTTCAAAAGTGGAAAATGCAACAGAAAAAGAGTGAAGTATCTAGAAAATATCAACAAACTATTTAATTGAACAATAATTTCACAAGAATTTTTAATTGGATAATAATTGTGTTTCCCTCCATGACTATTACTGTTCTCCTTTTGTAGATCCTTCAAGCACATACAACCTAGTGGCCAAAATATGCCCAGTCCACAAGAGCGAATTAGGAAATGGTGGAACATGTAAATGATGCTAAATGAATACAAAATAGTGTAATTATGAATAAGTAAACAATAATAAATACATTTCTTAATGAAACATTGTATCAAAGATTCAACAAATAAACCATTCTAAGGAAAGAATCTACTGAAAGCATCTCATTGTTTCCAATCTTTAATGATTTATTAAGCTACAGTGCTCTCATATTTAATAAAACACTATGAATGTTAAAATGACAATCTAAAGAATGGAGTGATGTTGAATGCAATGATGTGATGCTATCTTATAATATCTAAATGATAAAAGAAAATACTGTAATATGAATTGACAGGAAAACTAATTAATGAAGCTACAGGGTGCAACCATGATATGAAATATATTGCTATGATGTTGTGATTGATTGATGCTTGATTGCTTGATGCTTTCCTGTAGAGTAATATTGCACAAACTTGGATATTCTGGATCCTTTCTTTGTTGAATGAAGTTGTATTTATAGATTTCTTGGCAGTAGCTTTGCACAGGGGCCACAAATTAGAGGCTTGGATTCAATCTGGAGGATTGAATGGTGAGAGATGGAGAACATTGAGAAGATTTTGGGAATTTTCCCTACCCATGAAAACACCAGGAAAGAAGATAGGAAGGATTGATGGAAGAGGATTGAGAGATGGATTTCCAATTTGTCTTCAAATCTTCTCGTGAAGATTGAATCAATTAATTTTGACATAATTTTGACATAAATTAGACATATGGTATCTAATTTGGTTTTGAAGAAATAGAGGAAATTGATTTATGCCTTTATTTAAATATTTTTATTTATTTAAATTAGCAAAAGAGGGATAAATAATTTAATAAAACAAACTATAGAATTTTTTTATTAAATTAAAATATAAGAATATAATAATTAATCAATAAAGTGTTTAACCTTTATTTAATTAATTTAAATAGGTGTAATAGAAATAAATAAGGAAACTTGATAATTAAATAAAACAAAGTATTTATATTTGTTTATTTAATTAAGATGAGATAATAGAAGAATTTAGAAGAAATTAAATAAGAATTTAACCATGAACTATATAAATAAATATTTCTTATTTATTCAATAGTAGAGAAATTTAGGATAATTAATCAAATAAATTGTATTTAATTAATCGGATTCTCCAGACCAATTTTAGGTGTATACATTTTGCCCCTCTTTGAAGTGATGTGTTTACGCATTGCTTCAAAGATATTTTTGCTGCTACTACTAGTATCGAGGAAAAAATAAATCAATATGCCCTAGATATGCCCCAGACGAAAAAAAACCAGTATGCTCCAGACATGCCCCAGATATTGATTTTCAGATGATTGATGATAATATTCCCCCTTGGGAGATAAATTAATGATTGTTTTGATTTTTATTTTTTTTGGACTTTTCAAATTTTTTTCATTTTCAATGGTTTAATGATGATCCGATGAAGATTCGATGAAGAAATAATTTATCTCCCGATATTGATAAAAGAAAGTTTGGCCCATGGATGAATTTCAATTAATTTCCCCAAATAAAATTAATTAAAATAATAAAAAACCCCATCAAAAATGCCTTTTGATAAACTTATATAAAGTCAAAAATGTCCTTTTCACACTCATTTGTGCTTTTTGACTTTTCCAATCTTTGTGAGAGAGACTTTTGAGCCACTTAGAGCAAGATGTCAATCAATTACCACACCCATCGCTTCGAGTGTGTGTGACGTCACTAGCACCTAGCCACCTATGGACCTCTGGTATGTACCTGTAATCCACCTCGTAATTTGTGTATTTCAATTTTTGTGTCATTTTTGCTCGTTTTAGTTTTTTTGTAGTTTTAGCACCTCAAGTTCACGCTTTAGCACTTTTGCACTCTGGTGTAGCACTTTTAGGATCTATTTTAGTGCTTTGATTATTTAGTGCTTCTATAGGATAGTTTAGTGCTTTGAAAAATTAGCGCTTAGATAGATTAAATTAGCGCTTTGATGTTTTATTTTAGCGCCTAGAAATTTTTAGCGCTTCAATGCAATATTTTGGTGCTTTGACCTTCCAAAATAGTGCTTTGAGTAAAGTGGCTCTTTGATTCACTGTTATAGCACATCTGTATGAAGAAACAATGCTTCAGGAAATTTAGTGCTTCGGTTGCCTATTTTAGCGCATCAAAGTGCTGAAATAGCGCTTTTGTTTTTTTAGTGCTTAGAATGTCTGTTTTAGCGCATCCATATCAGATTTGCAAATTTGACATATTTAAACTTGATTTCGTCAATTTTGATCATGTCCATTCTTTGGTTTGGTATGATTTGATAATCCAAATACCCTAATGATTGATTCTGATGATAGATAAGACTTACTCTCATGATAGGTGAGAAATAATCCTATTTGTGATAATCCTCATGATAGGTGAGGAATGATTTCATCTGTAGTGAACCTCATGATAGGTGAGGTTAGATGATGTTTGTGATGAACCTCATGATAGGTGAGGTTTGATGATGTTTGTTCATGAATTTTGATTGGATTGGATAGTAGAATGACTTGTCATATTTGACATAGTGCACTAATTTCTAAACCTTTTATGATGATAGGAGCGTCTGGGTAACCTCTAGATGCGAGAGTGATTTCCCTAGACTTTTGATTTGATTCCACATTTGACACCTGATGAGATTCAGATGATCTCCTGATGTGATCTTTCCTCTCTCCTTGACATGTCCTAGATTAGGATTAATCGAGGTCTCCTTAGAGCATTAGCCGAGTGGTGGCACAGTGACCATAATACCTTCCACCTACCTACTAGAAAGATGACAGTCACTCTAGAGGACATATGACGGATATTATGGATACCATTTGTGGGGGAGATTGTAGCTTATGATTCACATGAGGCTAGTGGGAGAGATGCACTTCGTAAAGTTTTTCAGGATAATCATATTGCAGGATTATGTGTTCGGTGGCGGATGATGGCTGACACCTATGCTACTTTACCGGCAGTGCTTGCTGGATTCATTTGAGGCTTCCTTTGTCTTTATCATAGGTCAAAGGGATTCTCTATGGGGTGGGTTCAAATTATTGAGAGCATGGTCGTGCATGGGACCATATACGCATGGAAGATGTGCATGTTAGCACATATTTATCATGATTTACACTCAGTGGTTTATTTGAGGGGTCGTAGTTTATCAGCGAGAGTCACTTTGCTACAATTTTGGGCATGGGAGAATTTTACCATCATGTGACCACTACCAGTATGAGATAGACCTATAGGTAGGCTATATGTTTTTCAATACAGAGGTTGACTTACCCAGTCTAGGATGGGTAAGTTGGAGCACTAGAGACTATCACGTGGCACCCCTATCTAGAATATGAGTAGTGGGAGGATGATGATGCAATCTCATATTTTTCTGTGATTCTATGTATCTAATTGGTAGGACCCATTTTTTCTTGGAGAGATTTTTACTGCGATGGGTCTACAGACAGTATGGTATTGTGTAGTGCATGCCTCAGGGGGTTGCTCATTATGCTCGATGGTGGAGTGATACAACAGATTGGGGGCCATGCCTATCATATGATAACTTAGTGGAGAGATACCATGTTTTACAGCCATCAACTTGGGATATGCATCGAGATATTGTAGAGGCACCAATGACTGCAAAGTATGCCCAGTTTTTGGCCTTACATCCATGTCCTCGGATTACCATTCTAGATGAGCCAGCACCATTACCTATCGAGGAGGATGTTGTAGAGGATCCAACCATAGTTTTTGAGGGTGAGGAGGATAGTGGAGATGACAGTGAGATGAGTGGCAGTGATGGGAGCAACAATGAGGATAGCGGCAGTGATGATGGTGATGATTGTGGTGGCGGTGGAAGAGGGGTTGGGCTAGGCAGTGGAGGTCCATCTTCGATTAGGCCTCGTAAGAGGCGAGTAGTGGAGATTCCTTATTCAAGTTAGTAGCCACAAATTGCCAGCTTACAAGGGCAGGTATAGATTTTGCAGGGTTAGCTTGTTCAGGCATGAGGACTACTTGTGTTGACACATACACAGTAATAGACCCAGGGAAAGGCTCATGTACAGGCTTTAGCACAGGTTTAGGGATAGTTGGCAGATGTTCAAACACAAGTTTCCACGCTAACAACGGAGAGAGACAGTGCTAGGAAGATCGTCGAGTAGGCACAAAGGACTGCCAAGACCTTGCAGCAAATATCCAATGGTACATCTATTGTTGATTATATGAGGAAGGTTCTCCATGTCGGCTGAGAGGTAGAGTTCTATACGAGCCATTATCATGATGCAGTTCTTGTTGAGCGTAAAGTGAGCTATGCCCCTTCTAGATCTGGTAGGACACATACCTGGACAGTTAGCGAGGGTGTGATGCAACCTCCACCAAGAGATCTTGGAGATCCTAGTCCATCTGGTGGTGGTGGAGGTACTGGTCCTATGATGCCTGCACCTTGTGATAGTAGCAGATCCTATATGTTCCTTATGATGCTATGATATACTTTTTGAGACATGAAGTACACTTCGAGTCAGCTAGTTTTGACGATGTATCTCTTCTATTTCAGACTTCATTGTATACTTGACATTGATGTTTTATATGATTTTATATGATATGCAATTGATTTTTATCGGTCTATGATGTTTCTATTTTTATTCTATGATGGATGTCTTATATGCTATGTGATGATTCTATGATGAATTCATTTATTTTATGCCATGTGATGATTTCTAATTATGATATTATAAATGTAGTCTATATAAGAATAATATGTTTATGATGTATGTGTTCTAATTTAAATTCTTATGTATGAATATATTATTTATGGATGTAGGATGATCTAAATGTATGATGATATATACATGGATGGTTTTTAACAAAATGTAAATTTTGTGACGTAATTCATGGATGAAAATGATGTATGGGTTGAAATTGATCAAATGCATATGATAATAATGTAATAAATGATATGGTGTAATGAACATGCTAGTGATAAATGTATGAAAATAATAGAATGTGAATGAATGGCATATTTATGAGATGAATGCAATGATATGATTTATTTTTATAATGTTTATATGATGTGGAAAACATGATATGATGAATGCACCACTATTTGATGTTAAATGTATGAATGATGAAATGATAAATGTCAATGCTTTGATGTATGTAAATGAAAAGATGATGCACCTATATGGTTTTGATGAATTTTTGTTTATGTCAAGTATAATCAATCATATTTCTAGAAAAGATAATCATTAAATTGAATCCTTTATGAAACAAATACTCTGCATATGTAGAAAGTATTATGAATGCAGTCTAATTTTATCATGCAACTATATGTAGACCATTGTCATTTTAATAATATTTTTGTGTGTGGTATCATCATAGAGATATTTAAGATGTTGAAAGTGAGTACAAGCATTAATGGTATATGTTAGACCAATGATGACCTAAGTACTACTTTCATAATTTTTGATATTGCAAGTGAACACAAGCATCTAGGTATAATTTGAACTGAGATGACATGAGAATTCCTTGCGTAAACAGATAGAGATTAATCATTTTAGTGTATGAATTTTGAATGTCATCAGTGATACATTTGTAGAGCACATCCCTTGACAATTCACACATTTAAATGATTAATGCACATACAACAGACAATGAAAATACCATTCTTCTTCCTTGTTTTTCTAGTTCATTACATCATTGAGTTGCTCCAAAGATATGATAACCAAAAATCGAAAACAAAGCATCTATCTTTTACTTAAAGTGTTTCAATCATTATTCAGATTAGATCATCCATCCTGATTTTGTGATGTTTTTGTGATTTTACAAGATTTTGGACTGAACCTAACCTACTAACCTATCCTAGGGGTCTCGGCGGCTGATCAAAGATTAGCCTTGTCTACATCACACACGTAGAGACCACGTAGTTCTACTGACATAGATTCATGTTTTTGGTTTTGCGTTTTTGAGACTAACCATTTTGACTTGTTTTTTGGATTTTTCGATATGATATGGATTTTTGATGTGTTTCTAATGGTGATTGATGTTTCATGTTGTGTTTCAATCGTTGTTCTTGTTGTGTTTTTTTTCCCATTTTGTTAAGCCTTGATGTTTTATTGCCCCTAGTGAGATCCAGATGTTTCCCCCAAGCCAGAGTGAGACATGACCATAATGAAATGATAATGGATGCAAAATGATGGTGAGATGTATGACCATGGTATGTATCTAAATAGATGGAAAAGCTGGTTAAAATCACACATAGCGCCTATATCTAGGTTTTCACCATATGTTTTAAATGCACTTTTGTTTTGTATTTTCTCTTTTTTCCATTTTTAATTTTTGTATTTTTGTATTTTTTTTTGCATTTTCTATTACCAAGACGCCTGTTTGCCAGGTTTTTATCAAGGCAATCATTTTTAGGATTTTCAATTGTGCACTAGGTGATTCAGGTATAGAACTTTTTGAGATGGATACTATTGAGAGGCTCATCAAATAAATACCCTTTAGGTGTTTATAGGTTATAAGTGCCTGATCCATACACTGATATGATGACAAAGGGACCTATCTAGTTAGGTTCAAACTTCCCTTTCTTTTCTTTGTCTTGCTGATTTCTAGGGTTCTCTTTTAGAACTAAATCGCCAACCTAAAAGACTCTAGGTTTTACCCTATGATTGTAGCTCCTTGATATTCTCTATTGGTATGTCGTGAGATGATTGATAGCTTGTTGATAGTCCTCATCCAATAGTTATAGTTCTTGAATCATAAATACTCTATAGTTCTCATCTGAAATGGTTCCTTTTAGTGACACATGGAGTGATGGAATCTCTACTTCAATGGGGAGTATGGCCTCTGATCCATATACCAAGGCATATGGTGTAGCTCTTGTTAGTGTTTTGATGTTGGTTCTATAGGCCCATAGTGTAGGATTAAGCTGAACATGCTAATCACATCCAACATCATTAACTGTTTTCTTGAGTATTTTCAAAATTGTCTTATTTGAGGCCTCTACCTAACCATTTCCCTGAGGATAATATGGTGTTGATAAACAATGCTGGATATGAAATTTCTCACACAATTTTTGGACATCCTGATTTTTCAATGGTCGTCCATTATCAGTGATAATAGATTGAGGTATACGATACCGACAAATTATGTAATTCAATATGAATGACAATATCTTTTTTCCAATGATATTTGTAGGAGGAACCAATTCTATCCATTTTGTAAAGTATTTTGTTGTTGTGATTATGAACTTGTGTCCATTGGATGAAGACGGATTTATCTTCCCTACCAAGTCTAGTCCCCATTGACAAAAGGGCCATGTTGATGTGAATGGATGCAATTCTTGAGTTGGTGCGTGTATCAAATTACTATGAATTTGACACTTTTGGCACTTCTTGACAAATTGATAAGACTCTTGTTCCATACATGGCTAGTAATACCCCAAATGAAAGAGTTTCTTTGCTAGAGTTATACCACTTGAATGAGTGCCACAAATACCTTCATGAACCTCACACAAGGCCATCTCAGATTTGTTATGTTCTAAACATCAGATAAGAGTACCATCTAGACCTCGATGATAAATTATGTCAGTGATTAAAATATGTCAGACGGATTGGTGGATGAAGTTGCATTTTTGGTTCCTGGAAAGATCAGGAGGGAGGATGTTGTCTTTTAGGTAAGCATAGGTTTTCTCATAGATGAAGGATTCAATCGTATCTAAATGGCATATGGTATGAGATTCCAAACTTTTATAAGATAGACTAGATACTTGTTCTACCATAAACTCATAGAGACCATGTTTCTCTGGCAATTGTAAAAGAGAAGCAATTGTCACCATAGCATTTGCCACTTTGTTCTCTGCCCTTGGAATTTGATCAAATTTGATAGTGACAAATAATTGTTTGAGATCACCTATCATTTGTTTATAGGGCATAAAATTTTCATATTTCGTTTGATATTCATCATTTACTTGATAAATGACTAGTTCAGAATCCCCATATACATGCAATTTTGTGATCTTCCTTTCAATTGCTACTTTGAATCCAATGATTAATGCCTCATAATTTGCCACATTATTGGTACATTGGAACATAAGTCTATAAGATTTCAGGATGGTGTGTCCTTGGGGTATGATGAACAAGATCCCCACTCTAGATCCTCATTGTGTATACGATCCATCAAAGTACAATATCCATTGTTGTGGTGTCACTGTCAGAATGTTTGCATCAGGAAACTCCATTGTCATACGTCAATCATCTGGTAAAGAAGCTTCAGCTAATTTTTTGGCGATTACTTGACCTTTGATGGCTCTTCTTTCCACATACTGAGTATCAAACTCACTTAAAAGCATGACCCATTTGGCCAGTCTACCTGTTAAAGATGCCTTACTGAGTAGATATTTTAATGGGTTGGTTTTTGCTATGATTTTAATTGTGTGAGTTAACATGTAATGCCGCAACTGTTGGGTAGAAAATACTATTGCCAAACAGATTTCTCAATGAAAGTGTAGTTTATTTTATAGCCATTTATATTTTTGCTGATGTAGTAAAAGGCTTGTTCCCTTCCTTCATAATCTTCTTGTGCCAATAGTGCTCCTAAAGATTTTTTTTTTTGTAATGTACAGTATTAAAGGTCTTCCTTTTGTAGTGGCATGAGAATAGGTGGTGACATCAGATATTGCTTTATTTGGTTGAAATTTATTTCACACCCTTGAACCCATTTGAATACAACATTCTTATGTAATAGATGATTGAATGGGTGAATTTTCTTGCTGACTGGGAGATAAATATCCTGATTGATTGTAGCCTTCCCTGTAGTGACTTGAGTTGACTGATGTTTCTGGGTGGTGGCATTTCCATTATTTCTCTTACCTTTGTTGGATCTACTTCGATGCCTTTTTATGAGACTATGTATCCCAAGAGTTTTACTGATGTAACCCCAAAAACACATTTCTTAGGGTTTAGTTTGACATTGAAATTTTACAGCCTTGTGAATATTTTTCTCAGGATATCCATATGTCCCTCCCTAGAACAAGATTTAGCCAAAATATCATCTACGTAATCCACCATAAAGGTGAACATCATATCATGAAATATTGTGGTCATTTCTCTTTGATAAGTTTCCCCTACATTTTTCAGACCGAACAACATGAAATTCTAGCAGAAGGTTCCCCATGGACATGTAAATGCAGTTTTCTCCTGATATTTTGGAGCTATCTTAATTTGGTTGTATCCAGAGAAACCATCCATTATTGACAACATGGCATGCACTGTTGTTAATTCTACAATGATGTCTATATTAGACAATGGGAAATCATCCTTGGGGTATGCCTTATTCAGGTCCCTAAAATCTGTACATATCATAATACTACTATCCAACTTTGAGACAGGTACAATTTGGATATCCATTCGGCATAATCAATAGACCTAATGAATCTTGTATCCAATAACTTCTTTAGCTCGACCTTTACCATTAATGCGATATGTGGATGCATTTTTTCGCAACTTTTGTTTAATAGGCTTGATTCCAATAGGAAAAGAAAAATGATGCATTAAAAGATTTGGGTCCAAACCTAGCATATCAGAATATGACCAAGAAAATTTAATGCTTCTTTCTTCAAAGAATTTGATAAATTCAAGTCTTTCTTTCTCTATCATAGATTTTTCCAGATGTAAGATCTTTTCTCTTTCTTCAGTGCCAATATTTATAGACTGTGTAGGATCCACCAGAACTAATGACCATTCATGATAATGCTATGGAAGAGTGTCAAATCTCCCATATTTCAATGCCTCAGAGAGGTTTTCACCATCATATGTGTTCTTTATTTTTTCTTTTTCAAGATTTAATGCTGCCATAGAATGGTTTTCACCATTAGATCCATTATTCCTGTTTTTGTTTTTACAACTGGAAGATTTGACACCCTCCTACTGAGTCGTGTCATTATGAGATTTATGGATAGAACTTTTACCAGGTTCATCACAACATAGGAAATTTATGATGGCATCATCGTTTACAAATATGGGTACATTTATAGGCTCAACAAGTTCCCAGTCAATAAGTTCGGGATGGACTAAAGGCATGAAGTCATCGGATTGACTCAGGTTAATGGCGGTAAGGGTTCAGATAGCTATGTCATCATATTTTTTTATTAGGGATGTTGAGATTAGTGATGGTACCCTCCTTAAGATTATCTAGTTCACTTGATGTTTGTTCATCCTCACTTGAGTCATTGATATTTTATGATCCTAATTATGAATGGTCTAGACCTTGAGCTTTGTCCACCCTCAGTGTAGTTGCATATTGTTTTATGAAATCAATTTGGACATCTATGTAAGATATATCAGAACATAGATCCCATTCATATTCATTTGAATCTGTTTCAGAGCTATCTCTAACCTGAAGGATTCTTTCAACAACCTTCTTTGTCATTTCTTGTTTTTATTCTTCTAAGTATCCCAGTCTTGTCTTATCCTTTGAATGGAGATTAAGAGGTTGAATAGGTTCTACGATGCCTTCCTTCCTTTTTCCAATAGGTCCTTGTCCTTCATAACCCATTTTTTCTAAAATAGCCTTCCCTTTTCCATACTTATCTGTGTTGATATCGATGTTTCTCCTTATTTGTATAGCCAATCAAGGATAGCTTTGTCTTCTGATTCATCCTCTATAGTACCAGCTTTCACAAATATTTCTTCTAGAATTATGGCAGGTAGTGATGTTTGATGTTTGATTATTGATGGTTGGCCATATTTCTTTGGAGATGGCATAAATTGTGAATTATTAAGAGTTTGCTCAATAGAATATGGTCCCATTCCCTTGTTTGTTAGCTAGACCTATTCTTGGAATTTATATGATAAATAATTTTGGGGATCTTGAATGTCTATTAATTTAGTTTCAAAAAGACTTGTATCTTTTGATTTATCCTTTTTCTCAACCCACTTGGATGTAATATTTGGATGTTTTTCTTCATTAGATTAATTTGAACTACATGCTTCCCTATTGTGAGGCACAAAGGTGTCTTGAGAGATTCTGAGTGTATCACAATGCTGAGGATGGTTACAATCTACTAATATAGTCACCTCTTGTCCATTGATTAGGAATTTAAGCATTGGTGATAGGTGGAAGATGCTGCCTGCATTTCGTGGATCCACGGGCATCCTAAGAGTATATTGTAGGTTAAATATTTTTCTAGTACCTGGCATGTTATGTGTTTCATCATCGGTCCCACTTGAATGGGTAACACAATCAGTCCCTTAGAAGATCTCTCTTCCTCATCATATTCCTTTATTGTTATTTTCCTTTAGGCATCAATAGCATTATCTGAATACCCTAGTGCACGAATTAACTTTAGAGTGTAAATGTTCAAACTAGCTCCCCCATCTATTAGGACCCTTTTGACATGATTATTGTGGATCAAACTTCAATATGGAGTGTGGTGTTATGGGGGTGGTTAAGAGACACGTCATCCTATTCAAAGAATGATAGACAGTGTGGTGTAGTCAAATGTCCCACCATAGCCTGGAATTGGCAAACATATAGATTTTTAGGTACCATGGTGGCAGCTAGTGCTTGTTCCAGAACTTCCTTATGTGATGGTGATAGTTTAAGGAGTTCCAGTATTGATATTTGTGTTGGAATTTTTTGAAGGTGATCGACAATGTTGTATTGAGATGGAGGCAGGAGGTGGAGTTATCTTTTTAGGCGCAACTCCCTTTGAAATTACCTTGGATTTCCCCCTTGTCATTACATTAACTGATTGATAGTCCTTTTGTTCTCTCATTTTTAGAGACTTGTATGCTCGGGAGTAGATCTAGTGGGGTAATGTCATTGGTTTTGTGGTTGTCCATGTGATGACCAATGATATTGTCACTTTCTACTTCAGTAACACAAAGGATCATGGTATCATAGACATGATTGATAATTTTACCTTTATTATTCATAGAAGATGATGCTCCTTTGTCATAATTTGGTAAAGGGTCCTTGAAGGCTGTATGATCATTATTGTTTTGGTGTCCCTCTATATATACCTTGTTATTGTCAATCAGATCTTGAACTATTTGTTTTAACTCCATGCAATCATTATTCTTGTAGCCTTTATTGTTGTGAAAGTTGCAATAATCTACGTCATTCCACCATGGTGGTTTGACCTTTGGATCCCAGAATCTTGCTTCCCGTGTAGTGATAAGACCACTTGCAACTAGTTCCCTCATTGTTGATTCCATTTTTTGGTCTAACGATGTGAACCTACGTCGGTTTGATGATATTTGGTACATTTGTGGTTTTGAGATTTCGTTATTTTGAATGACATTTCACTTGACGTTTTGATCATTTTTTTCATTTATTTTTGAAGTAGGTGTTAAGTTGAAAACTGGTTTGGAATTTTTTATATCATTTGTCATTTTGTTGGTCCTTGTATTTCTATTCTTTTGCCAAAATTTTGGTTTGTCATTGTTTGGGTACTAGTTTGAAGAGTTGGTGTTGTTTGTTTTTTCATTGTAGTGTTTAATAACCCCTCTTTTGACTAGAGCTTCTTCAATTTTAAGGCCATTTCCAATCACCTTTTCAAACATAGGATTAGATTGTAATTCGATTCTCTAACTCATCTCGTCTGTCAAATTCTCTATGAACAACTCCATTTTTTCTTCCTCAGGTATGGAGCGAGGATATCTAGCAAATAGTCATCACCATCTTTGTAAAAAGGACAAGAATGTCTCCCCTTTTTTTTCATGTTATATAGATCCTTTATCATGACATCATGTTGGATGTTAAAAGAATATTGGGAGATGAACCTATTGACAAGCTCTTCAAAAGTTCGTATACCTAGTTGCAATTTGGAAACCCATTCCATACATTTCCCTCCTAAACTTCTTGGAAATAACCTCATGAGGTAAGTTTCTTCTTGTGCAAATTCTAAGCACATGGTCTTGAATTCCATTATATGGTCAATTACATTTGTCTTATCGATGTATTTGTCATACTTTGAAAATTCACAGTGTCTAGGGAAAGGGATCATGTCGACTATTGGGTCAAAAGGATAAGGACAAATGTCTTGTAATGCATACCTTTTGGTGTTTCCTTTTGTCATGTCTTTTATTTTTGTAAGCTTTGCATTTGATTTTTTAAAGCAACAACTGGATCTACACCTTGTGTGTGTCATGGTATTTAAGTTTCATTTGTTCTTGGTGCTTCTTTTAAGCGATTTACATCGAAGTCTTTGGGAAGCTTGGCACTTGATTCAACCAGCATTAAGAGATATTTCTCCATGTCTTTCTCTAATATTTTTTCAATGAATTTATGGAATTTTGGGTCCTGTTGTGCTATTTGTATGTCCTCTTCTCTTATTTATTTCTTGTCACTTTGATGTAAGATATTCCATGATTTTATTCTTCCATTGTATTTGATGTTTCAAGATCCTTTTCTAAGAGCCTCTATTTTTGTAACCTGGTGAAGATTGGCATACAAGTGTTTTACTCTTCCTACAAACAATTGATCTTCTATGTTGGAAAAATGTCAAGTGAATTTTTAACAAAGTCAAATAGGATGATATATCCTATTGATAAGACTAGGTTAAAAATTTGATTACTATGCCTCATTTCAGGATAATAGGATGATAATATCATGATGATTAAACTTTAGCTTAATAATCAAGATTTTGTTTTGAATTGACACTTTATGATTTGCAAGATCTGTGTTTTAGTTGAAAAATATTGGTAACTTGTAGGAACCTATCTAATTTTGGTTTCTAGAAAGTGTTTTTGTTGAAAATATACTTTTGTTTTGAAAACAATCTGTGTTTAGATGATAATCAAATTGACTGATATGTTTTGAAACTCTCTATTTTGAAAGTGCTAAAATAGAGTTCAGAAGTGCTAAAATAGGACTTGGGAGCACTATTTCATCGAAGCACTAAAACAAAGTTTAAAAGTGTCGAAATAGATGATGGAAGCACTGAAATAGAGCTTGGAAGTGCTATTTTGTGGATTCTCTAAAACAATGCCGGAAAGCACTGAAACAGAGTTTGGAAGCGCTATTTTGTGGATACGCTAAAACAAAGTCTCAAAGTGCTGAAATAGATCTCCAAAGCGCAAAAATAGAGGGTGGATGGTTAAGTCTATTGCAAAAATTGATTTGGCCTTGTGGAGTATTCTATCATCGATTTTGGGATGTAGGACTAACGTATGGGTTGACTATGATTATGATATTGTGTAAGGGCTCTCCTTTGGAAGAAGGCTCGTGAATAAAGAGGTTCTAAGGTGTAATCAATAGTATAACCTCTAGCAAAATCATGATACCTATGTATGAAGGTTCTATGCTGCAGCAATATTTTTTAACTTTGATATAAGAAACACCTTTTTCTTAAAATATCTTGGTAACCAAGTGGTCTCTTGGGTTTCTTGACTTTGATGGTTTTCTTGACAAATTTTTTTTATTTCCAATCTCGAATCATGATTTTTTCTAACCTGATTTGATTTGGCATTTTTCTGGATGATCTGTTATCCAATTTATAATGATTTGAAAACACAACAAGCAAATTGTAGAATAACTGTTTTAGTCCTAGAATCTGAACAAATAGTGTATATTCAAGAACCACGAATGGTCCTTATTGATTTTTATTGGTTTGTTTTAAAAAATATATACTTTTACACATACTCACTCTTAAAGTAAAAAATTTCATTGTTATACTCAACAACCCACATCTTAAAATTGTGTTGACTCACACAGTCATGTCACCCCCTAGAGGGCGCCCATGTTTTTTGTCATTTCCAGGTGCATACTCAAAGTTAGATTTATTGTCCCTTGAGAAAACGGTCCTTGGAAATTATATGGTGAGTGTCTTGGGGGAAGATTCTTCCCTCCCCTTGCACTGTGAGTATTATAATGTCTGCTTAATGACTCAACTGGACACTATGCTATGGCTCTTAGATAGGGTTTCCATGCAGTGCAGCAAATGATAAACTCCCTCAAGAGACTTCCCAATCTTTAGAACAAAGATTTTAGGGATGGTTATTTTTCACACTACCATCGAGTTGGAATTTCATCAACAAATTGCATTTGTTTAGAGTGGGTTGGAATCCTTGGCTTTAGGTATTCCCACTTAGATCATTCTTGTAGGGTGAGTACTTTTTCCCACTATGGCAGGCCTTCTAAAGGTTTTAACATAAATGTAAAATTGCATGAAAATAAAGGATGAGTCTGGCACTTTGATCATCCATTTAAGGGGAGAGCATAAGCCTATTCACCACACAAGCACATCAGATAATGATTTTTTTTAAGCCCAAAAGAAAATTTTTGCTAATCTATGTGAAGATTTTGCTTCATAAAAGTCATGGTGTCAATTTTTAACTGATATAGAAAATGTGTGATGGCTACCCTAGGACTGATAAATTTTAAACCAAATGGCTACCCTAGGATTGATAAATTTTAAACCAAGTGACTATCCTAGGATTGGTTCATTTTAGTCCAAATGCATCAAAATAAAATTCTAGCCACGGTCGCATCGGATCCAAGTAAATAATTACAGAGGCGCTAAAATGGTAAATGAAAGCGCTATAGTTTTTACCAGATGCTCTATAATCGAAATCTCTGAAATAGAGCTCGTAAGCGCTAAATTTTTCCATGGAAGTGCAATATCACCTATGCTGGAGATGGGTGGCCGATGCGCTGAAATAGATCACAGAAGCACTATATTTTCCTTCCCATAAGTGCTAAAATAGTTTGTGGATGCGCTATATTTTTACAGAAGCACTAAAACAAAGCATGGAAGTGCCATAGTTTTCCATGGATGCACTATAGTTTTTGACGGAAGCGCCAAAAAAATTCTCGATCATGCTAATCTAAATATGCTAGTGACCTATGCGACACTTTTCATAAATAATACGAAATATGGGGTTAATGCCCCATGGTGAGCACCAAATTGTAATTGTGAATAAGTAAACAATAATAAATAGACTTATTAATGAAACATTGTATCAAAGATTCAACAAATAAACCATTCTAAGGCAAGAATCTACTGAAAGTATCTCATTGTTTCCTATATTTAAAGATTTTTCAAGCTACAATGCTCTCATATTTAATAAAACACTATGAATGCTAAAATGACAATCTAAAGAATGGAGTGATGTTGAATGCAATGATGTGATGTTATATGATAATATCTAAATGATAAAAGAAACTATTTTAATATGAATTGACATAATTACTAATGAATGAAGCTACAAGGTGCAGCCGTGATATGAAATCTATTGCTATGATGTTGTGATTGCTTGATGCTTTCTTGCAGAGTAAGATTGCACAAACTTGGATATTTTGGATCCTTTCTTTGTTGAATGAAGTTGTATTTATAGATTTCCCGATAGTAGCTTTGCACAGGGGCAGCAAAGTAGAGGCTTGGATTCAATATGGATGATTGAATGGTGAAAGATAGAAGAGATTGAGAAAATTTTGGGAATTGTCCCTACCCATGAAAACACTAGGCAAGAAGATAGGAAGGATTGATGGAAGAAGATTGAGAGATGGATTTCCAATTTGTCTCCAATTTGTCTCCAATTTGTCTTCAAATCTTCCTATGAAGATTGAATCAATTAATTTAGACATAATTTTGACATAAAATAGACATATGATATCTAATTTGATTTTGAGGAAATAGAGAAAATTGATTTATGTGTTTATTTAAATATTTTTCTTTATTTAAATCAGCAAAAGAGGGATAAATAATTTAATAAAACAAATTATAGAATTTGTTTATTAAATTAAAATAGAAGAATAAAATAATTAATGAATAAAGTTTTTAACCTTTTTTTGATTAATTTAAATAGGTGTGATAGAAATAAATAGGGAAGATTGACAATTAAATAAAACAAAGTATTTATTTTTGTTTATTTAATTAAGATGAGATAATAGAAGAATTTAGAAGAAATTAAATAAGAATTTAAACGTGAACTATATAAATAACTATTTCTTATTTATTCAATACTAGAGGAATTTAGGATAATAATCAAATAAATTATATTTAATTAATCGGATTCTCCAGACCAATTTTAGGTGTATACAACTAGTATCTCACTTTGTTCAACTTTGTAACTTACAATATTTTTCTTCTTTGTTTTAGGCACCTATAACCCATTGAATCAAAGAGCACCCCCTCTTGCAAAATAAGTAATCCAAGGAGCCAATCAAAGTATGGGTATTAAAATTCCACATACTAGTTGTTTCCAATACAGTTGGCTGCTTTTCCTAAGTATATTTTGTTGTTGTTATTGTTCAACCAATAGCAGTTAGGTGATATCAACTAGTTCATTATGTTCAGAAGCATGCCATGCAATGGTAAAATCTTCATGCATCTCATAATTGACTAACAAATTCCTTCCATTGCATAAATATGTCCGAGCATGAATTGTTACCCTTAACACAAATTCCCCTTTCACCCCTTTACACTTTAGAAAACTAAAAGTAGAGGTTTATTTCCACTTAAGATTTTTGCTTGCATTCCATTTGGTGCCCTATTTGTGTGTCGATGGGGGAGTTTCTGTTGGGGATGCCCGCATGGTGCACAAACGTCCGGATGGCATCCTTATGTCCCTAGTAGATTCTTACAAATGGAGTCTGCAGAGACATTACACTCTCGAGTGGGAGTCGAAATGTAAAACTCCTCTTTGGTTGGCCAACCTGAATATGGTCATTTTTCATCCATCTCTTCATAATATTCACTCTTTGATGCATAGCTTGTAGCAACAAAAGTTTGGACAGATTTTTGTGAGACCTTGACTTCATCACTTCACATTTTCTCCACTCTTTCGAACATCCACTCAAGATTTGTAGCAACATTCTTCACTCCATTGCAACAATCTACCACTCCATCACTCTGATAGTGTGAGCGTAGGAGATACACCATGATAGCAAAGGCTTGAGTTCCTCTCATTCACTCCTCCATAAGCCTTGAGCGCTTTGGATGGAGGTGGTAAGCTTCTCTCATCTCCTCTATCATATTTGGTTGAGTAAGAACATACTATTTTGTAGTGTTTCTTGCATACATATCTTGTATTTCCTTTCTTTATCTCTATTTCTATCATTGCAATCTTGGCTATTTGTGGAGCTGGAAACACCAAAATGGGGACCTGACTAAGATAAACCCCTAAATAGCCCCAACACTTTCCGTCTTTCTTGTGTGTAGGTGGAGAGATCTCGAAACAAGCTAGTGAGAGGATTATTCTATGAAATTGGCTTTGTCACCCTCATGGTAATATAATTATTTTATCAGGTTCATATTTATCTTTCTCTTTTCTTAGTCTTGTTCTTTACTTCCCAAAATTACTAGACTAGACTGTTTGTCCTTTCTCAAGATTTCAACCTTGTTTCTTTGGTTTTCTAGGCGTACGAACGCTAGTGTAGTTGTGAGATGCCAGCGCGCCGCACTATCATCCCAGAACCATGCTTCTATCCTCGAACAAAGAGCTATCTAAGATTTAGAGTTGAATCTATAAATTGACTTGTCTGGTCTCCCTTCAACTCTCAAGATTGCAGAGTGATCGAAGGACACATAGTCCTCATCATTCTCATCCCTTCTATCCTAACCATTCTTTGAACTGAGGTAAGTTAGGGCATCCTTTCCACTCTTGGCCTTTTGTGACCTGGGGCCTTGCACTAGGTGGTCCCCCTCTCTTAAATTTTTGGTGAACTTGATGTGAACCAACGTCTATCCATTTGTTGGCATCTTGAGATTTTTCTCGTATACCTCTTGGTCGTTGTACCCTGGTGTGTTGTAAAAGTTTATGCACTTCATGACCTAGTCTATGAGCTCTAGGCATATTGTTAGAAGAAGTCTGCAACACCTTCTGATGGACAAGATGAAGGTCTCATCTAGCTTCACTACTGACATTTTCTCTGTTTTTGTGGCTAGTTTTTCCACACAGGAGCACGTAGCATGAGGCCAATCTAGATTTCTTGATGAGACTAATCGCATCCCTACTCCTCCTATGTCACCAACATCTTCATATTTAGATGAGCATGAGGTCATATGTATCCCTTTTGAATACATCCTTAGCCTTGGTAAAGGGTTAGGTGCATTGCAAAATCACCTGGAAGGAAACCCAAAGTTGGCTAGGGCTGCTAAGGTGATTAGTGAAATAAGATACATGGTGGAAAAAGATCGAACGACTATAGAAATATTAGCTAGTCTCACTGGTCTAGCTGAAGCATGTGCCCCCTTGAACCATGGTCACATGATACAAGGTGGCCTCTTCGAGGAATGTGAGAGGTAGCTAGAAATGTCGATGCCTCCTACATCCATGTATATGGCTGAAACGATCCTGTCTGTCAATATACCCTCTACTTCTGAAAGTTTTGAGACTATCAAAGTAAATAGGAACCCTTTGGGTTTCCACTTCACCCCTTTTTCCACCTTCAATTATTGACTATTTGGCAAAATGATATGCAGAAGCTTTAGCAGTAGAAAATTTAGAAGTGGAGGTGGCATTAGTGGAGGCAGTGCTAGTGAAAGTCATGGTGGTCATTGCAGCTCTAGCGATGGCTATAATGGAAGTCACACTGGTGGTGGCGACATTAGTGGTGACTCTGGTGGTGGTGGTATCAATGAGAGTCACACTGGTGGCAGTGGTATTGGTGGTGGCTCTAGTGGTAGTCATGGCAGTCATCATGATGGTGGCTCTGGCAGTGGTTCTAGTGGTCCTATGTCTTCTAATGACCCTATTCTAAATACCCTTCTTTAGAATATGGGGAAGATGCAGAATCAACTGGAAAACCTTTCCCAGGTCTCCACCCAACCTATCTTCGAATATTTCTTCTAACACAACCTATCGTTGATTGCAATCCTAAACGCCTTTCTTGAAAGGGATGGATATTCCCAAATTCAAGAAATACAATGGTAAAGGGGACCCATAGACACATGTGTCCACCTTTAATGTGTTATGCATAGAATTTTTCCATCATAATATATTGATGGCCAAAATATTTCCCTAATCCCTCAAAGATACAACACTAGAATACTATTGTCCTTTCCCTAATAATTCCATCTTCACGTTTGATCAACTTGTGAATCAGTTCCTATGATAGTTCCAAGCCAATATCAAACCAAAGATGACTTTCTCAGACCTTGTTAGATGAAAACAAGGGGATAATGAAAAGATTACAAAATTTATAGCATGGTACCAAGCACTCTTCTCATAGATCTCATATTCGTTACCGGATTCTGATCTACAAAATGTCTTCATAGGGATCTTACAAAGGCCTTGGCAATAGATGTTTTCCCTCATGAAGTATCCTTCTTTTGCACACTTGTGTGCAACTTTACGACAGTACCAAAAAATGGTGGTTCAGTTTGGGGGTCCTCCCTTGTGCTCCTGTTATGAAGGAAGGTCTATCGTATCAATCTTGGGAAGAGGTAAAACTATTGCGAATGTAGTAGCCGTTATTCTTCCATCTTGTATAAGTTGGTGAAGGATAACATCCTTACCCTACCACCTCCTAAACTAGTTAGAGAACCATACCCTTGTTGGTATGAAGAGAACACTTATTTTCAATACTATCGAGTTAATAAACATGATACCAAATGATGTATGTTCCTACATCATGATATACATGATCACATTGAGAATGGTATTATCTATCTTGATGGATGTAAGAAAAACATGAAAAAATCAGTGGTGAAAGCTAACAGTGAATTGAAAATATACACAAACCCATTTCCATCACATTATGCTAAGATTATTATCGATCCCATTGATTCTACCTCTCACCCTAAGGCGTATGTGAACATGGTTATTGTTACTCCCTCTCCCTGCCTTGTGACCAATTCATCAGATATAAAATTTAATTTGTAGGATGTGTTAGCATATGGTAAACCTTCTCCACTCTACATTCCTGCTCGCCTCAATGGCAACATTGTGATAGGGGTCTTAGTCGACCCCATGAGTAGAGTGAATGTCATCTCAGAGGAGACATTACTCTTGAACTCCCTACAAATGGAGGAGTACAAAAAAAAAAATCCATCATCTGTACACATGACAAAATTTCTCTTAAACCCTATGGATCGATAATGTTGTTCATCCTAGTTGGACCTAGGAGTGTAGACATGGTCTTCGATGTCATCCCTGAGTCAGACCTATTCAAAGTGAAGCTAGGCATACCTTGGCTAGCTTCCATGAATGGGATCACCTCTGTGATTCATAAGTTCCTTAATTTTTCCCATGAAGGTGTCATGCACTTAGTGCATGACACTGGATATCAGCCTATGGTATCCCATGGAGGATACTTGTTGGATCACTTTTGGCCCACTCCAGTTGGTCCGCTCCCACAAAGAATGAACCTACTTTACAAGAATTATGTGAAGTACAAAAATGGGGGCAAGGGATATCCAAAGTTGACCCTTCCTATAGTCGAGTTTCGAGCTACCTTCTATTCCTGAAAAGGAAAGGAGAAGCTCGCTCCCTCTCGAGCTGCCTCATCCACTCCTCTCTCTTGGGAAGAGTATTGGATGAACAAGCCCGGGTTCTACCTGCTGAGTCTGATGAGGCCTCCTTGGTAAAAGCCTAAGGTCAGGATATCAGATCTCTCTAATGGGTCCTTAGGACCCTAGTACTATCTATATGACAAAAAGAAAGGTTTTTGCAGAGAGTTTTTCCTTCAACCTCTTCCTATCTCCCTGAACGGGAATGGTTCCACTCCTAAAGTGGTAGAGTCAATTCCTCCCGTTGTTTTTGAACCTACCCCTCTTTCTCCCATTCAGGAGTCTACCCTTCCACTAGAAAAAATCATGGAGGACACTCCCATGGATGAACAGGATCCTTCTATCCCTTCACAGATCTCAGTTTTTTTTCAAAGAGTCGCATAAAATTCCTTGAGCGTGAGTGTAAGCGTTGGTGAAAGCCTCTCCTAGTTGAGCAAGCCTCCTTACAAAAGAAGGAGGAGGAGAAGGTTGCACCTCCTATTGCAACCTCCTCTTTTCCCCCTTCTATCTCTGAATCTCTTTTGGTTCCCGTTGTGAGTACACATGCACCTTGAAGGGTGCAAGTGTTCATCGCTCCTTCGACAGAGCCTCCCTTGTTGACTTTCATCCCAAATGTCTTTCCTTTCCCAAAGCCTGTGGACATGGTGAACACTTCAGTTGTGTCCACTATGATTCTTTCCTCTTCTCCCTTGACCCTCCTTGTTTCATCTATGGGGATTTTAAATCCTTTGATGAGGAAGAAGGTAGAGCATGGTCCCTCTAGAAATGGAGGACATAAGAAGATCCCACCTTCTCCGAAAGGTGGCCCCAGTTAACTTGTTTTATCCTAGTGATGGAAATAGTATCAACCTCCCTCAATTTTGGCACTGCTCTTGAGTCTCTCAGTGAGACCAGCGGTGAACCTCAGGTGCAAACTCCTTTGTCCACTGAAGTGAAGCATGGAACTCCCATTAAATGCATGTTTAACTCGATGGATGGAGTTTCAAACTTGTCAGTGATCTTTGCGAGATTTTTGACCTTGGACCCACAAGAGTTGAGCGATGGTGACCTCACAGGTCCCTCTACCTTGGCCCTTGTTGCAAGAGGATCAGAAGATTCTCCCCTTAAGATTACACCATTGTAGGCTCGTCATCCTTCCCACTTCAATGATATAGAATGGGAAGTTGACAATCTCTTGGTCGACCCGTGTTAGGGGGAGACCCTCTTCTTGATCTTTAGATTAGATGTGTGTGTGTTGTGATGTGTTCCCCCTGTAATCGTGCCACATGTGCCTTGATGACCCTTGTCACCCTTGTTGGTGTTTGGATACAAGCATGGTGTTTGTGTTTTAAACCTTCCTCTATATGTACCTTTATTCTTCCATGTTAATGATTGAATTTTGGCAAAGTTGGGATAATGCAAAGTGTTGAGAGCATTTAGGCCTCCTTCCATGTTGATCCAATTTTTTTATTTTTTACTTTGTCTTTCATGAATTCTTCCTAATCTGGTTGGGGATTGATGATCTTTTGCCTCTTTCCACGGTTACCTAACATATATAAATAAAGGCAGATCTGACCCTGCAAAACCAAATCCCCCTATGCCCTTTGTGTGTTATATATTCTCTTTTACTTTCTCTTTATATTTCTCTCTTCTTCGCTTGAGTTTTCCCTTTCATGTGTGAAAATTACTCTTCTACATTACTCGTTCTTTAGAAAATGCATTCATTTCCAAATGAATCTTTTCTCGAAGACCCTTCACACACTTCTTTGTTGGAACTAGATTCTCAACTTCAAACCTTGGCAAAATGTGTTCCCTTCATCATGGGTTCATAAAGAAAGGACTTGGGAGTCCTCTTCTGAAGTGGGAATGGTCTTAGTATTCCCCTCATAGGAGCGCAACTCATTCCTTTCAAATTCCTTGATGAAGTGAACATATTTCAAAAGGATTCCTTCGTGATGAGTCAATTCGAGAAGGAAGATGGTAAATTTTGAATAGTGTATCCCTTGAGTGGACCCCTCCCTTTCGCATTGGGTTCCCAAGGGAGCCCTTTGAAGTATTTCAACAAGTTCTATGGTGTCTAGCTCAGGGGTAGCCCAACTAGGCCAGTTTTATTTCTTCACGTCTAGTCTAGAGGTATCCTGACTACACCGTCTTGAAATCTTTACGTCTAGCTTGGGGGAAGCCTGACTAGACTTCACCTTTCAAACAACATTTCCCTTGAGTGGACCCTCCTTCCTTTTGAAGGGTTCTTGAGGGACCCTTTGAAAGTTTTACAACTCAGTGATGGTATGTGTGACTGCTCATTCACTACCCTACGCAGTTGCTTCCTGATGTGTTTTATCTATGGGTAAACATGTCACCATCTCTGACTCTGTGAAGTCCCCTTTTCTTAGTCTCCCTCATGTGACAGTTCTTGGGGGATACCTTCCTTGCAGGCTTGCGGGTCTGTAAGGCACTTTCTTGGTTTCCTTCATGTAAAATTTCTTGGAGGATTCCTTCCTTGTAGGTCTATGGGTCTATAAGGAACTTTCTTGGTTTCCTTCATGTGAGAGTTCTTGGGGGATACCTTCCTATGAACCCTGGTTTTATACCTGCACAAATACAAAAAATAAACACATAGTTAGGTTCATATGCAATATAAAACAAGGATTCCGCATGAAATCCATTTGCAAAGCTTAAATAGAAATAAAATGAAGAACAATGCAATAAACTAAATCAAATCTATTTAAACAAAGCAACCTCTTGATCCCATGGGGGAATTGGTGCCAATTGATGTGTCAAAATTGGATCTTTCCTAGCTCCTTTATTGCAATGTTGATGATGTTTGGATGATTGAATCTCCTTGATGAGATTTTGGCATAACCTAGCTATGAAATTATGAAAATGATGAATACTTGAGGAGAAATGGAAAAAATTATCTCTCAATGTGAAGAGAGTAGCTTTGCATGAGATTATGGATGTTAAATGAGAGGAAGAACCTCTCATTTATAGATTCCCAAAATGGAAGAGAGTGGAATTGATCAATGTCGTATCATTCAACATCCAATGGCTATGTGCCACTTGTCAAGATGTGAACGGAGGAAGGTTGTCCATAGTTTGGTCAAAGTGCCAATAAATGCCACTAGGTGGAATTTGAATTTGAGGAAATGACATGTGAGAAGGAAAGAGACATGAAATAAATGTCACTTGGCTCAATGCACAAGGACATGTAAGAGGAGTGAATGCCTTGTTGGATGTACAAATCAACTTGGATTTTGAATAAAAATTTGAAGGAATATTCCTCCTCTTATTCCATGTTGAGAGAAAATAGGTAATTTAATAAATCAAAGTAATTGATTTATTGTGCAAGTAGCATTCTCTAGAGGATTTGAGTGATTGAGATTAAATTAATCAAGATTTGATCAATTTAATGAGAGATTACGTGATTTGACAATTTCGACTCAAATTTATGAGTTGATTTAAATCAAGAATTGAGAAGAAAGATTAATTAAATAAATGCTTTTGATTTATTTAACTAAAGGGGATAATGTTAGATTAAATCAAATAAAGTTAAATTTATTTAATTGAATGAGAAGACTAGGGATTTAATCAAATAAAATGAATTATTTAATTATAACGGGATTTTGGGGTTGATTAAATTAAATTGATAAATTTAATCGAAAGAGGAGAAATACCTAATTAAATAAATAATGATTTATCTAATTAAGAGACAAAAGGTGGTGATAAGCTGAGAGTGTGATTCAGGAAGAAATGATGTTAGTAATTAGGATCAAGTGTGTTAGATTGAATTTGTACATTTTCCATATTTACATTTTGCCCCTCTTTGAAGCAATGTACTTGTTGCATTGATTCAAATAATAAACTGTTGTGATCAAAGTTCAAATAATTTAGCATTTTTTCGAATGCCCCACTATTGCCCCAGTGGAAGGATTTTCCTGGTATATTGCCACCTTGAGAGATCAGACGAAAATTTAATTTTTTGGATGATCTCGTGAAAAGAGGACAAGGTGCTTGACAAGTTCAAAATGCCCTGGAATGGAAAAAAACACATTAAAATGCCAAAAAAAGATGCAAAATGGCCCTCGAATGAACAAAAATAGGATCGAGGAACCAAAACCCTACTTAGATGGCCAAATTAGGTGAAAAAAATCCTAATTTGCAAGCTTAAGTAGACCTTGTGGGATCATTTTCAATACATTTGCACACTTAGCTTCTAGGATTTTTAGCATTTTGAGCTCTGAGTTCTGGTTGAAATGGCACAATGACAACTTCCCAGGCACATGTCAGAGAGAGTACGAGTGCACCAATGGCCAACCGGCCCAGGACCCGTGGTATGTACCCTTATCTTGGATTTCAATTTTTTCATTTTGCATGCATTAAATAGGGTCCAAGTTAGTTTTAGGTTGAGTGACGCTATATAGCACCACTACAAATGCTCTATTAATGCCATGCGGTCCTAAATGAGGCCACATATGAGAATAGTATCACGCGACTTAGTTAGGAAATTAGGGTTTGATGGTCAAACTCAGCCGCATGTGAGAATTGTGTCGCGCAACACAATTTGAAACTTAGGTTTTCGCTACAATGTTGATCGCATACGAGAATTTGACCATGTGGTGCACTTTGGAGTTTAGGATTTGGAAAAATCTATCATGGCGACATAGTTTGGAACTTTTCAAACTAGGCTGCATTTGAAAACAACACCACATTTTCTATTTTAAATGCAAAACACCAATGCGAGAGGCTGATTTTTTATGGGACTTTGACGCATTGGGTTCCCTTATGTAGGATGAGCTAAATTTACTTCACTCAAGGGAGCACAAATGGTTGATGCTCTACAGATTGCAGGGTATGCATGTTTTCCATCAGGAGCAGCTTGGTGCTCTCAGTCTTTGGTTTGTTTCATATGTCCCTCGTGTTCGGGCGCATTTAGGTATGATAACCACCTTGGTCGAGTAGTGGCATAGTGGGACTTCTTCCTTCCATCTTCCCACTCGTGAGGCCACCATCACTCTTGAGGATGTTTGGTACATCCTCTGATTGCATATTAAAGGAGCCAAAGTCATTTATGATCCAGATGCTGGTATGGATGCTTGCTATGATGTGATGGGCCTAGATGAGATTCATTTCTCCGATGCGAAGATTGACTTGTAGAGATACCGTGGTATAGTGGCCACCTATAGGTTGATCATTGTGGCTATCATTTATAGTCTTGTGGCACCTAATCGGTAGGGCTGATACTTCAGTCCAGGTTGGGGACTGACATGGGAGTAAATGGTCATTTGTAGGGAGTGCTTTGCCTAGGGACCAATATTGTTGGCCTCCAGATGTGTTCCTTGATATTGATGACCCCATTGTCTAGCGCTGTGATGGGGTAGAGATCCACTTTACTCATACTAGAATAGGTGGCCTTGCACGTTGGTGATGAGTTCTCAATGAGATGAGAGAGTTTTTCTAGAGGCCTTGGATGGGCATAGGCCCATGGTACAATGATGTAGAGCAGTTGTTCTTCACCCGAAAGGACAGATGGATGCAAGGTCAGGAGCATGCTATGATAGAGCGGTATCTCCCAGATAGGGTGGCTCATCAGTTTGGAGAGATGCAGGATAGACCAGATGATTAGTACATGGTGATCTTTGCCTGTACTACGAGAGAGACTGCATGGGGCTAGCCCATCCCGACAGTTGAAGCAATGTCCTCATTTAGATAGCTAGTGGCCTGATTATGGCCATATGATTAGAGGCCAGCTGATGCAAGGGTGACCTCGGCATATAGAGCCTAGTTTATGCCTCCCTTGAGATTGACAATTTTCAGTGCAACACTCCCATAATGGAAGTCGAGAGGCAGATCAGCTAGTAGGGGCAAAGGATAGGGGTAGAGGCTATAGAGATGTGGATGGAGATAGAGGAGGAGGTGGACCACCTCCTCATCAAATGCCTCCCATAGATCTGACATAGTAGGCACCTCCATGGGTAGAGGCATAGGTCAACCAGCCTAAAGATGGGGATAGAGCAGTCTCACAACAATAGCCACCAGTGTAGGTAAACCATAGAGATGTACTGATCCAGTAGTTGTAGGGTCAGATTCAGGTATTTACTACATAGAGAGATCAGGCTCAACATTAGGTTGTGACAATTACTACTGAGAGGGACCAGTCTCGGCAGCAAGTTGTGATAGTTACTACTAAGGGGGACTAGTCTCGATCCAAGAGGGATCAGGGGGTTGGTTGGCGGAGGCAACTAGAGAGTACAAATTCATCATCCCAGGGTCGATCAATTTCCCTACGGGCTTACAGAGAGGTAGTCAGAGAGGTTGAGTACTATCGGCAGCATTATAGACAGGCAGTGCCAGCAGCAGGTCGAGTGGTAGACTTCTCTCAGTAGATAGGGATGAGGCCCCCAAAGGATCATAGTGAGAGACACGTGGGAGAGGGTAGCAGCCAACAGGGCTAGAACTTGATCATGGACAATTTCCATTTTTTATTTTTGGGCTCCATTATTTCCCCTATTGTATCATGTACTTTGATTGTACACTTGATCCAGTTTTTTGTATCGTGATAGTATACTTTTGATGATATATGAGATGGTTCACCTTTATGATATGTCTTGCAATGTGTGATATGTAGATGCTTTTTAATTTCCTATGTGTTATGAGATGCTTCTATTTTTATGCTCATGTGATATGATGTATGCTAGATGTACTTCCTTTTGTATCTTTTCTATGCATTTTGATGGTTACGTGGTAAATGGTATACTAATGATGATGTATCGATGCACAAATGATAAATGAAATGCAACTGATAAATGATATGCAAATGATTAATGATGATGCATGCTAATGATTTTTATTATGTCCTTAATGATTCATCTATGATGTGAAATGAATGTATTGCAATGATTTCTTAATATGCTTAGAATAACAAATCTATATTATTCCTCATAACTTAAGATAATGATAATGTGGTATGATCTATATGATATGAAATGCACTTATTCTAATGATCCTATGGATGCAGGGTGTATGCATTGGTGAGTTTTTGATTAATTTTCAAATACCATGTTAGTATGGAAAGAAGATAGATTAACTTAGAGTCAATGAGTCACTTAGAATGATGGCGATTGCTTACCAGGAATCAGGTTTTTCAAAGGGCTAATTATGTTATGTTTGATAACACGCATAGGTACGATGCATCCAGGTATTAAAGAACTAGGATGGCGTGGTACCTAGTGTGATGGAATTTGACCTATCAATCAAATAGGAGTATTTTTGTTCAAACTTAGCATACAAAACTTCATTCAGGATGTAGTTCAGACATTCTAAACATCTCAAGCCAAAACATAGAAAATAAAGCTTTCCTATGTGGTCAATAAGATATCTAAAACATCCTCTCACAATTCCAAATAAAGTATGCATGACTAAGTTATTTTACAAGTGTATCCCACAAGCATAGTAGATAAAAGAGACAATGATCACTACCCCATTCCTTTCTCTCTAAACCTATTTTGTTTAGGCATCATCGAGAGGTCCTCAGAATGAGCACAAAATAAGATAAGCCAAAAGACCAAATAAAGTAAACCAATAAGCTAATGTTCTTCATACTGCTAGCCAAGACTAAACTACTATGAGATACTTGATGCTTATGTCCATCATGAGAAGTATGCATCCTAGGACATGTTGTGATCAGGTTTTTGGTGACACTGATTGGATGATAACCTATTGATACTCTAATTTGATTAACTTGCATGCTTACTGACTTAGACTTAAGACTCTGATGATTAGGGTGTTCACTTTTGAACTTGCTAGACTTGCTTTTAACTGACTCACCAAAGGATGATGGTGATGATTGATTTTATTACGAGTGATGATAATCACAGGTGAAAGAGAGATGAGTTGAAAGCACTATTTAGGATAATTCAGATATTTTGAGGCTGTTTTTTGGTATTTTTTGAAATTTTTCAATGTTTTTGGATTTTAGAGATTTATGATGAAGAGACTAACCTACAGACCTGTCCTAGGGGTCTCAGAAGCTGATCCATATATTATCCTTGCTTATGTTATACATGTAGAGACCACGTAGTTTGACTAACGACAAACTTGACTCAATGATAAGATAGATGGGAAAATGAATTGCCATTTTATTGCGATGAATGCATAAGGCCTGACCTAAAATGTCTTGGGGGATGATCAAAGATCAACCTTTCCTACGTTCAATCTCAGAGATGATGTAGTTCGACTAGGTGAAAGACTGACAAGACTCTATGATGAACTTTTTGAAGACTTTTTGAGATTTTTCTGATATTTTGGATTTTCATATGATTTGGGTGGTTTTTGGATGTTTTGGGAAGATCACACAAAAAAAATACATGAATCTGATCTGATGCAAGTGTAGGAATATGCCCCCAATATCATGCAATAGACTACTTTGATAAAGGCAAGACAAACTAACCTTAGGATATGCCAAGTAGCACTATGGTGGAATATGATACTAGCACAAGATCAGGCTATGGTATGGATGTGAACAGATGGATGGATTAATGAAATGTGATGGAATGTAATAGATAAGAGAGTCGTGTAGATCCTAGTGGATAGAGAGTGCTTTATTTATGCTTGGCACCTATTTTCCAAGTTTTCACTAGAGGAAGATTTTTTCTTTACTATTTTCAATCTTTTTTCTAATTTTTGTATTTTTTTATTTTTTTTGTTGTCACCGAGATGCCTGTTTGCTAGGTTTTCATCAAGGTGACAACTTTTTTAGGACATTTTTTTGATTTTTTTGTATTTTTCGGTTCTATACCTTGCAATTTTTAGGCATAATTTATTTTGAGATGGGAGCTATTCATGAGCTACTGTAGAGGCTTGCCTTCTGGTGTTGATAGCCGATAGGATCCTATTTATAGCTGGTTGTGATGATGAAAGTTCCCAACCATTTGGGCCCAAATTTTCCTTTTCTCTCTGGATTGGGCACATTCTTTTGGTTCTCTTTCAACACAAGTTCATTAACTTGAAAGGTGTGTCGCATGATCTTCTTGTTGTAGCTATGCTTTAGGTAATTTTTATTGACTTGTAAATGGTTGAGGGAATCCATGCACCATTCATCTAATAAATTCAGTTCATTCATTCTTAAAACCCAGTATTCTTCATCTGTTATGAGGTTTTGCAATGATATTCTCAGTGATGGGAGCTCGATCTCAATTGGGAGGATGGCCTCTGATCTGTAGACCAGGGAAAATGGGGTGGAACCTATTGGTGTGTGGATACTAGTGTGGTAGGCCCATAAGGTGGGATTTAGCTGTAGATGTCAGTCATGACCAAAGTCATTGACTGTCTTTTTGAGGATTTTCAAAATGGTTTTGCTGGGAGCTTCTTCCTGGCCATTGCCTTGTGGGTAATACATAGTGGAAAAGCGATGTTGGATTTTGAATTTGTCACACAAGTCACGGAAATCTTAATTCTTGAAAGGTGTCCCATTATTAGAGATATGGATTGGGGGACACCATACCAAAAAATGAGATAGTTCAGGATGAACTTGGAAATTTTATTTCCTGTTATGTAGGTCATGGGAATTTCTTTGACCCACTTTGTGAAATACTCTGTGGTGGTGATGATAAACTTGTGGCCGTTGGATGAGCTAGGTGTGATTTTTCCTATGAGCTTGAACCCCCATTGTGAAAAGGGCCATGGTGTAACAATAGGATGGAGTTCATGAGCTGGTGCATGGATAAGGTCTCCATGTTGTTGGCATTGTAAACACTTTTTGACAAATTTATGTGTCTCTCTTTCCATTGTTGGATAGTATTACCCAGTTCTTAGTAATTTTTTGGCTAAGGTCATACCACTCAAGTGTGAACCGCAAGTTCCATTATGTACTTCCGTTAAAGTAGTTGGGACCTCCTCATGTTTTAAGAAATGCAAAAGGGTTCCCTCAATGCTCCTATGATAAAGGGTTTCTCCTAGGATGACAAAATGTAAGGACCTTTTGATAAAGGCTTGTTTAAGGTTTGGGGTAATTTCAACTGGGAGGACTCCTATTCTCAGGTAGGTGTAGATTTCATGATACCAAAGATTACTAGGACCAATGAGTTTGCATAGATATTCTGACTCTATTACCTTGAATGTGAGTACGAGAAGCTACTCTACCGAGAATTGATGTTTTGAAACATTGTGAGGGATATCCAGTAAGGATCCAATTGTTTCCATGGCATTAGCTACTCTATTGTTAGCCCTTGGTATCTACTCAAAGGTGATATCAATGAACAATTCTTTGAGGCTTTCTACTAACTTCTTATATTGTGTGAACTTGTCATCCTTAGTTTGGTACTTGTCATTGACTTGGTTGATAATAAGCTATGAATCCCCATAAACCTTAGCATCATGATCTGCCTCTATGTTGTAATCTTGAGACCTATGTTTAAAGCCTCATACTTTGCAATGTTGTTAGTACATTGGAATTCCAATTTGTAGGATCTAGGTATACAATCCCCTTGTGGGGTGATGAAGAAAACACCGGCTCCTGATCCATGTTGTGTGTATGAACCATTGAAGTAGAGTTTCCAATGATCGGCTATGCTGAGATTAAAGATGGACTCATCTAGAAATTTTGAGATGAGTGGATTCTCTGAATAAATGGGAGCCTTTGCTAGTTGGTCTGCAATGACTTGTCCTTTGATTTCTTTTCACTCCACATATTCAATGTCATATTTTGATAGTATCATGAACCATTTAGCCATACTTCTTGTGAGCATTGCCTTTGATAGTAGATACTTTAGGGGATTGATCTTGGCGATGAGTTTGATTTTGTGTGCCAACATGTAATTTCAAAATTTTTGTGAAGCAAACACTACTACTAGATAGGATTTTTCAATGAATGAGTAGTTTAACTCATGGATGACCATTGTTCTTCTGATATAATAGATAGCCTTCCTTGTCCCATTTTCATCGTGTTGAGATAAAAGAGCACCAAGGGCTACTGTTTTTGCCGAGATGTACAAAATTAGTGGTTTTCCTGCAATGGGTGGCATTAATACTAGTGGCATGAGTAGATATTATTTGATTTTATCAAATGCCTGATTGCACTTGTCATCCCACTTGTATGCTACTCCCTTGTGGAGTAAATGTGAATATGCAATATGTTTATCTACTAATTGCACTATGAACCTTCAGATGGATTGGGGTTTGCCTTGCAGGCCTCTAAGTTGTTTTAGTGTCCTTGGTGCCTCCATGTCGAGGATTGATTTGACTTTGGCCGGATCCACCTCTATTCCTCTCATCGATACTATGTGTCCCAGAAGTTTACCTAATTGTACTCCAAAGACACATTTCTTAGGGTTGAGCCTGACCTTGTACTTCTCTAGTCTGTCAAAAATGGCACTTAGGGCTGCTATGTGATTTTATCTCTTCTTTGATTTGGCCTATATACCATCCACATAATCTTTGACAGTTTTGTGTATCATGTCATGAAAGATTAGTGTCATGGCTCTCTGATATGTAGCCCCTTATTTTTTAGCCTAAATGGCATCATGTTCTAGTAGTAGGTGCCCCATGGACATGTAAATGTCATCTTATGTTGGTCCTCCTTTGCAATCATTATCTTGTTATACCCTGAGAAGCCATCCATTAGTGATAGCATCTCATGTTTGGTCATCATGTGCACTATCATATCAATGTTAGGTAGTGGAAAATCATCCATGGGACACTCTTTGTTGAGGTCTCTAAAGTTAGTGCATATATGGATGCCCCCATTTGGTTTCAAAATTGGCACAAGATTGGATACCCATTCTGGATAATCAATTGGGCATATGAAGCCGACATCCAGGAGTTTATGTAATTCTACCTTGACTAGCAAGGCTATCTGAGGGTCCATTTTCCTTAATTTTTGTCTAACTGGCTTTGCTCCAAGGTAAACAGACAAGTGATGAACCACAACTTTCGGATCCAAACCCGACATGTCAGGATAGGTCCATACAAAGTTTACCTTTCTTTCCTTTAGAAATGTTGCCAATAGTTCTTGTTCTTCTATTAGAAGTGATTCAGCATAGAAGGTGATTTGTGGTGTTTCCTCCATTCCCAAATTGATAGGATTACACTTCTCTACCAAGAGTGTCAATTTCTCCTGATGAAGTGTAATAGGGGGGAGATTGAATCCTTCATCCTCCGATGCCTCAGAGAGGTTTTCACCATTGCACGCATCCTTTATTTTTAATATTCTTTGGCTAGAGAGTGCCATAGTGTGGTTTTCACTCAATGACCCCGAGTTTATTCTTGTTCTTTTTCTTTTGCGATTGAAGGACTCAATTGTCTCCCCATAATATGCTTGTGTGTCCAGCATGATATCAAACCCATACTTGTGATCTCTGCATGGAACTATATCCCTTAGTCCCATGAATTCTGAGAGTGCCTCATCATTTTTGAATGTGTCTTGAATTGGTGGTCCTTGTTGGTCATAGTCGATGAGTTGTGGGTAAACTAGGTTTACTTCATAAATCTGGCGGTTTGACTCAATGGGTGCGGCACTAATCATTAGTAAGGAGATATCCTCAAAAAGAAAGGGAATGCCAATTATGGTATCCTCATCATCACTACTGGTCCAAACATCAGTTACATCAAAATTGAAATTATCTAGGGGCAGACCTATGGATATGGGTAATCAAAGGGTGGCTACCGATAATTGAGGAGGGGACCTAACTGCTCTGCTCGGATTACCTCTACCATGTACGGTTATACTCAGAGGGGTACATTTGATGCCAAGGTTTCTCATTCTTCTTTCTACAACAATGGGCTCCAGTTGTCCATTGTTGTCTCTTCCCAGGCTTTCATTCCTATTATAGCCCATACCAAGCATAATTTACAATCCTCTATTGGTTTCATCCATGGGTAGAGTGGGGGTGGGTCTTTTTTCATGGTGTACCATGCTTGAAATGTCTCCCTCATCTACATTTTCCTGACTTAGACCCCCCGAATGGCGAAATCTAGAAGGATCTACCGTAACAGTGTGGATAGGTATTTCGACTGACTGAGGTTGCCCATGTGACCTAGGAGATTGTGGTAACTCTCCTACAACAAACACATTCTTCTTCATTCTATAGTCTCTCCACCCATTGTCCTAGATCATGAGGTTGATTTTTGATATATTAGGGATGGAGGGTGTCTTTGTTCCAGAAGTGGAGGCAAGGTTAGATGGGTCTATATAAGAAGTGGATGGGCCTTCATCAGTTTTTGGTACTTGGGGAATTTTATAAAACTTGGCTTCCTAGTTTTTGCAATAGGAAAATGGTTTTGAATCACCATGCATTGTGACCTCCTCATTTTTGTATAGGAATTTCATGGATTGATGGAATGTTGAGGTGACCACCTTCATTCCATGGATCCATGGCATCCTAGGAGGATTTTGTATGGTAGGTCGAGATCAAGTACTTGATAAGTGGTTTCCATGGTTGTTGGCCCCACTTGCATTGGGATTCTGATAGTGCCCTAAGACACTCTTTCTTGATCAAAATATGCTATTATGGTGATACCTTTTTTCTTGTCGATGGAGTCCTTCCAGAATCCCAAGTTCTTTATGAGTTTGAGGGAACAAATGTTGAGGCCTGCACTTCCATCCACTAGGACCCTTTTGACTTTCTTCTTGTGAACCAACACTTGAAGGTGAAGTGCTCGATTGTGAGATGGTTGGGTGGGGAAATATTGATCAGGGAATGTGAGGATATTTGGGGTAACGATGTTACCAACCATAGCCTAAAACTATTATGTATCAAGGGTAGTGGAGATGGTGGATGCGGCTAATGCTTCATCAAGGATTTTCCTATGGGTAGTGGAAATTTTTAATAATTCCATGATGGATATTTGGGCGGGGGTTTTGTTTAGTTGGTCGATGACACTATAGTCAGAGGGAATAGATTTTTTATTTGAAATGGGGGTCTTAGAGAGTTGTGATTCCCCTACAATAGTAACCTTTCTGCCACATGTGGTGACTCCACAACTGATGTTGGCTCCTTTGATGTTAATGACTATGACCATCTCGTCTACGCATGTGACAATTTATTCATATACAAGGTTTGCACTAGCATAATTTTGCTTCCCTTTGTTGTTCCCTTGGTTATTTCATTGATTATGATTTCACATTGGATTCATGTATATTTTAAGGTCCTAATTTCCAGTTGGTTGTTCAAAGTTTATGATCTTGTCCTTAATGAGGTCCTGGATGATATTTTTTAACCTCATGCAATTTGCAGTTGTGTGTCCCTTCATTTTGTGGAAATCACAAAGGATATTTTTGCTGTACCATCATGGGTTTTTCATGGGTTCCAGATATTGTTCAGAGTTGGAGATTTTGATAAGGTTTTCCTTAACCAACTTCTTCATTATGGATTCAATTGATTCTCCAAGGACCATGAACTTCCACTTGTAAGGATACTTGTTTTAGGGAGGTGGTCCTCCTTGATTTCCCAAATTATTGATTTGGTTGTTAGGAAGCGGTTGTTGTTGTGCCATGGTGTTAGTTTTCACATTATTGTGATTATCATTTTGCGGTTGATGGGTTTGGATGTTCTACTTAGAGGCACTGATGACCACTTTAGCATCAATCACTTTGTTGTTTGTGATATTTTTGTTCCTCGACCACATTCGAGGTTTATCATTATAATTGGTGGATAGGTGGTTATCCTATTGTGGAGGAAATATCGATGCACCTCCTCATGCAAGAAGGGCTCTTTCGATATTGAGCGCCTTTGGGATCAACTGATCATACATTGTTATACATTGCATTTTTAAGTAGAGCTCCAAGTTTTCATCTAGATTGGATATGATTGTGCAAACTTGTTATTCTTCTGGCATAGTCCACTTGCTCTGATTGGCCTTGGATCGCCATCTTTGCAAGAAGGATGTGAATAACTCTCCTTTTCTTTGCTTCAATTTTGATAGTTCTTCCAAACTAACATTTGTACCCATGTTGAATGTGTAGTTTTTAAGGTATGCTTCCACAATTTCCTGAAATATTTTAATGCCTATGGGTAGGCAAGAAAACCATTCCATGGCAAGACTAGTCTAACTTCGGGGAAAAATCCGCATTAGATATGTGTCATCGTATGCAACCTCCATGCAATGCACTTGAAACTCCCTGACGTGATTTTAAGGGGTTTCCCATCCCATTATACTTATCAAATTTGGAAATCTCAAATCCCTTTGGGAATGGTACCATCATAAGAATTCTATCAAATGGATAGGGGCACAAGTTTCTTGACATTCTGGTTGTTTTTAGTGCTTGGAGGTCCAACACCTATTGTGAGAGCAGTTTGATTTGTTTTGCGACATCGTTTTGTAGATTAGGAGGTGGGATGAATGTGTTTTGAGGTGTTTGTGGTGTTTGATTCATGAGAGGGGTATTGGTGGGGGTTTTCTGTAAGATTTTCTATGCATTTAAGGCCTGCTGATATGCCTACATTTGTGTCAACAACGCTTGTTGTTGATCTTGGTGTTGTTGTTCCAACAAAGCTTTTTGTTGGTCAAGTTGTTGATGTTCCCATAAAGCTTGTTGTTGGTCTAGTTTTTGTTGCACCAAAAAAGCTTATTTTTGGTCTAGCTATTGTTGTGCCAACAATGCTTGTTTTTGTTCTAGCTATTATTGTGCCAACAAAGCTTGTTGTTTAGCTTGTTGTTGTGCCTAAAAATATTGTAGGGCTTGTTGGTATGCTTGTTGATTAATTTCTTGCAGTTGTGCTCAGTATTGTGCTTGTGCCTATTGATCCTAGTGTTGGGATTGAGCTTGAGCTTGTGCTTGTTGGGCTGCTTGTTGGGATTGTGCCACTTGTGCAACTTGTTGGGAAGCTAGTTGTGCTTGCGCTTGCTAAGCAACCTGTTGTGCATCTTGTTGGTTTTGTTATAGTACCCTTTCATGGGTGGCCTTTTGGATTGCCTGAATCATGGTGATGAATGAATTCATCACTTTGGCTTTTGGTGGGATTGGTGGTGGATTGGGAATGGTGCTAACTAGTGTGGCAGACGAAGGGTTGTGTTGGTAGTTGGTACTTGGGTTTTTGGTGGTGTGGTTGAGATGCTCAGTCCCTGAGAATGTATGCTTTGAGGGATTTGGGGAACAGTTGATGTATTGACCATGGTGGCTTGAATTGTTGCCACTTGTTGTTGCGATGCTACTGGAAAAAGGAGAGGATTTGATGTGATGCTAGGATTGCCTTGATTTGAGAAACTAGCAGTGGGTAGAGGGGGAAGACCCAAACCAAGAGGTTATACATATGTGAGCGGTAATGGAGGGAATGATGGTATGTTCCCTTGGAAAATTGATGATGGGAATGGGTCAATGACCCCTAGTGTTTTGAACAAACCACCTTCTCCTTGTGATAGAGAATTTTGTATGTTCAATGGATAGATTGGTGTTGCATGGAATGAGGATGAATCTATATGATTATGGAAAGTGGGCGGGACATATAGGTGTGATGGATTCACCGGGATGGAGTTATCCGGTGTGGTGCTGATATTTACCTCTTTGTTGTTTATAAGGTGATGCTTTTGTAATTCACGAAACATGGCAGTTCCCTTGTTAACAATTGGTGAGGTTGATGTGATTGTCGATATGGTTTGGGTAATTTCTTGAGTGATGTTTGGAATTGACATTGGGGGTATACTTGCAAGAGGCCTTTCCATAGTGGTACTTATGTTAAGGTCAGAAGGGAATTGGGCCCCTCCTTCTATTAACATGCATATGTATAGAGAAGGATTGAGTTTAAGCATGGCATTGACAATTCTATGATTCTCTGGGTTTTGAATCATTTCATTTATTTCTTTTTGTGTCATTCCCAAGTCCTCATTGATGATTTCCTCTTCATAGCCTTCCTCTTGAGAATTTTTTGATGGTAGAGAAGATTTGTTTGGGGGATTGCTTGATCCTGCAAGGTTTACTTCAGAGGTTGCTTGACTTAAGTCACTTGAAGTTGATGTTTCGTTGGTGTTTTCCATATTCCTCTTGTGTTGTGATCTTGTTTGGACCATAAAATAGAGATCGTTTGATCTTAATCTTTAGGCACAAAAAAGGAGAAGAACTAGGAGAGCCCAAGGATCAAAAGGGTGATGATGGGGATGAGATAAATGGATTATGTGAATGAGTGAAACTCTTGAAGAAATTTTAGGGGTGATGATAAAATTTTAGGGCTTTGATTGATTTTATTTTGATAGTTTGACTAGGTGTGTTAAGTCAAACAGAATGATGGTGAACTTGTAAACCCTAGGAAGTTGTGTTATCTTTGAGAAAAACTGTACAAGAAAATGAATTGGCTAAGTGTGTTAAGCCAATCAAAGTGATCATGAACTAGTAGACCTTAGGAAGTTGCATTATCCTAGGTAAATTTTTTCAAGAGGATTAATAATTTGACTAGGTGTATTAAGTCAAACAAAGTGATGTTGATTTTGCCTTTAAGTTTAGCATAAATGATGTTTCAAAGTTCTTAATATTTTGTTGGTGAGATGAGATTTGATAGATGGAGAGATGGATGAGAGTGATGATTTTGATCCTAGACTTGACCTAGACAAGACTCTTTTTTACAAGAACTCGGTATTGAAGAACATGCCATACTTCCTATGTGAGAAAAGCAAACCTTTGAAAACAAGTTGGATTCTGTTGATAATAAAACTCAAACAAACTTGGGTTGTTCTTTGAAGCCTTCTTGTAGAAATTGTATACCAGTCTTTCTCTAACTTCAAAAATCCTTTCAAGATGCTCCTCACAAGCTTTTAGACTAAGCTTCTTGAAGTTTCATTTTTGGATTTTGACTTTACGGGAAATCATTTGAGAAAACACATGTGTGAGGTCCAATTGTTCTTATCTTTTCTTAGTGAGTTCCTTTTACCAAAATAAATTTCTTGATTATGATTTCAAACTAAATGTCTATGTCTTAATCCCTTTTCATTCTACAAGGTCCATTATGTGAAAATCAACGTTTCAAGAGCATAGTTTCCTAGGTTGACTTTAGTGAAAACAAATGATGATTAAACCCAAGCACTTAGAAACCTCTAAGGATGGAATCCGTAGGTCAAGCAAGAGCACATGGATTTGTCAAGGGTATTTTTTTTCTCCAAAGGGTTTGAAATTTTGAAGCTTTTGTGAATGTTTGTTTCTAAAAGTTTTAGAACCAAGCAAGGTGTTTTTTGATTTCAAGAACATGTACAATCCCTAGGCTAAAAAGACAATATTTGTTGGGTTCCCACTTGGACGAATCCAACTATGCATATTCAGTGTGAATGATTAGATGCTTAACCACACAGGCTCCCCCTTACAGTGGACTCGTTTCTTAGGTCAACCAAGCATCAGTACCCATGAATCTCCATGGCATAATATTCATCTCTACAGTGGAACGACATGTATAATATGGGGCGGATTCAAAGGACATGACCTTTTGCACCAAAAAATAGATAGGATTTTGGCCTTTGCTAAATAAGGTTTTTAATGTGGCTATTCCGTTCGTGGGGGACTATCCATGCGGCGAGAGACCATTGCTTCCCTTCTCAATAGAATAATCCTCTTTATATTGGCCTTTGTTCCAATATCCTCACGTATATCCTAGGTGAAAGTCGCTTGGATTTATCATGTTCCCAATTGGGTCATTCCCTTGGGTGATTAATTTTTCCCACAAGGAAGGCCCACTAAGATAAACAAAAGAAAGCAAGTATATCCCGTAGTTCAATCAACCTTCATTAAAAAACAAAAGGAGAACACTTGCAATATACCACGCTCAGACTCGCATGATTGGTTCAATTTTAATCCAAAATGAAATGTGGAGGCAATTATTTTACTCAACTTAAGATCACCAAAACATCTTTTGATTATCAAGATCATTTTGAGGTGTGAGAGAAGCACATACGTCCTTTTGATGATATTATTTTGAATAAATAATTACAAAACAAAGCAACACTTGTTCATTTTAAACCCACAAAGAAAAATGAATTCTTTTTAAAGCACCAAATTAAGTGTGGAATTTTTCTTGTTCAATTTTTAAACCTCAACCAAATCTAGTAAAATTGTTTCTAAGGTTATTTTTAAGCCTTTGTTTGCAAACATTGAAAATAAATTTGTGTTGTTATTTTTAAGGCCCAAAATGAAAAATTATTGTTTCCTAAGGCATAAAAGATAAAAAATTCCTTTTAAAGGAGATTAAAGATTATCTAAAAATGTTAAACAACACTATAGTGTTCAAAAACACTTTGTATAGGATGAGATTGATGTCCCAATGGAACCTTCCATTTTGCTTCCTTCCTTGCTCTTACCTGCAAAATAATCAAAACCAGAAGATGCAGAGGTAGTAAATAAGTCAGGAAATTAAAAAGTTAGAAACAAAACAGCACATGTTAAAAAAAACAAAATTTAAATTTCTCTGTGTCAGCCCGCAGCGTAGTCAGCAAATGCAGTGTAGTTTGGAAAGTCAATGATGTAATATGGTGTCACACCTCGACTAAGTATGGTGCTCTGTAGAAAACAGAGAGCACAAATGCGGCGGAGTTTTGGCATGCGGTGCATTTTGCAACTTTCAAAGTCCACGACAAAGTTTAAAATTTTGAAATTTTTAAGCAAGAAAGCGGGTGCGGCACAATATAGCACCGCATCTCTGAAAGAGGTGCAATATAGCACCACATAACTATCAGCGATGTGGTTTCCTATGTGCACAAATAAAATATTAAAAATCATAATTTTTTTCAAAAAATGTCATGAAATCCTCCAGATCTGCCCTCCTTCTAGTGCCAAAATGTGAACCCTAGTTTTATACCTACACAAAGACAACAAACAAACACATAGTTAGGTTTATATGCAAGATAAATAAAGGATTTCCCATTAAATCCATTTACAAAGATTAAATAGAAAGAAAATGAAGAACAATGCAAGAAACTAAATCAAATCTATTTAAACAAAGAAAATTCTTGATCCCATGGGGGAATTGGTGCCAATTGATGTGTCGAAATTGGCCCTTTCCAACTTCTTTGTTATAATGTTGATGATGTGTGGATGATTGAATCTCCTTGATGAGATTTTGGCATAATCTAGCTATGAAATTATGAAAATCATGAATACTTGAGGAGAAATGGACAAAATTAGCTCTCAATGTGAAGAGAGTAACTTTGCATGAGATTGTGGATGTTGAATGAGAGGAAGAACCTCTCATTTATAGATTCCAAAAATGGAAGAGAGAGTGGAATTGAGAAATGTGGGATCATTCAACATCCAATGGCTATGTGCCACTTGTCAAGATGTGAATGGAGGAAGGTTGTGCACATTTTTGCCAAAGTGCCAATAAATGCCATTAGGTGGAATTTGAATTTGAGGAAACGACATGTGAGAGGGAAAGAGACATGAAATAAATGCCACTCGGATCAATGCACAAGGAAATGTAAGAGGAGTGAATGCCTTGTTGTATGTACAAATCCACTTGGATTTTGAATTCAAATTTGAAGGAATATTCCTCCTCTTATTCCATGTTGAGAGAAAATAGGTAATTTAATAAATCAAAGTAATTGATTTATTGTGCAAGTTGCATTCTCTAGAGGATTTTAGTGATTGAGATTAAATTAATCAAGATTCGATCAATTTAATGAGACATTAGGTGATTTGACAATTTTGACTTAAATTTATGAGTTGATTTAAATCAAGAATTGAAAAGAAAGATTAATTAAATAAATGTTTTTGATTTATTTAACTAAAGGGGATAATGTTAGATTAAATCAAATAAGGTTAAATTTATTTTATTTAATGAGAAGACTTTAGGGATTTAATCAATAAAATGAATTATTTAATTAAAAGGGGATTTTGGGGTTCATTAAATTAAATTGATTAATTTAATCAAAAGAGGAGAAAGACCTAATTAAAAAAATAATGATTTATCTAATTAAGAGGCAAAAGGTGGTGATAAGCTGTGAGTGTGATTCAGAAAGAAATGATGTTAGTAATCAGGATCAAGTGTGTTAGATTGAGTTTGTATATTTTCCAAGTCTACACTTCCTTACAGGTCTTTGGGTCTGTAAGGTGCTTTACTTAGTCTCCCTCATGTGAGAGTGCTTGGGGGATACCTTCCTTGTAGGTCTATGGGTTTGTAAGGTGTTTTTTCTGGTTTCCTTCAAGTGAGAGTTCTTGAAGGATACCCCCCTTACAAGACTTTGAGCCTATGAGGCATTTTTCGTACTTTAGCTTTGTGGTTCCATGGAACTATGAAGTACTTTCCTACACTTCTGAGTTTTTGAGACTGTGTTCTGCTTCCTTGTCGGTTCTAGTATAAATTTATTACTCAGTTACTTTCTTACTACTCTACTTTATCGAAGCACTCATCAATATTTGTGCTCACTAAAGTGGGGGGAACACATATGAGCATGAATTTTCACTCTAACAAAAATTCCCCTTTCACCCCTTTACACTTTAGAAAACTGAAAGCAGAGGTTTAATTCCACTTAAGCCCACTAAATGCATTCCACTTGGCACCCTGTTTGTGTGTCAGTGGGGGCATTTCTACCAGGGATGCCCGCACGATGCATAGACATTTGGGTGACACACTTATGTCCCTAGCATATTCCTACGCCTAGAGTCTGCAGAGACATTACACTTTTTATTGGGAGTCAAATTGTAACACTCCTCTTCAACTAGCTGACCCGAATATGGCCATTTTTCATCCATCTCTTCATAATCTTCACTCTTTGATCCATAGCTTTTAGTAGCAGAAGTTTGGATAGAGTTTTGTGAGATCTTGAGTTCATCACTTCACATTTTCTCCACTTTATCAAGCATCCACTCAAGCTTTGTAGAAAAATTCTTCACTCCATTTCAGCAATCTACCACTCCATCACTTTGATAGTGTGAGTGCAAGACATGCACCATTATAGAAGAGGCTTTAATTCCTCTCATTCACTCCTCCACAAGCCTTGAGCACTTTGGACAAAGCTGGTAAGCTCCTCTCATCTCCTCTACTATATTCGGTTGAGTAAGCACATACTATTTAGTAGTGTTTCTTTCATATGTAGCTTGTATTTCCTTTCTTTATCTCTATTTCTATCGTTGCAATCTTGGTTGTCTGTGGAGGTGGAAACACCAAAACGGGGGTCTGATTGAGGCAAGCCCCTAAACAACTCCAACACTTTCCCTCTTTGTTGTGTGCAAGTGGAGAGATCTCAAAAAAGGCTAGCAAGAGGAGTGTTCTATGAAATCATCTTTATCACCCTCCTGCTAATATACTTCTTTTATCATGTTCATATTTATCTTTCTCTTTTCTTAGTGGTGTTTGTTACTTATCAAAACTACTAGACTAGACTGTAAGTGCTTTCTCAATATTCCAACCTCATTTCTCTAGTTTTCTAGCCGTACGGAAGCTAGCACACCTGTGAGATGCCAGTACGTTGTGCTGTCATCCCGGAACCACGATTTTTTCCTTGAATAGAGAGCTATCTGAGATTCAGAGTTGATTCTAGAAAGTGACTCATCTAGTCTCCCTTCAACTCTCAAGATTGCAGAGTGATCGTAGGACACATAGTCCTCATCATTCTCATCCCTTATATCCTAACCATCCTTTGAACTGAGGTAAGTTAGGGCAGCCTTTCTACTCTTGGCCTTTTGTGACCTAGTGCCTTGTAGTGGGTGGTCCCCCTCTCTTACAAAATATAAATGTTTTTATTTTGTAAATGCATCAATAGCATGGAAACCAGTATGGAGGATGCTACTTATTGACAACAACAAACAAGAAAATAATAAAAACATGTCTAATTTGCTAAATAAATTAACACTTATATAGTAACTTTTTGAATAATTCTTTGACCTATAATTTTAGCTCTACTTTGTTATAGCCATACAAATAGTGTACAACAAAAAAACATGGCCTCTTCTAGCCTCAACACACAGGCCAGTGAAAAAAAAAAAGGGTAACAATATCAACTACTTCATTTGTAATAAATTTGACTTGGTTTCATGATGTGTGCTTCTACAACTATTCATTTCTATATTACCTTGGTTAGCATATAGGGTTACTTTCTAGAAATGACATAAGTTAGTTTCCTATTTCTATCACCCATGGCATATTTGATTCAATTCTTTATTACTCAATGTAGTTTTCTATCAATCGATTATGTTTATGTTAGTACGATTCAACAAGAAAATATAAGAAAATAGTGATGCATATCAATTACACCAAGTAAATTGAGACTTATAACATATTTGATCAATTATATGTCTTTCAGTTCTATTTTTTATTTTTCATACATAATTTCATAGTAGCAATCCAAACAACATGCCCCCTTGCAAATTGGACACACAAGGCACACAAATAAAACAAATGTATTGATTTTAACCACTTTATCTCTCATGTCTCTTTATATCCATGATACTTCCTTTGATATAATTGAATTTAGTGGGTCTTTGGGTAGGTTTTATATATATATATAGGAACTACTTCCAAGTGCATGATTAAATGTTATGTTTGTTATGTTTGTATATTTGTCTCTTGAAATATATTCCTGTTATTAAATCTTCCACATGATTTATAAACCCAAACATAGTCATCCTCTAAATCTATGTAAGTTCAAGATTTTCATTTTATTTTCTTAAGAATTATAGGGGACAGGTCACCAGGCACACATAACATGCATTTTTTGCTCAGTGCATTAAGAGAAGTGGCATGCAGTTTATTAATAATGTGTCAAGTCTGAATTAAAAACGCATTGCAATATGGTCATGATGATGTTTTAATTGGCATGTAAAATGATGAACATAAATATTTTTAGACATTGTAAATGAGGGAGTGTTGGGAATTTTCTATACATATAAATTGTAATGTATGGTTAGATTCATAGCAAAATTCAATTGATTATTGCAAATTTTATTCGAGGTTATTTTGGTTGGTATATATGTGCAAACTTGGCTCTTTACAACATCCCAAGAGTAAAAACAATGATGATTTGGAGGACAAACTAGGTGGAACGTATCCAAGGAGGAATTTTATTTATTAACATTTTTGTATTTTCCTTTTGTATGCTAGTTTCTATATAGCAATGCCTTCGACACTGTGATTTTTTATGGGTAAGTGTAAAAATATGGGGGGCCAAAATGGGGTCTTAAGTGGCCACTTTTCTTTTTTTATGAAATTAGGAAACACTGACCTTGGATGTGAAATTGAGGATAGTTACACTCAAAATTTTGAGATACAACAAAAACAAGGATTGTAGTGCTTTGAGTGTACTTTCTAAGATACTATTTATTTTTCTAAATGGTAGAGATTAAAAGGAGTTCAAAAGAGGGGGCCATAGCAATTGGTGTCAGTTTTTTCAAAAAACCATAACATAGCAACTTTTGTGGCTCCCTCAAAAGGTTAAATTTTTTTAGTATTCTTGAAATCACTTCAGTGAGAAATTAGCTAACAATATGTAGTTTATGCCCTATTTTTTTGATAAGTTTTTAATGAATGTTTAATTTTTTACTAATTTTCAAAGTGGTCACTTCCTGAAAAATAGTATTTTGCTCGTGCTACCCCTATAAATGTTGAATACTAGTTGAAAATAAAAAATTTAATATGTGTATAATGGATTCTAGTTTCTAAAAATATAATTTATTTGAAATTTTGATGAACAGTTAATTTATAATGAAAAAAATACCAAACACTGGTTTTTGCCAAAAAAATAGACACACAAACAAAATAAATTATAGATCAAAGGATTATTTTCAAAATGCAAAAAAATTACATAATTAGATAGCTAAGAGAGAGCCTAACATTACACAGGTGTTCAATTTGTTCAACCTTGAAACACGTGCAAACCTGATGCTCAACACGAATGTGATTATGTGAAATATTGTAGAATTTGCAAAAACACGTCTTTAGACATTAGGAAGGAATTCCAAGCCTTTAGGTTGGTATTCCAAAGAAAATACCAAGCCTAAGGCTTGGGGATTCCCAAAGAAAGAAATAATGTGAGTGTGTTATAATGTGCTTGCATTATTTCATAGTTTTGATATGATTTTTTCATTTGTGCCCAAGACTTGCCTAGCAAGACATAACACGAGCACATTATAACACACTCGTCTTATTCCTTTCTTTGTTTTGAATGATATTCTATTAAATGTTTGTATATATGTATTCTTATATGATATGTATGTATGTATGTATGTATGCAGGCTTGTATGTATGTATTTACGCATGTATGTATGTATCAGTGTATGTATGTATGTAAGATTTTATGTACATATGTATGTATTCTTATATGTGTGCCTGTATGTATGTATTTAGAGGGAGAGAGAATTTTAAGAGAGAGAGAGAGATTTTTCTAGGTAGGGTGGGAGGAAGAGAGGGAGGGAGAGATCTGAGAGAGAAAGAGAGAGAGGTAGTGAGGTAGTGAGAGAGAGACCTCAGAGAGGGAGAGGGGGTAGAAGGGAGAGACCTAAGAGAGAGGGAGTGGGAGTGAGAGGGACTTATCTAGGTAGGGTAAGAGGGATAGAGGGAGAGAGAGAGAGGGGGATGGGAGAGAGATACCTGAGAGGGAGAGAGAGAGGGAGAGAAAGAGAGATTTATTTAGGTAGGGTGCCAGAGGAAGATACTTGAGAGTGTGAGGGGGGTGAAAGGGAGAGACTTGATAGATAGGGAGAGAGAGGGAGTAAGAGAGAGAAAATTGAGAGAGGGAGAGGGTGTGGAAGGGATTGATCTGAGAGAGAGGGAGTGTGGGAGAGGGGGTTAGAGTGAGAGGGACATATCTAGGTAGGGTGGGAGGGATAGAGAGAGGGGGGAAGAGAGAGAGAGAGTTACCTAGGCAGGGTGCCAGAGGGAGAGACCTAAGAGAGAGAGAGGTTTGGGAGGGAGAGACCTAGGAGATAGGGAGAGAGAGGTAGTGGGAGAGAGATGGAGTGATGGAGAGGGAGTGGGAGGGAGATAGAGAGATAGAGAGAGAGGGAGTGTAAGAGAGATAGAGGGAGTGAGATAGAGTGGTAGGGATTGATTAAGAGAGATGTACTTAGAAATATGGAAAGGGTAGATAGAGACAATTAAAGGGGGTAGGAGAGAGGGGGGGAGAGAGAGGTGAGATATATACATATATAGAGAGAGAGGTATAGGGGTTGAGGGTATAGGTTTGAGGGATTAGGTTTGAGGTTTTAATGTATATAATAGAGGGTTTAATGTATAGGGTAGAGGGTTGAGGGTTTAAGTGTTTAAGGGTTGAGGGGTTAAGGGTTGAGGGTTTAAGGGTTTGAGAGTTGAGAATGAGATTTAGGGTTTACGGGTTTAGGGTTGAGGTTTCACAATATAGGGTTGAGTATATAGGTTTTAGGGTACATGGTTCACAGATTATGGTTGAGTATCCAATGTATATGGTAGATGGTTGAGAATTGAGGGTTCAAGGTCTAATGTAGATTGTATGGGGTAGAGGGTTTATGGATTAGGGTTTAAGGAATGAGGGTTGAGGAATTAGGTTTTAAAGGTTGACGGTTGAGGGATTAGATTAAAGGATTAAGGGTTGACAATTGAGGGTTTAGGGATCGAGGGTTAAGGGATTAAGGTTTGAGGGTTTAGGGTTTAAGGATTGAGGGATTAAGGGTTGAGGGTTTAGGGTTTAGGGTTGAGGTATTAGTGTTGAGGGTTTAGGGTAGAGGGTTTAAGGGTTTATGCTTTAAGGGTTGAGGGTTGAGGTTTTATGGTTGAGTGTTTAATGGATTGAAGGTTGAGGGTATAGGGTTTATGTATTAGGGTAGAGAGGGGGGATGGAGGGAGGGAGAGATGGAGGGAGAGTGAGATAGAAAAAAGGAGAGGAGGGAAGAGGAGGGAAGGATAGAGAGAGATGAGGGTTTTAGGATCCAATGTATAGGTTATATGGTTAAGGACCTATAGGGTTGAGGGTTTAGGGTATTGGGTTGAGGGTATAGGGTTGAGGGTAGAGGCTAGAGGCTAGAAATTTTAAGGGTTAATGGTTTAAGGTTTGAGGGTAGAGGGTTGAGGTTATAGGGTTGAGGGTATAGGGTTAAGGGTCCAATGTATAGGGTAGAGGGTATAGGGGTTAAGGGTTTATGGTTTAAGGGTTGAGGGTTGAGGGATTAAGGGTTGAGGGTTGAGAAGTGAGGATTGAGGGTTGAGGGTTTAAGGGTTTAGGGTATAGGGTTGAGCATGGAGGGTATTGGGTTAAGGGTAGACAGTCTAAGGTAATAGGGTTTAAGGGTTTAGGGTTGAGGGTTTAAGGTTGAGGGTAGAGGGTTGAGGTTATAGGGATGAGGGATTAGAGTTGATGGTCCAATGTATAGGGTAGAGGGTATAGGGGTTGAGGGTTTATATTTTAAGGGTTGAGGGTTGATGGATTAGGGTTGAGGGATTAAGGGTTTAGGGATTACAGGTTGAGGATTGAGGGTTTAGGGTAGGGGTTTTAAGGGTTTAATGGTTGAGGGCTTAGGTTTGATGGATTAGGGTTTAGGGTTTAAGGTAGAGGGTTGAGGGTTGAGGGTTGAGGGTTTAAGGGTTAAGGGCTTAGGTTTGAGGGATTAGGGTTGACGATTTAGGGTATTCAATAGAGTTAGAGGGTTGAGGGTTGAGGGTTAAGGGTTGAGGTTTTAAGGTTTTAAGAGTTGAGGGTATAGGGTTGAGGGATTAGGGTAGAGAGTTGAAATTTTTAGGGAGGGAGAGAGGTGAGATAGATAGATAGATAAGATAGATAGATAGATAGATAGGGCTGAGGTTCCAATGTATAAGGTAGAGGGTTTAATGTATAGGGTAGAGGGTTGATGGTTTAAGATTTTAAGGGTCAACGGGTTAAGGGTTGAGGTTTTAAGGGTTTAAGAGTTGAGGGATGAGGTTTAGAGTTTAAGGGTTTAGGGTTGAGGGATTAGTGTTGAGGGTTTAGGGTATAGGATTGAGTATATAGGTTTTTGGGTATAGGATTGAGGGATTATGGTTGAGGATCCAATGTATAAGGTATATGGTTGAGAATTGAGGTTTCATGGTTTAATGTATAGTGTAGAGGGTAGAGGGTTTAGGTTTTAAGGGTATAAGGGTTGAGGGATTAGTGTTTAAGGGTTGAGGGTTGAGGGATTAGGGTTTAAGGGTTCAGGGTTCAGGGATTAAGTGTTGACAGTTGAAGGTTTAAGGGTTTAAGGTTTCAGGGTATAGGTTTGACGGATTAGGGTATACGAGGAGGGAGGGAGGAAGGGAGATATGGAGGGAGAAGTGAGATAGAGAAAAGGAGAGAAAATGAGGGGAGGACAAAGAGAGATGAGGGTTAAGGATCCAATGTATAGGGTAGAGGGTTGAGAATTGTGGGTATAGGGTTGAGGACCTATAGGGTTGAGGGTTTATAGTATTAGGTTGAGGGTATAGAATTGAGGGATTATGGTTGAGGGTAGAGGGTAGAGGGTTTAGGGTTGCAAGTAGAGGGTTGAAGGTATAGGGTTGATGGTATAGGGTTAAGGGATTAGGTTTGATGGTCAAATGGAGAGGGTAGAGGGTATATGGGTTTAAGGGTTTAGGGTTGAGGGATTAAGGTTTGAGAGTTGAGAATTGATGGTTGATGGTTTAATGTATAGGGTAGAGGGTTGAGGGTTGAGGGTTGAGGGTTTAAGGGTTGAGGGATTAGGGTTGAGGGATTAAGGGTTGAGAATTGAAGGATTAGGGTAGAGATTTTAAGAGTTTAAGGGTTGATGGTATAGGGTTAAAGGTTTATGGTTGAGGTTAGAAGGTATTGGATTGAGGGCAGAGGGTTGAGGGTTGATGGTTTAAGGTTGAGGGTAGAGGGTTGAGGGTTGAGGGTTTAAGGTTGAGAGTAGAGGGTTGAGGATCCAAAGTATAGGGTAGAGGGTATATGGGTTAAGGTTTTAGAGTAAGGGTTGAGGGTTGAGGCATTATAGTATAGGGAGAGGGAGAGATGGAGGGAGAAGTGAGATAGAGAGAAGGAGAGAAGGGTATGGAAGGACACAAAGAGATGAGGATTGAGGATCCAATGTATAGGGTAGAGGGTTGAGAATTGAGGACCTATAGGGTTGAGGGTTTAGCATATTGGGTCAAGAGGGTAGAGGGTTGATGGATTAGGGTCTAGGGTTTAAGGGTTGAGGGTTCAATGGTTTAGATTTTAATGATTTAAGGATTGAGGATATAGGGTTGAGTGATTATGGTAGGGAGGGAGGGATGGAGGGAGGGAGAGATGTAGGGAGAAGTGAGATAGATAGGAGAGAAGAGGAGGGAATTACAAAGAGAGATGAGGGTTGCGGATCCAATATAGAGTGTAGAGGGTTGATAATTGAGGGTATAGGGTTGAGGACCTATAGGGTTAAGGGTTTAGGGTATTGGGTTGAGGGTATAGGGTTGAGGGATTAGGGTTGAGGGTAAAGGGTAGAGGGTTTAAGGGTTTAGGGTTTGAGGGTTGAGGATTGAGGGTTGATGGTTGAGGGTATAGGGTTGAGGGTATAAGGTTAATGGATTATGGTTGAGGGTCCAATAGAGAGGTTAGAGGGTTTAAGGGTTGAGGTTTTAGGGTTTAAGGGTTGAGGGTTGAGAGTTGTGAATTGAGGGTTGAGGATTGAATGTATAGGGTAGAGAGTTTAAGGGTTTAAGGGTTGGGGGATTAAGGGTTGAGGATTGAGGGATTAGGGTAGAGAGTTTAAGGGTTTCATGGTTGAGGGTATAGGTTTGAGGGTTTATGGTTGAGGGTAGAGAGTATTGGGTTTAGGGTAGATGGTAGAGGGTTTAAGGGTTGAGGGTTGAGGGATTAGGGTAGGGAGGGAGGGAGAGATGGAGGGAGAAGTGAGATAGAGAGGAGACAAGAGGAGGGAAGGGCAGGGATAGATGATGGTTGAAGGTTCAATGTATAGCGTAGAGGGTTGATAATTGAAGGTATAGGTTTGAGGAACTATAGGGTTGATTTTATCAGGGATTGGGTTGAGAGTATAAGGTTGAGGTATTAGGTTTGAGGGTAGAGGATATTTTTTGAGGGTAGAGGGTAGAGAGTTTAAGGGTTGAGGGTTTAGGGTTTAGGGTAGAGGGTAGAGGGTTGAGGGTATAGGGTTAAGGAGTTAGGGTTGAGGGTCCAATGGAGAGGGTAGAGGGTATAGGGGTTGAGGTTTTAGGGTTTAATATTTGATGGTTTAGGGATTAAGGGTTGAGGGTTGAGAATTGAGTTTTAAGGGTTTAATGTATAGGGTAGAGGGTAGAGGGTTAAGGATTGAGGGTTTAATCATTTAAGGGGTGAGAGATTAGGGTTGAGGGATTAAGTGTTGATGGTTGATGGATTAGGGTAGAAAGTTTAAGGGTGGAGGGTTTAGGGTTGAGGGTAGAGTGTATTGGGTTGAGGGTAGAGGGTAGAGGGTAGAGGGTTGAGGGTTGAGGGTTTAAGGTTGATGATAGAGGGTTGAGGGTCTCATATTGTACATGGTAGAGGGTATAGGGGTTGAGGGACTAGGGTAGACAGAGGAGAGATGGAGGGAGAATTGAGATAGAGAGAAGGAGAGAAGAGGATGGAAGGACAAAGAGAGATGAGGGTTGAGGATCAAATCTATAGGGTAGAGGATTGAGAATTGAGGGTATAGGGTTGAGGAAATATAAGGTTGAGGGTCTAGTGTATTGGGTTGATAATATAGGGTTGTGGGATTAGGTTTGAGTGTAGAGGGTATTGGGTTGAGGGTATATGGTAGAGGTTTTAAGGATTTATGGTTTAAGGGTTGAGGGTTGAGGGTTGAGGGATTCAGGGTTGAGGTTTGAGGATTGAGAATTGAGGGTTGAGGGTTTAATGTATAGGTTAGATGGTAGACAATAGAGGGTTGAAGGATTTAAGTGTTCAGGGATTAGGGTAGAGAGTTTAAGGGTTTAAGAGTTGAGGGTTTATGGTTGATCGTAGAGGGTATTGGGTTGAGGGTAGATGGTAGAGGGTTTAAGGTTTGAGGTTTGATGGTTTAAGTTTTATGGTAGATGGTTGAGGTATAAGGTTAAGTGATTAGGATTGAGGGTCTGATGTATAGGGTAGAGGGTATAGGGGTTGAGGGTTTAGGGTTTAGGGTTCAGGGATTAGGGTAGAGAGGGAGGTAGAGATGGAGGGATAAGTGAGATAGGGATGAGAGAAGAGGAGGGAAGGAAAGAGAGAGATAAGGGTTGAAGATCCAATGTATAGGTAGAGGGTTGATAATTGAGGGTATAGGGTTGAGGACCTATAGGGTTTAGAGTTTAGGGTATTGGGTCAAGAGGGTAGAGGGTTGATGTATTAGGGTTTAGGGTTTAAGGGTTGAGGGTTGAGGGTTTATGGGTTTAGGATTTAATGGTTTAATGATTGAGGGTTTATGGTTGAGGGATTAGGGTACAAAAGGAGGGATGGATGGACAGAGAGATGAAGGGAGAAGTGAGATAGAGAGGAGATAAGAGGAGGGAAATACAAAGAGAGATGAGGGTTGAGGATCTAATGTATAGGGTAGAGGGTTGAGAATTAAGGCTACAAGGTTGAGGACCTATAGGATTGAGGGTTTAGGGTATTGGTTTGATGGTATAGGTTTGAGGTATTAAGGTTGAGGGTAGAGGGTATTGGGTTGAGGGTATAGGATTGAGGGATTAGGGTTGAGGGTATATGGTATTTGTTTGAGGGTAGAGAGTAGAGGGTTTAAGGAAGTAGGGTTTAAGGGTTGTGGGTAGAGGGTAGAGGGTTGAGGGTATAAGGTAAGGTATTAGTATTGAGGGTGGTCCAATAGAGAGGGTAGAGGGTATAGGGGTTGAATGTTTAAGGTTTAAGGTTTAAGGTTTAAGGTTTAAGGTTTAAGGGTTGATGGATTAAGGGTTGAGGGTTGAGAATTGAGGGTTGAGCATTTAATGTATAGGGTAGAGGGTTGAGGTTTGATGGTTTAGTGTTTAAGGGTTGATATATTAGGGTCTAAAGGTTGAGGGTTGAGGGATTAGGGAAAAGATTTTAAGGGTTTAAGGGTTGAGGGTATAGTGTTGAAGTTAGAGGGTAGAGGGTATTGGGTTGATGGTAGAGGGTATATGGTTTAAGGGTTGAGGGTTGAGGGATTAGGGTAGAGAGGGAGGGATAAATGAGATAGAGAGAAGGAGAGAAGAGGAGGGAAGGACAGAGAGAGATGAGGGTTAAAGACCCAATGAATATGGTAGAGGGTTGAGAATTGAGGGTATAGGGTTGAGGGTAGAGGATATTGGATTGAGGGTAGAGGGTTTAAAGGGTTAGGGTTGATGGTTGAGGGTAGAGGGTAGATGGTTTAAGGGTTGAGGGTAGAGGGTTGAGGGTATAGGGTTGAGTTTATAGGGTTGAGGGTCCAATGTATATGGTAGAGGGTATAGGGGTTGGGGGTTTATGGTTTAAGGGTTGAGGGATGAAGGATTATGGTAGAGAGAGAGGGAGAGATTGAGGGAGAAGTAAGATAGAGATAAGGAGAGAAGAGGAGAGAAGGAAATAGAGAGATGAGGGTTTAGGATCCAATGTATAGGGTAGAGGGTGTATAATTGGGGACTTATAGGGTTGAGGGTAGAGGGTAGAGGGTAGACGGTTTAAGGGTTAAGGGTTGAGGGATAGTTGAGGGTAGAGGGTTGAGGGTATAGGGTTAAGGGATTATGGTTGAGGGTCCAATGGAGAGGGTAGAGGGTATAGGGGTTGATATTTTAGGGTTTAAGGGTTGAGGTTTGATGGATTAAGAGTTTAGGGCTGAGAATTGAGGGATGAGGGTTTAATGTGTAGGGTATAGGGTATATGGTTGAGGGTTGAGGGTTTAAGGGTTTAAGTGTTGAGGGATTAGAGTTGAAGGATTAAGGGTTAAGGGTTGATGGATTAGGGTAGAGAGCTTAATGGTTTAAGGGTTTAGGGTATAGGGTTGAGGGTTTAGGTTTGAGAGTAGAGGGTATTGGGTTGAGAGTAGAGGGTAGAGGGTTTAAAGGTATAGGTTTGAGGATCTAAGGTTGAGGGTATAAGGTTGAGGGATTATGGTTGAGGTTCCAATGTATAGGGATTGAGGGTTGAGGGATTAGGGTAGAGAGAGAGGGAGAGATGGAGGGATAATTGAGATAGAGAGAAGTAGATAAGAGGAGGGAATAAAACAAAGAGATGAGGGTTGAGGATCCAACATATAGGGTAGAGGGTTGAGATTTGAGGGTATAGGGTTGATGGTTTAGGGTATTAGGTTAAGTGTATAGCATTGAGGGATTAAGGTTGAGGGTAGAGGGTGTTGGGTTGAGGGTAGATGGTAGAGGGTTTAAGGGTTCAAGGTGAGGGTTTAGGTTTGAGGGTAGAGGGTTAAGGGTATAGGGTTAAGGGATTAGGGTTGAGGTTCCAATGGAGAGGTTATAAGGTATAGGGCTTGAGGGTTTTGGGTTTAAGGGTTGAGGGATGAGGGATTAAGGGTTGAGAATTGATGGTTGAGGGTTTAATGTATAGATTAGAGGGTAGAGGGTTGAGGGTTGAGGGTTTAAGGTTTTAAGGGTTGAGGGATTAAGGTTGAGGGATTAAGGGTTGAGGGTTGAGAGATTAGGGTAGATATTTTAAGGTTTTAAGGGTATAGGGTTAAGGGTTTAGGGTTGAGGGTAGAGGGTTGAGGTTTTATGGGTTTAGGGTTGATGGTTTAAGGTTGAGGGTAGAGGGTTGAGGGTATAGGGTAGAGGTTATATGGGTTAGGGTTTTAGGTTTTAAGGGTTGATGGCTGGGGGATTATGGTAGAGAGAGAGGGGAGATATGTAGGGATAAGTAAGATAGAGAGGAGGGAAGAGGAGGGAAGGACACAAAGAGATTGGGGTTGAGGATCCAATGTGTAGGGTAGAGGGTTGAGAATTGAGGGTATAGGGTTGAGTACCTATAGGGTTGAGGGTTTAGGGTATTGGTTCAAGAGGGTTGAGAGTCTAGGGTTGAGGGACTAGGGTTTAGGGTTTAGGGTTTAAGGGTTGAGGGATGAGGGTTTAAGGTTTAAGGTTTTAACGATTTAAAGGTTGAGGGTATAGGTTTGTAGTATTAGGGTAGAAATGGAGAGATAGAGGGAGGGAGATATGGAGGTAGAAGTGAAAGAGGGAGGGAGAGAGAGGGACTGGGAGGGAGAGAGGGAGAGAGAGGTTTTGAGTAATGTAGGTACAAAGAGGGAGTGGGAGATAGAGAGATGGGAGAGAGATAGACTAGGTGAGAGAGATACTTGAGAGAGGGAGAGGGAGTGGGAGGGAGAGGGAGAGGGAGTTGGAGAGAGAGGGATGGGAGAGATGAGGGAGAGAGAGAGAGAGAGAGAGAGAGAGAGAGAGAGAGAGAGAGAGAGAGAGAGAGAGAGAGAGAGAGAGATGTGAGAGAGGGAGAGGGGGTGGGAGGGATAGGTAGTGGGAGATAGAGGGATGGGGGAGAGATAGAGGGAGTGATAGAGAGTCATAAGAGATGGAGAGGAGGTGGGAGGGAGAGAATTAAGAGAGAGATAGGCAATGGGAGGGTGATAACTGAGAGAGAGGGAGAGAGAGGGATTGGGAGATAAAGGGATGGGAGAGAGAGAGAGGGAGTGAGAGAGAGACCTAAGAGAGGGAGAGGGGGTAGGAGGGAGAGACTTCAGAGAGAGAGAGATAGGGAGTGAGAGAGAGAGAGAGATTTGGAGAGAGATAGAGGGAGTGAGAGAGAGAGGTTATTGGAGAGAGATAGAGGGAGTGAGAGAGAGAGGTTGTGGGAGAGAGATAGAGGGAGTGAGAGAGAGATATTAGGGTTTAGGGTTTAAGAGTTGATGCATCAAGGTTTTTTACAGTGTAGGATTTAGATATTAGGGTTAAGTGAGAGACCTAGATGATTAAAGGGATGGATTTCTAAGGATAGAGAGAGAGAGAGAGAGAGAGAGAGAGAGAGAGAGAGAGAGAGAGAGAGAAGAAACCTACAGAAAATCAACATTTTTACAATACAAGTGCATTTTGAAGAAGTTGAGATGTATTATTTTGTATAGCAAGATAAAATGTGCCTGTGTTATAATGCGAGCACATTATAATGTGAATACATTTTGGCTTTCTCTAAAAATGGTAAAAAAATCAACAAACCCATGATCTCTAGGCCCACATTCTCTATAGTCTCTTGGTAATGCACATGTTCTGAAAAAAATAGTATTTTTGATGCTTTTATGAAGTGTACATGCAAAGATTTTACATTCTACCACCTTTTATTGAACTTTCCACCACCTTTTCATGAAATAATATATTTTTCACTGCAAATTTGATATATATCAATTCCATTCAAGAGTGATATACAATTGAACACTGAAAAGGAAACAAGCTTGTGAAAAAATCAAATTGTTGAGGAGTTTGATTCAAGAAGAAACAAAGGCTACATAATTAGATAGAACTCCTCCATTCAAATCTCTATTTTTAGGTATGTGAAATTTTTACACATTTTCTTTACATTTTCCTTAATTCTATTTTTGCTTTCTTTGATTTTGTTATTATGCATATTCTATGTTCATCATTATTTGTTTGTCATTATAGCCTTAGCCCCTCTTGGCACATTTTAAACTACACAATTCTTTACATTTTACAATTACATTTTTAAACATCTCTTTGAGGCATTTTGTTAAACAATTGACCTACCTTGTGTATGCTTTCACATTTTTATACACATATATATATGAGAGTAGTTATAAGTATGTAATATAATACACCATTTCTCAATCATTTTCTATGGATGCGTATACCCCTTTCCAAAGCTTTCATTTTGGTATAGGCATGGGGAATGTTGGAAAAAGTAGTGGAATTTGGTTTTACACCTAGAAATTTCATTTGCTTGAAATTTTATAAATAATTATCAAAAAATCCATTTTGTTCATATCTTTAAATCATTCTAGTCCATGAGAACATATCTCATCGAGGAATTTTATCAAACAGCTCTACCAAGTAGTTGATTGCCTTGTCTATGCTACCAAAATATCCATACATTTCTACCAAAGCATTTTATCAAATAACATAGACAAGGAAATCAGTTATTTAAAAAAATGCCTCAAAGAAATGTGGTCTCATGGTGATGTGCATTTTTTCAAACAACTAATTTCCTTGTCTAGCTACTGAATTTTCCATGCATGTCTACCAAAACATTTTATCAAACAACATACATGAGGCAATCAATTTTTTGAAAAATGCCTCAAATAAATGTGGTCTCATGGTAATGTGCATGAGACCACATTTCTTTGAGGCATTTTTCAAACAACTGATTTCCTTGTCTATGCTACCAAATTTTCAATACATGTCCATCAAATTTTTTTGTCAAACAATCCCCCTTTCTTTCAATAATTTTATTGATGCTCGGATACCTTATTCAATAGAGGAATTGACCCTCATTCTCTAAAAAATTGGAATATACTCCTCCCACATTAATATATCTTCATCTATTTTGGTTTTGATCACTATTTCTAAACTTACCTCATCACTAATGTTGTGATATATTTTTAATGTTTCCTTGATTACCTTGCCTACAAGGGATTGTAACCCTTCTCTACACTCTTTCATAGGTAGGATAATTCATTTTGGGTTTTGATTTCAAGTCTCTTTATTCTAGGCTACTATCAACATGGGGATAGGTGCATCTAAGTCAATAGGGCCAACTAGGTGATATAATTATGAAGTTAATTTACCTACTTGATTTTTAAGTTCTTCCTTTGTGTTCTCATCATTTTTCATTCTCTCAAGTATAGTTTCTTTTGTTCTTGAAGATTCTCTAGTTTTTTTATTTTTTTCTTAAGCCTTATGGTGTAGCTCCAACATTGGGTATGGTACTTCTAACCATCTTATTGATCCAACCACCATGTTTATAGCTCTATTATCATATAATAATCCTTTGGATTTGACCAATCCACTTCCTCTATAGGGTGGTCAAATATCCTTTCTATGTTGTACATGGAATGTAGCAATTTCCTATAAACTTTGTATTCCTTGGACATCACCATGAGACCCCATTTCTATGAGGCATTCTTCCAAAAAACCCACTACCTTGTCTATGCTACCACATTTTTCATACATGTCTACCAAATTTTTTTTTCGAACAATTCACATTCCTTGTCCATGATTCTATTTTGTTCCTATCTTGCAATCATGGCATGCCACGAGACCACATTTCTTTAAGGCATTCCATCCAAAAATTCATGTGACCTTTAACAAGCTAGTGAGCTCACTAGCTTGTCAATGCAGTAGAATTGACAAGCTAGTTGACTGTTTGAAAAAATTACTCATAGAAATGGGGTCTCACAGTGATGTGAGGAATTTTTTCAAACAACCCACTAGCTTGTCAATTATACCACATTGAAAAGCTAGTGAGCTCACTAGCTTGTCAAAGGTCACATGAATTTTTGGATGGAATGCCATGATTACAAGATAAGAACAAAATGGAAGCATGGACAAGGCATGTGAATTGTTTCACAAAAAAATTTAGTGAGATCACTAGCTTGAAAAAGGTACCACATTTTGCATACATTTCTACCAAAACATTTTGTCAAACAATTTGCATGCATTGTGTGTGATTCCATTTTGTGCTTATCTTGCAATCATGGCATTCCATCCTCCCACATTTTTGTAAGGCATTCCATCAAAAAAATCATGTGACCTTTGAAAAGCAAGTGAGCTCACTAACTTGTCAAAGGTACCATATTTTGTATATATGTCTACCAAATTATTTTTTTCAAAACATTCATATGCCTTGTCCATGCTTCCATTTTGTGCCCATCTTTAAATCATGGCATGCCATGAGACCACATTTGTTTAAGGAATTCCATCCAAAAATTCATGTGACCTTTGACAAGATAGTGAGCTCACTAGCTTGTCAATGCAGTAGAATTGACAAGCTAGCGGGATGTTTGAAAACATTCATCATAGAAATGGGGTCTCACAATGATATACCCCCACTTCTATGAGGCAGTTTTTCAAATAACCCACTAGCTTGTCAAAGGTCACATGAATTTTTAGATGGAATTCCTTAAATAAATGTGGGAGGATGGAATGCCATGAATGCAAGATAGGCACAAAACAGAAGCATGGACAAGGCATGTGAATTGTTTAAAAAAATAAAATTAGTGAGCTCACTAGCTTGTCAAAGGTACCACATTTTTCATACATGTTTACTGTCATGCAATTTTGTACACACGCCCCACTAAGGTAGGGACCCTCTTTTTCTTGCTCTTTCGGCCCTTTATTGTGGTCTTGCCCCTTCTTGAGCTTACCTTTGAAAATCTTTGGGTTTTGGTCTTTGGTTCTTGTCTTGGTTATGGGTGCCTTTTTGTTGAGTTCCTGGTGGTTTTGGGGTCCCACGGATTTCCTCACTGGGGGTTGGCTTCTTTTTCCCTTTTTTTTTCCCTTGGTGTTATTGTTTGGGTCTTGAGAGTTGTTCTTTTTCTCTTTTGGCCTTGTTTGTTTTGTTCTATTGGGGATGGAATCAAGATGGAACTTAACTCTGAACATTAATAAAGTTCACGGTTCGGTTTTCATTCCCATTTTGGGTCCGCTTCCCACCTTATTGTTTTTTCTATTCCTTTGCTTGTCTTCGGCCTTTGGGTCGGTTTCCTCCCTTGGGTTTTCCTTGGTTCATTTTTTTTTCTTCATTTCTTAGAGGCAGAACCAGGATGGAACTTAACTCTGAACTTTGACAAAGTTCACGGTTTGGTTTCCATTCCCATTCCGGCTACACTTCTTGCATCTTTTTTGTTTTTCTATGTTCGGCCTTCGGGTTGGTTTCTTTCCCTTGGTTCTGCTTCAGTCTTCCTTTCCTTCATTGAAACCAGAACCGAGACGGGGTCTGAACTCAAGACTTTGTGAAAGGTCCCGTATTTTTCCGTTTCCGCCTCCACCGGGTTTGGTTCTACCTCTGCCTATTTTCCTTTCATTCTTGTCTTGGTCTCATCTCTACTTCCACCTATTTTGTCTCTATTCCTATTTTGGTTTCATTTTCGCTTCCGTCTATTTTTGGTTCCACCTTCGCTTGGGTTTCTGCTTGGTTTTCTTACCTTGGGGACTCTATTGGATCGACTTGGATTTTGGTGGTGTATTGAGCATTAATGGTGCCCCTTTTTTAATGTAGGTTGGATTGAGCTAAAGGTTTTGTCAGGGCCGAGGGAAGGATGGGTGTACTTTGAAGATTTGGTGAGATCTGTAGGGTTAAGTCGAAGTACACACTGCGGCCATGGATAGGTGGAACCCATCCATACACGCAAGGTCACCGCATTCAGTGGATATTGATCTGAGGTGAATGTGGCATGGAGGGCTCAACTTGGTTTGACTTGATCTGAGTCATTTGTTTGCCCAGCTCAGATTTGATCAGTGGCTCATGTTCAAGCTGGCATTGCATGCGCGTTTCTATTCCCCTATTCACATGGGTTGAGCATTAATGGTGGATGGGACCTATCAGTTTGGGCTGTCTGAGTTAGGATTTGTGGAATCTAAGGTCGATTTGAGGAGGGCGCCTCATGCATTCAATGTGAGGCAGCGAGTTATTGCTAGTTGTCAGGGCTGATTTGGTTGGTGGCTAAACTTATTTGTAACCCTGGCTCTAGTTCGCATGGGAAGTATTTCTATAAGTATGGCATTTGGCCTCTTTTGTAAGGGTTGATTAAGTTGGTTGCCAATTATTTTAGACAGTAGATTTAGTAGTAGAATGGCAGGCATGTTAGAAGATTAGAAGTTAGTTTTACATTTCAAGAAAATGCTATAACAGACTAGATTTTTTGCTAATGTGGTGATTTAATAAAAAGTGAAGACATTGTGCTACGATTGGTGCCTTATTTTGGGTTGAATAATCTTGCATGATTCTTGTTTTACCTCTTAAATTTCTTGGAAGTGTTTGAATGTATCTTAGGTTTAGTTAATAATGCTTGTGATTTAATGCTTAGAATGTAGTAATCTTTGGATCATACTTTGTGAAGCTTCTTGATTATGGGAATGTTGTGCAAGGTCAACCTATACCTGATACTTATGTGCTTAGTTCAATTATAGGCATTTATTCAATTCCATTGAATGAATGCCCATAATATAAAAATCTTTAACACCTTAGAAGTTTGCACTATTTTTTGTAAGATTGTAGGTATAGCCTGGGTTGAACAAAAATTGGTTTTAAAGGGATTGGTCCATTCCAAGTATTTCATTAATTTCATTATTAATCTTAGGAGTGGTGTTAATCTCAGGACTTCTGAAACCCTCATATTTTTTTATTTCCTTAAGCTTTGGTTAGAACTTGAAATTAAAGCATCACCATACTATTGCATCTGATGAATGTAGACCTCCAACATTGTTCATTCATAAGGCCCCTTGTGATTACCAGCATTTTCACATTTTATCATTGAGTTGGTTGCACTGCATTGTCAAGAGGTGACACCCGAGAGACCTTGGGGTTACCTCTTTGTTCATAGAGATCAAACTTTCAAGAGAGATAGGATAATATTTATTCTATTTGAGTTGTTATGCAGAAAACACCAAACAATAGGAATGGCGCTAGAAGGAGGGTGAACGAGGAAATAACACATTGCTCTAGTCATCATTTGTTTGATGACTTCCATCATTTCGACCATTCTCACCTTCATCCACTTCATCTTCATCCGATTCTGAGACTGGTTCCATTCCACAACCCCAACCAGTTGCCCATCAACAATTACCACCTCCCCTTCCACCAATGGATTTCTTGGAAAATAATCCATCCCCTCTAACCTCCAACAACTACAATGTTATGCCAAAGAATCCTGAGCATTTTTGTTCTAAATTTCACACAAATGACCCTAATAGAACAAAAGAGGAGAACATTAGGATCTTTCATAATTGTTTGAGAGATAGAGGGATTAATCATGAGGATGTTACATGCAGACATTTCCCCTACTCTCTAGGAGAGGAGGCCTTTTATCGGTACAATTATTTACCTATTGCATCCATCCATAACTGGGATGAACTTGAGGCTGCATTTCTACTAAAATTTAAGATTCCCATTAGTTCTAATGAGCTTTACATGTAGTTTACTGGGGTAAAGAGAAAGGTCAATGAACCTATAGGATCATTCAACAATAGGTTCCACCATGCATACACTAGATTGCAAGCACCTTATGTTGGGGATGATGCCACTACCTTAGGGGTGTACTTTGAAGCCCTTGATAGTCTCACATCCACCTTCCTTAAGTGGAGAGAAAACCCTCCTGTTAGTCTAATTGAATCTTATGATGTGGCTATTAAAGTAATTATTGATCTGAGGCAACACTTGTCCAGACCCTTACCATCAGTTAATCAAACAACTATTTTGAGTTTAACCCCTCAATTACCTTTGGTTTCACACCTGATTCAGCCCTTGAATCAAGCCCCACCCATGCCAAATTACCATCCAAATAGGAATCAGCCTGCATTCTCTCACCAACAAGGTAATATACCCAGTTACTTGCAAAGATCTGAGATATTTAAACAATCCTTGAACCATGGGTTCCATTATGTTTATATGCAGAGTTTAGCTAGTGTTGTTCCTCCATCAAACAAGGCAGACAAGGAGAGGCTAGATGAACTCAAAAATTTGGTAAAAAAGATGGCCACCCAAGTCACCCACCTAAGGAACCAAAAAAATCATCCTCAAGCCATCCAAAGGGGAACTCAGTTCAATTGTGATCAAGATCAAGGGCAGAATTTTGATAGGGGATAATATTTTAAAAATCAACACCCAAGGCCAACATTTGATAGAAGGCAGATACCTTGTCAAAATAGAATTTGGGATATAAATCCTAACAATGAATGAGTCCTAACATCTTTGGAGCATCCAAACAAGCAAGAAAATCCCCCAACTAGTGTATATCTGGTAGAAGCAACTCTATGTAGATGGTGCAGGCTTCATAACACCAATCAACACTCTGAATTGGATTGTCAAGAATTTCAGACTGCTGCATCTATTTTCCAACAGAAGATCCAACATACCAACAAAAATTTGAGTGGACAAGAGGTAGTACCATATAATCCTTATGAAATATCAGTCTTGGTGGTGGATCATGCACCATTTCCAAGGAGTGAAGAGAATAGGCGTGAAGAAAAATAAGACAAAAGTGTTGAAACAAAGTATGCATGCAATGAAGAATCTATAGTTCAATCTTTTGAAAGTGATGAGGAAAATGACAATGGTCCACTAGAGGTGCAAGAGAAACTCTAGTTGTTATATCATACAAAGGATGTGCATCAAACCATGAAGAATGAGTCTCCAATAGAATAATTTCAACAAGCTACCAAATAATGCCCAGTAGAAGAGTCAACTGGCATTGGATCTGAGAAAGGCATAGTAGAAAATGCTAAGGTAGCCCTAGAGAGGGTTGAGCTTTCAATTGAGGAGCCTCAATAGATTATCAATGAATGTCCCATGAAGCAAATTAAAGAAGTTGATGTTCCTGAGGGTTATAGTTACAAGTTTGAACCAGTGCCAAAAAAAGAAGAATTCTGGGAGTCTTCTTATTAATTTGATTTTGTCCTTTCTCTATTTGTTGATGGGCTAAGTATTGGAAATTCATATATTTTATGCATTAATGATTAGGTATCTAATGTGGTTCATATTGATATGTAGGAAAACATGAATGAAGAAACAAAAATAGGAATGTTGCACCATCAGTGGAGACCTCCTGATGATACTAGGATCAACTTTTCACAATTGGGAAATGATGAATACAATATTCAGTCCACAGGAGTACAAAATCAGGTTGTCTCTTTCCTTATTGTAAATTTTAAAGCTTATCATTTTGATTATAGAGGTTTAGGGGAGACAACGTGTGTATGGATTTATCATGGTTTCAATGAGTTGCCTCAATTGCTGATTATTCCTGTTGAGAATGTTGAGTTTGAATGTTGCATTGTTGAGGTTTATTTTGTTGAATATATGTATGAATTTGCATTCTTGAGGACTATTACTATTGCATTAATTCTCATTTGTGCATTGATGAACCATCTAGGGATGGGTCTCAGTCTGCCTTGTCTAATCATGATCCATATTGAGTCTCTTTGTACATAGTTTCATCTGAATAAATGTAGCTTGCCTTGTTTTTCCTTTGCTTTAGGTTGTTTTTTTTTCTTTAGGATAGATTTCTTTAGGGTTAGTCTACTTTGGTTAGTTTAGATGGCTTTAGGTTTCCTTTCTGCTACTCTGCTTTTTTCCTTGGGTTTTCTTGCTCTCCTATGGGCTGGTTGGTTTCTGTCGGCTTCTTGTCGAGGGCTGTTCTGGGGATTGGTTTTACAAACTCCAATCATCTTTTCAGGGTCATCCAACCTAGTGGAATTCCTTCATCTGATGTTGCATGAGATAGGAATTAGAGTCACTTGACTAAGTCAAATTCTAGAATGTATTTGATTCTTATATCTTCACACAAATCTTAAGAATTCCAAGGTTACATGTGGTCTTTAGGAGGTTTGACTAGGTAAAAAATCTTAAATTCTACTTCAATACCACTATGGTTCTCATCCTTGAGTGTGAGCTTCATCGCCTTTAAGGTGAAAGGTAAAGCTTTAATAGAAAATCTCAAAGAGAATATCAAGAAAAGAAAATATTGAAAATCAAAAGAAATGTTCACCTTATCAGGGGTATCCTAGCATCTCTACCGGGGCTATGGATGCCTGGCTGGTAGTAGAGCTATGTTAGGGAGGGTCATAGTGATAACCTCATCGGGGCTATGGACACGTGATTGGCAGTGATGCTCTATCCAGGTTGCTTTTGGAGATAGAATTCTTATGTAGTCCTGTCAAACTAAGTTTGGTCCCTATTGCAACCTTGGAAAGGGAAATGAATGCATAGTCACACACTTTGACCCTGGTACAAGAAAGGTTTGCTTGCTTGTGATTTCTGAAACCTTGTCTAGTGTATAACCCGATGTTTGGACTGAAACCAGAGATTCTAGGTTCTTGATTCTAGTTTGTCATTGAAATGCTCTAGAGCATTTCCCTAGTAGAGTCACCATTTATTATGCAATTTTGCACACATGCTCCACTAAGGTAGGGACCCTCTTTTTCCTTCCCTTTCAACCCTTTCCTATGGCCTTGCCCCTTTTTGAGCTTACCTTTGAAAATATTTTGGTTTTGGTCTTTGGTGCTTGTCTTGGTTTTGGGTGCCTTTGTGTTGAGTTCCTGGTGGTTTTGGGGTCTCGTGGATGTCCTCTCTAGGGGTTGGTTTATTTTTCCCTTTTGTTTTCCCTTGGTGTTTTTGTTTAGGTCTTGATATTTGTTCTTTTTTCTCTTTTGTCCTTTTTTATTTTGTTCTGTCGGGGGTGGAACTGGAATGGAACTTAACTCTGAACTTTAATAAAGTTCACGATTCAGTTTTCGTTCTTGTTTTGGCTCGGCTTCCCACCTTCTTGTTTTTTCCATTGATTTTCTTATCTTTGGCCTTCGGGTCAGTTTCCTCCCTTGGGTTTTCCTTGGTTCATTTTATTTTTCTTCATTTGTCTGAGGCAGAACTGGGATGGAACTTAACTCTGAACTTTGACAAAGTTCACGATTCGGTTTATGTTCCTATTTTGGCTCAGCTTCCCGTGTCTTTTTTGTTTTGTTGTGTTTGGCCTTTGGGTTGGTTTCTTTCCCTTGGGTCTGCTTTAGTCTTCCTTTCCTTCATTGGAACCAGAACTAGGATGGCGTTTGAACCTGGGACTTTGCGAAAGGTCTCATCTTTTTCTGTTTCTTTCTTTGTCGGGTTTGGTTCCATCTCCACCTATTTTCCTTCCATTCTTTTCTTGGTCCCATCTCCGCTTCCACCTGTTTTGGTTTCATTTCCACTTTCGTCTATTTTTGGTTCCACTTGTGCTTGGGTTTGTGCTTGGTTTTCTTACCTTGGGGACTCTGTTGGATTGACATGGATTTTGGTGGTGTATTGAGCATTAATGGTGCCCCTTTTTTAATGCAGTTTGGATCAAGCTAAATGTTGTTGTTGGGGTTGAGGGAAGGATGGGTGTATTTTAAAGATTTGGCGAGATCCACGAGGTTTAGTCGAAGTACACATTGTGGTCACGGATAGGCGAAGCCCATCCATACACACAAGGTCAGTGCATTCAGTGGTCATTGTTCTGAGGTGAACGTAGCATGGAGGGCTCAACTTGGTTTGACTTGATCTAAGTCATATTTTTTCCCAACTCAGGTTTGATCAGTGGCTCGTGTTCAAGTAGGTGTTGCGCGCGCGTTGTCATTCTCATGTTCACGTAGGTTGAGCATTAATGGCAGATGGGACCTATGGGTTTGAGCTGTTTGAGTCAGGATTTGTGAAATCTAGGGTTGATCTGAGGAGGGTTCCTCATGCATTCAATGCGAGGCAGCGAGTTATTGCTGGCTGTCAGGGCCGATTTGGTTGGTTGTTGAACTTCTTTGTAACCCTAGCTCTGGTTTTCCCAGGAAATATTTCTATAAGTATGGTCTTTGGCCTCTTTTGTAAGGGTTGGTTAAGTTGGTTGCCAATTAGTTTAGACAATTGATTTAGTAGTAGAATGATAGGAATGTTAGAATATTAGAAGTTAGTTTTACATTTTAAACAAATGTTGTAACATACTAGAATTATTGCTAATGCGGTGATTTAATAAAAAGTGAAGACATTGTGCTATGATTGGTTCCTTATTTTGGGTTGAATAATCTTGCATGATTATTGTTTTACCTCTTAAATTTCTTGGAAGCATTTGAATGTATCTTAGGTTTAGTTAATAATGCTTGTGATTTAAAGCTTGGAATGTTGTAGTAATCTATGGTTCATACTTTGGGAAGCTTCTTGATTATGGGAATGTTGTGCAAGGTCAACCTCTACCTGATACTTATCTTCTTAGTTCAATTATAGGAATTTATTTAGTTCCATTGAATGAATTCCCATAATCTAAAAATATTTAACACCTTAAAAGATTGCATTGTTTTCTATAAGATTGCAGGTATAGCCTGGGTTGAACAAAAATTTGTTTTAAAGGGATTGGTCCATTCCAAGTATTTCATTATTTTCATTGTTAATCTTAGGATTCGTGTTAATCTTAGGACTTCTGAAACCCTCATCTTCTTTAATTTCTTTAAGCTTTGGTTAGAACTTGAAATTAAAGCATCATCATATTGTTGCATCTAATGAATATAGACCTCCAACATTGTTCATTCGTAAGGACCCTTGTGATTACCAAAATTTTCACATTTTATCACTGATTTGGTTCCACTGTATTGTCAAGACCTAACACCTAAGAGACCTTGGGGTTATCTCTTTGTTCATAGAGATCAACCTTTCTAGAGAGAGAGGATAATGTTTATTCTATTTGAGTTGTTTTTATGCAGAAAACACCAAACAACATTTACCAAAACATTTTTCCAAACATTTCACATTCCTTTTCCATGCTTCCATTTTTTTCCTATCTTAAAATCATGGCATTCCATCCTCCCACATTTTTTTAAGGAATTTCATCAAAAAATTCATGTGACCTTTGACAAGCTAGTGAGCTCACTAGCTTGTCAATCTGGTAGAATTGACAAGCTAGTGATATTTTTGAAAAAATGCCTCATAGAAATGGGGTCTCATGGTGATGTATATCACTTTGAGACCCCATTTATATGAGGAATTTTTTCAAACAACCCACTAGCTTGTCAATTCTACTGTATTGACAAGCTAGTGAGCTCACTGGCTTGTCAAAGGTACCACATTTTGTATGCATGTCTACCAAAACATTTTTGTCAAAAAATTCACATGCCTTGCCCATGCTTTCATTTTTTTCCTATCTTGCAATCATGAAATGCAAAGAGACTACATTTCTTTAAGGCATTACATCCAAAAACGCATGTGACCTTTGACAAGCTAGTGAGCTCAATAGCTTGTCAATTCTATCACATTGACAAGCCAGTGAGCTCACTATATTGTCAAAGGTCACATGAAATTTTTTGATGGAATGCCTTAAAGAAATGTGGGAGGATGGAATTCCATGATTATAAGATAGGCACAAAATGGAAGCATGGAAAACACATGTAAATAGTTTGATAAAATGTTTTAGTGAGGTCACTAGCTTGTCAAAGGTACCACATTTTGCATACATGTCTCCCAAAAAAATTTGTCAAACAATTTGCATTCTTTATCAATGCTTCTATTTTGTGCCTATATTGCAATCATGACATTCCATCCTCCCACATTTCTTTAAGGCATTCCATCAAAACATTCATGTGACCTTTGACAAGTTAGTCAACTCACTATCTTGTCAATGTGGTAGCATAGATAGGGTAGTGGGTTGTTTGAAAAAATTCCTCATAGAAATGGGATCTCACAATGATGTATATCATTGGATATAAATCACCATGAGACCCTTATGAGTACTTTTTTCAAAATAGTGATATACATCACTATGAGACCCCATTTCTATGAGGCATTTTTTCAAACAGCCCACTACCTTGTCTATGCTACCGCATTGACAAGCTAGTGAGCTACCTAGCTTGTCAAAGGTACCACATTTTGCATACATGTCTACCAAAAAAATTTTGTCAAAAAATTCACATGCCTTATCCATGCTTCCATTTATTACCTATCTTGCAATCATTGCATTCCATGAGGCCACATATCTTTAAGGAATTCCATCAAAAAATTCATGTCAACTTTGTCTATGCTAGAAATACTCTTCTATAGGATGATTTTAAGTATTTTGTATGAAGGGTTGAATGACATATCTTTCATTTATTTTTATGGATTCATTTTTTAGGAACTAATATTTGTCTCTTTATCATACTATAGATAAAATTATCAGCCATGCCAAGGAAACAATCAAGGATTAAACCAACACAAGAAGAGACCCAAGTAAAAAATACAAAGAAAGCAGCATGGATGAGGGAACATCATGAGAAGAATAAATTGGAATCGATTGAAAAAGACATTCCAATTGAATATGAACCTCAACCATCAAAAAGATAAATGGAATTGGCAGCACAAAGGGAACAAACGTGAAAGCATTATGTTAAGAGAGATTTGAATATTGTAGTTAGAGACACACCCTCTACCACAAGTTAATATGGAGGGACACCATCTACAAAATATCAAGTTGAGAGTACATTCATGACTCACATTTGAGGAAGGAGTTATGCCATCATTCCCATCTCAGCCTCAAGGTATGTCATCTATTCCATCCTCGATTGAAGGTACACCGACACCATCTAGCCCATCTCATTTAAATATTCATAAGATTCCTAATTTTTAGATGAATGTACCTATGAGAACACCACCTAGAATTTTTCATAGAAAGCCAAAGTTTTTGATTAATATTTATGAGAATATCTTGTAGCCAATGGAAGGTAGGATTCCACAATGCACTTGTAGAACATATGCTCATAAGATTTGGAGATTGTTCTTTGAAAAGTTAAATGAGACTGAAATATGCCAACTATTTGTTGAAATGATGTGAATTATAAAGTATAGGTACATCACGAAGATTCTTGGGTTGAGAACATCAGATTCTTCAAGTGAAATACTATTGTGAAGAATCTAATGGATGCTTATGAGAGTGTGGGTAAGACCTCATGCTCAAAAGATAGTAATGTCACCTGATGTGTCATTACATCTTGACTTTAGTAAGTAATCAAACAAGGAAATATCATCTCATTAGAAATAAAATTCAACAATTGAGAATTAATAGAAATTTTGTTATCAAGATTCATTTAAAGGCACCAAAGAATTAAGGACACCAAATCCACTGAATTATAGGAATTCTAGGAGAGACTCCCATGAAAACATAAAGTAGTTGTTGAAGCATTGAGATCACTAATTCAAGACTATTGGAAGAATAACACAATTCCATCTCTGAATCAAAGGGATGTGGTAAGAATGAGAATCATAGTCAAAACCGTGAGCGACATCCAAAGGATTTTTTAGATACAACTCAAAAATAGATTTTTTCATAAATTTCTAGAGGATTATCCTCAAATTAAAATTTATGAAAGATATTTTGAAATTCTTAAACCTTTTTATGTCACTTGATAAATCACACACACTAGGTGTTGTTGTAGATTATATATTGAATTTTCTAACCATTTTTATTTTTATCATTCTAGATGTTTAGATTTGCATACTAAAAATGTTTTGTAGGATCGTGGCATACATGCCCCACCAAAATCTTCAAGATACTTCTTATCAAAAAAATTATGTGAAAGAGAAGAAGGCCAATTTTTTTTAGGAAACTATGCTTGGATGGTACATGTCAGCATTGTGGTGTCTCACAAAATATACTAATATGTGAACATATGGAAAGAACCCATATAGTTGGAAAGGAACTAGTAGATTTTGGCAAGTATAAAACAATGACATACAATACAAAAGATGCCAACTAAGAAAAAATGTCTGATTTTTGTATTGTCTATAGTTCTTGACAATATAGTGTATGAGTATGCAAGGCATACCCATAGAGCTTGATGGTTGTACTTGCAATTCAAGTTATGCAAGGACACCTTTCTAGTTGGTAGCATAGTTTTAGTGGTTGACTTTGTAGAGAACTACACTCTACAACCATAGTGTGAGGTGTAGTCACAATATTACAACTCCACACAGGTTTCTATATTTGTGCACATGTCATTCATTCATGCAGGTGATAGTATAGAGGATAATAGGATGATATTGAGGGAGTATCACTTTTACATTAGTGATGATCACACCCATTCTCTAGAGTTAGTTCAAGGTTGCTTTCAGTTGTTCTAAAGTGATTTAGCTAAGAGGGGCATAACATACAATCAACATATGATATGGTCTTGAACTATGCATCATAGTTCAAGAACTCATAGATGTTCTATTGGTTGAGCAAGATGCATGTTATTATAGGTTTTCAACATATGTGGAACTTTCTTGTGGCCAGGCATGGAAAATGGGAGCATGTGTCAAAAGAGCATTAGCATGAGAGGAGTTAAAGTATAAAGAGAACACAAAGTTGACAGGTGAAAAATCAATCATTGAGCGGTGTAATGCTTTGATGGGTATAGGTAATGAAGGTAAGTCTTCAGTTTGCATATTTTTTTGGTTGATAGATGATACTAACATTGCACCATATGAGGATTGTTGTACACTGACAAGATCAACTGAGAGCTACACTCTTTCCTAAGCTCAAATGCAGGTTCATGGAGTATCCATATGTGAAAGATGACATGCTTTCGTTCTTCATGTATAATTGAAGCCTGGAATGAGTGTGAGTCAAAGGAGTGGATTGGTGAATGGTGATTAAATTATCTTATCCCACTTTATACATATTGGTCTCTCATGGCATTGGAATTGACATAGATGGAATCATTGGTTGAATTTGATGACATATCAAATCTAGTTCAACCAGGTAATATATCTACTTGCATAGTTTTTTAAATTCTTATTTTTATCTTACTTTGTAGTGTATTTGTAATGTTGTCTAATTTCATCTAATTTATTGTACATATCAATGCAGGGCATGTTTATGCAGTTATTACAGATGAATACAATGAAGATGGAATAGATTATTATTTGTGTCATTGTGTTGAGGCTAAAAAGAAATTGGAGGCCCCAATTATAGATGGATAAAACATTGAATACCCTATAGGCTCAGTGGTTGTTACTAGAACATGGATTAGAAGGTACCCACATAAGAGTGTTCATGTTTGGTTGTTTTCAGAATTTGACATGCATCGGAAGATTATTCATTACTTGAACCTTGTTTTTGCACTCAATGTTCATTTGATCATTTATGGGGGAATAGCTTTGAGCAAGACCTTGTGGAATGTGAGTGAGTTTAACCACAAGGCAATACTTGACACAATAAAGAGTAGAGAAGACCTGGATGGTTCGTTGGATTAATTTTTTGCACATTGGTTCTTATTAATTTGTAAGTATGCACATTAATTTGTATTAAAATTTAGAGTATTCACATCAAGATTAGTTTATCATTAGACCTTTCATTTCTATATTTCAAGTTTACATATGTTTTGGTTTGAAGTTTACATATGAATATTGGGTAGATTATATGTTTTGGTTCGAAGTTTACATATGAATATTGGGAAAATTATATATTTTTGTTCAATGTGTAGCATAGATAAGGTAGTGAGCATTGACAAGCTCGCTACATTTTCAATGTGGTAACATTGACAAGGTTTGATAAAATTCCTCTAAAAGATAACGTCTCATAGTAATGTACATGACCATGAGACCATATCTCTTAGAGGCATTTTATCAAAACTTGTCAATGTTACCATATTGGAAATCTAGTGAGCTAATAAATAAATAAAAATCAATGTTGTACTGAGTGCTTTGACTCCATTAAATATTCCTCTTCTATACATTAGGACAACTTTATCATAATTCTTACTTTAAGAAACACTATCTAATATATTAAAAAATAGCAACAAACAAGAAGAGTTATTTGGTAAATAGCAATCAAGGACAAGGAAATCATAAAGCTCATATATTGCGATAGGAATGGGTCCAAGGACAAGGAAATCATAAAGCTCATATTCAATGAAATTAGCAAGGTAGTGGGATGTTTGAAAAAATGGGTCCAAGAAATGGGGTCTCACAACGATGTACATCACCATGAGACCCCATTTCTTGGACCCATTTTTTCAAACATACATTTTACTTATTTCAATGCTCTACTTATTATTTTCTTTAAATTGAAGTCTTTATTCTGATATTTACGTATTCTTCCATTCTATCATGTTGAATAAGTGGAGAGCTACAAACATTATAGATAGGAAATATTGTATAATTTTTTTCATGCTTTGTTAGCTTAAAAAATGTGATTTCTTATGTATTCATTCTTATTTTTTTGTGTCTAATCATATCATTATCTCATTAGTGATCCATGCCTCATTTTGTATTATTTCATGTTGCTAGATCAAATAAAAGGTGCAATAGTTACATTATATTATGTTGATTGAGGTGTAGGGGTTCATATTTCATTCAATCATGATAGTTGAGATTGTGGTTTGGTAAGTATTTTTTGAGTGTTTTCATTTATAGTACATTGTTAATATTATTAGGTCTTTCATTGTATTATTTCATGAGCTTCTTAATGTTTCTTGTGGTCATATTGAGCTTAGTTTCAAATCCTTTCAATCCTTGTTAATGAATTTTGTATGTGATTCTTGTTTGAAAACTTCTTTGTTAATGAATTTTGTATGTAATTATTTTTTGAAAACTTCTTTGTTAATGAATTTTGTATGTGATTCTTGTTTGAAATTACCCAATATATAATTTTTGTATGCTTGAGCTTGTGATACAGGGTACCCACCCTTGGATTATATGCATAACTAAAAGTATGATAGATTTATACTTTTATGGTTTCCTATTGATATATCCTATTGAGAACCAACCTTGGGCTTAGTGACATATGGATATGTTGATTTAAGTAGATATGAGGAAATATTTTGTAGCTATGGTGACATTTTCATTGACTAGGAGAAATCCTACTCATACATTTCTACGTAATATTACCTCAAACTTTTCCTTACTAAATTGGAACCTTGAGTGATCCATAGTGCTAACCTATATTGTATTGTTCATCCTCATAAGTATTATTAGTACCTTTAGATTCAATTAAATTTTATGAGTTATGCATGATCATAGTCATAAAAGGGGTAGAAATATCATGACAACCATGAGATTTTAAGAACAAGAGTTATAAGGGCATACTTGAAGGTGTTTGAAGATGATCATTAATGGCAGATTGCAAAAATGGTTGCAGACCTCAATTAAAGGGGGTACAATTACAAGAGGAAAGATAGTCCATAAGGATTCAAGAGGGTGGTCCTTAGGTCTTAAAGATAATGAATAGGGACGATAATTAATTTGAAGACCTAAAGAGTCATTTCTTTGAGCCATTTTCTCAACCACACAAATGCATGCAAGGAAAAGGTTGCTTATGAGGAGTTGTAAAAGATTTACAAATTGTGAACAGTAACAAGAAAAGGAAATTTCAATAATGGATATAAAGTCTTTGTGTTGGTTTAGCATTGTTAAGCATTCATTTTCATTCTTTTTTCATTTTTATGCTTGTGTAAAGTGGTATGTGATTTGTAATGAGAATTCCATTTCCTAAATCACCAAAATAATGCAAATATTAGTGGTTGTATAAGTCTTACCATCGTACAAATTCAAGAGGTATCATTTTTTATAAATTGGAGGTAATACATACAATGCTTATATTAGAAATGTCCAATCCAAGGATATTCAAGTCCAAAGACATGTCAGTGGTTGTTGTTGACTTCAAAGAATATGTTGCTCTTTGATATTCAAGTTCAAAGGAATTTTTTCAAGGTTGATGTAGGTTCACATGTGATATCAAGCATCCTTAGGAATCTTGTAGGTTATGAGTTTGTATCCCTTCACACTGAATCACTACAAGCTACATTCAACTGACTCGATCCCTTAAGAGTCCAAAGTGCAAAATGGTTGCAATATTTGATGGGTTGTTACCTGAAAACTATGATGCTTAAAAACTCTTTGTTTGAGGCCATGAGATCGAATTGAGACCCTCTACAATAACCTCTCTTATTTTTTTCTATCTCAAAGAAATTTTTCCATGGTGATGAATTTTTAGTTGAGGAAAAAGTTGTCAAATGCAAGCAGTGTAAAGTTGCAAAGTGGTGCAACTTTTATTTTGCAACTAATATCACCAAACTGACTATTCCAAAATCTTTGAATGGGTAAATTTATGCTATTCATGGTCCTCTTTTTTACCCAAACACGTCGAATCACTCTGAGATGCATTCAATTGACTCGATGCCTTAAGAGTTCAAATTGTTAAATGGTTGCAATCTTTGATGGGCTATTAATCAAAAATTGTGACACTTAAAATCTCTCCATCTAAGGCTACTGGATAATATTGGAACCATTTACAATAAAATCTCTTATTTTTTCTATCTCAGAGGTGTTTTCCTAAGGTGACAACTTTTCAACTGAGGAAAAAGTTGTCAAATGCAAGCAGTGTAAAGTTGCAAACTGGTGCAAATTTCATTATACAACTCGTACGACCAAAAAGATTGTTCCAACACATCTAGATGGATACATTTACACTAGGAATAGTCCTCTTTTACACCCAAACATGTTAAATCACTCTGATCTACGTTCAATTGGCTTGATCCTTAAAGAGTTTAAAGTGCAAAATGGTTGCAATTTTTGACAGGATGTTACTCAGAAACCATGATTCTTACAAAATCTTCTTCTAAGGCTATGGGATTGCATTGGAACCCTCTACAATAACCTATCTTAATTTTTTCTATCTCAGAGGTTTTTTCGCATGGTGATGGCATTTCAATTGAGGAAAAATTTGTTAAATGCAAGCAGTGTAAAGTTGCAAAGTGGTGTAACTTTTGTTCTACAACTCATATGACCAAACTAAGTGTTCCAACATATATGGATGGGTATTTACACTAGGAATGGTCCTATTTTTCACCCAAACACATCGAATCACTCTGAGCTACATTCAACTGGCTTGATACCATAAAAGTCAAATACAAAAAGGTTGTAATCTTTGACAAGTTATAACTCAAAAACCGTGATGCTTAAAAACTCTCCATCTGAGGCTATAGGATCATACTAGACCACTCTACAATAACCTCTCTCTATTTTTTCTATCTCAGACATGCTTTCTCGTGGTGACTAATTTTTAGTTGAGAAAAAAGTTGTCAAATACAAGTAGTGTAAAGTTGCAAAGTGGTGCAACTTTCTTTTTGCAACTTGTACGACCAAACGAACTATTCCAACATGTCCAGATGGGTATGTTTATGATAGGAATGTTCCTCTTTTAGTTTTGAGGCTATGAGATTGTGTTGGGCCTCTCTACAATAGCCTCTCTTAGTTTTTTCTATCTTGCAGGTGTTTTCCCGTGGTGATGACTTTTTAGTTGAGGAAAAAGTTGTCAAATACAAGTAGTGTAAAGTTGCAAAGTGGTGCAACTTTCACTCTGCAACTCATACAACCAAACTGATTGTTCCAATACATCCAAATGTGTACATTTACATTAGGCATGGTCCTCTTTCACACCCAAACACGCTAAATCACTCTGAGCTACATTCAACCAACTCGATCCCTTAAGAGTCCAAAGTGCAAGATGGTTGCAATATTTGATGGGCTATTTCTTGGAAACCATGATGGTTAAAAAATCCCCATCTAAGGCTATCAAGTTTTTTTGGGACCCTCTATAATAACCTCTCTCAGTTGTTTCTATCTTGGAGGAATTTTATTATGGTGATGACTTTTAAGTTGAGGAAAAAGTTGTCAAATGCAAACAATGTAAAGTTGCAAAGCGGTGCAACTTTGATTCTATAACTCATACGACCAAATTCACTATTTCAACATGTCTAGATGCGTATTTTTACAATAATCATGGTTCTCTTTCACACCCAAACATGTCAAATCACTCTAAGCTACATTCAATTGGCTTGATACCTTAAGAGTCTAAAGTAAAAAATGGTTGCAATCTTTGAAAGGCTATTACTTGGAAACTGTGATGGTTAAAACTCTCCATCTAAGGCTATGAGATTATGTTAGGACCCTCAACAAGAACCTCTCTGAATTTTTGATATCTCGGAGGCATTTTCTTGTGGTGGCGACTTTTCAATTGAGGAAAAAGTTATCAAATGCAAGTAGTGTAAAGTTGTAAAGTGGTGCAACTTTCATTCTGCAACTCATACGACCAAACCGACTATTCCAACATGTTCAGATGGGTACATTTATACTATTCATAATCCTCTTTCACACACAAACACATCAAATCATTTGAGCTATGTTCAACCAACTTGATCCCTTAAGACTTTAAAGTGTTAAATGGACGCAATCTTTGATGGGTTATTACTCAAAAACCATGATGCTTGCAAACTCTTCATTTGAGGCTATGGGATTCCATTAGCCCCCTCTATAATAACCTCTCTTGTTTTTTTCTAACTCGGATGTGTTTTTCCATGGTGATAAATTTTCAGTTGAGGAAAAACTTGTCAAATGCAAGCAGTGTAAAGTTGCAAAGTTGTGCAACTTTCATTCTACAACTCATACAATAAAACCAACAATTCCAAAATTTCCAAATGGGTATGTTTACACTAGGCATGGTCTTCTTTCACACCCAAACACGTTGAATCACTTTGAGCTACGTTCAACCGACTCGGTCGCTTAAGAGCCCAAAGTGATAAATGGTTGAAATCTTTGATGGGCTATTACTCATAAACCGTGACACTTACAAACTATCCATCTCAGTCTATGCGATCATGTTGGAACCCTCTACAATAACCTCTCTTGGTGTTTTCTATTTCAAAGGTGTTTTCTTATGGTGATGACTTTTCATTTGAGGAAAAATTTATTAAATGCAAGGAGTGTAAAGTTGCAAAGTGGTTCAACTTTCATTCTACAACTCATATGACCAAACCAACTATTACAACATATTTAAATGGGTACATTTATGCTAGGCATGAACCTCTTTCACACCCAAACATGAAAAATCACTCTGAGCTACATTCAATCGGCTCGATCCCTTATGATGGCATGTAAAATAAAGGAAAAGAGAAAGATTCACATGACGGTTGACAAGTCTGAGTTTTCTACACCAAAAGCATATGATTGCATGAAAGAGGTAAACAATTTGGGTGTAAAATAGTTGAGGAAAGCCTAAGCCTTTTCATTATCGAAGGGGTTATGATCCAATTACTATGTGGATCTCATACTTATATTGAATTGATTATTATTAATATTAGTATTTAGGTAACCTTCTTATTCCTATTATGAATCTAATCACAACTAAGAAGGCTACATGACTCTTAAAATATTGTATGATCATCCTCAAGTCTAGCAAGGGAAAGATATTTTTTAATTATCCTCCTTGCCCTTACAACAATATGGTTTTTGTAAAGAGGAAATTTTTCAAGATTCTAGAAAAAAATTGAAATATTTATAGCTAAACCTAATCATAGGTCAATTGAAATATGAGCCCATGTGGTGGATTATGAACTAGCTAAAGAGAATCAAGAACAATGACGTTAATAATTTCACACTAGAGCCTTGACCATAATTAGAAGCTAAAAATAGCCCAAAGAAGAGGTATAAATATATTTTGATACATGAGATACTACAACCCCTATTCCTAATCCTTCACAATCATATCAAATTTTCTAGAATAAATTTGTTTCATATCACCTATAATTAAAAATGAATTCTTTGAAGAAGTTAGGTTGGAGTGAATATAGAATAAGTAATTGGTGAAAATATGGGCAAGAAGTTGGACACATAGTGGACAAACCAAGTCACTTTTCATTGGATAATAAATGGGATGACATATATGAGAAGGATCATTTCAATCCTACCTCTTCCTTCACTCCAAAAATGCCTCAAATCTAAGTAAGTGAAATAACAATAATATCATTTGTTGATGAAAAAGGAGTAAAAATAAAAACCACCAAGTTTCCAAACCAGGTAGCTAAATACATAAGTAGATTTGGTACTATAACAATTCACAACCTATGCATCTACTCAACCATATATTTCATTTAAAATTATCCTAACGGCCAAGAAATAATAAAATCACCCAAGACAACTAAGTGGAGAATTAATGAATCCTTTAAATCTTAGTAGGTGCCCACCACAAACTAGATCTTATTTTAGAATACCACAAGTGGAGGTGAGGACCTAGAAGAGGAGAAGGAAAAAAATGAGAGAAGTGATGATACAAATATGAAAATGGGATATGAAAAGTAGAAAACTGAATAGCAAAGCATACAAGAGCCATTAGAGCTTTATATAGAGAAGGTACAATAGGTTACACTATAAATATATATCTTCCCTCTCCTCATAGCTTTATCCCTTTTAAATTCTTCCTTGGATTCCATATTCAATTAGCACATAAGTAAATGATAAATCATTGGTGAATCATTTTTTGAAATATTGAAGTTGTTTAGAATCAACTAATAAAGTTTATTAACATCAATTAATAAATATTCAAGACAAACCATGAAGGAAAACAATGAGCAATGATAGGGCTAACCAATTAATAAGTATACATGTGAATAAGTGAAGCACAAGTACTTAAATACACATAAGCCTTGAATTATACACATGAATATATAGTATATGCATTACTACAAAGTATATGCATGAATACAAGATATACACATGAAAACATCTAAGTCACAAAGTATACATTGGAATACATGTAAGTCAAAAAGTATACATGAAAGTTGTAAAGTATACACTTGAATACACGTAACTCATATCTATTGAAGCATGGATTTATAATGAAAATATGGACACCAAATATTTGTATTAACCAAATAGCCATGTACGTGTTGGTGTAATTAATTAAACTTTATTAAGTTTACTTATGTTTTACTTAGGTAATAATTAGTTTACTTAATTAGTAAGTAAGTTTTATTTGGTTGAGTTGTTTTTAGGTCAACATTAGGGTTATGCATACATTGCTTTTATAAAGAAATTCATCTCTTGTAATTTCTCAATTCCTGAATAATATCAATTTGCACATCTTCATGCAAAGCTCTATTTTTTATTGTTTTTCTCTTGTGGAAGAATTTTTCTAGTTTGTATTTCTGATCTTGGTTTCTAACATGGTATCAAAGCCTTGATATGTAGTCCCTTCTCATATTTTGGAAAAATCATTGCAAAGCACATTCAAAGCTCCTCAAGGGTATCAAGCCTTGAGATTATTGATGCAGCATTTTGGATTAGATCAAGCATCTCCATTAGATTTAGAGAGCTGGAAAAAGTCAATATTGGCTTTTATTTTATTGATTTTGGTCATTGTTGAAGAAATCTGTGAGGTTTTCAAGATTGGTGATTTTTTGCAAGCTCTGGGGGTAGTTGATTGTTTGAGGCACTTTGAGCACAAATGAAGGTCACCATTGCATTCGCAGTGGCCAAAAACCTTAAGAACACTTGTTGTTTGGTCGATTTCTGAGTAGTTGATCTAGAAGGCAAAAAAAGTTTACCAAGGAGGTCGTACAGCCTCCCCAGCACGTACTTTGAGTCATGATTTAAAAAATTGATTTTATTATTTTTAGAAAATTTTAGGTCTATCGTTTAAAATTTGAGCGCTACCCACCGGCCACCAAGTGGCCATCAGAGGACCACTCAGCCTAGTGATGCCACACTACAGGACAATCGGCCATCGTTCTAGCCCCCGCAGGCCCTTTGCACCTTCTAGCTAGTCATATGGGAGATTGGGTGCTATGTGCCCAACCCTTGGCCCTAGCCTCTAGTCGTAGGTCCTTTGGAGGACTAGGAGCTCAACGCTTAGCCCCCGGTGGCCTCCCAGCCCCCTGCGCAGTCACAAGGATGACTAGGGGCTTTGCCCTAGCACCCTGCCCGCCATCCCCTAGTCATGCACATGACCAGGGGCCTATTTTTTTAAGCCCCCTGGGCTACCTATAGGCCATATTGGCCTTCTTGGAGCAACTTCCACGAAATCGGGCATAACTTTTGCATTTTTGCAAATGAGATACCATTGGAAATTTGATTCTGACACCAATCCAGTGGTGGAGGTAGCTTTGTCTGATTTTTATCCAGTTTTATTTTGTAGTTCCTTGAACTCAGATGAAGCATTTTTTGCTTCGGAGGGCATATCTTTTGATTGGGTTATCCTTTTTTCACCATTCTTGCGACATTGGAAATTTGGCTCAATCCTCTACATAGATTTGAGGTCCATTTTTATCAAGGAGGTAGATATGAAATTTGGTTTTTGCATGCACTAGGTTTACATTTTCTCTTTATTTTATGCATGTTTAGCATTCTCTCCTTTTACAATCATGGGTTATTGTAATAACTGAACTGATATAAAGTTCCATTAGGGGGGTTTCTGGCATAATAATCTGATTAGAGTGTAGTTTCACTTTGATCTCACATTGATTTTGATGACAACTCACATGAGTTGTATCTAGATAATGTTGTCTTTTGGACACATCTTGCTCATAGCTTGACACATTCTAGTTCACATTGGTTCACATCTCAGATTGAGAGCCTATGGTTAATGATCCTGAATCATATTAGATTCACATCAGGTCACATCTTAGTTTGAGGGCCATTAAATTTATGGTTAATGTTCTAGAATCTTCATGGTACTTTCTCCTATGGATCAATTTTAGTCACATTTTGGCATCAACATCGAGATACACATAGCTTACAGATTCTTTCATCAAATCATTCCCTCTTCTGGGGGCATCTTTGTTCATCTACTATTGCTTCACAGATTCTAGGGTTGTTCCAGTTTGTGAGTTTTCTAGTGTTTTGTGGCATCGAGTATGTTGTTGCTTTATCATGATTTCCTTGATTCAATCAGTGATTCGCTTCTGGTTTCAGTAGTAAACAAAAGTATCTTTCCTTGCTTGTCAGATTCAGGTTCCAGTGTTACTCCATAGTGTTCTTCCAGTGCTTCTTTGTAGCAGGTCATCCCATTGAGGGGGGGTTTGTCCCACTGGGTTTTCTCCTCTTTCCCATTCATTGCATTTGTAAATGGGTACCTAATCAGGCCTTATTGTCGAGACCCATTCATCCTAGTGTTAGGTGTATTTTTTTTAGTTTCCCTAAGTTTCATTTAAGGGAGGGTGTTGGTGTAATTAATTACACTTTATTAAGTTTACTTAGGTTTTACTTAGGTAATAATTAGTTTACTTAATTAATAAGTAATCTTTATTTAGTTGAGTTGTTTTTAGGTCAACATTAGGGTTATGCATACATTGTTTTTATAAAGCAATTCATCTCTTGTAATTTCTCAATTCTTGAATAATATCAATTTTTACTTCTTCGTGCAAAGCTCTACTTTTTATTGTTTTTCTCTTGTGCAAGGTTTTTTCTAGTTTGCATGTTTGATCTCGGTTTCTAACAATAATAATACATCAATATATGTCAATATAAGTATAAAATATATACACAATAGCCATATAGGCTTACAAGAATGTCATATAGGCATACAATTTCAAATATATGCAATACAAAATATGTCCAATAATTCCATATAGGCATACAACAAAGGACCCTAGAATCAAAATTCATTTCCCTCCAGAATCTTAAAACAAACTCTTTCCCTTTGTTGGTCGACTGGATTGTGAAATTTTTTTCACTTGTTTACTCTAAGGTCGAGGGGTGCTTTTGGTGCTCCTCCTAAGGATTAGTTCATCATCAAGCCTTATCTGTTACAATAACAAATAAAGACATTAATAAATAGAAATTACATTATAAAAAATGATATTTAACAAAATAATCACTTACTACCATTAGATGATCACTCTCTTCAAGGGAAATATTCGTATGCCCATGTTGTAGCATGTTGAAGTCCTATAGAAACCATCCAAAGAGAAATTAAACTATGAACCAATAATCATTCAATTTGTCACTAACTAACAACTATAACAAAAAATGTAATTTGAAATTTAGTAATCTACCTCATACCCCCATGAGAGGCATAGTGAATTCCATATCAGAAGAAACACCAAGCTCCATTGCCATATGAACATTTGGAGGCGTTTCCGCTTGCAACATCTGAAAATAAAACAAAAAATTATTCAATCACGAAAACTACAATAGTGATACACGTCATGGCTTATAATATATGAGATAATGAATAAAATTTTAAGTACTTAATGAACTATATATTTATTACTATCATTCTTACTATTTTCCCTATCCATAGCTTGTTCGAAAGCACCTGTTTTAGGCTTTTATCCATAGCAACAAGGCGTTGAACCATTTGATAAAATGATTTGGTAGACATGTATAAAAATATGTGGTAGCATGATGATGGAATTCCATGAGAAAAAAATGTGTCATGGAATTCCATCACCATGAGACCACATTTATTTGAGGCATTTTTTCAAACAAATCATTTCTTTCTCTATGGTATTATGTTGGGATGGGGTGGATGGTATAGTGTGGTCTTGGTTATGAGATGGAGGGGCATCATGACATGAAAAGGGAGGGGTGGGGATATGAAAAAGTGGAATAAGAGGTGGAATCTTCCATGGATTAGTAAATTGAGGATGAGGATGAGGACCTTGAAAAGGATTTGGAGGGGAATTTTGGTTAAAGTCTTGGTTTATATTCTTAAGGTAGTGAGTTGTTTGAAAAAATTCCTCAAAGAAATGTGGTCTCATGGTGATGGAATGCATTCCATCACCATGAGACCATATTTCTTCAAGAATATTTTCAAACAACTCACTTCCTTGTCTATGCTATTGCTTACTATTATTCTTTGATATATTTTTTCCAAGCATCCATGGTTTGTTGGAAAGCACCTGTTTTAGGCTTTTAGCCATAGTAGCAAGGAAGTGAACTGTTTGATAAAATGATTTGGTAGACATGTATGGAAAACATGGTAGCATAGACAAGGTAGTTAGCTATTTGAAAATATGTAGGTCAAATAAATTGGGTCTCATGGTGATGGACATCACCATGAGACCACATTTCTTTGAGGCATTTATTCAAACAACTCATTGCCTTGCCTATGCTATTGCTTACTATTATGCTTTCATATATTTTTTCCAAGCATCCATAGCATAGACAAGGTAGTGAAATATTTGAAAAAATGCCTCAATAAAATGTGGTCTCATGGAATTCCATGACAAGAAAATGCAATTGGTAGCTACTCATAGTTATTACTTATGCTATGTGAAGTAATTGCATTGCTGCTTAAGTTAACTTTCTAAAAAACTATATTTTAATTGAAATGTTTTCATGTATCAACATCTAGTTATTAGTTATGTAATGTGAAGTATTTCTTTGAGTTATAAATATGTGCAATACAATGTAATCAACGATATGAATATAAATTACACAAATCTATTAAGTACAATTTATTAGTTAAACTCTTTATTCGATTACCTACGAGAAGGTTTGTACTCCACTGGCACTAGGAGGTGTTCCTGTGAAACCTCAAATATTAACCTATTCAACATCCAAAATATGATATTAGAATACCATTCATATAAAAATTCTGTTCACATGTAATATTTATAATTTCTTACTAGTTACATACATCAGCTGTAGATGCAATGGAGTAAAAAAATAGGTGGAGAGTTGGTGTATTCAGTATCAACACTCTAACCCTAAAATTTTATTACAATCATTAAACTAAATTAGTTAATCTTACATTTGAAAAAATCAAATTTAATAAATTCGATTTAATTCTTATGCAAACATTTACTTGAGTATCGAGGTTGAAAGACTCATTCAAAATGTCATTTTCCATCGCCAATTGGGTCGCTACAGATGTATCCTATGCACCAGCCTCTTGAAAATCTATGGGGTCATATGTACAGGTCGACTTGCAAAATTGAAAAGAATGGGTTGGAACCCTACCCCTCAAACTCTCCCCTAACTGGCATTGTATTGCAGGATTGGCACGCTAGATGATACTCTAGGTGAAAGAGCTAATAGACTGTAGAGTTTCCACCTCAACACTCTCCTTCATGACGAAAGGGATAGCAATGTGCTCATAAACTAGCCTAGCGAGTACTCATCTTCCTTGCTACTAAGGATCTTGACGTGCACCTATTCTATCCTATGACAACCCATCACATCTCGCCTAAAATTATCGCATACCAAAATAGTTAGGGATTTTTTTGAGGATGAACTCACAGTAGAGTTTCCTCAAGAAATATTGGGAGACCTCATTATTGTTGCATGGTGGATGGTCAAAAACCATCCACCACCTATTCCAAAATAATTTCCTAATCCCTTGGTGGTTGCACCAATGTATAGGAAACCTCTTTCTATTAAGGTCAAGAGTTTGATTTGTACATGGGTTAGTGCATAGTGAGCATAAATCTTATTTTATATTCATTTCATCTTTTACTTCTTTATATGACAATTTATCTGCATAAAAATTCCTACACTCTTGCCTCTTATCCACCCAACAACTTAATTGCTTTCTAATTGCATCTACATGTGTTAACATGTCTTGAAGTGAATTTGCAAGTGTGTTTCTTTCCAAGGTTGAACTTACAGGATCGTTCAACCTTACGATTAACTCAATTTGTTATTTGTTGTTTTCAATTTCCTCCGTTAAATTTTGTTGAGTACTTGGAGTATGTTGAGGAATTTTTGGAGGATTTTTTTGTTGTGGTTGTTGATAAGTTTTTCTATGTGATTGTTCATGAAGAGGAGAAGGATTTTGAGGAGGAATTTTAGGTTGATTATCAACATCTACAAATTAAAGAAATGAAAATCAAGAACAACCTAAATTTACCTATTTTACATCAAATTCACAGAAAAAACAAACAATTCTTACTTATTCAACCTCCTCATTGACATGGTAGCATCCTGGCAAAGAAATTGCAAAGATTCGATGAACAAATTGAAATATTTGATGCTTATAGAATGTGAGTGTGTAATGACAGGGTTTGCTAGCTATAGGCAAGAAAAAATGATAATGAAAATGAGATGAATTCGATGTAATTTTTCTTTTTTATAATAGGCTACAATGTGATTGTGTTATAACACAAGTGCATTATAGGCTTGGTGTGACCGAGCCCTAGGCTCAATCACACCAAGCCATAATGTGAGTGCATTATAACATGCTCGTGTTACAGCCTCTCAAATTTTTTAAAAAAAATTGGCCACTTTTTGGTCCCCCAATTTTTTGCACTTGCCCTTATGCTTCTTATCTCCTACAATGAAATGTAATGGAGCCATTATTCCACGATTCCATTCAATTTTTTGTAAAGAGGTAGATCTTCATGTATAGGAAACTATTTCCATCATATGTGCCTTACTATGAAAATAAAAGATGTAAGAACCGTTAGGAAATTCCATTAATAAGTTGTTCCAAAAAACTTTTTAATTAACTAGGGAGGATTATTAACCTTCCAACATTTAAAAACTCATGAATAATATGTAACATACAACATGAAAAAAGAGAGAAAATTTATTCAACTCATACTTCATACAACATTTCTTAATCTTCAAGGTATAAAGAGCTATTTTTACGGAACTTAAGAAAAATAAGAAAAATATAAAACAATCTATCAATGATTATGAATATTGAAAAAAAATATGACACAACCCTTGATAAATTGATAAAGGAGGTTTATGTAGTAGGGTTTTATCTTAAATGGTAGCAATGACTCAAGGTTTGTATATACATCAAATTTCTTCTACTGTAGAGGGGGGTTTAAATAGCATTTTCTCAAATGGAATTGACATTCTTCCATGAAAGTCCTCTATCCAGTCAAGTATAATCCAATCATGGAAAAGTCAAGTCATTTTGATATTGATCAATAGTTTCCATAAAAATACTATTGTTTCATATATTATAACCTCCTAATTGATTGTATAGCCTTTGGCAGCATCCACACCACCTCTGCCAATATGCGAGTTTTGGATCAAGCTATGGACATCCATCAAAGCATAATACATAGAGGAGTTTTGTCAAATGTTGTTGTTGAAATAATCTTTCAAAGGTTAGTTGCACAACACATTTGCATTTGTGTAGGGTACTTGTTGTAGCCTTCTGAGATATGCAACTCAAACAATGCATGTGCCTTGTGCATGCATCCTTGGGTTACATTCATGACTAGAAAAGGTAATTGCAATAGGAAAATATGATAATGTTCCTTTCATTTTCCTTGGTTTTTTAGGTTTGGGTAATAGTATACGTGCAAAGTCATTTTTTCTTTCCTTTTACTTGGACTAGTGACATTTTTGTAAAAAAATTCCTTCCTTTTGCTTGGATTAGTGACTTTTTTGTCAAATTTTTCCATCTAGGTTTTCTTTTTGTTGACATGATTATGGTTTGTTTGTGTGCATGTTTTACCTTCCCTACATTTTTTTAAATTCTATCTATGTTTGGTTACAATGTGATCCACATGTTCATTGTTTATATATTCTTTATTTCTTGTCCATTTCATAACCCTACTTAGACAAAGACATTTATTTTACTATTTTGCATGATATTCATGATAGAGCTAACATGCAATTGAAACTCTTCCCAAACATCAAAGCCCACCAGCACAATATTGGACCTTTGCACACAGCAAAATGGATCTATATTTGAAGGTGATGTTCTTGTCATATATGGACCCACATCAACAAAAAACTCCAATGTGCAAAACAGAGTAGAAATTGTTAATGTGGACCTTGTGGAATCCAATGGACAAATGACAATCACCAACATTAGGAACAACTTAATAGATGCATTCATGCCATGTATCATAGTTGGCTCCAACATTTTGTTGTGCAATTTTGCACACACACCCCACTTAAAGACAAGACCCTCTCTTGGCCTGTATTTGGGCCCGTTTCTGTGACTTGTCGCCCCCTCTTTTGTGTTTATCTTTTAAAATCTTAGGGTTTTGGTCCTTGGTGCTTGCCTTGGTTGTGGGTGCCTTTGTGTTGATTTCCTAATGGTTTTGGATTCTTGCAAATGTCCTCTCTGGGGTGGTCTTCTTTTGCCTTTTGTTTTCTCCCTTGGTGTTTTTGTTTGGGTCCTAAGGGTTGGTTTTCTCCCTTAGCTTTAACTTTTTTTCCTTGTTTCTCTTTGTTTTGTTGAAGGTGGAACCAGGATGAGACTGAACTTTGAACTTTGGCTAAGTTCTTGGTTCTGTTTTTGTTCCCATTCTGACTCCGCTTCCTTCCCTCTCTTTTTCTTCCTTCTTTGTTTTGTTTGTTTTCATCCTAAGGGTTGGTTTTCGTCCCTTAGTTTTTTCTTCGCCTCACTTTTTCCTTTGCTTGTCATAGCTGGAACTGGGATGGATCCAAACTTTGAACTTTGGCTAAGTTCTCGGTTTCGTCTTTGTTCTCATTCCAGATCTGCCTCCTGCATTCTCATTTTTCTGTTGTTTTTTTTGTCTTTGATCTTCGGGTTGGTTCTCCGCCCTTGGGTTTTCTTTGGTTTTATTTTCTATCATTTTATCGAGGCTGAGACCGGGATGGAATTTGGCTTTGAACTTTGGAAAAGTTCACAGTTCCTTTCCCATTCTCATTCTACCTCTGCTTCTACTAGGATGGGTTTTGTTTCCACCTGGTTTCCCTCTAGTTCCTTTCCCATTCCCGTTCCGCCTCCACTTCCACCGGGGTTGGCTTTATCTCTGCCTCTGGCTATCTTTGGTTCCACCTATCTTCCTTTTTTTCATTCCCATTCTGCCTCTGCCTCCACCTTTCTTGTATCTCTATTCTTGTTCTTCTCATGGCTCTGCTTCCACCTATCTTTGGTTTTGCCTCCACCTAGGTTTATGCTTGATTCTCTTACCTTAGGAACTCTTTTGGATCTACTTGGATTTTGATGATGTTTTGAGCATTAATGGTGGCCCATTTGATGGTAGGTTGGATCGAGCTAGAATTTGTTGGGTATAATTTAAATATTTGGCATTATTTGTGGGTGCAGTCAAGTGCACTTTGTGGTTGCTATCATGAAACCCTCTCCTACACATAAGGTTGATTTGGCTGGTGGCCATTAATGGCGAGAAGACATGATCTAAGTCACTCAACCTAGTTTTGTTCAATCTAGGTTGTTTTTTTGTCTGGCTCAGATCCTATCGTTGGCTCATGTTCATCCTGGTGTTCACATATGTTGTTGTTTGCATGGGTAAAGTATTGATGGTGGGTGTAGCTTGAGGTGCCTTACCCTAACTTTGTACGATCCCATATCGATCTGATGGAGGGTCCTGGTTGCATTCAATGCTTGACGATGGGTTATTGTTGGTTGTCGAGGACGATTTGATTGGTGGCGGAGTTTCTTTATAACCCTAGCTCTGCTTCATCCGGGCCTATTGTTCTATAAGTATGGTGCTCTACCTCATTTATTCAGTTGGAACTAGCTAGGTTAGATTCATATTGGAAGACTAAGTTAGAAGGCTTGTAGTCAGTAGATTTAGCAGTAGAGTAGCATGCTAGAAGATTAGAAGTTAGTTTTTACATTTCAAGAAAGTGTTGTAATAGGCTGGAATTGCTGCAAATGTGATGATTTAATACAAATTACAGACATTGTGTTATGACTGGTGCCTTCTCTTTCATTGAATAATCTTGCATGGTTCTTGTTCTATCTTTCAAATCACTTGGAAATGTTTGGATGTATCTTAGGTTTAATTAGTAATGTTTGTGATTTGATGCCTAGAGTGTTGTAGCAATCCCTTGTTCATATCTTGGGAAGCTTCTTGATTTTGGGAATGTTGTGCAAGGTCAACCTATACCTCATATTCATGTGCTTAGTTCAACTATATATATTCATTCAGTCTTATTGAATGAATGCCTATAGCCTAAAAATCTTTAAGACCTTAGAAGATTGCACTACTTTCTGGAAGATTGTAGGTATAGCCTAAGTCAAACAAAAACTAGTTTAAGGGATTGGTCCATTCCAAGTATTTCATCACTTGCATGGTTAATCTTAGAAGTAGTGTTAACAATAGGACTTTTGAAACCCTCATATTTTTTCGTTTCTTTAATATATGGTTAGAACTAGAAGTTAAAGAATCACCATGTCTTAAAATCTGATGAGTTCAGAGCTTCCAGCATTTGTATGTAAGACCCATTGTGATTACCAACATATTCACATTTTATCATTGAGTTTGTTCTACTACATATTCATGATCTGACACCCGTGAGACCTTGGGGTTATCTCTTTGATCATAGAGACCAACCTTTCAAGAGAGATAGGATAAATTTTATTCCTTCCTGAGTTGTTGATGTGAAAAAAAACCAAACAGCACATTCAAAATTTAAATTTCATAGTCAAGAACTATAAGAAAGGGGGACCAACCACTACAAGGCCCCAGATCATGAAAGGCCAAGAGTGAAAAGGCTGCCCTAACTTACCTTAGTTTAAAGGATGATTAGGATAGAATGGATGAGAATGATGAAGACTGTGTGTCCTTTTATCACTCTGCAATCTTGAGAACTGAATGGAGACTAGATGAGACACTTTCAAGATTTAACTCTATGTCTTAGGTAGCTCTTTGTCTGAGGAGAAAAGCATAGTTCTAGGATGATAGTGCAGTGCACTAGTATCCCGCAGGTTTGTTGGCATCTGTACGACCATGAAACCAAAGAGACAAGGTTGGAATCCTAGAAAAGGACTAACAATCTAGTTTAGTAGTTTCAAGAAGTGAAGAGAAAGACTAAGAGAAGCGAAATGTAAACACAAATATAGTAAAAGAAGTATATTACTGCAAGGGTGATGAAGATAATCTCATAGAATTATCCTCTTGCCAGCTTGCTAAAAGATCTCTCCACCTACACATAATGAAGATGTAAAGTGTTAGGGTTGTTTAGGGGCCTACCTCAGTAATACCCCCATCTTGGTGTTTCCACCTCCATGGACAACCAAGTTTGCAATGGTAGAAATCAAGATAAAGAAGGGAAATACAAGCTACATATACAAGAAACACTATAAAACAATATGTGCTTAATTAATCGAATATGATAGAGGAGATGAGAGGAGCTTACCACCTTCATCCAAAGCACTCAAGTATTGTGGATGACTGAATGAGAGGAGTTCAAGACTCTGCTCCTATGGTGTTTGTCCAGTGCTCACACTATCGAAGTGATGGAGTAGTAGATTTCTACATGGAGTGAGGAATTCTACTACAAATCTTGAAAATGGATGCTCAAAGCATGGAGAGATTGTGCCAACTTGTTCAAAATTTCTACTGAAGAGAGCTATGGATGAAAGATTGAAGATTATGAAGAGATGGATAAAAAACAGCCATATTTGGGTTAGCCAGCCGAAGAGGAGCATTACACTTTGACTCCCAATTGAGAGTGTAATGTCTTTGCAGACTCTAATTGTAGGAATCTGCCAAGGACATAAGCAAATCACATAGACATTTATGTGCCATGTGGGCATCCCTGACACAAACGCCCCCACCAACACACAAACAGGGTGCCAAGTGGAATGCCAGTAGCAGGCTTAAGTGGAATTAAACCTTCACTTTTGGTTTTCTAAAGTGTGAATGGGTGATAGGGGAATTTGTGTTAGGGGTGAAAATTCACACTCATACATTTTTCCCCCACTTTCATGAGCATGAGTACTGATGAGTGATTCAGTAAAGTAGATTAGTAGGAAAGTATCAGAGTAAGAGATGTATACCTAAACCAACAAGGAAGCAGAGAACAGTCTGGTGAACCTAAAAGTGTAGGAGAGGACTTCATAGTTTCGTAGAACCACAAAGCTTAAGTACGAAAGTGCCTTATAGGCTCACAGTCCTACAAGGGAGGTATCCTTCAAGAAATATCACATGAAGGAAACTAGGAAAAACACCTTATAGACCTACAGACCTGCAAGGAAGGTATGCCCAGAGAACTCTCACATGATGGAGACCCAGTAAAGGGGACCCTGTAGAGTTAGAGATGGCGACATGTTTACCCATAGATAGAACACATTAGGAAGCAGTGATGTTGTCCAATGAAAAAAAAGTCACATAGACCATCGCTAAGTTGTAAGGCTTTCAAAGGGGTCCCTCGAGAACCCTTCAAAAGGAAGGAGGGTCCACTCAAGGGCTACACTGTTTGAAAAGTGAAGTCTAGTCGGGCTACCCCCAAGCTAGATGTAAAGATGAAAAGACTGTCTAGTTGGGTTGCCCCTGGACTAGATGTCAAGGTGTGAAACTAGTCTAGCTAGGTTGTCCCCAAGCTAGACATAAGGATGCAAAGTAGGTCTAGTCGAGCTACCCTCGGACTAGACATGAATAAATGAAACCATCCTATTCGGGTTGCCCCTAAGCAAGACGCCATAGAACATGTTGAAAGCTTTTGAAGGGATCCCTTGGAAACCCAGTGTGAAAGGGAGGGGTCCACTCAAGGGACACACTATTCAAAAGCTACCATTATCTTGCTCAAATGGATTCATCACCAAGGAATCCTTTTGAAAGATGTTCACTTCATCAAGGAATCCAAAAGGAATGAGATGTGCTCTTATGAGGGGAAGACTAAGATCGTTCCCGCTTCCGAAGAGGGTTTCCAAGTCCTTTCTTTAAGAACCCATGATGAAGGAAACATGTTCCATTAAGGTTTTAAGTTGAGAATGCAATATTAACAAAGAAGTGTGTGAGGGGTCTTTCGAGAAAAGATTCATTGAACAACAAATGCATTTTCCAAAGACCAAATAATATAGAAGAGGCATTGTCGCCCATGAAAGGGAAAACTCAAGCGAAGATGAGAGAAAGATAAAGAGAAAGGTAAAGAAGATAGATCACACACAAAGGGCACTAGGGTATCTGGTTATGCTGGGTTAGATCTGCCTTTATTTATATTAGGTAATAGTGGCAAGAGGTGAAAGATCATCAATCCCCAACCAAATCAAGAAGAATGCATGAAAGACAAAGTAAAAATTAAAAAATTGGGTCAACATGGAAGGAGGCCTAAATGCTCCTGACGCTTTGCATCATCCCAAATTTACTGCAAGTGAATCACAAACATGGAAGAATAGAGATACATGTAGAAGAAGGTTTGCAACAAAAACACCACACTTGTATCCCAGCACCAACAGGGGTAATGAGGGTCATCTACACACATATAGCATGATTACAGGTAAACACATAACAACACATACATGCATTTAATCTAAAGATCAATAAAAGGGTCTCCCCCTAACACTGGTCAACCAAGAGGTCGTCAACTTCCCACTCTAGATCATTGTGGGAAGGATGATGAGCCTACAATGGTGTAATGTTAAGGGGAGGCGCTTTCGATCCTCCAATAACAAGGGCCAAGGCAAAGGGACCAGTGAGGTCTCTATTGCTCATCTCTTGCGGGTCCAAGGTCAATGACTTCACAAAGATTACTGATAAGGTCAGAACTTCATCCACTGAGATAAACATGCACTTAACAAGAGTGTGATGCTTCACCTCAGTGGAAAGAGGATTTTGCACCTGAGGTTCACCGCTAGGCTCACCAAGAGACTCAAGAGTGGTGAAAAACTTTGAGGGGGCTAGGACTAGTTCTATTACTAGGATAGAATAAGTCAACTTGGGGCCACCTTTTAGAGAAGGTGGGATCTTCGTACATCCTCCATTGTTGGAGGGACCATGCTCTACCTTCTTCTTCATCAAAGGAGGTGATCTCCCTGTAGATGAAACAAGGAGGGTCAATGGAGAAGAGGAGAGAACCATAGTGGACACCACCGAAGTGTTCACCATGTCCATGGGCTTTGGGAAAGGCAATACATCCAGGAGGAAAGTCAACAAGGGCAGCTCTACCGAAGGAGGGATAAAAACTTGCACCCTTCCAAGTGCAAGTGTGCTCACAGTGGGAGTTACAATAGATTTAGAGATGGAATGAGGGAAATAGGAAGACACAATAGGAGGTGTTGTCTTCTCTTCCTCCTTCTATAAGGAGGCTTTCTCAACTAGGATGGCCTTTCATTGATGCTTACACTCATGTGCAAGGTGGTTTCTAAGGCTCTTCAAACCAGAAGTTGGGATCTATAAAGGGACAGAAGGATCCTATTCATCCATGGGAGTGTCTTCCATGGTTGTTTCGAGTGGAAGGCCAGACTCCTAAATGGGAGAAGGAGGGGCAGGTTCAAAAATGGTGGGAGAAGAAGACTCTAATGCCTTAAAGTTGGATCCTTTCTTGTTCGGGGGAATAGGAAGAGATCGAGGGGATAAATCTCTTTGCGAGCCTTTCTTTCTACCGTACAAATAGTACCAGGTTCCTAGGGACCTATTAGGTAGATCCAATATCCTGCCCTTTGGCTTTCACTAAGGAGGCATCATCAGACTTAGCCAGTAGAACCTAAGCTTGTTCGACCAGTACTCTTCCCAAGAGAGAAGAGTGGATGAGTCAGCTCGAGAAGGAGCAAGCTTCTCCTTTCCTTTTCGGGAAGAGGAGGTAGCTGGCTCCTCTTCTATGGGAAGGGTCAACTTCAATTATCCCTTGCCCCCAATTTTGCACTTCACATAGTTATTGTAAAGTAGGTATATTCTCTATGGGAGTGGACCGACTGGAGTGGGACAAAATTGATCCAACGAGTATCCTCCATGGGATACCACAAGTTGATATCTAGTGTCACCTTCATGGGAAAATTTTAGGCATTTTTGAATTATAGAGCTGATCCCATTCATGGAATCTAGCCAAAGTATGCCTAGCTTCACTCTGAATAGGTTTGACTCAGGGATAACATCAAAGACTATATCTACAACCCTAGGTCCAACTAGGATAGACAACATCATCGATCCATAAGGTTTAAGAGAAATTCCATCATGTATGCGGATGATGGTTTTTTTTTCATATTCCACCCTTTGTAGGGAGTTTAGGAGTAACGTCTCCTCCATGATGACATTCACTCTACTCACGGGGTCAACTAAGACTCCTATCACAATGTTTCCATTTAGGTGAGTAGTAATGTAAAGTGGAGAAGGATTAACATTTGTTGGCATGTCTTCTGAAGTAAATGTTAGATCTAGAAAACTAGTCGCAAGGTAGGGATAGGGAGTAACGGTAACCATGTTAACATATGCCTCAAGGTGAGAAGTAGAGTCAGTGAGATCGATAATCATGTCAGCAGAATGTGACAAAAATGGGTCTATGTATATCTGTAATTCACTATTATCTTTTTCCACTAATTTTTTCATGTTTTTCTTTCCTCCATCAAGATGGATACTATCGTCCTCGATGTGATCCTATATCTCATGGTGTAGACCCATACAGTGTTCAATATTGTGTTCATTAACTCGATGGTACTGACAATAAGTGTTTTCTTCATACCAACTAGGGTATGGTTCTCTAAATGGTTTAGGATGTGGAAAGGTAAGGATCTTATCCTTCACCAACTTTTGCAAGATGGAATAATAAGATTATGATAGTTTTGTAAACTTTCAGTCACGTTTGAGGCTGTTATTATCCATAGTGGCTACTATATTCACAATAGTTTTACCTCTTCCCTAGATTGATACGATAGATCTTCCTTCAGAATGAGAGCATGAGGGGTGACCCCCAAACCGAACCACCATTTTATGGTACTCTTGTAAAGCCACACACAAGTGTGAGAAAGAAGGATACTTCATGGGGGTGAACTTCTCTTGCCAAGGCCTTTGTAAGTTCCCTATGAAGAACTTTTGTACATTAGAATCGGGTAATAGATATGAGATGTGTGAGAAGAGTGCTTGGTACCATGCTATAAATTTTGTAATCTTTTCATTGTCCCCTTGTTTGCATCTAACAAGGTCTGAGAAGGTCATCTCTGGTCCAATAATGGCTTGGAATTGTTGCAAGAACCGATTCATAAGTTGATTGAGCGTGAAGATGGAATTATCGGGAAAAGAAAAATACCAGTCTAGCAATGTATATTTGAGGGATTGAGGAAATATTTTGGCCATCAATGCATCATGATGGAAAAATTTCATGCATAAGGCATTAAAGGCGGGCACATGTGTCTGTGGGTCCCCTTTACCACCGTATTTCTCAAATTTGTGAATCCCCATCCCTTGTGAGAAAGGAGTGTTTAGGATTGCAACTAACAACAGGTTGTGTCAGAAGAAGGGTTGAAAGATAGGCTAAGTCGAGGCCTAAGAAAGTTTTTCTAGCTAGTTATGCATCTTCCCCATTTTTTGAAGAAGGGTATTTAGAATAGGGTTGTTAGAAGACATAGGACCATCGGAACCATTGCCAGAGCCACCGTCGTGACCACCATTATGACCACCATCAGATTTGTCACTAGTGTGACTTACGTTGGTGGCACCACTGTTTCCACCACCAGTGTGACTTTTGTTGGTGCCACCACTGTGACCACCACCTGAGCTACCACTGATGCCTTTGCCACTAGTGTGACTTTCGTCAGAGCCACCACCATCATTTCCGCAAAAAACACCTCTGCCAATGCCACCCCCACTTTCAAAGTTTCCACCACAAAAACCTCTACCTATCATTCTGCCAAATCCTCCACCACTGGAGGCAACAGAAGGGGTGAAGTGGAAACCCAAAGGGTTCCTACTTACTTTGATAGTCTCAAAAATTTTAGAAGTAGTGGGTATGTTGATCGAAGGGATTGCATCAACCATATACATGGATGTAGGAGGCATCAACATTTCTAGTTGCCTCTCACATTCCTCGAAGAGGCCACCTCATATCATGTGACCATGGCTCAAGGGGGCACATGCTTCGGCTAGACCAGCGAGACTAGATAAGAGTTCTACACCTATCTGGTCATTTTCCACCATGTATCTTATTTTGTCGATCACCTTAGCAGCCCTAGCCATCTTCAGGTTCCCTTCCAAGGCATTTTCCAATGCACCTAACCCTTTACCAAGGCTAATGACGTACTTAGAATGAATACAAATGACCTCATTCTCATCTACATATGAAGAGGTCAATGATGCAGGAGGAGTAGGGATGTGATTGGTCTCATCAATAAATCTAGATTTGCCTCACGATACGTGCTCCTGTGCGGACAGACCAATCGCAAAACCAAAGAAAAGGCTGGTAGTGAAGCTAGAGGATACCTTCCTCTTGTCCATCAGAAGGTGTCATAGACTCCTTCTAAAAATATGCCTAGAGTTCATAAACTAGGTTATGAAGCTCATAACATTTCACAACACACTAGGGTACAATGACTAAGAGGTATACGAGAAAGAGTTCAAGATGCCGACAAATGGATAGACATTGGTTCATGTTAGGTTCACCAAAAATATAAGAGAGGGGGACCAACCACTGCAAGGCCCCAAGTAACAAAAGGCCAAGAATTGAAAGGCTTCCCTAACTTACTTCAGTTTAAAGGATGGTTAGGATAGAAGGGATGAGAATGATGAACACTATGTGTCCTTCAATCACTTTGCAATCCTGAGAGCTAAAGGGAAACTAGACAAGACACTTTCCAGAGTCAACTCTGCATCTTTTGTAGCTCTTTGTCTGAGGACATAAGCGTAGTTCTGGGATGATAGCGAGACGCGTCGACATCTCACTATAGCATTGATGTCCGTACGACTAGGAAACTAGAGATATGAGGTTGGAATCCTAGAAAAGGACTAACAGTCTAGTTTAGTAGTTTTGGGAATTGAAGAACAAGACTAAGAGAAGTGAAATGTAAACATAGATATAGTAAATTAATTATATTATTGCAAGGGTGATGAAGATAATCTCATAGAATAATCCTCTCGCTAGCTTTCTTCGAGATCTCTCCACCTCCACACAATGAACAGGGAAAGTGTTGGGGTTGTTTAGGGGCCTGCCTCAGTTAGACCCCCATCTTGGTGTTTCCATCTCCATGGATAGCCAAGTTTTCAATGATATAAATAAAGATAAAGAAGGTAAATACAAGCTACATATGCAAGAAACACTACAAAATAGTATGTGCTTACTCAACTGAATACGATAGAGGAGATAAGAGGAGATTACCACCTCCATCCAAAGTGCTCAAGGCTTGTGGAGGAGTGAACGAGAGGAGCTCAAGCCTCTATTGTAGTGGTGATTGTCCTATGCTCACACTATCAAAGTGATGGAGTGGTAGATTGCTGCAATGGAGTGAAGAATGCTACTACAAAGCTTGAAAATGGATGCCCAAAGCATGGAGAGAGTGTACCAACTTGTTCAAAACTTTTTTTGAAGAGAGATATAGATGAAAGAGTGAATATTATGAAGAGATGGATGAAAAACTTTCATATTCGGGTCAGCCAGCCAAAGAGGAGAGTTACACTTCAAATCCCAATTGAGAGTGTAACGTCTCTGCAGACTCCAGCTACAGGAATCTGCCTGGGACGTAAGTGCCCCACATGGATGTCTGTGCGCTACACGGGCATCCTCATCATGAATTCCCCCACCGACACACAAAGAGGGTGCTAGGTGGAATGCCAACAATGGGCTTAAGTGGAATTAAACATCCACTTTTGGTTTTCTAAAGTGTAAAGGGGTGAAAGGAGAATTTGTGTTATAGGTGCAAATTTGCACTCATACAAGAGAAAAACACAATACGAAAGAGAGGATACAAATTGTTCTATTTTTTTGACTGCTAGAAGTTCCACAGAAACTGTGTTGCCTATTTGCAAGAACCATAAGTTAACTCCTGACCTAAAAAAAATTCAACTTATAGAAGGAGACTGTAATTACTCAGTTGGCTTGTTTGGAGAAATTGGTACAAGCTATCATATGAAAAAAAATCAACTAGAAATACATGTCAAGGATGGTGACTTGCAAGAATAGATGGATACTATACATTACTCATCATCCACATATTACTTATTCACATTTAATTAGCATACTTTCACTATACACTAATAACGTTTTTTTGGTGGGTTGTTATTTAGAACAATATAGAAATGTGTGTGAATTTGCAACAAATGTTTTCCATAGTCAACACACCACTGATCCTTTTCAAAAATGTTGTACAAATATAATCTATACATCACAATCTAATTTTGTTCAAGAGATCAATGACCAATGTAGAAAATCCCAATTGCAAACATTGGCCAATTGTTATGTCCAGGCAAGGCAACAAATTTTCATTGCTCTAATTTTATATTTGTAGTACATAATACACCCAATTGTTCTACCACTTTGCACAATGCATAACACCTTTATTTCATTTGCAGGTTATTGACACATTGAAGGCAAAAATGTCCATTTTCCACCCTATGAAAATTTTTGTAGTAGATGTTATCACACATTGTTATTTGAGCCACCTATTGACATAGGTTGTCCCCATTGCACATACTATAATAAATCCATACATCCCTAGCATCACCAGATATTTCTTTGCACATTATATAGCCAAGATGAAAATATTGATTATTATCTATAGGGAGAACTTCTTCAACAACACTTGCCAAATATTGCAAACATAACATATGAACAGTACAAATTAGACATTTCAACAATAGTTTTCCTATTGCATAAATTCTAAATCCATAGAAAATTCACATTAGCTGTGAACAACGGTAATGTTCAAATTGTTAAGAACTAGCACTTTCACAAAACTAAATGCATTTTATGACTATTTAAACAACACAATTCATGTTCTCATTGATCTTCATGAAGAACCTACATGCGTAAATATATCAATGTATTTGTAATTTTTTAGTTAAGAAGGAATTACCCAAAACCTTTTTCATTAGTATATTTGTATTTGTAACAATTGCCCCTCGGTTGCTACTATTTTTTTAAATCTTTCTTAAATCAATTCAAAATAAATACCAACTTATCTACGAAGCATCTTCCACGTATCTTAGAAGTGTTAAATTCAAAACTCCTCCATTCACCATGGAGGCATAATCTCAACATTGCCACTTATATCCTTACACCTAAGAATGTAAGCTACCAAGATTAAAGTCATTCCTAGACCTAGACCTAAGCCTCGAGGGTTCTTTCCTAATGACTCTTCCTACGTATTCCTTCATAGGAAATTAGAGGTTGCGTAGTTCACCCATCAATGCTAGAGGGAGTTCATTCTCTCTTCTAGTATGAGATCTTTGGTCTCTCTAAACCATGACTATTTATAAAAATTAGTCCAATCTTAATATAACAATACTATATACCATTAAATGTTGGTCCCACCAAACATTACCAATCCATAGTGTACAAGTATACAAAAACACACAGAGTTATATTATTCCATAATTCCCCAAGTCTTATAGGGAGTGACTTGAGCATACATCACATATACACAAGGTGATTAGCTCCTACACATCACATATACATATTGATTGGTCCCAATAGACATAAAATTTACCCAATGACTTGCTCTAATATACGTTACATATACCAAGTGACTAACTCCAACATGCATCACATATACATAGTGACTAGCTACAACATACGCCATAAATACCCAATGACTAGATTCATCATATGCCACTTATACACAGTGACTAGCTCCAATATATGACATAGATACACAAGGCCTAGCTCTAGAATATGTCACAAGTACCTTACTGGTGGCTCATATGCACCTCAAATCACCACCGTGACTAGCAAGAATATTCACATTGGATAACACACCCTTTCCCTTAGTGCATCCCAAATGAAAAAGAAATGTCAGTGCATTGCACACTACACCATGGGTCCCATACTTTCCCCTAGCCTTCTACACAATTGGACAATTGGAAAGAGGATTCAAGGCATCCAATACTACATCAAGGTCCACCCTCAAATCAATAGGTTCAAGTATACCTTATCCACATTAAGTTATGCCAAAACTATACTATGAAGTTTGTTCAACTGTTACCTCCTTATCCTTCATTAGAAACTCTCTTCCCTATAGTCCATCGAATGACTAAGCAACCAAGGGTGGCCAACACTAGCATATAATGCTCCTTGAATATTTTCCATCTCAAGAATAGTATTGCCCCTAGACACCTATCAATCTAAAGAATAATGGTACTGCTCCTTGACTACTGTCCATCTCAAGCATAGTACTTCCCCTAGACACTTGTCAATCTCAAGAATTATAGTACTGCTCTTTGAATACTATCCATCTCAAGCAAGTAATGCCCCTAGACACCTATCAATCTCAATAATTATAGTACTACTCCTTAACTACTTTCCATCTTGAACAAGTACTACCCCTAGACACCTATCAATCTCAAGCATAATAGTGTTGCCCCTTACCCAAGCTTAGCACTATAACTAGAATATAGGTTCTTAATTTAGAATAATTAGATCACAATCAAGTGAATTAGAAACCTATACATAGTCACTTAAGTCTAAGAACTAATATTCATAATACCTAATAGAATTCATGTGGTGATCTCATCAAAACAAGTAATCACTACCTAGTAGTCCAATTCATTCCTTTCCATTAGCTTATTATTTAGACACGCATTATGTATTGAATATAAGTTACTAGGATTTCTTTCATAACCATCCAAATACCCATTCAACCTCATCTGAAGCCTACTATAGAGAGATAGGGTCAAACCAATTAGAAACAACCCCAACATCTAGGAGTTATCCCCCCTAGACCCTCCCCCTACAAACTTGAGGTCATAGAGGCATCCTTAGCCCAAGGACTACCTCTGTTCCTGCTTCCAAATGGGTCAAACTCACATGTAGATCTCTTGAAAAGGTCTCTCAAGGACCTACACACAGGTTTCCCATAACCAAGGTTTTTATTATCAACATAGGAGCTAAGCTTATTAGTCAACATAAATTTACCTCAATTTGCACAAACACATAGAGAAGAACTTCCATTCAAAATTCTCTTAATAGATCCAATATTGATGTTCTTATACTCAAGGATCAATAGTCATATAAAAATCCTTTACCCCAACACCCAAATACCATTCTAAAATTATTTAGTATGTATTATTATTGCATTCAGTAAGGGGGATAAAATGTCATTTAAGAAGCTTATTACACCTATTGCCACTACAATAGAATTTCAAATGGTCTATGATTCAATGTATCTTGATATATCTTCTTAGCAATCACTACATCAATTATTCCCTTAAAAAAATAAAGACAAGCTTAACTATTATCCAAGTAGGGTTCCCTCTACTGATTCACAATTTAGCAAACCCATACCATGACACTTCCATCCCAAGATGTCGAGATCTCAAATAAAACCTCATAACAATTTTTATTCTTAACTCAACATGCACAATCTTCATAATATCCTATAGTTCATCTCCTTGACACAAAAGTTAAGCCGATTACTTAACACATTTTCCTCTTGTTTACACAAACCATGTTTATCATTGGATCAAGACACTAAGTTATAGTGGATACATAATCTTCAAGTTACAATATTGCAACCATAATCACCATATCCCATAGTTTATATCTAGGTACAAATCCATATAAGATTTTTATTTGGATAGCTCAACTGCACCCCTTAGGAACCATGTTAATAGGTTGAGGATCCCTTATTTATTCTAGTTAATCATACCATGATGCACTAGGAGGTATTAGTTATCCATGACACTTTACATTTTCAGGGAATGTAGCAATAATAGTATAATTATTACAAATCTACATCTCATATTTATTTATAGATTATCCATATAACCAATATTTTAATCTATAAGTCAATAAAACACAACTATGAAACACACAATACTCATAAGAGTTAGAATGCTCTCTTTTGACTGTTATAACACTTACTTTAACTATACTCAAACAAAATTCAATTCAACTTTAAATAACCCATATAACTAGTATGGGAATTTTCTTGGGTAAGAAATTAATTAATATTTTGTCAACACTCAATACTACTACAATAATTTGTCATAAAATAATATGTTCATAAGTAACACCACATATTTGAGATTCATCCTATAAATTTTAAGGATAATATAGGAATATAATTCTCAACTTGTAAGCCTCCATAATATCTTATTGATTTATTCAACAATATAATCATTAGGCTTTAATCATTCCTCGTCACAATACCATGGAAAGAAGCCATTTAGACCCAAGCAGATAATTTTAGAAAGGGGTTTGATGAAATGCTTCAAGACAATGTAACCAATGTTTATTGGTTCAAAACAACATCTTTATTAATACTGTTTCCAGATAGAGAATTAAAATGCCTTGGGAAAACACTCTGAAGACATGCAATTACATTGACTAAATTTTGAAGAAGGATCTATAAATTTGGGTGAGTTTACAAACTAATAAATTACTTCCAACACTTGTAAACTAATATCTAAACACAAAATTTTGGTCTTTACAAAATTATACCCACCCTTCCAAACTTTATCAATTAAAATCCCCATTTTGTGCAGTAGCATAACTCAAACATCAAGAATATTTGGCTCATATTCATAAATGCATTGCACTCAATAGTGTATAAAATAGATTAGGCATACACGGGAGAATGATTATAGTACCTTAGTTTGTGGTAGAATGGTGCTCATCTATGCTAAATAATGGGGTCATTCTTATTGTGAACCCCTAAACCTGCAAATACACAAAGACGACAAACATTGTTAGTGTTAGATCAAAATGCATGCAAAGAGTGAAGGATTCCCCATGAAATCCACCTATTCAAACTAAAATTAGGAAAATAACAAAACTTAAATAATGTGAAAGTAAATCCTAATTTAGCCAATAGAATGATGATATTATGGGGGAATTGGTGCCAATGATGTGTTGCAATTGACCCTTTCCCAATTCCTATGTTGTAAATGTGAATTGATTAAAGAAATGGTCAAATCTCCAAAGAGATTTGAGCATAACCTTGGTGCAAATGTGAAAATATGAGGAATGTATGGATGAAATGAGCAAAATTAGTTCTCAATTGTAGAGAGTAACTTTGCATATGAATTGTGGATTTGAGTATAATAAGTTTACTCAAATTGTGGATGTTTGAATGAGAAGAAGAGTCTCTCATTTATAGATTCCCAAATTGAAAGGATGAGGGATTTGGATGAATGTGGGATCATTCAACATCCAATGGCCAAGTGCCACTTGTCAAGATGTGAATGGTTGAGGAATGAGCACATTTTGGTCAATGTGCATGATAAATGTCATTGGATTCAAATTTGAATTTTGAATGTGACATGTGAGAGGGAAAGAGAAATGGAGTTAGTGTCACTTGGCTCAATGCACAAGGACATGTAAGAGGCATTGAATGCCTTGTTGGAAGGACCAAGTTCACTTGGCCTTTTCGAATTAAAATGAGGGAATATTCCCTTTTGATGCTTTGTGAGGGAAAATAGATGAATTAATAAATCAAAGTATTTGATTTATTTTGCAAGTTGCATTCTCTAGAGAAATTTAATGAAAGAGATTAAGTTAATCATGGTTTTGATTAATTTAATGAAGAATTAGATGATGTGACAATTTAGACTTAGATTTATGAATTGATTTAAATCAGAATTGAGAGGAAATGATTAATTAAATAAATGATTTTGATTTATTTAACTAAGGAGGAATATGTTCAATTAAATTAAATAATGTTTTAATTTATTCAATTTAACAAGAGGACTTTAGAGATTTTAATTTAAATAAAATGAATTATTTAAATGAATAGAGAAAGATGATTAATTAAATTAAATTGATTAATTTAATCAGCAGAGGAGAAAGACCTAATTAAATAAATAATGATTTATTTAGTTAAGAGATGAAAAGGTGTTGATAAGCTGAGAGTATGATTCAAGATGAAACGATGGTAGTAGGATCAGAATCAGGTGCATGTATATTTTACTTGTCTACATTTTTCCCCTCTTTGAAGCAATGTACTTGTCGCATTGATTCAAAGAATAAACTATTGTGATCAAAGTTCAAAATTTCTTGATTTTTCAAATGCCCCACTGTTGCCCCAGCAGAAGGATTATGCTGGTATATTGCCCCTCGAGAGATCGAGCAAAAATGTATGATTTTCCGATCGAGATTGCAATAAAATGCGAGAGGAGTGGTTCTATTGATCAGAGGACAAAAGATAATTCTTTGATGTATACAATTCTAATGATGTGTAGATAGTCATCGGCCATGGGTAGCCTCATGTATCTTTTGATTCAACACACTGATTTTAGATAGAAATGTTAGTAAAGATAGAAGAATAAGAAGAATAAGATGGATGGAAGGAGGATCAACACAAGTTCACATTATTACTAGTGATGATGATGTATTGCTTACTAGGAGTTGGGATTTTCAAAGGGCCAATTACTTTATGTTTGATAACACACATAGGTACGATGCATCAAGGTATAAAGGACCAGGATGGAATTATACTTAGTGTGATAGACTTTGACTCGTCAATCAGATAGGAGTATTCTTGTTCACACTTGACATACAGAAACCTTGCTAGGACGGACCTAACAAAGCAAGTATTCGCCAAGTTATTTTACAAGAACATCCAACAAGCACAATAGACAAAAAGATAATGATCATTTCCCCATTCCTTTCTCTCTAAACCTATTTTATTTAGGCATCATTGAGAGGTCCTTGGAATGAGTGCAAAATAAGATAAGTCAAAAAGACCAAGATAAAGTAAACAAACAAGCTAATGTTCTTCGTACCGCTAGCTAAGGCTAAACTACTATGGGGTACTTGATGATTATGTCCATCATGGGAAAGCTTCATCCTAGGACATGTAGTGATCAAGGTTTTGATGGGATTGATTTGGGTGATAAGTTATTAATACTTCGAGTTGACCAACTTGCTTGGTTACTGACTTAGACCTTCAGGACTCTGACGATTAGGCGTTCACTTTAGAACCTGCTAAACTTGCTTCTGACTGACTCACCAAAGGGTGACAATAACGATTGATTTATTATGAGTGATGACAATCATAGGTGAAAGCAAAATGAAATGGATGCACCATTTTGGTTTTTTCAAATATTTTGAGGCTGTTTTTGGAATTTTGAGATGTTTTACAAATGTTTTAAGTATTTTCGATATTTTTCAATGTTTTTGAATTTTGTTTCTCGAGGACCAATCAAGGATGGCCTTGCCTACGTTTAAGCTCAAAGACAACATAGTTCAGATGATAACAGACTTGATTGCTAATGAGATAGATGGGAAAATGGATAGCCATTGTGACGGACGCCTAAAATCCTAAAATGTAAACTAGATGGACAAACGAGTGCCCCTGCAATGGACGCCTAAGGACTGACCTTAACTGTCTCAGGGGATGATCAAAGATCAACCTTACCTATGTTCAAGCTCAGAGATGATGTAGTTCGACAATGGTGAAAACTGACAAGACTCAATGATGAATTTTTGAAGATTTTCTGATATTTAGACATGTTTTTGGATTTTTGCATGATTTTGATGATTTGGATGTGGATATGCATGACGATATCAGTGCTTTGTTTTGGGATTTTGTTGAACATCAAGCTTAATGTTGATCAATCAAATTGATGGATTGATGGTTTGACTAAGTGTGTTAAGCCAAACAAAGATGATAATGAACTTGTAAACCCAAGGAAGTTGTGTTATCCTAAAATAAACTCATACATAAGAGGTTAGTTTGACTAAGTGTGTTAAGTCAAACAAGGTGATGATTGATTGGATTGAATTGATCAAGATTGATGAAGCTTGATTTGGAACAAAATATCTTTGATGATTTGATGTGACATTGACGTGCACCTTAGATAGACTAATATTGATTGTTTGGATTGATGTTCGATGAAAGATAAAGCTTGATAAGGAATGTCTTCCTATCAAAATATGCCATGGGCTAGTGATTTGGATCTTTGGGTCACAAATTCTTTGACCAAGTTGATTTCACATTTTCCAATGCTCAAATCACCACATAGGTGTGAAGATATAGATCAAGATTTATTCTCGAAGAAAAATGCAAACATTTGCCCCCAGTGTCTAGCAATGTATGGAATGCCATAGGTGGATTCTTGGACAAACGGATATGAATTATTTTGCAATAAGATAAGGGTGCTCTCAATAGAGGATTCACATTCGGATATTGCTCAGATAGCATTGGGTAGGATGGGATCAATGAAATGACCCAGTCAAGATGTCTACCATAAAAAAGTGTAAAGTGTGCCCCAAAATTTTATCAAGATAATGCAGATAGATGGTAATGGGTTGGATAAACAATTCATAGATGAACGGATGATATGGCCGAAATGTTGGCTTTATTATGGATGTGATAAGATGCTTTCTCTTGAACTGGTGCACATAGATGCTCGATTCTACACATGATTCCTGTTTGCCAAGTTTTCATCATGGTACCTATCCAAAGCGCCACTGTAGTGGTTTTCACTGAGGACGATTTTTTTTCTTTACTATTTTCAATCCTTTTTCTGATTATTTTTTTGGATTTTTTATATTTTTTTGTATTTTCTGAGAGATTTTAAGTTGATGTTGAACCACCTGGTGGTGCTGATGTAGATGCTTCTATCATAATGTGCAATTGATATCCTGTTTGAAGAAGTTGCTTTGTCAAGACACGTGCACTTGAAAGCAACTTTTGAGATCCTTGATCTGCTTTGTTGATATCAAAGTTAACTTTGTCTTTGTGTGCACATCATGATAGAGTGCCTTCTGAATCCTTATGATGAAGGGTCGCTACCAATACATGGTCAATGTGAGAGTTGGATATTATGTGTAGAGGCATGGATGGTGGAGTTTGTTTAGGAATAAAAGATGGATTGGTTGACAATTTGGAGCCTTTGACTCTCCAAACTTGGGAAGATGAGCAATGATGGGTGGATACAAAAGTGTGCATGGAATTAGGACCAACTGCTTGATACACTTTGTATGTCGATTGAGAAGCATATTTTCACTTTTGTGGACATCTTTGATGGATACTTGCCCCTTTTTTATTTTGCCCCATAGTTTCTTTGACTAATGGAGTTTGATAGGGATAATCATTCTTTGTATTCTTTGGTATCCATATGTATCTGATTTGTCCAATATGCTTCTTAGCTTCTTTTTCTTTGATAATGTTCTTCATGCTTCGATTCAAGTCTTTCTTTTGACGTTGGTCCCAATTTGTGGATGAAGATTCATGACATGGCGGGTTATAGTATTGGCATTGGTTTCATCATAAGGATTCTTCGTGCTCCCTATGTTGATGTTTGCTCGAGATGAAGTTGCCCCCAGTTTTATGGAAGTATCACTAATATGTTGAAATCCCTTGATTGTCAAATAACCAAGGCCTTGACACTTAGGATTTCCAATAATCTGCACTAGTTCTAGGATACCCTGTTCATGTAGGCCTAATCCTCTACCTTGATAATTCATCTGCTGAAAAAACTTATTTGCAATAGGATATGATTTACCTTGGAAACAAGGTGCTAATCCTTCTCTGCTCTGTGGCGGATCTTCAAATGTCATAGCTCTTTCATTGATAAGATGATTTTCCCTTACAAAAGTGAGTGTTCCAAGTTTATAAGTGATAAGATCCCTCGTATAGGGGATGACTTCTTGATTGATATCTTTGGTTTGATCTTGTGAGATATCAAATTGTAATGCTTCTTCAAGAAGTGTTGATGCTTCACTGTCCTTCTAAATGTCTTCCTCATGATTCATTTCACAAGATATTTTTGATTCGCAACTTTTGTAGGAGCCCTCTTTATGACCCATTTCTGATATGTCTCTACATTTGTCTATATCTGGACCATGTGTATAAATGTTAAGAGTAGGAGACTCTTGTTCCTTGGTAATGATATCAAGGTTATGAGGCTCTTGTTTTGAATGATGATCATCTGTGTGTCCATCCAAAGAAAGCATCTTATGGGTAGATGGAAGGGTATGTGCTATATGGATATGATCATTATTTGTGACATCTTGTAGGAGAGTGGCCATCAACTCATTGTAGTATCTTGCATATAAAAATTCTTGATCTTGATTAATGTGGAAATTGCTTTCAACATGCTTTGGATCAAGTTCTTGACATGGGTCAATTTCAAAGGATGGATTTCTTTCAAAGGGTTCTTGGACATTGTCATAAGGCATTGGAAGTGGCACAATATCCTCTTGATCTTTGAGTGGACTTGGATCAAATGGTGAGTTGAGGATTCTTTCACTATTCACAACCGTGAGGTTGAAGGATGTCAATATGCCTTGGGAGGGACCATTGCTAGACCTTGGTGATAGTTTTTGATCATGCTTTGGAATAAGTTCTTGAGATATGTCCTCTAACTCGTTAGGTGGTGAGACATTGTCAACATGATCATTGGTAGATGGATCTTGATCATCATTTTGAATGATTGTAATGTGAAACTATTGCAAGCTCTATTGTTGGAGTGAGGCGTGCATTTTCTACTAAGCCAACAATGCTTGTTGTTGGTCATGTTGTTGTTGTGCCAACAAAGCTTGTTGTTGGTTTTGCTGCTGCTGTGCCAACAAAGCTTTTTGTTAGGCTAGTTGTTGTTGTGCCAACAAAGCTTTTTGTTGGGCTCCTTGTTGTGCTACTTGTTGATGGATTGCTTGCAATAGTGCCCAAAATTCTACTTGCACCTGTCGAGCTTGGTGTTGGGCTTGAGCTTGTTGGGCTACTTGAGCCGCTTGTGCTTGCTGAGCAGCTACTTATATAGCTTGTTGGTTTTGGAGCACCTTTTTTTGGGAAGCTTCTTGAGTGGCTTGCAACATGATGGAGAATGAATTGTTCATGTTGTGTTTTGGTGGTGGTGGCGGTGGTGGGTCAGGGATGGTGTTGATTGTTGGGGTGAGTGGAACGGTCTCATTGATTTCCAAGGTTTGAGTGGTCAATGGTGAAATTGAGATTCTTGGTCCTTGAGACACTTGAGAAACGGTAGATGTGTTAACCGTTGGGGTTGCTTGGATGGTTTCCATTTGTTGTTGCGATATTGTTGGCAAAATGAGAGGATTTGGTATGATGTTTTGATTTGGCATGATATATTGAAATTGAACATTTTTTTGGTTGGGAATCATATTTCCTTGCTTTAGGTAACTTTGATTTTGCATAGTGTTCCCTTGACTTGAATCAACATATGAAGTTGTCAACATATTGCTTGGATTTTGAACAACATTGGTGGGATTTGCAAACATGTCGACCCCAAAGTTTACCAAGTGTGGATTTGAAATGGGCATGTATGGATTTGGTGGGATAATGTTGTTTGGAAAACTCATGCATTGAGAATTTGGTTGATAGATTTGCAAATTTGGACTTGGATTTAAATCTACCATTGGGAAAGGTGTTCCAAACTTTGGATTGGGCATACTCACATTCATTGCACTTTTGAGGTTTGGAGGAGATAATGATGCCATGTATAAATGTGAGTTTTGATAATCAATTGGCATTGTGAGATTTGGATAGTTTGGATGATTTGGATTGCTCATGATGGATGAATCAAGTTTATATTCCATGTTCCTCTTGTGTTTTGACCTTGTTGTGAAAGTGAACCTCTAAGGTGATTAGTACCAATGATGAGATGGAGGATGAAAGGGATGAATGAAACCTTTTGAAGAACTTTCGAAGGGTTATGCTAAACTGTTGGGACTTGGATTGATCTTGATGGTTTGACTAGATGTATTAAGTCAAACAAGATTGTAGTGAAGTCGTAGTCCCTAGGAAGTTGTGTTATCCTAGGGGAACTTGCACAAGGAGATGAATTGACTAAGTGTGTTAAGTCAATGTGATTACAAACTAGTAGACCTTAGGAAGTTGCGTTATCCTAGAGGTAAATTCGTTCAAGGGATTTGACTATTTTGGCTAGGTGTGTTAAGAAAAAATAGGATGATGTTGGTTTAGCCCTTCTAGTTTAGCACGAGTGATTTTTCTAAAGTTCTCAAGAAGCTTTCTTGATGGAATGAGATTTGATAGATGTTTGGATGAGAATGAATTGTTGATTTTGATCCTAGATGACCCTATGAGGACTTTCTTACAAGACCAAGGTGATGAAGAACATGCTTTTCCCTAGAAGTAATTCAAACCAAAAGACCAATGTCTGCTTGGAAACCAAATGACTCAAAATGGACCAAGCACATGTGTGGTTCAATTGTCTTTTATCTTGCTTAGGTTCGATTCCTTTTACACCAAAAACACTTTCTTGATTATGCTTTCCAAACTGAATGTTCGATACCCTAATTTTCTTTCATCCCACAAAGTGCATTATGTGGAAATCAAGGCAAAGGTTACCTATTGTTTACTTTAGTAAGAAAATTGAGATGAAATCCAAATGCTTAGAAGCCTCTAAGAATGAAATCCCTAGGGCAAGCATGAGCACTTGAATTTTTCAAAGGTATTTGCTTCCCTAAAGGGTTTGAAATTTTGGAGGTCTTGTGAATGTTCGTTTTGCAAATGTTTTTGAGAACCAAGCAATGTGTTCTTTTCTTTCAAGCACTTTTACGATCCTAGGTTGATGAGGCAATATCTTGTTGGGTTCCCACTTGGATAAATCCAGCTGCACATATCTTGTGCGAATGGCTAAATGCTTGACCACACTGGCTCCCCTCCACGACACTCACTTATTCAGGTCATCCAAGCATTAGTACCCATGAATCTCCCATGGCATACTTTCCATTTCCACAACAAGACCGCATGTATAACGTGGGGCTGCTTCAAAGGACATGACCTTTTGCACCAACAAGATAGACAAGGTTTTGGCCTTTTTCTAAATAAAGGGTTCTAAATCGAGCATTCTGTTCATGGGGGATTATCCAACATCGGCGAGAGTCCATTTTTGTCCATCTCGTCAGAATAATCCTCATGATTCTTGAACTTTCCTCAAGAATCCACACTTATATACTGGTTGGAAGTCGCTTGGCTTTAGCGTGTTCCCGGTTGGGTCGTTCCCTTGGGTGATTACTTTTTCCCACAAGGCAGGCCCTCTAAGATAAACAAAAGCGAGCTAACATATCCCGTCATTTACACAACCTTTGTTGAAAAACAAAGGGGAAAACCTCTGCAATATGTCGTGCTCACACTCGCATATTTGTTCAATTTTAAGTGCCCAAATTGAAATGTGGAGGCAATCTTTTTAACAACCTAATATCACTAAAATGTTTTTGATTCTCAAGATCACAATGAAGCGTGAGAGAAGCACATACAAATTTTGAATGATATTAACTTGTAAAAAAGATTGTAAAAAATGGAAAACATTTGTTCATTTTAAACCTCAAAGCAATGATGACTTCTTTTTAAGCACCAAATGAAGTGTGAGTTTGCCTTGTTCAATTTTAAGTCCAAATTGAAATCTAGTAGATTGTTCTAAAGTTCCTTTTAGGCCTTTTGTTTGCAAAATTTGAAAGCAACATTTGTATTGTTCTTTTTAAATCCCAAAATAAATTTTAGTGTCCTAAGAGCATGAAAGTAAAAAAATCCTTGGAAAGGGATTATAATTTCTCCCAAAGTGTTAAAAAACACTTGTTACAATCATGTGCTAATTTTTTATTCTTTCATTTCCATGCTCCATGATTCTTTAAAACCTGCAATACAAGCTCCAAATGTTATATGAAATCAATAAATGAGAAGATATGAGGGTTAGATAAAAGATTAAGCATATAAACCCTAAAATTTAAACCAAGTTTCATTGTGTTTTATCATTAGGTGAAAGTTTGAAAATTTTAACTCTATCAAAGTTGAGAAAAACCTACACCATTGGATAGATTATGAAATTCTACCCCATTTCAAAAATAAAAGCTTCGAAAAAGACTAAAAAATGACCAAGATACGACCATTTTAAAATCGGGTGAAAAAACAAAAAACATATGCGGTGTTGTTTGCAATTACGGCGCTGTTTAGAACAGATGCGGCGCTATATAGCGCTGTGCAGTGCTATTTGGAATAGGTGCAATGCTACATAGCGTCGCGCGGTTCTCTGAGTGTGGAAAAGTTTGCGGGTGAGGTGGAGTTTGAGTTTTAGGCGATGTAATATAGCACCGCACCTCTGTAAGCGGTGCAATACAGCACCGCATGAACTATCAGCGACGCAATTTCCTGTGTGTGGTCAAAAAATGTGACAACGACAGAATTTTTTACCAAAAAGCATGATGAGATGGTTGCTGCCCTCCTTCTAGCGCCAAAATGTGAACCCCTAAACCCACAAATGCACAAAGACGACAAACATTGTTAGTGTTAGATCAAAATGCATGCAAAGAGTGAAGGATTCCCCATGAAATCCACCTATTCAAACTAAAATTAGGAAAATAACAAAACTTAAATAATGTGAAATTAAATTCTAATTTAGCCAATAGAACGATGATATTATAGGGGAATTGGTGCCAATGATGTGTTGCAATTGACAATTTCCCAATTCCTATGTTGCAAATGTGAATTGATTGAAGAAATGGTGAAATCTCCAAAGAGATTTGAGCATAACCTTGGTGCAAATGTGAAAATATGAGGAATGTATGGATGAAATGAGAAAAATTAGTTCTCAATTGTAGAGAGTAACTTTGCATATGAATTGTGGATGTTTGAATGAGAGGAAGAGTCTCTCATTTATAGATTCCCAAATTGGAAGGATGAGGGATTTGGATGAATGTGGGATCATTCAACATCCAATGGCCAAGTGCCACTTCTCAAGATGTGAATGGTTGAGGAATGAGCACATTTTGGTCAATGTGTATGATAAATGCCATTGGATTCAAATTTGAACTTTGAATGTGACACGTTAGAGGGAAAGAGAAATGGAGTTAGTGTCACTTGGATCAATGCACAAGGACATGTAAGAGGCATTGAATGCCTTGTTGGAAGGACCAAGTTCACTTGGCCTTTTTGAATTAAAATGAGGGAATATTCCCTTTTGATGCTTTGTGAGGGAAAATAGATGAATTAATAAATCAAAGTATTTGATTTATTGTGCAAGTTGCATTCTCTAGAGAAATTTAATGAAAGAGATTAAGTTAATCATGGTTTTGATTAATTTAATGAAGAATTAGATGATGTGACAATTTAGACTTAGATTTATGAATTGATTTAAATCAGAATTGAGAGGAAATGATTAATTAAATAAATGATTTTGATTTATTTAACTAAGGAGGAATATGTTCGATTAAATTAAATAATTTTTTAATTTATTCAATTTAATAAGAGGACTTTAGAGATTTTAATTTAAATAAAATGAATTATTTAAATGAATAGAGAAAGATGATTAATTAAATTAAATTGATTAATTTAATCAGTAGAGGAGAAAGACCTAATTAAATAAATAATGATTTATTTAATTAAGGGATGAAAAAGTATTGATAAGCTGAGAGTATGATTCAAGATGAAATAATGTTAGTAGGATCAGAATCGGGTGCATGTATATTTTACATGTCTACACTTATAAGAACAAATTATTTATTTATTTATTTTTCATCACAATCAAACCACTATGGCGTGAACAGAGAAAGGTTCCACAAAATGTCTTATGCAAGTAGCAATGTGTATCAATAAACAAATACAAATAAATGGTGTAAATACGTCATTCGAGATAGCCATATTAGGGGAGAGGGGCCCAAAGTAGGGTGGGTCAACTTTGGAGGTCCACATGGCAGTCCATGTGGACCAAAAAAAAAATTTCCAGCCACGTCACCTTGCCACTTGTGCATCGGGCCCAATTTTTTTTTTCAGAAAAATCAATCACCCTACCACCTATTAAGCACCATTTACACTAACATGTCCAAAATGGGCCCCTTTTTCCCTCCACCTGAAAGTGGAGCCCATCTACCTCCTTCATCGACATACACATCTATGTACATTGGATCGAATAGCTGTGTGTCCAGGACAGCCTCGCCACCCTGAATGAACACTTCAGAGCATTAAACACTTGCCGCCTCCTTCATTTCCTCCACTGACCAACTTACCTTATGTGTCCCTTCACATTTACTCGATCTATCGAGCATGTTAATTGGAGATCAAGGTTCATTCAATACTCCACATTCTCGCATATCTCACTCACTCTCATTCCTTTTTTTTGCAAGCATTCTCAACTGTTCATTTTGTTTGGCACTGAAACTGGCTTTGCTCTCCACACTTCATTGTTCAGCTCTTTGTGCTTCCTCATTCAGCTCTGCACTATCAATACCTCCCATTCTCTTTCAAGTGAGGTTTCTAACCTCACTCAGCCTGTACCATTGTCTTTGAATACAACGATATTTTGATATGCCCTTTTTTTGCATAAATTTTCGTTGCGAACTTTTGTCTTTGAGAAAGATAGCCTTAAATAAAATGTGGGGAGGGTTTAACTATTTTTATTTTCATATACCTCTTCTGATATTCATTGCACCTCTGCATTGTTCTTTTCATATTTTCTTCCTTAGACAAAATTTGAAATGGGTTTGACTTGTTTAAAATGGTTTTTCATTGCTATTATACTTGTTTGACGAAATATTGAAAGGGTTTAACTAGTTTTCAGCCATGCACTTTTATTCATTTGTTCGTCATTGCACAAACTTTAACTCTACAATTTTCTTTTTGCATTTGTTTGTTATTCCAAAATACAGAAATTGATACAATATATTTGCTTGTTAGTAGGAAATATTCATAGGGCTTTAATGTTTATCATTTCAAAGGTTTATGCCATGCACTTGCATTTGTGTCTTCCTCATTGCACATACTTCATCTCTACAATTTCTTAAAATATTCTCATGTTATTCCAAAATATGAAAATTCTATGATGGGTTTTCATTTTGAAGATATTTTGGCATTTTTATGTATTATTTTGCTCTTCTATGCACAATACTTATGTCTGTGAAATGATTTTTTCATTTCATTGTTACTACCAAACATGGAAAGGGTTTCACTGGTTCAAAATTATAGGGTTTTCTCTTTGACAATGAACAAACTTTAACTTTGTAATTTTCCTTTAATGTTTGTTTGTTAATCCCAAATATGAAAATGGATTCACTTGTTTTCATTCCGGAGTTATTCTGCCATGCAATTATATTATTTTGTTCTTATATATGTATTTGTCTTTCCATAAATATATATACATATTATGCATGGAAGAAAAAAATAATGCATATATATATTGTGCATGGAAGAATAGAATAATACATAGACATATTTCTATACATATATGTGTTTTCATTTTGAAGATATTTTGCCATGCAATTATATTATTTTATATTATGCGTGGAAGAACAGAATAATACATACACACATTTCCATACATATACAAATATATGTACATATATTTGAATATATATATATATTTATTTATATATATATACAAATATATATAAATATATATTCGAATATGTGTATATTTGTAATTGTTTATGTGATTGTTACTATGATTTTTTTTTATATTTATGTTCAGCTCTCCACAATTTATTGTTCGGCTCTGCACTAAAGAAAACTCCCTTTGTCTTTCAGTTGAGGTTTGCTACCTCACTAGTCATGTACCATTTCCTTTCATTTCGACAATTTTTAACCAATGTTTGTTCATGTATGACTAAAAATATCTTCTCTAAGCCATTTCAATTCAAATAATAAAATTGACGAAACTATCATCATGCATATATTGAATAAAAAAATTGTTCATGCACATTAAAGACAATTGCATTACAAAGTGTCACCAATTGCATTACAAATAGTTCCTAAAAACCAAGCATTGAATTGCAAACTTTAAAGATGCATATTAAAGAAAATAAAATTATATATTTATATATACATATATATATATACAAGTGCATGGCTAAAAACCTTGTAATTGTGAACTAGTGAATCTCATTCCATGTTTAACCATTGCATGGCAGAAAACCCTCTAATAACATGATATAATAAGGTTATGGTTTCAGGGAAGTGTTGCCTCCAAGAATTGGAGAAAATTCTAGAGAAAGAGGGATCTGATGTACCAAAGCACATAGAACGTTTTTGGATAAAACTAATTCCTGAATGAGTAGAACCTAACAAAAAAACATGAATTCAGATCAGGTTTTACACTGAGGGTAAAACATATGATTCTATTCATATTTTTTGTTTAGGTTTGACTCATTCAATCTGGTGTATTGCAGAAGAGGGAATGTGTTGTTGAGAAAGCAATAGATGTATATGATTATTGCCTTTCCCCACCCTAAATGACTAGTTTAGAGAAATAACCACTTGCCACCTCATTCGTTACCTCCACTGGGAAACTTTCCTTACACATCCCTTTGCACTTACTCGCATTGTCAAACACATAAATCGGAGATCAAGGTTTATTCAATGCTCCAAATTCTCTCACATCCCACTCATTGTCATTCCTTTTGTTTGCAAGCATTCTGGAGTGTTTGTTTGGTTACGCACCCATACATGTTTGGCTCTCCATGACTCATTGTTCAGCTTTGCATGCTTCATTGTTTGGCTCTACACTCTCGAAAGCTCTGTTTCTCTTTGAGATGAGCTTCTTTACATCACTAGGCCTCTACCAGTGCCTATATATATTAAAATACACACACACACATATATAAATATATATGAATAGATACACATACATACATACATAATGTGTATGTATGTATGTATGTGTATGTATTCATATATATATATGTGTGTGTGTGTATGTATGTATCTATGTATTCATATATATATATATATATTTATACATATGTGTGTATATATATAAATATACATACATATATATATACATGTTTGTGTATATATAAATTCATACATACATATAGACATATATATAATGTGTGTGTATGTATGTATGTATTCATATATATTTATATATATGTATCTATATATACAAATATACATACATATATATAGATATACACTTTTGTGTATATATACATTCATTCATACATACATACATACATACATATATATAGATGCCAATCTCTTGTATGATATGCATATGTTTTCCACAAATCTATAAATATATGGGGTTTCACAATTATGTTGATCACATTAGGTTTTTCATTTAAACTCTATAAGCCATGGATTAAAAATATGTTGTATGCGATGTCAACATTTCTCACAATAAACTGTAACTCAATATTTGAGGTTTCAAATTACACTATTTATGAATGTCAAGATGTTTCAGTTCAATTTTATGGTTTTTTTATTCTATATGACAGGGAATATTTATCAATCCTATGCACTGTCAATGTTTGTCACCCACCACCCTCTAACTCGTTATTTGGGGTTTCATCTTGCAATATTTATGGATGTCAATGCATTTCAGTTCCATAGATTATGATTGTTACACCCTATCATTTTCAATTTGATTGTTCAATTGCATTGCTCAATTTGATTGTTCAATTGCATTGCTCAATTTTATTGTTCAATTGCATTGTTCAATTGGATTGTTCAATTGCATTGTTCAATTGGATTGTTCAATTTGATTGATCAATTGGATTGTTCAATTTCATTGATCAATTGGATTGTCCAATTTGATTGATCAATTGGATTTTTCAATTTGATTGATCAATTGGATTTTTCAATTTGATTGATCAATTGGATTTTTCAATTTGATTGATCAATTGGATTGTTCAATTTGATTGTTCAATTGCATTGTTAAAATTTATTGTTCTATTGCATTTTTCTAATGAATTGTTCAAATGGATTGTTCTATTTGATTGATCAATTCGAATGTTCAATTGCATTGTTCAATTTCATTGTTCATTTGCAATGTTCAATTCGATTGTTCATTTTGATTTTTCAATTTGAATGTCATATATGTCATGTATATTCGTTAGTAGTTATTTGTTTCATTCTTTTAGACATGTTGGTATATTCGGCTAACACTTGTTAATTTCTATCTTGTTCAATCTTCTTCAATGGTGTGAAATTTAAATTCATTATTGGCTTTGTGATGGTGAATTGCATTTCAAAGGTAAACACAAAAGGATACTGTACATTCTTATTGTAAGTTAAACACTTTCCTTACTACACATATCTTATTAATGACTATTTTCATATATGTTTGTAGGATTCAGTTGGAGAAATTCACCATACCATTGGCCATCTCCAATTCATAGAGGTGAGGTTTTTAACCTCACTAAAGCTACACCATTGTATCTTGTCATTCCCTTTTATTTCTTCTTTTCACTTATTTGTTTCATTATGGCTTTGTTGTGTTACTTAAGTTGAATGTTAATATCTGAGGTTTCAAATTACACTATTTATGAATGTCAAGACATTTCAGTTCAATTTTATGGTTTTTTTATTCTATATGACAGGCAATATCTATCAATCCTATGCACTATCAATTTTTATCACCCACCACCCTCTAATTCAGTATTTGGGGTTTCATCTTGCAGTATTTATGGATGTCAATGCATTTCGGTTCAATATATTATGATTGTTACACCCTATCATTTTCAATTTGATTGTTTAATTGCATTGCTCAATTTGATTGTTCAATTGCATTGCTCAATTTGATTATTCAATTGCATTGTTCAATTGGATTGTTCAATTTCATTGCTCAATTTGATTATTCAATTGCATTGATCAATTGGATTGTTCAATTGCATTGTTAAAATTTATTGTTCTATTGCATTGTTCTATTGGATTATTCAAATGGATTGTTCTATTTGATTGATCAATTGGAATGTTCAATTGCATTTGTCAATTGGAATGTTCAATTTCATGGTTCATTTGCAATGTTCAATTTGATTTTTCATTTCGATTGTTCATTTTGATTGTTCATTTTGACTTTTCAATTTGAATGTCATATATGTCATGTATATTCGTTAGCAGTTATTTGTTTCATTCTTTTAGACATGTTGGTATATTCGGCTGACACTTGTTAATTTCTATCTTGTTCAATCTTCTTCGATGGTGTGAAATTTCAATTCATTATTGGTTTCATGATGGTGAATTACATTTCAAAGGTAAACACAAAAGGATACTATACATTCTTATTGTAAGTTAAAAACTTCCTTTACTACACATATCTTATTAATGACTATTTTCATATATGTTTGCAGGATTTAGTTGGAGAAATTCACCATACCATTGGCCATCTCCAATTCATAGAGGTGAGGTTTTTAACCTCACTAAAGCTGCACCATTGTATCTTTTCATTCCCTTTTATTTCTTCTTTTCACTTATTTGTTTCATTATGGCTATGTTGTGTTACTTAAGTTGAATGTTATTATTATTTTTTTTTTCTGATTCTAAACAAAATATTTAAAGTGTTTATTTGATTGTCCATAGATTGAAGGTTTTCTTTTGTTCTAAGTGCATCGACAATGTGCTCTATGGTGTTTATGGCATCTAGGGTGTTTATGAACACTTCCAATACCTATGTTCATAAACACACTCAATTTTTCAAGGAAACATATGGTTCTCTTCATTCATCACTGTGGCTTTAATGGGTTTATTCTTTTCATTTAATTTCTATATATACATACACTATAACTTTCAATCTATATATCAATGTATGTATGTATAATTCTATATATCTGTGTATATATATGTATATGTATATAGCTATATGTATGTGTAGATGTATATATGTATATATATATATATGTAGATACATATATACACATCTAGATACACATTGATATATATGTAGATAGATATATATACATTGTTCAATTTGATTGTTCAATTGGAATGAAGATACATATACATACATGTGCATACGTATGCACATAGATATATATGTACATACGTATTGACATAGACATACATCTAAATATGTATGCACATGGATACATATTTACATCCTTATGCACATACATATGTTGGAATCAAGGGAACACTGAGAGGGGGCGGTGAATCAGTGTTCTACAAAATTTGATCTTTATTAATCTAATATTTAAACCATTTCAACATTAAACCAAAAGAAAGATGCAAACACACAAATTAATCATCCACAACACCATAACACAAGGATTTTTATGTGGAAACCCTATTAGGGGAAAAACCACAGTGGAGGTCAATCCACAATTTGAGTACTCAAATATAAGTATTACAAAAAGGGAATGCACTTACATTTAGGCTCATTGCCTAGAGCTCACTGCTCAAAATATAAAGGTTCACTGCCTTACAAAATATTCAGATTAAGACCATATGAAAGATTAAACTGAAGTAGTAGCATCTGCTTATGCCAGTTTATAGTTTTGATTAGGCTCATGGATCAGATTCTGGACCTTATGTCTGATTCTTCTCTTCACTATGCTTTGCTACACTTTGCTCTGCAATTCTCATCAGAAATCCATGCACAAATTAATTTGCACAACTATCTTTCTAAATTTTGCACCACACACTAATATACTACACATAATACACATTCAATCTCCCAAAATGATACAATCGATCTCATGTATATATCCGCTATCAAAGATTTGATCATTCATATGTTAGCTTACATAAAACATAAAATACTTTTCAAATGTCGGCTAAATCCACAACTAATTATTTATGTGCACCACCCAAAACTGGTCAAAGCATAGTGAGGACCCAAATAAACATATTCAAACATAGAAACATTTAAAAAAATACTTATTAAACATCTACAATGACTAATTTTGCCAAGTCAGCCTTCTAGCACAAATAATCAAAAAATTAGTGCACCAGATCTCGTAGATCATAGACCAGTGAATGTGTAGGCACAAAAATCTAGAATAAGGTATTCCAAATACCCAATGATCTTCCCTGAGATGTGTAACACAAACTGATAAGCAAATAATGCACATTGATCTACAGACTTGGGTTTAACCAGATGCCATATTCTTCACTTTGTTCTATCTGTATGAACCAATACTAAAATATGGATCAGATGAATGACTTTAGGTTGCCATGAATGACAACACTAGAAGCCATATGCCAACAATCTCCCCCTTTGGCATTGATGGAAACACTTAGTGAAAAATGACTAAGTGTCAAAACCAATATGAGTACCCTACCAAACTTCAAAGTTTCAAAATATAGCTCCCTCTTAGATTGATGAGGCATTTGTCACTGCCTTCTCTCCCCCTTTAACATCAATGAAAAATTTGGAAGCCTTGTGCCGACAAAACACGTGCTCAATATCCCCTTTTTAAATATAACCAAAACTTCAAAACTATTTTCAAAATTTTAAAAAGAACAACTGCTACTTGAGCTAGAAGATTATCTTGTGATTCTCTTTCATCTCTGGGAGGAATTTCTTCCAAGCTTCTATTGCAATCCCAATGATTATGATCATGTTTTTATTCTTATCTCAACCATCTATTCCATTTTGCATTTAGTTAGGTCCTTCACTTTCCAAAAACTGTCCACAAGTGTGTTTTTAGTGAATTGAACTTTTTTCTGCTTAGACTGTAGCTCTTGAACTCTTTTCTTGATTGTACAATCCTGATCCTGAAACATATCAAAAAAATTTCCAATCCCATTCAATTCTATTTCAATTTTCTCCAACTTGTCTTTGTATTTCCCAACTGCATGAGGCCAATGGATGCAATAGTTGTATATGTTATTTGTTGTACTTATGCATTTCCTTAGCTCATTCATCCTCTTTTTCAACCTGGTGAGTGATATCTTGAACTTTTCCTTCAAATGAGATATTACTTCTCCTTCTTCTTTGTTTTGAAACTCAAAGTCCAAGGTTTCCTTAATGCATTCAATCATTTCTTTAGGTAGAATATTCTACTTGAATTCTCCAGTTTGATTTGACTATGCACAACATGAGCAATTAGTACACTTAGAATCATATCTTGATCATATGAGGTTCTGATAGACCATGACTGAGCAATTTTTTGCATTCCACCTTCTTTGTGAATAAGCTTCTGCAACTTCCTTTTTTCAAGTCATATTCTTCATCACTTGCTTCTATTACTTCCTTTTCTTGTTCGGATTGAGCTGAATCTTTCTCTTTTCCCTGTATGTCAGTTTCCACATCATATTCCTCATTTGTTATATCCACAATTTCCTATTCCTTTCCTTTTCCTTCAATTTTTTAGAATCTTGCATTCCCGGGGAATACAAACACCAATTTATTTTTCTCTTATCTTCTTTCTCTCCATCTTACCGAAAGAGGAACCAAATTCAATTTCTATTACCAGAAGAGAAATACCAACTGAGCCAAACTTTCCTAGAAAACTCTTAAAGAAATTTTCAAATTCTTGATCACAGTTAGCCAAATTCTTAGAGTGTGTGTAGATTCTTTTGCACACCGGTTCATTTACTTTCCACACCACATTGTTTCTCATCAGTAAAAAATTCAAAAATTAAATTACTAGACATATGACCAGAGTACCAAACTTGAAAGGGTAATCTGTCATCTTTGTTAATTGCACATTCTCCATCAGTTGATCTTTTAACAGTCCACACAAGTCAAAGTCATGACCTTCCATTATCATTTTGGGTGAGATGTAGACAACACCGGCCAAAGTTGCTCCTTCTATATTTGTTAAAAATATTTTATATGATACACCATGTGCAATGTACCTTGTCACATATTTTTTGATTTTCAAGATTATCAATGCCCTTTGATCTCCAATAAATCCGATTAGGGTTTCAAATTCTTTATTTCAGATGGATTTCTTGCTTGGTATATCCCCAAATTTGTATAATCCAGTTAGATTTTCAATTACTTCTTTCAAAATGGTGTACGTTTTTTCCAGAATCAAAATGTCATCATTCAATCTTCTCAAAATTAATTTAACAATTTTTGCATTCTCGAAATAGGGAAACTCATTCCAAATATCCAAATTCTTGTGTTTGGCTTCCTTCACCCATTTAAATTCATCACGTGACAACAGATTTCTTATGGCTCTAATATTTTCACTATTCTATTCATCTAAATTGATTGACCTTTTAATTTGTTCCATTTTTCCTTTTGTACAACCACACACCAAATTATATGGAAATTCCAAAAACAACTAAAATACCCGATGAATTTTGAGATTCGCCGCCGAATTAACTTTACTCCTTCAATATTCTACTACAGAGTTCTCTCCTTCTTCTCTTCTTTGATGCAAAGTGATGAATGAGAGTTTAAACGTGTCTTTTATAGCTCGCACACTTGTACTAAATTCCTTTGCCCTAGGTTTTCTAGATACCCTATTTTCTTAGATACTGAGAGAAAAATTCTTGTGCGGACCTATGATTTCTTTAAGTTTCCTTGTGAGTGTTTTCAAAAGCCTCTGTAGATCATTAATACACCTTTTTACAATATTTTCATGATCCAGTGCCATCTTATAGACAGGGGAAAAAGTATTTTCTTGAAAAACTCCTCTGGGTCAATGACATGAGATCAATTTTCAGAGGAATTACCAGAAGAAATTTTTGGTGCAGGCCCATTTCCAACATCAAATTCGTTCTTCCTTACCCATATCTTCTTCATCTGATCTCTTATTTCATCCACAATCATTTTCCCATTTTCTTTACCATTTTTTTGTGTATTTTTGTCTTTGTATACGAGACCTCTTTTACCCACATTTTTGTTTCTACAAAATTTTGCAATGTGATTGTATCTGTTGCAATTGTAACACATAGTAGTTCCTTTTCCAAACCAATCATTCCATTGATTTATTCTTTATATGCATTTTTTAGCAATGTGCCCAATTCTTCCACAAGTATAACATTCAACATTCCTTCTATTGATAGAGTAGTTTGACACATTTCTGCATTCAATTGATTTATGACCAAAATTTTTGCAATTGAAACACAAACTAGAGAATTATGGATTACTTGATTTCATTTTACTTCTAAACTGAGTAGCCATATGACCAAATTTATTGCAAGAAAAATAGTATCCATTAAAATTTTGAGCATTAATTTATCTTGCCGGATACCTTCCATCTTTGTTCATCTAATTTCCTTGCCTGAAATTTCTTTGTCTAGATCTGGAACTTTCTCCTTTCTCATATCCAAGACCTCGCTTCTCTTTATCATTCTTCTATCCTTGATTCATCCCATCAAGCTTAACAGAACTAATCTTAAACTTTTTGTATTCATTTGCAGTAGCAAGTTCATCTCTGAGAATAATAAACTATTTTTCAAGTTCTTCATTGTTTCTAGATTGTTTCAATTCACTTTCTAACTGAATGAATTCTCCATTTTCTCTTCTACATTCATTAGATATTTCTTTTAAGGACTGGGCAAGACTCTCCTCATTCTTCTTCCTTTCTTCAATCTCCTTAGTTAGCTTCATCACCATAGATTCCATCTCATGTTTAGGGTATAATTGTTTCTAGCAAGATTTTCACATTCTTCAGTTATTTCCTTCAAGGTTTGATCCAGGTTAGCATCATCCATGTTTTCACTTTTTTTCTTCTTAATCTGATCACAAAGATATTTCCTCTTTTCCTTGTATTTAACAATCTGATTCTTCAATCTCTAAATGATTTCTCAGCATCCCTAAGATTTTCTTTCAGTTCCTAGACTTCTCCTTTAGACTGATCAAGGTCATCAAATGCCACCAAAATTTGTTGCTAAAGACTACCAGAGTCCATTACATTCCATGATCCACCTAAAGCTGCTAAAATTATTTTGAGGAACTGGATGCTCTGATACCAACTATTGGACTCAAGGGAACACTGAGAGGGAGGGTGAATTGGTGTTCTACAAAATCTTATCTTTATTAATCTAATATTTAAACCATTTCAACATTAAACCAAAATAAATATGCAAACACACAAAGTAATCGTCCACAACACCATAAAACAAGGTTTTTTATGTAGAAACCCTGTTAGGGGAAAAACCACAGTGGAGGTCAATCCATAATTTGAGTACTCAAATATAAGTATTACAAAAAGGGAATGCACTTGCATTTAGGCTCACTGCTCAAAATATAAAGGTTTGCTGCCTTAGAAAATGTTCACATTAAGACCATCTGAAGTATTGAATTGAAGTAGTAGCATCTACTTATGCCAGGTTATAGTTTCGGTTAGGCTCATGGATCAAATTTTGGACCTTCTGTTTGATTCTACTCTTCACTCTACTCTACTCTGCTTTGCTCTCCAATTTGCATCACAAATCCATGCATAGATGAATTTGCACAACTATCCTTCTAAATTTTACACCACACACTAATATACTACACATACTACAAATTTTCTCTCCCAAAATGATACAACCGATCTCATATATATCCGCTATCAAAGATTTGATCATTCATATGTCGGCTTACATAAAACATAAAATACTTTTCAACTGTCGGCTAAATCCACAACTAATTCTTTATGCGCACCACCCATAGTTGTTCAAAGAATAGTGAGGATCCAAATAAACATATTCAAACATAGAATCATTAAAAAAATTACTTCTTAAACATCCACACCAACTAATTTTTCCAAGTCGGCCTTCTAGCAAGATAATCAGAAAATTAGTGCAATGGATACCCTAGATCGTACACCAGTGAATGTGTAGGAAAAAAAATCTAGAATAAGGTATTTTAGATACCTGACGATCTTCCCTAATATGTGCAACACAAACTGATAAGAATATAATGCACATTGATAGAAAGACTCAGGTTTAACCAAATTCCATTGTTCTTCACTTTGTTCTGCTAGTATGAACCAATACTAAACTGTGGATCAGATGAATGACTTTAGGTTGCCATCAATGACAACACTAGAAGCCATATGCCAACAACATATATATCTACATATGTATGCACATTTAAGCACTACATATATCCTCGAAATGAAAACCATTGAAACCATTTTCATATTTGGGGATAACAAACAAATGGTATAACCAAAATATAGATTTAAAGTTTGTGCAATGATGAACATAATAATAGGGGATAGCTAGAATCATATATGTCAAATAGGTCACATCCATCTCTACCATTCACAAAACAATATTGAACTGTAATGTACCGAAACAAATAAATTTGAGAAAAGATATGCATACATGTTATCTTTTGTAGAGGTATTGTATGAAATGTTGTATACGATTATCAACATTGGAAATATTTTTCACAAATGTAGAATAGATATTATAAACATAGTATTTGTTTTAAACAAAATTGAAACAGTTTATCAACATAGAATATGTTTTCACAAATGTAGAATGGATATTATAAACATAGAAATTGTGGTAAAAAAAATTGAAACAAAATATCTACATACAATATATTTTCTGAAATGTAGATTAAAAGATAACCATAAAAAAAGGTATTGATATAGTCATCAATGGGCCCGACACTAGAGTACCTTAATATTCAATTGTAAAATAGTTTTCACCCACTAAGTCAACCAGGGCACTTGTATCACATTAATAAACAAATTTAGTTCAAAATAATAAATAGATTTAGCTCACATTTATAAATAGATGCAACACAATGAAAATGGCATCCCCAACTACAACCCAAAAAAAAACAAGATAAAATGAATTGTTTCAGTTGGTCCCTCCCAAACTCAGTTGAATGCTCCAAGGAATGAATCTAGAGATGTGTTCTCATCTCCTGTTGCTACATTTAGACTTTCCATAAATTGATTTTCATTTTCATTTATTAGTTGTGTGCAATGTACATTTAAAGGCATTAGTGGTGAAGAAGTCAGGCCAACTGGAAATTGAGTGCAACTAGCTTGAGATGAGATAGGACTGAAACACACATTGCCTACATAAAACAGATGGAATTTATTATTTTTTATATCTTGAAATAACCGTGGTTATCAGAAAAGGGAGTTGTAGGACTGTTTAAGCATCTATCTCACATTCATTCTCTATGGGCAGCCTTAATCTCCCTTTCCTTCTTCTTTTTTTCTTTTTGTATCCTCTCTTGCTCCTTCTTCTACTCTTTTTCCTTTCTTTGCAACTATTTCAGCTTCTCTCTTTCCTTGCGCTCAATTTCCTTTTGTTCCTTCTGCTCCAAGGCCAGAATTTGTCCTACCTTTTTGTCCTCAGTTTGTTGCCTCTTTCTGATTTTTAATTCTTCCAATTCTATTTTTCTTCATTCCTACTCCATTATGAGAGTCATGTAACTGTTAGCAGTCAACAAATAAGACCTTTGACTCACCCAAAGAGCACCACCAGTATACTTTCTTGTTCTTCCATTCACTTTGTGACTTGGTAGCTTAAGGAAGTTATTGATCCAAGAACCACTTTCAGTTTGAATTGTTTCATTGACTTGGGAATCAGTAAAATCCACCTGGTCCAATGTACCTCAACTTTCATTGCTTCAATCTACATAATAGTGCACTATTTCTTCAGGAGGTGTGGGTGTTGGAGATGGAAATGTGAAATCCCCCATGACTTCTTGTGTGGGTTGGTTTTCCATGTCCTCAAGTTGTCTCTCTACACCTTCATGCACTTGACTATTTATTGGATTCTACAATTTTTATGAAAGTTCATATGTTGGAACATCAAGTCTCGAAATAATAAGGATGTTTTGCACTGCAAAAGCATCATTAGTGTCAACAATGTCATATGTCTCGCTGGGACGCATTTCACCCATGAGTGCATCAGAATCAAGAGGCCATATCCCTGTTCTTTTAAAACCAACTTTTATGTTTGCTGGAGTCAAAGCTCTTCTCAGTGTCTTGTTGCCTAACTCTACCAATTTTTCCCTTCTAATATCAATATTGGGGAATCTAGTGAGAAAATTTTCTCATTCTGATTTGAAATATTTCTTGAATGGTGCAAACACACTAACATCCAAAGGTTGTCACGCATGAGAAGTATGAGAAAGCAGTGTAAGGAGGTCAATGCCTAACCTCCTTGCCCTTTGGATAGTTGGCAATACCACATGACTTCCATGGCCATCAAAAATCAGAAGCTTCCTATTAGTAGGTGAGACACCCCTAGGAACCAACATACAGAAATGTTCCAGCCACTCATAGAAAATCTCCTTCGTCATCCAAGCATGTGCTTGGCTTTCCATAGTTGTGTTTGGTTCACAGTTGACAATGTAATTATCTATATTTATATTTCCCTTGAACAGATAGAAACCAGGTATGGTTTGGTCAGATGCATTAACACAACATAGAATTTTTATCCATTCTCTACTTTTTGGAATGATATATGGGAAATTTGTGTTGCCTCATTGTGCGAAAACCCTCATAGTTCCATTTCTGCTAGCTTGAATGCTTATTTCATCACAGTGGGGTACTTTCATAAGTTGTTGTTAGCATTCTATAAAATTCATCTACTATTTTGGGTCTAAGGTTTACCGCATTGTCTTTGTCAAGGCCTTCAGTTTTGCATAAGGTTAATTCTAGATGGCGCCTCTTGAATCTAGTCCACCATGATTTTCTAAGTAGCCCCTCTATGAAAGGGTTGGGTCTAGTCTAGAATATTTGAGCAACCTCTTTCTTGAGATTCATAATCTCAAGCCTATGGCCAATATCTACAATATATGTACACCACTTCACAATCAGACCCTCCTCCTCTTCTGTCAGGACTGTGGGTGGACACTTCTTTGAATTAGTGCTCAAGCTACCTAACCAATTGCTAAGTGTTGCAGCTAGGATTTTCCACTTCTTTGTAGCATCTCTCGTCGATATCCCATATGTTTCAACATCCTTTAGTGCCCTATCCATGTCTTCTGATGACCATTCCCTTTCCTTTGATGATCTTGCCCACTAGATTGGTGGTGCAACAACCTCTTAGACAACCTCAACAAATTTTGGATTGGTGTTTACTTCTGCAACCGGTTGTTGCACATTGGGGACTGTTACAGTGTCTTTCCTTGTACGAGAAGAGGTCTTTGTAGTCTTGGTTTTAGTTTTTGACCTCAGTTTACCTTTAGATTGCACCTGTAGATGTTAAAAAATAAGTTTGGAGTAGTTAAAAAAAACAAAAATTTGAACACTATTGAATTCACAATGATGCATGAATAGTTTGCATTTATTTAATATGCATCTTGACATTTTCAAATTTAATGCTTTGGTTTTTATGAATAGTTTGTAATGTAATTGTCCACAGTTTGTAATGAATTTGTCTTTATTGTGCATAGTCAATATGCTTTTATTGTCTTTATTTTGCTTGGTTTTTATGAACAATTTGTAATGCAATTGGATTTATTGTGCATGTTGACATATTGTTCAATTTTATTATTTGAATTGAAATTACTTAGAGAAGATTTGTTTAGTGAGACATGAACAAATATTGGTTGAACAAATATTGGCGTAGTGAGGTAAAAAACCTCAACTGAAAGAGAAAGGGAGCTTTCTTGAGTGCAAAGTCGAACAATGAAACGTGGAGAGCCGAACATAAATATATAAAAAAAAATTCCTAGTAACAATCACATAAAAAATTACATATATATACATATACGAATATATATATATATGTATGTATCAATATATATATATATACATTATTATGTTCTTCCATGCACAATATATATATATATAGAAAAATACGTATATAGGAAGAGAATAATATAATTGCATGGTAGAATATCATCGAAATGAAATCAAGTGAATCCATTTTCATATTTGGGAATAACAAATGAATATTAAAGTTAAATTGCAGAGTTACTTTGTGCATTGTCAAAGACACAAATGTAAGTGCATGGCAGAAAACCCTATAATTGTGAACCCTAGAAACCATAAAAATGTTTGGTAGTAAAAATTAAATAAAATTTACATTTGGTAGACAAAACTATTGTGAATGGAAGAATAGATTAATACGATTGCATGGCATAATATCTTTGAAATGAGAACCAGACATACCATATATATGTATGGAAATATGTCTATGTATTATTATGTTCTTCCATGCACAATATGTATATGTATGTATGGAAAGATAAATACATATATAAGAACATAATAATATAATTGCATGGTAGAATAACTTTAGAATGAAAACAAGTGAATCCATTTTCATATTTGGGATTAACAAATAAATATTAAAGGAAAATTGTAGAGTTAAATGTTAGAGTAAAGGTTTTAACTTAATTATGTTGATTAAGTTACCTTTATTCCCTTCTTAAGATTTCACGTTAGTTTGCATAAAGTGACATTTAATAATTATATTAGTTATTAAATTTTTTCCTATTAGGGCTTCTATTAGGGTTTTTCCTATTAGGGTTTTATTAGGGTTTGCATGATCTCATTTTTATAAGGATTGATCCCATTGTATTTCATATCAATTCATTCTCTCATTCTCTCTGATATATACATTTTCAGTTTTCAGAGAACCCTTGCTTGTTTGTCTCCATCTCTTCTTTTGTGATAGGTTATTTGTATGTAGGTGATCTTCGGGGTTTGTGGTGTTGTATTTTCTCAACTCCTACATGGTATAAGAGCTCTTATGAAGTTGTATTTTCTCAACTTCTACATGGTATCAGAGCTCCAGACCTGCTGCTTCTTGTTCTTATTTTGAAGATTTTTGGAGCTTCAAGGGTTTGGGGTTTTTTTTAAATCCAGGGCATACCTTCAATTTTGAATCATTTTCAGCTCAAACGGACCTCACCATTGCTTTTGTAGCAGTCCAAAACCCCTAAATCGATTGTTCATTCGTCCATTTTGGACAAAGTCAAATTTTGGGGCAAAAATTTTTTAGGTACAGTTGTACGGACGTCGTCTGCACGCAAATCGGAAAAAAAGTCTGGTAATTTTTTATTTCAGAATTTCGTTGAAATATATTTTTTTAAAAATTTCATTTGTTAAATTTTTTTTGGTTGTAAAAAAATAAAAAATAAAAAATAATTTTTTGCAGTTTAAAGGCTTGCGGGCCTTGTATGAGGGTACCCATAGGTACGCCGTTGGCGTACTGCCAGCCGTTGGCGGGTTTACCACCGACCAGCGGTACACTGCCAGCCACAGGTGGTGGCCCCTGCCGGCCCTTTTTCAATTTTTTTTATTTTTTATTTTTTTATGAAAAAAGAAAACATTTTTTCTATTTTTGTAATGATTTTTTTAAAATAATAAAAATCAATCACTTTTTTATTGTTTTTTTAATATAAAAAACAATTTTTTAAGAAATAAGTCTAATTGTGCATTTACGGTGACGGTTGTTTGGCCGTCAAATTTAAGCTCGCATTTTCGCTGTGACGGCCGTATGACCATCAAATTTAACCCAGTGCTAGCTTTTTTCCCTCTTTGGAGTTGTTTTATTCCAAAGGTCGTAACTTGGGCATACAATATCATTTTTTGGTAAACAAGATATCGTCAGAAAGTTGGTTTTCTCATCTTTTTAGTGGTGTGGGTCTCATCACTTCTTTTTTTCATTGGTACATTCTATAGTTAATTTTTTGGCTGTCCTTCATGTATTTCCAACTTTGTCCTTTTTGGGCATTTTGAGCATCATTTGTAAGCAATATCTTTTATGTAAACGCATTGAGATAAAGTGTCACACTATTGTACATGATTTTTTGGGGATTTTACATATAAGGTTGTGCCATATTTTGTACTTGCATTGTTATTATAAAGTGCCATGAGGGGTTGTGTAGTTTGCCTTTGTTTTGCCATCACATCTTTGTTCGGTGAGTATCCCTCCACGATGATAGTGAATCCATACCACGGGGGGTTGTGTAGTTTTCCTGTGTTTTCCATCACACCTTTGTCCGGTGAGTGTCCCTCCACAACGCCAATAGATCCATATGATTCCAGCCTCATGCATGAGTGTTTTTTTTTGCACACCACTTTTTCAATTGCAGATGCTATCTTGCGCACTTTATGTTGTTTCTTCTTCTTCATGCACTATAGAGGGTTTCACATCATTTCAGTGGATTGGTCAGGCTCTCCCAATTCAACATTATGGGGGGGTTATTATATTATTCATGCTAATTCTTCCTTGGTTTCACCTTGGAAGGGATCTTCCATCTTCAGCGAAGGTTCATCTTTCGATAGTTGTTTGCAGCTTCTTCTGCTTCAGGGATGTTCTTCTTGGCTTTCTGCATCTCTTTTTGGAGTAGAGCTTTTTCCCATGAGGTTTTCTCTATTTCTCCTCTTTATAGAGATTTGGTTGTATGTGGGTACTTGATCTGGCCTAGTTGTCAGGACCCATATTTGCCTCTTGCATTTGTTTGTAGCTGCACTATTGCTCATCTTAAGGGGTTTGTTAGAGTAAATATTTTAACTTAATTATGTTGATTAAGCTACCTTTATTCCCTTCTTAAGATTTCATGTTAGTTTGCATAAAGTGACATTTAATAATTATATTAATTATTAAATATTTTCCTATTAGGGCTTCTATTAGGGTTTTTCCTATTAGGGTTTTATTAGGGTTTGCATGATCTCCTTTTTATAAGGATCGATCCCATTGTATTTCATATCAATTCATTCTCTCATTCTTTTTGATATTTACATTTTCAGTTTTCAAAGAACCCTTGCTTGTTTGTCTCCATCTCTTCTTTTGTGACAGGTTATTTGCATGCAAGTGATCTTCGGGGTTTGTGGTGTTGTATTTTCTCAACTCCTACATTAAAGTCTATGCATTGTCAAAGAGAAAACCCTATAATTTTGAACTAGTGAAACCCTTTCCATGTTTGGTAGTAACAATGAAATGAAAAAAGAATTTTGCAGATATAAGTATTGTGCGTGGAATAAAAAATAATACATAAACATGCCAGAATATCTTTGAAATGAAAACCAATCATACCATTTTCATATTTTGGAATAACATGAGAATATTTTAAGAAAATTGTAGAGATGAAGTATGTGCAATGAGGAAGACATGAATGCAAGTGCATGGTAGGAACCCTCGAAATGATAAACATTAAAGCCCTATTTATATTTCCTAGTAACAAGAAAATATATTGTATCCATTTTCATATTTTGGAATAAAAAACAAATGTACAAAACAAATTGCAGAGTTAAAGTTTGTGTAATGACGAACACACAAATACAAGTGCATGGATGAAAACTAGTCAAACCCTTTCCATATTTCATCGAACAAGTCTAATAGTAATGAAAAACCATTTAAACCAGTAAAGCTCATTTCATATTTCATATAAGGAAGCAAATATAAAAAACACAATGCAGAGTAAACATCGTGCAATGAATAACACAAGATTATTAATAACAAAATATGTTGAAATGCACAATGTAGGGTAAACATCATGCATGGATAAGTATAGAGTAAAGGTAAACCAGTGAAACCTTGAACTTGAATTGAAATGACTTGACATTCATATAAAGTGTAAGTTGAAACCCTAGATATTGAGTTACAAGTCAATGTGACAAAAATTGACATCTCATACTGTAGATACCAAAAATTGGTCTAGGCCTGTGAGTACATATTTGACATAATTTTCTATAGTCTGTGGTATTGATTAAATAATGTTTATTATTTAATTAACCTATCTAACACATATTTCCTCTATTAGTTAAATACCCTTTTTTAATTAATTCATTAATTTATTATTAATCTTTATTCAACTTGGTTAATTAAATAAATCATATTTATTTAATTATGTTGCGAATTAATTAATTCTTCCCCCTTTATCTATCAATTAAATAATTTACTATTTAATTCCCCCTTTATCATACTTTTCCAACTATAATTAAATATTTTTATTTAATTATTCATTTGACCCCCTTTATCTATAATTAAATATTTATTATTTAATTATTCATATTATCCTTTTCAACAATCAATTAAATAAATTATCTTTATTTATTTAATTAAATCTTTTATTTTTGAATGTTGAATTAAATTAACATTTAATTCATATTTAATTATTTATGTCACATTCCTCTATCATTCAGTTATCTAAGTCATTCACTCACCTTCTGACTCAAGATCTATTTTTAGTTCTCCAATTATCTCTGAATTCAACACCAATTTATCTCTACGAGAAGACTCTCTATCACAACTAGTCGATTAACTAGTTCCAACTCATATGCATGATGAGTTTATTAATTAAATATCTTTATTTAATTAATTAACTCATGTTTGCATTCGAATGCATTATTCTTCAACTTCTAACTTTGGCTTTTACGACCAAAGTCTATTTCTTCTATTTTTGGAGATTAAGATCTTGAACTTATGTTCTAACTCACGTTCTAACTTAGTCTCTATCTTCAGTCTTTCTTGAACTCGTGTTCTAACTCACATTCTATTTGACACAGAACTCACATCGCATGGCATTCATCAATCTTGTTTGTTGATCTATCTTTCAATTTGAGCTGATCGTTCGCAAACCCAAAATCTATAAAATGGCATGTCATTATCATTATTCCTACTCCCAAAATCACATACTTTTGAGAAGAGATTCAACTTTGATATTTTTCTTAGACACTCGACAAAACTATACTTGCATTCAAACACAGAAATCTGAGGGAAAAAATACTAAAAAGGAAAAATGGAGAAGAACAATCAAGATAATTCGAAGGGATGAACGCATATTCGATGAGATCATTTTGGTTTTATTAGTTTAGTTTATTTCCTCATTCCTTGTTGTTAGATTTTAGATTATTATTCTAGATTAGGAGTTAACTTTGTTATTCTAGCTTGCAGAAAAATCTAGGATGTTTCATTTGGTTAACCCGATGTGAACACGCTTCAAAATCCACACATATTTTCATCTTTCCATTTTTTTGTTTTCTATTCTTTTTTGTAGGTTTTTCGTACGGTGCACCGCATTTGTTAAGGGAAACGACGCATCTGTATCCGCGAGCCACATCTATGAAAAATAGTGATGCATCTACCATCATAAGCCGCATTCACAAAGTCACGAACCACATCCACCTATCAACAACTTCGCGAACTGCATCCACCTGTCAACAAATTCGTGAACTGCATCCACCTGTCAATAGTCGAACCACATCTATGGCTCCAAAAGCTGCATCTTCCTAGTAAAACTTTTTCATTTTTCTTATTGATTTCCGTGCATCCATATTTTCATTTTCGCTTTTTAGGTTGCTTGTATTTTTGCTAATGTTTGTTTTAGTTGTGTTTAGGTGGAATAACATAGTGTTTGCAAGACGAGGCTTTGAAGACAATTAAAGCCAAAACACAATTTTTTGCAGGACGAAAGCTGAAGAACAATGAACTATTGATAAATTTGCATGCAGGACATAATGCCTTTGTGTTAATTTATTTATTTAAGCAAGCTTTTGTTTGGTAGATAGATAATTGTCATGTGGGATTAAAATGAATTTTCTATTTGATAGATAGAAAATTGTCATTTGGATTAAAAAAAACCATTGTCTTCTTTGTCTGGTGCTTTTGCATGCATTTGTAACCCTTATGATTCAGTACAGCAAAGTATCCTCTCCCCTTGCACAGTCATGCGATCCTGGGTGTAAAAGAAATAGTTGCTGACTCTAAAACTTGGGTCTGTCTTGGTGGGAAAAAGTACTCACCCCAAGATGACTCATACTGGTAGCACGCTAAAGCCAAGCAACTTCCATCCGGTATATAAAAGAGGATTCTTGGGGAAATCCCATGAATCACGTGCACTATTTTGATGAGATGGATAGAAATGGACTCTCACTGACGTTGGATAGTGTCCCATGAATGGAATGCCCTTATTAAAAACCTTGTTGTAGAGTTACCAAAATCCTACCTACTTGTTGGCACAGGAAGGTCGGCCCTATGAAGCAGTCTTATATTCTTATGGTTTATGTGTGGAGATGAAATGTATGCTATGGGAGTTTCATGGATACAGTAGCTTGGCTGCCACATATAAGTGAGTGTCGTGGAGGGGAACCAGTGGGGTCAAGCTACTAGTCATTCGCCATAAATATGCGTAGCTGGAGAAATCCAAATAAGAATTCAACAAGTATTGTCCTAAAAGCCTAGGTTGTCAATGTTTTCGAGTCTTAAACAGTCCTCCCATCACAAAATTGAAACTACATTGATTGTTGTGTTTGTTGTTTGCTGTATTTGTCAAAATCTTGATCAAACCAACAAAGTCAATCAACAACTTTCAGGAAAATTTCAACTTTCGAAAAAAGATAAAAAATTCAACTATCAGAAAACAGATTCGTATTTGTAAGTTTAATCACCGCATGTGTATTAGCGAGTCGCATCTATTAGGGGAAAATCCACATATGTTTGTCAAAACGTTCAATTTTCATAATCTGCATATCATGAGTCATAACTGTCGTATTCTGAGTCACATGCATTCATGCAAGCTGCATCTATCAATTTTTGAGCTACATGTGTATTGGTAAACTGCATCTATCAGTTTTCAAGCTGTATGTGTATCAATAAACCACATTTGTCATAGGAAAAACTACAACTGTGAGAAATATTGCATGCACTGTCAAAAACCGCATCTGTGAAATCTTGAATTGCAACTGTCTAGTGAACCGCATTTTCCTATCAACAGAAAACATCAAAAACTATGAGCTGAGTCCGAAACATTATTGTCACTATTTTCTTTAGGTTTTTAGGATCAACTTTGGATTAGAAACTGGTTAATTTTTCTCAAAAAACCTTGCATTATTAGGTGTCATATACTTCTTAGTTACCATCATTAGGTGTCATATACGTCTTAGTTACCATCATTAGGTGTCATATCTATCTTAGTTACAATAAACGTCTTAGTCATAGTCATCCTAAGTTGCATGCATATAGATACTCCCTAGGAAATTGCATATCACATAATAGATAACTTTCCTCGTCATTTGGAAACGTTCATGTTACGGTTTGTCGAAATCATTGAACCTTGTCTTTTTAGTCACATCTAGTGGATCTTTTCAGCTCATTAGTCTAGTTTGAAAAATTCACCTTGTCAACTGTCCTTGTCATACAATCAGGTTCCTTGGTCAACAACAAGGCTTTGCATGCATTTATTCCATAGGTGGTAGGCTATATTGTCTTAGAATCATTTATCATCATAGTCTACTTGCATTTTGCATATTGTTCATCTTGTCACACGTCATCTTAGCATACATCCTTTTAGAAACTATTGTAGCAACATCATTTAGTGTCAAAAAAATCCAAAAACATAGACGTAGATCATATCAGTTTTTAGGCACAATCTGCATTACCCATTTTGAGCAAAATTTTTCATGGTCGAAACAAGATCCCAAAAGAAACGCAAAGCAATGACAGACCCCAACAAATTCATCAATTCGTTCGGAAACCAACCGTCAGGAAATAAATGACCACACTAGCCTTTGCTAGAAAAACATGTCACTAGAGACACACATGATTAGATTTACATAGAAGACATAGATGCAGCAGTTCAAGATCCTGAATTTTCATCCTTTATGGATGAATTTTTGCTAAATGATCCTCAACGCTATCTAGCAAAATTGCTAGCAGACGGTGCCAAACTACCCATATGATTTGATATTCGTACCTTGCAAACACAGTCAAACCAACCATCCCAAACTGCGATGTCAACTGTCTCTATTCCCCAAATAACCACAGTGATACCAATAGGTATACCAACTCAAACATCATCAATTGTAAACACAACCCCTTTTAACATAACACAAGGTTTACAATTCACTATGGGAGCAACTTCCTCCAACCCCTTTGGCACCAACACGATTGGTAAGAGATCCAAAGTTGGTGGGAATATACCTATACCAAACCAAATCATTCAGATAAGAAGCATCCCTATACCAAATCAGACAATTCAGATAGGAAGCATTCTGATACCAACTCAGACCACTCAGACAGGGAATATCCCTATCCCAAATCAAAATATTTTGACAGGATATATTCCCTCGCCCAATCATAACCCATCACAAAACATGGCGTATCAGAACACCTACATTGATCCAAATAACATGAACACCATGTCTTTGACACAAGTCGATGTCCTTCAAAACAAAATGCAAGCTCTTCAACAGCAGATGGACAAAATGTCTATGTCCGGAAAATGAACTATCTCAGCGCAAGACCTATGTCCATGTCCATTTGACAAAGCGCTCTATATGAAACCTTTCCCCCATGTATACATTATACCAGTTTTTCCTAAGTATAATGGGAGAAATAATCCTATAGAACACATTAGAGAGTTCTCAACAACATGCATGGACATATCGTATGACCCCACATACTTGATGAGACTATTTCCACGAACCCTTGTCGGGATAGGACTAGAATGGTTCTCTAAATTACCATATGGTATATGATCTTGGGGCGAATTAGCTGAGAATTTTATTGAACATTTCACCTTTAACATAGACAATGAGGTAACAATTGCAACCTTGTGTCACACGACAAAAGAAGATGGCGAAGTCTAGCTAGTAGATGTCCAGTTGAAATACCCGAAAAAAAAAAGGTCAGAATATTCCTAGAGAACATCAACCCCAAATTATGAAGTGATCTAAGGTATACTGTTGTACTTCATTCTCAGACTTGGTACAAAAGGGAATCATCCTTGAGAAAGGCCTTATAGACAAAGGAGAAATAAAAGTACCAGGCATAAATCTGGTTGTCCAACATCAAAACATGCCAAATGATAGAAACAAATTCTAGTCTAGGAACAAGAATGTTACAAATGACAGTAGTGTTGATGCTAAACACATACATACAGGACTAGTTATCACCCTTAGGGGTTACAATCCCAATCAAAACATGATGAACAGTCCAGATCAACAAGCTAACTATGTCTAAAATTGACAACAACAACGACCACAACAAAGGAGATTTCCTACACATGAATTTACACCTTTAGGACAACCAATCAAGACTATTTTCAAAGAGTTGATTAAACATAATCTTATCAAACCTTTGGAACCAAGAGAATATGATCCTGAACAGTTCAAACCTTCATGGTGGGATGATAACTTTTTTTGTGACTATCATCAAACCAAAGGGCACAACCTCCAACAATGTCATGAACTCAAGAACATCATACAAGACTTTGTTGAAAACATAACCATAGAGGTTGGTGGGTAGAAAAACACTAAGAACAGTGATCAAAAGGTCTTCACGGACCTATTACATGACCACACAAAAGGAAAAGCCTCCAGTTCGGGACCCTTGAATAATCCATCGGCCAACTATAACAATACCAAGTATGACTATGGTAAAGGAATGATCATAAACCACCTCCGAGCCGCAAACGAGAATGTCAATACTTTCACCATTAAAAATCATTTGAAATGTAATATAAATAGACACAGAACTAAGATTACTATTCCTGGTCCTTCTTCCAAACCATCTACACAAACTTCCAAGTTCAAGTACAACTTTCTCAATCAATTGAGTAAAACCCCCGTGCAAATATCTATCTTGGAATTTTTGACCTTATCACCTCAGCATCAATCCATTCTTGACAAAGCTCTATAGAACACAACTATTCCTATAGACTTAGATGTCAATCATTTCGAAGAAATGGTGGGATATTTGACCAACTCGCATCATGCCACATTTTCTCAACATGATTACTCAACTAAAAAGTCAGATCATAATGATCCCTTACATCTTGAAGTCTTAGTCTATCAAAACAAAGTCCGACGAGTCTTGGTAGATGGAGGAGTAGGTTTCAACCTATGTACCCTTAAATTGGTTAAGGCATTAGGATTCTTAGAAGACTATGTAGATACTTCTAAGAGTATAATCGTCAAGGCTTACGATGACGAGGAAAGGTCATCCAAAGGAGTTGTCATGCTCCCTATCAGAATTGGCCCAACAATCATGAACACCGGCTTCCAAGTCTTGGATCTCACCCTTCCATACAACTTGTTGTTAGGTAGACCTTGGATACATGCAATGAGAGCTATCCCTTCAACATACCAACAATGTCTCAAGTTCCCCTATAATGGCATAGAGATCACTATTGATGGTGATCTAGATCCTTTCCAATATTGTACAAGGCTAAGGGACCTCCCACAATGACAAGTACCTATTAACCAAGAGGCCTCATCATCCACCCTATCCCAATACATTGACCCATCACGTCTCACTAAGTCCATTTCATTCTAGCAACCGTCATCCACTCCTAAACTCGAGATCCAAGACAAGGGTTGCGGTGAATATAATATAAAGGCATCATACTACGTCAGTCAACTGATTCCACCTAAGGCGTATGGCCTACCCATGGCAGATAGAAGACAGTCAGTGGTCACATTTCATGTTCCCCCTACAATGACATTAACCTAAAGGGGAAAGTTAAGTGAAGAAATTGTGGATCAAGGTGATTCCTAGTTGTATCAAGAAGAACATGAATACCCCTCCCCATCTATTTAAATAGCCAAGGACTAGTATGTAAAAGGATTTAAGATAATGCAAAAGGAAGGCTATGATGGGCATAGTGGGTTAGGACTATATCAAAATGGAAGGACATAACCGATTACTATCTACCCACAACCGAAATACTTAGGGCTAGGGTGTCAACCGCTTATAATTGGGTGTCCTGGTACTTCGTCATCTTTTCAAGAGGAAGTAAGTGCTTACGCAGACATTGAGACATCTCATGAACCACTACCCCTAGTTTTCGACAAACCCCCAGTCTACGACAAACCTCCAGTTTATGATGAATCCCCTTACTCTAGTGATGGTGAATGGGAATCCCTTTCATCTACTAGTACCATAAATATCGATGCCCTATTTGGAGAATTGGACCTCAACCTGAAACCTCTACCGAAACAATCTAGTCCCTGTCCTAAGAAACACTTGTCCAAAGTAGAATGGCAAGAGAACTATTATTGAGAAACCCTTGATCATTCATCTTGGGCACCTAAACAACAATCTTCTGATGAATCAGCCCTCACTATAGTCCCACATCAGAGTATACCTACTCCTAGGAGGAAGAACAAGAAGGATTTGGTCCAAAAATTCTGCGACCATATCAACCATTCTATACTCACCTTGTCAGTCATTATCTTTAAGAACTCCAATGATGACATGCCCCTTATCTATCTTGAACTTATTGACTAGGATCAACAAGGTACACCTATCATAGATAAATTCGAGAACGACGAAGTGATTGCTGAGTTCATGGGACTTAGAGAAGGCATACCAAGAGGGGATCATAAGGCATGTTTTACCATAGACTTGGATGATAAAGCATATTTCGGGGAGTCTATTTACACCTCTAGTTGCAAAAATGAGAATGAAAAGAAAAAAGACAATGAAAATAAAAATGATGAGTCCCTAGGTGAAAAATGAAAGGCGCCTTTCGACGAAGAAAAAGTCAAAATAAAGGACGTATCCGAGAGCGATAACCTCTCAAAGGCACCCAAGGATAGAGGTTTAAATATTCTCCCCTTTGAATAGGAAAAGTCATCGATGCTAGTAGAAGAATCTGTTGAAGTCAACATAGGTACAGAAGAGAATCCTCGGAAGGTATATTTGGCAGCTTCCTTAACAGAGACAGAAAAACATGAGTTTAAGAACTTCTTCACAAAGAGATAAATAAACTTTGCATGGTCGTATGCTGACATGCCTGGGCTAGATCTAGACCTAATATTGCATCATTTACCACTACAGCTAGGTATTAAATCAGTCAAATAGAAGTTGAGGAAAATGCATCAACAAATTTCTCTATTGGTCAAGATAGAACTTAAGAAACTCTTGGATATAGGATTCATAAGGACAATAGACTATGCAGATTGGATATCAAATCTTGTACCAGTGACTAAGCCAACTGGGGGCATTCGCATTTGCATTGACTTTAGAGACATCAATAAGGCATGTCCTAAAGATGACTTCCCTTTTCTAAATATTGACATGATAGTAGACCTTACTGCAGGATACGAGATGCTATCCCTCATGGATGGTTTCTCTAGATATAACCAGATTAAAATAGCACCTGAAGACCAACACAAAACAACTTTCACGTGTCCATGGGGCACATACTGTTGGACTGTTATGTTGTTTGGCCTTAAGAATGCATGAACTACCTATCAACGGGCCATGACAACGATTTTCCATGACTTTGTACATAATTTTATGGAAGATTATGTAGATGACATTATAGAAAAATTAGAAATGAGAGAAGATCATTTGAAAGTCTTAGACAAGATATTTCAGAGGCTAGAGAATTACAATGTCAGGCTAAATCTGAAGAAGTGTCTTTGGGGTGAAATCAGGAAAACTGTTAGGATATATCATCTCTCAAAGAGGCATTGAAGTAGATCCAGAGAAGGTAAGAGCTATCATAGAAATGCCTCCTCCAGCCAGCATTGGTCAACTCAGAACTCTACAAGGAAGATTATAGCCAATTAGGCATTTCATAGTACAACTGGTGAATAAAATACATCCATTTCAGCATCTACTCAAGAAAGGAGTATCGTTTGTGTGGACATCTAAATTTCAAGAGGCCTTCCAGAAAATCAAGGACTATTTGCTTACTCCAACAGGCTTAATGCCACCTACATAGGGAAAAGCATTGATACTTTACATCTCAGCAACTCAATTGGCATTAGGTGCTCTTCTCGCACAACATGATGATCAAGGTCATGAGAGAGCAGTCTATTATATAAGTCATACCTTAGTGGGCTATGAATTGAATTACATCAACATAGAATGTACTTGCCTTGTGGTAGTTTTTGCTACCCAAAAACTTCGGCACTATATGCTCAATCGACAAACAATGTTAGTTGCAAAGATTGATCCACTTAAATACCTCCTAAGTAAGGCAGCTTTAATAGGCCGAATGGCTAAATGGGTTATGATACTTAGCGAGTATGAAATTCAGTATGTCGAAAGGAAGGCTATAAAAGGATAGGTGATTGTAGATCAACTAGCCGATGCACCTATAAAGGTGGACCATCCATTAGTGGCAAATTTTCCAAATGAATTTCTCTTCAACATTGACATTAAAATTGAATGGAAACTATACTTTGATGGGTCACATACAAATCATGGTTCAGGAGTTGGTATCTTATTTGTCACACCTCACGGTGATACCATTCCCAAATCATTCAGGATTGCTTTCCCTTGTACCAACAATATAGCAAAATACGAAGCCTTGGTGATAGGGTTAAAAATGGCAGCTCAATGGAAAATTAAGAGCCTACATGTCTTTGGCGACTCTCAACTTGTAATCCGACAGGTAAATGATGACTACGAGACTAAGGATGTAAATCTTGCACCTTTCAAGCGAATGGATGATAGTTTCAAATAGTATTTCAATGAAATAACTTTTCAATAGATACCATGTATCTAGAATAGAGCTACAAATGCTATGGCAACCATGGGTTCCTTGTTGGATATTCCAAGTAATGTGCCTAAGTTTGAGTCTCTGGTTGAACAAATTTTTGTCCTTACTTATGATATCCCCGATATTGCGATAGTGTGTAACATTGTTGGTCCTGCGTCTCCTTGGTATAAAGACATATTCGACTATCTCACTGATCAAACCTTACCTCAAGAATTGTCCAATAACCAATGTTGAACCTTCATCCAAAAGTCAGCTAAGTACACCATCACTGAAGAAACCCTATATAGACGTACCTTAGATAACACCCTTATGAGATGTCTCAATGCTGAAGAATCACAAACAACTTTGTGAGTGGTGCACGAGGGTATATGTGGATCTCATTCGAGTCTTCCTACTCTAGCCCACAAGATTATGAGACTAGGTTACTATTGGCCTACGATGGAGAAAGACTCATATGTCTTTGTAAAGAAGTGTAGACAATTTGAAATACATGGAGACTTGATAAGAGCGTCAACGCAGGAGCTTCGTCCAATTACTTCACCATGGCCCTTCACCCAATGGGGACTTGACCTCATAGGTAAGATACACCCTTCATCATCCAATGGCCATAAATTCATCATCACCACTACCGAATACTTCACCAAATGGATTGAAGCTATTCCCATGACCTACATCACCGACACACAAATATCTAAGTTTATCCTAAACTACATCATTTGTCGGTATGGTGTACCCCAATCCATAATCATAGACAATGGCAGCCCATTCAAGAACTAAGAAGTATGCCATTTATGTGAAGAATTCCACATCAAAAACCATTTCTCCACACCATATTACCCACAAGGTAATTTCCAAGATGAGGCATCTAATAAGACTATTGTTAGAATCCTTAAGAAGACTGTCAATGATGTTGGTCATGACTGGCACTTACAACTTAATTCTTCCTTATGGGCTTACCGCAATAGCATCCGCACTCCCACCAGCGCCACTCCATATTCCCTCGTATTCAGGTCCAAAGCTATCTTACCTATTGAGGTTGAAATACCTTCTCTATGGGTATCCTTGAAGGTTCATATCGACGATGAAGAATACCGTGTCTCTAGGTTACAAGAGCTAGAATTGTTGGATGAGCGAAGATAGAAAGCATTATATCATTTGCAAGCATGTCAGAATCATTTTTTTCATAGTTACAATAGGAAGGTTCTCAATAGACACTTTGACATTGGTGACCTGGTATTAATGGACAATCCTAAGAACCAAGTTGAACGAGAAAAGCTAGGAAAGTTTGAACCTAACTGGTTGGGGCCGTACATTGTCACAGAAGCCTTTGGATCAAGAGTGTACCAACTCTCTACTCCTGAAGGAGAGTCGCTTTTGTCCCCTATCAATAGTCTGGATCTAAAGAGGTTCTATGCTTAGTCTCTGAGAATCTGTGTCTTAATCTGGAAAAATACAAAAAAATGGTTACTTTGATGAAAACCTGACAAACAAGCATCTTTGTAACACCAAAAAAATTGAAAAAAATAAAAAAAAAATAAAGAGAAATAATTCGTCTAATAGTGAAAACCGCTTCGGTGGCACTATGGATAAGTACCATGGTGAAAACCTAGCAAACAGGCACCATGTGTAGTCAAGCTCGCTCTTCCATCTACCATCATTCTAATAAGAAATTTTCACCATCACTCATAATAAATGGTTGTCTTGTCCATTCCTTGGAATGATTGACATCTAGCGTCCATTCCGTCACATTATCCACTCCATTTTCCAAACATCTTCTCAACTAGGGGAAAATCCTTGTTCTATGCCCTAACACCTTGTACATAAAGTCACACCATTGGATAATGTCCTGAAAAATCCAAAAACATTAGAAACTCCAAAAATCCAAAAAAATCAAAACAGTTAGAAAATCCCAAAAACAGAGTCAATCATGTCAGGTCAGTCATGTCAAGTCAATCATGTCAAGTCAGTCATGTTAAGTCAGTCGTAGACATAGTCGAACTACATTGCCTCTGCGACTAGGATGTAGGCAAGGCCATCAATCGATGTGCCCCCGAGGCATTAGGTTTGTCATGTATCACACACATTAAATCATGACTCTTTGTACATACAAATTCATTGGTCATGTTGAACTATGAGGTCTTTGTGTGTACAACGTAGGCAAGGCTAATCAATTTATGAGCTCCCAAGACCATACTAGGTCAGTCCAATAGGGTTCATTCACAATCACTATCACACAAGTTGCATATCATAGTTTAGGGTATCATCTCATGAATTACACAGTCAACCCATACACACACTTTTATCAGTCAAAGAATCCAAACAAGTCATGCATTAACAAGGAAAAACATCTCAACAATCATCAAGTCAATATCAAACACATTGTCAAAGTGATCAACCTATGTCTTAAACAAGATATGTCTTTCTTGTCAACCGACATCATCAACTTGTCATAGTCTCATGTGGCTTGTCACTTCAACGTCATCAGACTCCGACGTCTTGTATGACATGTGTCTTTCTGAAACTAGGCTTTGTCATGCCTTATACAAAAGTCACCAAGTCGAAACTAGACTCAACGTCTTATGTGGTATGTGTCATTCTCTCACATTACGCTATGTCAAACATCATCATCAAACAATCCCACAAGATCAAGTTTTGGCGAATACATTTATTTGGCTTTATGACTTTATATCTTATTTTGTCTTATCTTTTTATCGATTTTTGCAAGATCCTATTACTAGCTTTCTCAAGGATGTCCCTTGAAGGATTTAGAGAAGCGACAATGTCTCAGGACTCTTTTTCTTTGGCTATTGTCTGTCAACTATCTTTTTAACATTGGTTTTTGAGTCATGTTACTATTTTCCTCAAGGATGTCCAATCAAAGATTTAGAGGAGCAATGATGTCTCATGACCTGTCTTTTATTTGTCTATTGTTTGTGGTTTGTCTCAACAAAACGACTGGGGCATCTTGTCCTTAGTCTGAGTTAAGACACTCCTTGTCTATGACTATCTATTTTTCATAGGTGGATAAATTTGTACACTATGGTCTATCTTATATCATAGTGTGTACTATACATCTATGTCATGTCCCGTCCAATGATGATAACAAGCAAGTATAGCATATTTGGCAATATATCGAAGATTATATCTTTTTCTCAATCAATCAACTTTCATTATATATTTTTCTCCATCAATCAAACTTTAATTATTTCTTATTAACATTCTGAATTGATTTCATCCTAAGATTTCTCTTCTTTGACATAAAGATAAGGTCCTGTGACACTATAACAACATTAGATCATTTTCATTAGCATGCATTTCACATTGCATGTACATATTACCATCACATATAAATAAGCATCATATAGATCATTACATCCATTATCATAAGTAAATAGAATCATCCATAACATCATTGTAAAATGCATAACTCATAAACATGTAGAAACATTTCATTCATAACACATGTATATACATCATCTAGGAACATAATCATGTAGAAATAAAGCATCATCCATAACATAGAATTGCATATCATATAGAAGCCACCAAAATCATATATATATATATTGCTCAAATAGTGTGTCACAGTACAATGTCTAAATGTATCCATAAATAAAACATGAGCTCGTAGGCTCTTTGATCAAAATACAAATGTCTACAGTCATCGTCTCCCGCTACCCCTGCTGTCATGTGGTGATGGTGGTGGGAAAAGACTCAAAGGTGCTCTCTGCGAGGTGGAAGGCCTATCATATGGACTTGTCCTCGGAGGTCCTACCACCCCCTTAGTACTATGCTTCCTCTGACTCCTAGTAGGACCCCTGCTTTGACTGCGCACCTCTGAAAATGTAGGATCTCGTCTCTCTGCCAGCACTGTTGCCTCATAAAGATCCTTGTAATAAGTGGCTCTCTCCATCGATCGAACCAACTCTCGCACCATGCCATCAGATGAGGACCCACTGCAAAGGCGTCTAACCTTTTGTGAACTGCTGCTCTATCTCATGTCTTCGCGCTATAGCCTGGTCTCTCTCCATGAGAGCACTATCCCTCTCTATACAAGCACTATCCCTCTCTGCATATGCACTATCCCTCTTCGTGTAGGCACTGTCTCTCTCTAGTCTCATTGCCTCAAACTCTGCAGTCATAAGTCTGAGTCTCTCCTCCAAAGCCTCCCTATCACCATCTCTAGGAGCATCCTCGTCTCGTCTCCCCTCTACTATCCAATCTCTAAGCTCTCTCTCCTACTCCTCCATCGGTGCCTCCTCAACATCATCCTCAACATCATCCTCAACATCCTCCTCTCCATATCCTACCAAAATACCCAGAGGGTCTATAGCCACACCCATATCTACATCCTCTGCCACATCCTCTACTACAACATCTACCGCTACATGCTCCTCAACCACTACCTCCGATGCAGCATGCTCACCGCTAGCCTATACATCCACTCTCCCTCCGATGTCTACCATCGGTACATTAACTGTTGTTGCCTCCTAAATAGGTGCATGTCCACCTACCTGACCCCCTCTCCGTCCTCTCCATCCTCTCCCACCTCTACCTCCACCTCTGCCGTCATCTCCATCACCTCTACCACCAAATCTACCCACCTTGGCACCTCCACCTCTCCACCATCCTCTCAGCCCTGTGCCTTGTCTCTCGACTCGTGTTGGCTGGTCAGGATCTATTTAAGGAATCGGTCGATGAACCGATCACCATGCATCATATGTAGCTATAGTCCCTGGATCTGATAATCCATCTCTCCATCCCCACTGTACTAGCTATAATGTTTGTATGTCTACCTCCGCAGTAGCCACTGGAATCATGGGTCCCCACCATGGAACCTCTCTCGACAACTGAGCAAACTCTGCTCTACCCCAAGGCTCATCCTAAACCTCCCCGAACTGTCTTAGAACTCTGTCTGGTAGATATCGCTCAATAATGTGAACACTCGAAACAGTCCTCCCAATGAGATACTGTGTCTATCTGCAGAATGGCAAATGTATATCCTCGTCCACCCACTCCTCACAATCCATGTAAGGTCTCCATGTGAACTAGTCAAGAATATCCAAGGCATGTCGCTAGTATCCTGTGTCTCCCACATGGGTCTACGTAATCTATCCTGTATATCAAAACACATACGGGCGTCTCTCCTCTCTCTCTACTATAACTGGCGGATGGAAAACAACTATCCTCTCCCAACCCCATACCATCAACAGTGTCGTTCCACAGCTCAACGACTGTGCATCTCTGTAGGTGATGTCATGTAAATGGAAGTACAACATCCCACGTAAACATGGACCCCATGCATATCTCATCTCACTCTCCAACATGCCGACCAACATAGCTCCCCATCCCACCGGAAATCTGTGACCCCGTCTGTCTAGAAGCACTATACCCCCAATCAAGGTACATACGATATAGTTGATCCGATCTTATCTATCTGCTAGCAGTGGCCATCTAATCTCGTAATGCTCGCTCCCAAGCCTACTAATGTCATCCACCTGATAGAACCGTGCTAACTCCGTCAATCCTCACTAGGTATCATACATAACCCGCTCACCTCTAATAGGTAATCTTTGAATCCTGTACACATCCTCCAATGTGACAGTGGCCTCCCCAGTCAGTAAATGAAATGATGATGTCTTTGAATGCCATCACTCGCAAAGTGTCGTCAGCATCCCCATGTTTTCCTGAATGGCAGGCATCGACAAACAGTGACAAAGGCCTAGCTTCCATAGAAGCCAAATCTCTGTAGAGGTCAACCTGTCTCTCAGGTCGAATGTGTCTGGTCAAGACTCTCGCGTATAAATAGGATCTAACACCACCTGCAATTTAACCATGATGTCAGCATTTTTCAAATTTTCCTTGGAAAAATTTTCAAAAATTTTACTAGTCAAATGCAGCTCACTTTTACAGATGCGGCGCATTTTTGCAAATGCATTGCACAAAGCCTCACATGCGGTGCATATTACATATGTGTCACATATTTTCCACAAACCCTTTCTGACTATTGCACATGCGGTTCACTAAACCACATGCGGTGTATTTTTCCTCAGTCCACCTAACCATAACATATGCGTCTTACAAATGCATATGTGGTTCACAATTACACCTGCGTCTAACCTTAATGCATATGCATTGCATAATTACACATGTGGTGCATAATGCTTCACATGCGGCCATTCCGAAAATAGTCAAATCTAGCCTTGCCGTATTTTTGCAGATGTGTCGATTCGCAGTTAGATGCGACGAATACGACAGAAAATGCATTGTTTATGACGCACCGCATTTGCTTAATGGATTTTCAAATACCTAGAAAAGTGTGCAAAATTAACTTTCAAGGGTTTGTTTTCAGGTGCATACCAGTGGTCCTGCGTCAGTTGGCCTCCTGAATGTTTGGATCTGATAAGCGCGATGGGAAGCATGTGGAATGGGTGCCATTTCATCTGCCAGTTATAGAAAAAACTCCTCTTTTTCTATCTCCTCTAGGTGCAAATGAATTGATTTTAGCCCTAATTCCTATTTATAGGTGGGTTAGAAATGGTATTTCTTCAGCCCTTCTCTATTGGCCACTTAGCCTTTCAACTTCCAATGACCCATATTCATCTGAAACATCTCCAAATTCAATTTCGTCGACTCCGTCACATTTTTTACTATCAAATTGACTTATCGCGAATATTTCCTAATTTTTTTGAAGCTTTTCAAAAATTGTCAATTTTTCTGAGGGGGCATACCCTAACCTGTTTCATGCTAGGGCATGATAGGGGCATATTTTTCTTTGACACAATGTCGTACCAACATTGTATCAAAGAGGGGCAAACTCTAGATACCGAAAATTGGTCTAGGCCTTCGAGTATATATTCGACATAATTTTCTATAGTCCATGGTATTGATTAAATAATGTTTATTATTTAATTAACCTATCTAACACATATTTCCTCTATTAATTAAATACCCTTTTTTAATTAATTCATTAATTCATTATTAATCTTTATTCAACTTGGTTAATTAAATAAATCATATTTATTTAATTATGTTGCGAATTAATTAATTCTTCCCCCTTTATCAATCAATTAAATAATTTATTATTTAATTCCCCCTTTATCATACTTTTCCAACTATAATTAAATATCTTTATTTAATTATTCATTTGACCCCCTTTATCTATAATTAAATATTTATTATTTAATTATTCATATTATCCTTTTCAACAGTCAATTAAATAAATTATCTTTATTATTTAATTAAATATTTTATTTTCGAATGATAGATTAAATTAACATTTAATTCATATTTAATTATTTATGTCACATTCCTCTATCATTTAGTTATCTAAGTCATTCACTCACCTTTTGACTTGAGATCTATTTTTAATTCTCCAATTATCTCTGAATTCAACACCAGTTTATCTCTACGAGAAGACTCTCTATCACAACTAGTCGACTAACTAGTTCCAACTCATATGCATGATGAGTTTATTAATTAAATATATTTATTTAATTAATTAACTCATGTTTGCATTCGAATGCATTATTCTTCAACTTCTAACTTTGGCTTTTGCATACAACGTCTATTTCTTCTATTTTTGGAGATTAAGATCTTGAACTTGTGTTCTAACTCACATTCTAACTTAGTCTCTATCTTCAGTCTTTCCTGAACTCATGTTCTAACTCACATTCTAACTCACATTCTATCTGACACATAACTCACATCACATGACATTCATCAATCTCATCTGTCGATCGTTCGAAAACCCAAAATCTATAAAATGGCCTATCATTATCATTATTCCTACTCCCGAAATCACATACTTTTGAGAAGAGATTCAACTTTGATATTTTTCTTAGACACTCGACAAAACTATACTTGCGTTCAAACATAGAAATCTAAGGGCAAGACTACTGAAAAGACAAAATGGAGAAGAACAATCAAGATAATTCGAAGGGATGAACACATATTCGGTGAGATCATTTTGGTTTTATTAGTTTAGTGTATTTCCTCATTCTTTGTTGTTAGATTTTAGATTATTATTCTAGATTAGGATTTAACTTTATTATTCTATCTTGCAGAAAAATCTAGGATGTTACACATACAATATATTTGCATTCATAGGCAACCTGAAGTTGTAATACTAGAATACCTGTAGCTTGTCAAGATGGTGGTGGTGTTGTCTCTGGAGTTTCTTCATATTTTTGGACCAAATTGTATAACTGATAATGAAAGTGGGACTTGCTAAAAGGAAATTGCAAGAGATTGAGTAATGCATTTTGGAATTTGAAAATATCCTTATATGTTCAATGTTGGTTTGGTGTGGAGTCTTTAATTCTTGTCCTTTTAATTTCAAATTTGAAATCTTCACTAGATAGTTTCAATTGCAGTATTTGTGTGTATTAATGAATTTCATTCCTTGTTTTCTCGACATGAGAGTTTGGTGGATTTAACACCATTATTTTGGTGGTTGCACATGGGAAAAACAAGAGGAAGAACCAGTAGTAGAGAGGTTCTATTTGACAGATGAGACACATATGAATGATTGCTACCTATCTGAGTGTTGTATTGGTGGGAAAGTGGGATGGGGGTTTGGTTGGAATTCATTTGGTGATAGGACATTCTTGGATCTCTATTCTACTCATGGCATCCCAAGTTCCTGAAATTTGGCTGTGATGTAATGCAAGTGGTGACATTTTAGGGGAGCTTGGGTTATACTAATTTAATATTTTGGGCTTTCATTGTAAAGTGAGGGGCGAGTAAAAAGCAATATGGCTTGTATGTTTGTAGTGTTAGATGTGCTTTGAATATTCTCTAACATGTAAGACTGTGAATATCCATTTGTGTATGGGACAAATATTCTTCGATTATAATATAGTTTTGATGGTACAATGATATGTGTACTTTTGTTGACTATGTAGGTGAAAACTAATTTACATTTGCCTATTATTCAATTCTATTATGGAGCCCACACAAGACTACTTTTGTCCCAGTATAAGCTCCCGCCCTACTTTGGGCCCCTCCCCCCTAGCACAATACATGAAGTCATACATTATTTGTGCAAATTAAAGGTAAGTTTACTGTACAAATATTTTCCTTATCCGCAACATTTATCCCATAGTCAACATCATTGAAACCCACTCTAGCCAACTGCAAACATTCTCAATTTATGGGGAATGAACTTAATGCAATAGAATAAAAGAAATGGGAAGTATTTATCATACCTATATATAGCAATGGTAAATCCTTGAAAACTCCCTTGCATGCAAAAAAAAACCCAATCGTGCTCTACACCAAGCACGCCTCTTAATGTTACCAAGACTGTTGTGCAGGAAAAATATCATAGTATTATTGGCACCTCCCCAACATGTGGATATCTCTCGTCCAAATCCCTCCATCTGCCTTGCCTCCCATGTCTCTTCCATGAAATCAAATTTCTCTGCCTTCTAAACAAGACCCTCCATTTTCTTTGTATTTTCCTCTCCAAGTGAAGCATGAATCTGCAGATTATGGGGTCATGAGGTTTATAGGCTACAAAGCATCATTTCTTGCCACACGATATTCCATTTTTGCATTCTCTCTCCCCTCAATTGCCCTCTTATTCCCAAGTGATTCCTCCCATTTTCCTTCCAAAATAGAGCTTGAATAATTACCATCTTATTTCTCTTTCTTTTCTTCTCCCTGAAATTCCCTTATCGCTTATTTTAGATGAGCATCCATAATCTATTTGTAGACTCTCGTTTCAACATAGGTAGGGAGGATATTAGCAATGGTTGAGGAATTTAGCTTTTCACCTGGCATTTTCTTTTGTTTCGAAGTGTTCAAAACCTTTTCAACAAATCAATTTGTCTGTCTATTGCCTCATGTGCCCTCTATCTAATATTTTCCTTTGAATTTGAAGGGCATCTAAACCCAATGTGAGATCCTTCTACTCTTTAAGCTCTAAACCCTAATCACTATTGTTGAACCAAATATTATGTTTTGAGAGGAAAATCTTATACTCACTAGGAAACTCTCTATTAATCCAATATTTTCTTTAAGTTTAAAAGTCTTGGATTGAAAAATCAATCTAGTTTTTAAGATTTCTAAACTTCAATTTCAGATGTTGTTATTCAACATGAGAAAAATGAAGTTGTTAGTTTCTTGTATTGTAAACCCTAATCACTATTACTATATCAAATATTACATTTTGAAAGGAAAATCTTATAGTCACTAGGAAACTATGGTATATGGACAAGGAATCCATCTGCTTACCCACATCTTTTGGTAACTATATTTATGTATAAATGTACCCTTATTCATTTTCTCTCACCCTCATTTGAAATGTTGTTCTTGTCGCTATCCCTTTAATCCATCTTCAAGAGGCTATGGAAAGCTCCTATTGAACATGTACTAGTAACAACTGTGTGAAAGGTCATTTTGTTTTGATTCACTTCCAACACTGTGTAACGTTTGTCTATAGTCATGTGTGTGTTGGTACAAGTGATTTGTATTTTTCTAGGCCTATGTCATCACCCTAATTGAATGATAGATCTATTGTTTTCCTCCCTCTATTATAACACCTTCTATTGATAACCCTAATCATGATCAAATTAGGCATTTTTTAGTTAGTTAGATTTAGCTAGAGCTTTGAAACAAGGCATTGACATTCATCATACAATAATCTTGATTCAGTTTCTGGACACTGCCCTGCAAGCTCCTCCAATTTGCAGTTCCTCAAAAGTGCCCTATCAACACTAGGTAGGAACTACATTGCACTGCAGCTCTTATTTAAATATGGCAAGAAGTCCTTTTTTAAATATGACAATCTTCTTGTATAAATTTAAGATTGAAAAAATTCTTGAAAACAATTACCAATTCAAAATATTTTGAAATTTTGAGAAAATCGATCACAAGAGATCATGCGTTGCCCATCTGCAATTAGAGATTTCCCCGCTAGGTGTGGGAGAAATGTTGCTCCTCTTTCAGATGATGAGAGCTTCCAAATAAGTAATGTCGATAAGTTCAGTAAGTCTTTTGGGTCTGATAGAAAATCTCCTCCTCTTACAAATGAAAAGAGCTCCCAAATAAGTAATCCTGTGAAGTTTAACAAGCCTTCTACAGAACGATATTTTCTATTGGGATGTGGAATAAATGATCCTCCACTTACAGATGAAGAGTGCCTCCAAATAATCAATCCTGTTAAACTTAACAAGCTCTCTGTAGTGGGTTGTGGAAGATATGCTTTGCCACTCCATAAAAGAAGCCCTTTCAGAAGTAGCAGATTTTGTGATAATCGTAACTACATACCAGGTGAATCCCCAGCAAAGCCAAAGCTAAATTAGGGTTTATTTGGCCTTCTAGGTTTTCTTTCACAAGGACCTGCTATTATATAGCATGTTTTCCCTTTTTCTCTGTTAGCACGCATTCAGACATGCATAATGGTAATGCTTGTGCATGGTATACAAATGTATTATTGTTGATTAATTATGTTTTAGCATCTTGGTACAGATTCAGTTATTTTTTATGTTGAACAATAGTTTAGCCAAGAAATCATACTAGGTGAATATTTTGGTAACTGAAAAAAAAAATGCCTCGGTAGATTCATTTGCAATTTTATTTTTTTCAACTTATGTAAAATCAATAGATTTTTGTGACAATCATTTTATGATTGTTTTAAGGTTTTAGAGGGCTCTACAATGATTTTTGGATGAATTTATGTTCAAACTATTATGACAAAGGATCATACGGATATATTAAGATTGTATATCATTCATAAGTGTTTTTTGTTATCTGGTATGTGAGCATGGTTTTATATATATATCTCTTTGATTAAGAGTGGAAAATTAAGGAGTATCCATTTAATCAAAATTTGGTAGGGCATAATTCCAACCTCGTCTTTTCTATCATATCTTTGGGGGTTTGAATCTTGCTGAATGGTCTAATCTCTTCTATCATTTTTTGGGGGGTTTAAACCTTGAATGGCTTAATCAATAGATGTATCATCACCCTCAAAAATTGTACTCAACCAATTGAATTACAAGCTTTTAAGTTTCTTGCTAATTTTAAATAAAATTACAATCAGAAATTAAGCTCTGACAATTGCAGCATGATTTTCAATGAAGATTAAGTTGAGATTTATTACCATATTCATTGATCAATTGAGGCCTAAATAATAATTATTATTTTTGAATCAAATTTTCCTTTATGTTTTATAAATAACAATACAATTTCCTTGTCATCTTTGGATTCAGACCTATAATAAGTTGTATTGATTCCTTGTGTCTGAAATCTCTTTTCCTTTTTCTCACATGCAGTGAGGCACCCTTCTGGACTTTTCCCTGTTCTCATCCAACTTATAAAATAAAATTGTCTATTGGGTATTGGTAAAGATTTTTTAATTTACAATTCTGACTAGAAGCACACAAATCCTAGCAAGATTGCAAATTAGTCAAAATGTCCATTTAAGTATGGTATAGAATCACTCTATATTGAAGTCTCTATAGAACTGGTAGCAATCTTGTTTTCCATGAAATTATTTGTTATATGTTTTAGCTTGATTTTGTTGTATTTGTATTTCAATAGGTTTTTAGTGAAACCCAAATGTTCAGAACTTGAATTACATTTTTTCTTTCAGTAACGATGTCTTTAGTGTTTATTATTTATAATTTTTCTGATTCGGGATTTACCTAACTCCAATCTTGATGAAATTTCTCAGATTTTGGATTGTATATAGATGATAATGATTTTTAGGCTCCCACATCCCTCATGGTTCGAAAATTTCATGCTAGAGCTTGTGTGGGAGGGTTAGTAATAAAAAATTAATTAATTAAAAGATAAAATGAATAATAAAGAAAAAGGGAAAAAACTAAAACTAAGGGTGATGGCCAAATCTACCTAAGCATCATATTGAAGTAGGGAAACTTGAGCATTATATAGATGAAATGAATGCTAAGCGGACCATTAATTATTATGAGAGATGAGTTCTTGTGAACCACTACTCATAAAACATGGATCAATGAATTTGACTCAAAAAACTATATGATTGGATCCTGATAGCAATGTCATAACTTGAATGTAGTTGATAGCAAAAGTACTAAGAAAGAGAAAATTATGACAGGGTTTGTTGTAAATGACTTTTAATTTAGATCAAGGCATGTTGCTATCATTTGGATGAAATCTCTTTGTTGTCCATAACATTTATTAAACTCTTGCAAATCATAATATTTTTCATTCCAAACTAGCTATGAGACATATAGGGTAAACCTCTATGCAAAATAGGAAACATAGACAAGGAATGTGAGTAGTTTGATAAAATTCCTCAAGAAAATGTGGCCTCTTGTAAAGCCATGGTAGTAGGATATGCTACTAAAATGGGTTTATTAAGGGACCTTAGAAACCTTTAAGCATATGAAATCCACATCCTCTCTACTATGCTTAACTTGGAGCTTTTGAAAGGGGTTGTACATCCATCATAGCCCAATAGAAAATGAAAGTTTTGTCATACATTATAGTTGTAACTATTATTTTTTAAATTTATGGCATGATTCAATAAAGAATAATTGATGCACAAACTCTTTCAATGAATTCAAATTGTGATTAATTCTCTTTGTAAGTTATTTAGTGTGGAATTTTAAAATATCTAATTTCACGACTAAAAATAATTAAACTTATGCATTGTTATGAAAGTTACACATCAATATCTCTCAAGAATGGCATGTGTTGTCTAGTATGTTAAAAATGAGTCTATTGGGATTTAGAAACTTTTATTTAAATATTAAACATCTTTCTTGCCTACAATCAAATTGAATCTTGAAAAAGAGTCAAATAACTATGCTAAGATTTTATCCAACATTGATCAATGTTCCATTTGAGTTTTAACATTAGTGAATGGATGTTTAGAATATTACTTGAATAAAATATTCTATTGATATTTGAACTATTGAAATAAATGCTAAGAAAATTTGTGATTTTGTGAAAGTATAACTAATGCATGACATTTTATTCATTTTCTTTGGAGCATATTATGAAGCTCTTATATACTACACTTGAGGCTAAAAATATAAAATAGTCAAAGTAGCCCCAAATATTATGGCTAGAATCAATAATTTTGTTGAGTAGTATGGGGTAACAAACTAATTTCTTCTTGCATGATATGGTGATGCAAACATTATTAACCTACCTTGTTTAGTGTTTTTTGTTAGTTAATAGATGTTTTGACTAACCAAATTCGGCACCTATAGAGTATGCCCATGGAAACACCTTATGTTGTGTATGAGTTTTGGCCTAAGGTTACAATTGTTATGGTGTTGTTATTTATGGGGTAAAAGCAAGAAGTTAGGTCCACGAAGAGGAAACGTTTCGGCCAAAACAAAAAAATTCACAGGAAACGCGTACGTGTTTTTAAAAAATGCATACACATTATGGATCGGGTACCTGAGCCTAATCCAAACACGTATGCATTATGATTCAGGTACGTGAACCTAAAATTCATACGAGTTTTGAAATGTGTACAAGTTTTTTAAAGCTATTTACTTTTTTAAATAAGCGACTGTGTTTTCATTTTCACGGTGAGCTTTAGCCACGCTAGAGAAGGAGAGGGAAGATTGCGTATGCGTTTCGAAGGGCCTAATTCAAGAAAAAATTCACTGCCACCTCCTCCCGTCAACACAACCAACCTCAGTGACCTCCAGGTTAGTTGAATTCTGCCATTTTTTTGCTTTATATCTTGCATTTTTATTTTAGGATTTTTATTTAGTTTTTGTGTGTTTAGTTTTTATTAGTTCAATAATTTTTATTTTTTAAATTGCATTTAATTAACCAAAAACATCAACGAAACAAACAACATTAAATTCTCAATCAAAAACCATAAAAAATAAACCTAAATTGGACACATTTAATTTAGAAATTTCAAAACCCTAAACCCTAGGTTCCAAAAAACATAGGTCCTTAAAAACTAATTTACCTAGGTTAATCCTTGGACCTAAACCCTAAAACGTAAACTAAAACCCTATTTACCCTAAAACCTTAACCTAAAAACCTAATATTTTCACCTTTTAGATAGTGCTTGACTTGAGAAATGAGGAGATGTTTCTTAACTAGTTTGAAACAAATCATAGCATTAATTTATAAGGTTGGTCTAATTAGGATTGATCATGTTGCTAGATGTTACACCATTTCCATACTCAACTATACAGTTTAAACATTCTCATTTTTTAGTATGGTTACAAGTTTCAATCTCATTAGGAATGATCATGTTGCTCTTTCTTAAATTGAGTAAAATTTCAATTTGGAAATTTCCCTCCTTGATTTATTTTGCGTCGTCCTTATCATTGGTTCTTAACTTTCACTTCACATAATTTTAGAAGTATCCCTCCTTGGAGGTTTCTTACATTTTTTATTTGACATAGATATGTTTTCAAGTCATCAAATCTCTAAATAATTCATAGTAAAGATCTAATTTGTTCCATTTTTGCATGATAAATTATGCACACCAATTCACATGTATAAATATGATTTCATTGTACAACCAAAAAATTTAGTGAAGTCTTTGAGTACTTAAAGAAGCCATTTTCAATATGTGAATAACACTTAAGCTCATCTTTGTTTATCTTGTGCATTGCAATTACCACTAGCATATATCTATGTGTCCCTTTGAATGTCTTATGCTAATTTTTTATTATCTTTAGTATGCTTTGAAAACAATGAATGGGATTATAAATTAATGTTAGTGTTAAACTTATAATTTCTTCTTAACTACTTTGTCCCACTATAGAGAACTTGTGTCTCTTATCATGAAATTTGAAAATTTAGATAAATCAATTTATGTCCTTGGATTTAATTAAATTATATGCCATACTTGATAAATACATATATTCACAATCGATATAACTTAGCTCTATAGATATACTCTTGTTGGGAAACAACCACACCTATGAGTAAACTTCCCCTCGCCCCAAAATATAAAGCTCTAGACCCATAAAAACATAGAAGAATAAATTACTTATTGATGAATTAGTTAATTAATGATAGGCTTGATATTTATGAGCTCCATTGAGCACCCTTGTTTAACAATAATCCTAATATAAATAGAATATAATATAATTTTTACTTGAATTAAACTACACGGTTGTCATCATTTACCCATTTTGACACTCATTCTTGAGTTATTCATAACCTAAATTATCTTGGGGACCTTTCCTTCTCTTTTTCCACCTTTATATATGTAATAGAAGACACTCTAAACAAACCCTAACCTCCTATTAACACCCAATTTGAGAAATCAAAGTTATATATCTACATGTGTCTTGTTTTTCATTCTTTAGTCCTTTACCTATAGAAATTAAATGGTTCCTCACCTCATGTTCACAGTCTCTATTTCTAATCTTCTTATTTAATTTTTTGAATAATGATTCAAAGAATTCTCATTGTTGATATCATAGCCTTTTGTGAGCTCTCAATTCTTGATCCATTTTATCCAACTCCTAGTTTAAATGTTGATGGTGATTTATTTATATAAATCTTAAGTGTTTACCTTAGTCCATGTGGTTTTATTTATTTTAAATAAATCAATTAATGCATATCATCAAATTTGGCTATATTTTAATTATCAAGTAATATCTAGCTAAAAATAAGTTTATGGATTCAATTTAATGTGTACATGTTATGTATTTTTTAATGTTATAAATCGAATGGTATTCAAATGAAATGTATTTTGAATTTTTGCATGCATTCAATGTGATTTTTAAATAACTTTTGAATTGTGTGCATTATTTAATTAGTTTGTTGATATATATTTTTTAATTGTTTAACATGTAGTTGCCATTTGATTACATTCACATGGATCCAAAATTTAACATAGAGTATTTTACAACTGATGCACAAATTCCTATAGATCCCATACATCCAAATTCACCACCACAAAAAAACCACACACCTCTAAACTCTCCACCTCCTAACCCCCCATAGCAGATCAGAATTAGTTGAGAGAGAGCATTAGGGAAAATCTTATTGTGATTCAAGGAAATATATATCTAATAAAAAATGAGCCTAGAATCCCCCCCATCTCGCACGATTTGCATCTATGATGCAAACTATTGTCTATTTTGTTCGATCTATTGATGCGGACCTAGATAGGTTCCATCAACGGAGAGAAGAGAGGAGACAATTCTATATGGATGGATTATCTTATATATAAATTAATGACATTAAAATTACCAAACAATCCATGTGCCAATATGTTTTTAACCCCCAAAAAAAACAACCAATTCCACCCACCAAAAAATGAATTTCAATTTTATTGTGTAGGCACCCCCAAATAGCTGCACATTTTTGGGATGATAGGTGGATGGTGTTTGATAATCCACCACATGGCAATTTTGAGGTGCCCCTATACTTTTGGACAAAGTTATGGGTTGAGTTTGAGTTGGGTTTAAAACCCAACTATTTTGATATGAGGTCATTTCAGGGAGTTGGGTGTGGCATGCCCCAACATAGACTAGGAGCACGTGTCAATCCTCAACAACATGCTCTGATTGCTCCTATTGTTCCTCCTCCTTCTCCTGGTGTTCCTGCTGCATTTTAGCAGAAGACCATGTTATCGACATAAGGAGCATTGAGTTCTCTTTCAGGACATCTCACTCACCAGACTACACATGTGGCGATTGAAGTGGCCAATAAAGAGCATGGAGGCCAGGGCTATAGGAGTACTCAGGCATCCACTTTAGGTGACCACATGCATCTAGGGCGGAGTCATATATGGATTTACTATATTCTAAGGATCATCCTACACAGGTATGTTCATCTTTTGAATTTAAATAAAATTTGTTTGAAATGTGCAAAATTCATGTAAATAATAACATCAAATTATATATATAATGTAATATTAATTCAATAAGTGTTCGATGTAGACGCATGGTCACATGATGCCTGAAACTCAAAATGGTCGTGTCTATATGTCGAGTGTTGTAGATCTGGGCTCACCTTTTGGTTAGGTACTTGAACCAATATATATTAAATAATTTGTGTGGATATATCTAATTTATTTTGAATTTGTACACATGTGTGAAATGATATATTATATCCATATGCGAGGACGTCATATGATACCTAGTACTAACCAACCACAAGTTGTGGTAAGTGCTCCCGAGCCATCATCAACTCAGGTGCGTGCTTTCAAAAGTTTGTTAAGTTTAAATTAAATAGAAATCATAGATCTAATTGAATTTGTTCATTTACATACACATACATGAATGATCTATACAAATTGTTGTACATCTATATGCAGGGATTTCATGAGATACCCATCACAAGTGCACCTGAGACATCGTCAACATTTATGCATGGGCAATCTTAGGTGCGTGATCACGAGGTCATATCATTCGAGGTTGTAAAATTTATTAAATATCCTAAAAAAAAATTATGGACCTTTTAAATATATATATATTCGAGGTTTTAACATATTGTTTGCTTTATATGAATATGCAGGATATAGTAGATCAGGCATTTGGATCTACTCAACTGACAATTATGCTACCCATTGAACAAAATGTGCTACTAGATTCACATGATCATATGGTAATTTATGCATACTAAAAATCATTTTTATTGTATTTATTAGATATTTAATTAAATTTATATTTTTATCTAAAAGTTTATATTTTCAAGATTAAATATGTTTAATTATATCAAAATTTCTAAATTTTAAATCTAATTTCAAGTTTCTTGTACTCTTTTACAGCATGATGCAGGTACATCTAATCGACATGGAACAAAGAGGAGACTTGATTTGAATAATTAGCCTAATAGTTAGATGGTTTTAAATTTTAAATGGACTATAGATCTCTAGTTTTATTTAAATATATGTGTTGGACTTGACACATACATTTTGAACATGTTATTTCATGGACCATTTCACATACATTATATTGATTAATATTATCATATTTGTGTTTATTTATATCAATTTACATTAATTTGATGATTATATATGCAGTCAATAATGATTGTGTTATGTTCATTTTGATGATTATATGCACTCATATATGTATAGATATTTTACCTAATTTTCAAGTAATACATACACTATATAAATTCTTATAATTAGAATCAAATTTCATATATATAATTTATCACATGGTTAGGTGACAAATTAAAACATTCCTTAAATAGTTTAGATTATATTCATAATAAATTAAGGGCAGGTAATTTTAACTATTTTTCAATTCTAGAAAATATTTGAATCAATAAACAAAAATCTATCTCCTTGTATGTATAAAATGTATAATCTATACAAGTGAACAATTATATAAAGTGTGTTAAATACAAGACATGAAATGTATAATCTATAAAATTGGAACAAGATATTTAAAAAGTGACTAATAAGTTCATTGAAGTTCATACATCGAACAAACATATATATATAATGTATATTGATGTTTAATACAACTATATAACATGATGAAACATATATGTGCATGTACATACAATTAAAGCTTATCAACTTTTAGGTGAAGACCAAAAATTGATATTTACATAATCTCTTGATAAAATAATTTTTCAGTGACAATCACATGGTAGACCAACTTGATGACAACCTATAAAAATAATTAATGTAAGTAAAGTAGCTATAATTTTTATGAGTCATTTAAGTAAATAATTCATGCGAGAAAAGAACAATATATAGTAAAATTTAGAAAATTGTATCTTATAAATTCCATACAAATTCAAATGATGTTTGTCATAGGATGGATTAAGGGGACCTAAGAGGATATAGCTTAAGGGGGGTCCTAAGAGAATTCCTTAAGGGGAGTTAAGAGGATGGCTTAAGGGAATGCAAGAGGGTGGATTAAGGGGAGTTGATAGAATGACTTCAAGGGATGTAAGAGGGTGGATTAAGGGGATTTGATAGAATGCCTTAAAGGGATGTAAGACGATGGATTAAGGGGATGCATGTCATGAACCCTAGTATATGGCTTAATAGGTCCTAAGAGGATGGCTTAAGGGGAATTATGAGAGCGACTTAAGGGATGCAAGACTGTGGATTAAGGGTATGTAAGAGGATGTGACTTAAGTGTCCTTTAAGAGGATGGCTTCAAGGGATGCAAGAGGGTGGGTTAAGGGGAGTTGATAGAATGACTTCAAGGGATGCAAGAGGGTCGATTAAAGGGAGTTGATAGTGTAGACATATAAAATTGACCTAGGCTTGCAAACTCAATTTTCTCATTAATTCCTCTAAGCATAATTTGATTAAGTCCCTTTGTCCAAATTCAACTATTAATTAAATAATGATCAATTATTTAATTAATTCACCTCTCTTATTCTTCTTGACTATTTAAGTAAATCATATTTTATTTAAATGTGCCACTAATGATTAAGGTCCTCTTTAAATTAAATAAATTATTAAATTTATTTAATTAATCCATTATTCCCTCCTGATTATTTAAATAAATATATTTTATTTAATGTGTCTCTAATATTAAAGTCTTCTCATAATTAAATAAATCCACCACAATTTATTTAATTATTAACCCACTTCTTCCACAATTAAATAATTAAAATTAATTATTTAATTGTCTCATTTAATTCTTTTCCAAATTTAAATAAAAATCATTTATTTGAATTTCTCTTTTTTCAAGTAAATAATTTAATTATTATTTACTGTCACAAGACTCCACCATTTGAATTATCTTAGGATTTGTCATTGTCATTAGATTACTCATCACAAATATGAGGGCAACCTCATATTTTCAACAAGTTGAGAAGGTATAATGGAGGTCAGCCATGGAGAATGAAGACTTGGTGAGATGGTTTCATTTGTTTTCATTTATTCCTTTGCACTTCATTATTACTTTGGGTTTTTTATGTTGCATATAATTTGCTAAACCTAGGAAAATTCCCTTAGTTACATTGGCGAACCCGATATTTTTTTAAAACATGTTTTTTGCAGATTTTTGTACAGTTTTTTGTCTTTTTTATAGGTACAGGTACGAAACGCCACAATCACCACCTTTTGCAACAATCACTCTATCTCATCGCATTCATTTTTGAGAACGATGCAATCACTCTGTCGTGAAACATTTTTTTTCAAGAATGATGCAATCAATCTATTGAAACACATTTGACATTCAGAGAGTCGCACTTTATTTTTCAAGTCATGATCGCTCCCTCAAATGATGCATTCACTCTTTTAAAGCCAAATTCGGGTATGTGCAGGATCATCATGGAAAAAATAGGCCTTTAAGTGGCAATGAAACTTCAGAAAATTAGAGTTAGGCAACTTGACATAAAAATTTGAATAAGTTATCTATATTATTTCAAAAATATGTAAGAATAAAATCTATAGAAAATTGAATGTAGTTTCTAAACTACTAGGTTTATTTAAAAATTAAAAATCTATTTGGTGAAAAACTGAAATTTCAATGCAGTAGTACTTAAATTTCAGGGAAACAATAAGAAGTAGGTGTTTGTCTGGCCACCCTAACTAGAATAAAATGATAATATGTTTTTATAATATTTTAGATATAAGTAGAGGACTCATGTCAAAAATTCATGAAATTCAATTTTATTTTTTTTAATCCTATATTATGCGAAGCATAGAATGTGATGCATGTTTCAAATTCAAAAAAATCGATACCATTTGAAAGCTATAGATGTTTTTCAATCAGCCTATCAATCAGGAATTTAGTCGTAATTCAAATAGAAAATGAATAATAATAATTTATTAAACTCAAAGTAAAGAATAATTTATATTGGTGAAAAGCTAAGAATATCCTTTAAAACCCCTTTTTGATTTATGAATTTTGGGTAAAAAAGAGTCGTCAACCACATGGGCCATCATATCACTTACATATCGCCACTTTTTGGCCCATTATGATCCTGCACATACCCATTCGCTCTGTCGAGACACATTTTTCTGGTAAGGGTTTCCTTTCAGATTTTTCATAGTTTTCCCAAATTTTTGCTTCATAGTTAAAGGTTTTTTGTGCTACCGATATTTTGTTTGCAATGTGTGGCAAGGAGTCTAACCCCTCTATTGTTTGGATTCATGTTTATTTCTACAATTTTAATCAAACAAACAAACAAATTTTCATTACAATTCATGAGCTAAAATGAACATACATACATATTCACTTATTGGATTAAAATAAACTTGCACTCTTCATAGCATTGGGTTAAAATGAACACTTGCTTGCCTCACACTACAAATGGTTAAAATGAACAAGTGTTTGTTGTTTTTTGTGATTTAGTAATGATCTCCTAAGTGTGTATGCAATTCTCTTGTGCCTTGTGTGATCTAGAGAAATAGAAACACTAACAATTTGGTTACTTTATCACCCTTCATATTTCAATTTGGGCTTAATAATGAACAAAATATTGCTAGTGTGAGCCTAGTACTTATGTGTGTTCTCTCTTTATTTATGCAAAAAAAGATTGATCGAACTATGGATGTACTAACTTACTATTATTTATCCTAGAGGGCCTTCCTAGTAGGAAAAAGTAATCACCTTAGGGAATGACCCAATTGGTAACATGCTAAAGCCAAGTGATTTCCAGTTGGTATATAAGTGTGGGTACTCAAGGAAAGTTTGAGTATCACGAGGGTCATTCTGAAAAGAAGGGCAGCAATCGTCTCTTTCCACATGGATGGTCCCCCATGAATGGAATGCCCACATTAAAACCCTTGTTATAGTAAGGCCAAAATATTTCATGTATTCTTTGGTGCAGCAATGGTCGTTGTGAAGGCATCTACATTCTCATAGTTTTTAGTAGATATGATCAACCTGCCATGGGAGATTCATGGGGGTTGGAAGCTTGGTTTCCCTAAGAGGTGGAAGTGAGTGCACTATAAGGGGGAGCCCATGTGGCCAATCTTCTGAATTCATCCACTAAGATCAAGTGTGGTTGGAGTAAAATCCATGTGGAATCCAAAACAATATAGTCTTTCAAACCAGAAGGTTGTGCATTTTTTCTATGTGTTTGTTATCACATTTTTTTTCCTCTACAATGTGTTTTCCAGGTGTTTTCAGACAAAATGAAAAAATCAACATCCTCTTCCAATCTAGAATAACACTTTAAAACTGCAACAAAATTTCACAATCTACTAGAAATTTGACACAAACCAGACTTTGCAATGATCTGTTATCCTGGACCACATTTTCTTCTTCCAGAACCACAATCGACCTATTGCACCACATTTGAAATCTTAAATGCTGCATTTTCCTATTTCACACCGCATTTACTTTACCAAATGCCACAATTTCTCTATCGCACTATATATGCTTTCTCAAACATCGCATTTTCCAATCTTATGATGCATTTTCTTTACCGCAACGCATTTGCAACAATGTAATTGCCAGTAACCTAAGATTCCATTCATTATCAGAAATATGAGGTTCAACTTCTCCAAATAGGTTCCACACATCTTTCTCTATAGTTTTTTTCCACAACTAGACAAAGAATTGATCAACTTCCTTCATCCTTGCTTTGTAGGTTGCATTCTTAGTTTTCCATACATTTCTCATTGCACTTCCTCAATTGTATTCTTAGGATTTACCATCATTCTAGGAGAAGATTCCTTACCATTCTTTGTCAAAAAATTTCCTTCAAGAGTAGGTCATCATTGGACTTCATCAAACCATTTCCTTTAGTCATTACCTTTTGTGAATCATTTCTCACTCATTAGTCTAGTGTGGAAACTTCACTTTGTCCTCCTTAGTCCTTCTTACAAGTCCATTGACATTGCCAAAACATTGTATGGTTAAGTGTGCATCTCCTTTACATTTGAATACATTTCAGTCTACTTATGTTAGTCTCCTTTGCATTCATCATTCAATAATCATTCCTTATTCCAAAAAATCCAAAAACATAGTGTCATAACATTGTCAAAACCTTATTTTCCTTAATCAAAAACATTTTAATACATAGTGTCATCCTCCACCATCCCCAAAGTTGAGTAAAAATTTTATGGTTGAAACAAGACTACAGAGAAAAAGAAGACTCATGGACTCTTGTGGTCAAGACACCAACCTAATCAATTTCTCCAATGAACTGAATGCAAATACTCTCCCTAACGACATGAATGGAAATACCAACATGGGAAATTATTTCATAAACCCATTCAGTGAGATGTACATTCCATACTCTTCACACAATCCTTTTGAACAATTCATCCGTAGAGATGCAAATGAGCAAGTCTTTGAGGAAGACATACAAGTTGTTACCCAAAATCCAGAAGTGGCCTCCTTTGTGGAAGATTTAGTCTTAAATGATTCAACCATAGATCTAGCTATGCTCCTTGACCAAGGGGATAGGTTACCAAAAGGATTTGACCTCAACACCATAAGAGAAAAATTTCCTAATCCTACCAACCAAACAAGCCAATCACATGATGCAAACAATGCCTCCATGGGAGCCACCACACAAAATGTCATAAACACCATTAATGCTACCTCCCTTGGTGTTTCTACCACCCATACTACAACCAATACATCCAATGTGGTCAACACAATGTCTATAGGGGGATCATCAACCCAAAAAAACACCACATCACATTCCATCCCTCAACAAACATCCATAGTTTCCTCACAAACTATTGGATCAACATTTGGGATTTCATCTAGCACAATGGGCACCAACACATCAAACCTCTTTGGAGCTTCATCTAGCTCTATGGGGACATCTGCAAACCTTTTATTGGGTTCCTCTAATACAATGGAAACAAACTCATCAAACCCCTTTGGGAGGAATAAACGAAGAGTTGTCATTCAAGGAACTCAATTGAGTGTCCCAAATTCATCACAGGCCAACACCAACATTCCCTTGAGACAAAATACCAACATTTCACAAGGCCATACTTATCTCTTTGGGAAAGGAAATAAAGGCACCCAATATACAACTCCATTTGGTCATCAACATGCTCAAGGCCAACAAGGTCCTTAAATTCAATCCAACATAGTTGGAATCCACATCCCAACTTACGCTTCTCAAGTCCATACACAACAGCAAATACCTAATTAAAACATTCATTTCCAAAAATTGCCAAATCAAAATAATCAAATTTCTCACCAACAACACATTCCAAATCAACACATCTCATCACAACAAGTGGGAAATCAGTCCATACCTATCACCAACATGTGTGATGCTACAAACAACCCAATTGTGGAGGCTTTCACACTCAACCTTGTTGCTCTGCAAACACAGGTGGAAACCTTGCAACTGTCAAACAAAAAGTCTTGCATGTCATATCACCTATGTCCATATCCATTTGACACAACCTTGTATATGCCACCATTCCCTTGAGGATATGTGGTGCCACACTTTCCTAAATACAAAGGAAAAACCAATCTCATTGAACACATAAGATAATTCACTACCAGTTGCATAGACATTGTCTATGAACACACTTATTTAATGAGATTCTTCTCTAGAAGTCTCATAGGTCATGCACTAGAATGGTTCACAAAATTTCCTAAAGGAATTAAATCATGGGATGAATTGGCCAACAAGTTTGTTGAAAATTATTCCTATAACAGTGATACCAATGTTGAAATCACATCATTATGCTGACTCACTCAAGAAGACATAGGTGAGACTTTTATCCCATTCTTCCAAAGATGGAGAACCCTAGCAAGCCGATGTCTTGAAGAGATACTCGAAAAGGATAAAGTCGCCATGTTTTTACATAATCTCCTTGGACCACTCAAATACGTCTTACAAGTCCATTGCTACATCAACTTTATTGACCTTGTCAAAAAGGGTTTTCAACTTGAAAAGGCCTTACTTTCCAAAGGTGAACTGAAGTATGGTGGAAAAACAATCAACACTACCACAAACACCAACCCAAGTGCTTCCAATGACAAAAACAAATACTAGGTTAAAAATAAACACATCGCTAGCGATGGTGTGGTCGATGCGAAAATAGTCAATGCAATAGGTCCTTTCCTCACAATCAAAGGAGTCCAAAATCAAAATGCACCTATGATTACAATGACACCAACTGCTAATTCTATTCAAAATAATCATTCTCAGTCAAATCAAAGGCAACCACATCAAACATGACAATTTCAAAAATGTGCATACACCCCCTTGGGTGAGCCCATAGAAGTTGTCTTAAAGAAACTTATTCAAAATGGTGTCATAACTTTGGAAGATCCTAAACCATATGATCCTGGTCAGTTTAAGCCATCATGGTGGGATGATAATGCATTCTCTGACTACCACCATGTTAAAGGGCATAAAACATCCTATTGTCGTCAACTAAGAAATCTTATCCAAGAGCTTATTAAAAATTGCTCCATCGAGTTGGGAGGTCAACCATTTGCATCTAATTTAGACCATACAATCCATAAGAACCCACTACAAGACCATGGTTCAAGTAACCCCTCATCATCTGACACAAATAATAATAACAATCAATCCAGTTATGTTTGTGTTTCTTTCAACTTTTCTAGTGGTACAATCATTAATAACCTTCAAGTAGTTGATGAAGACAAATGTGTCAATACCATTACTATTAAAAAATCCCCGTACTACAATGTCACTACTTGCAAAGGAAAGGTCACCATCTTAGACCCCTCTACTCATCAACCCAAGATTACCATACCAGGTCCATCTGCTAAATAGGAAAAACCCAATCCAAAGTTTAATCTTATCGAGCAATTCAATGAAACGCCAGCTCAAATCTCTATCCTTGAATTTCTCTGCATTTCACCCACACATAAGGCCATATTGGATAAATTATTGCAAGATACTTATGTCCCAAACAATATTGATGTCAACCATTTTGAAACTATGATCGGATATTTGACTTTGCCTCATCACATTAATTTTTCAGACCTGGACTATTCCTCACCTAAACCATCTCATAACGATGCCCTACATATCAAGTTTTTTATCCATGAGCATAAGGCTAGACGATTCCTAGTAGATGGTAGAGCAGGGTTGAACATCTTGTCTTTAAAATTGGTTAAAGCTCTTGGCTTCTCTGATGTTTGTGTGGATGATACCAAGAGTATTGTGATAAAAGCATATGATGATGAAGAACGCACTTCTAAAGGTGTCATCACAGTTCCACTTTGTGTGGGACTAGTTATCATAGAGACAACATGCCAAGTCCTAGATTGTGATATACATTATAATATCTTACTTGGTCACCCATGGATTCATGCTCTAAAGGCCATTCCTTCCACATACCATCAATGTTTGAAGTTCACTTTAAATGGCACAAAAATTACTATCCCAAGGGATCCTAACCCATTTCAATACTATACCAACCTAAGATCCACTGTTGAACACCAGGTGCCTAGCAATCGAGAGGTTTGAGCTTCCACTTTTTCTAAATACATTGACCCATCCACACTTACCAAGTCATCCATATCCACTCCGTCAACTTCTACCACACCGTCCCCCTCGGCCTCTATACCAAGTACTGACCTTTAGATCTAGGACATTGGCTATGGAGAATTCAAATTGAATACGGCTTATTGTATTACAACAATACCCAAGCCACCTAAAGTCTATGGTCGACCTTGTTTCATAGTAGAGCCTAATAAGACTTTCAAGGTTCCTCCAAAGATGATATTCACATTATTGGGAGACATGAACGAGGAGGGAATTTAAGACTTATCTACCTGGATCTACAAGGACCCAATGGAATTACCCTCATTACCAGTAAATATTTATGGCAAAGGATACGAGATATGAAAAGCTCATGGTTTCGATGGAACTAGTGGACTAGGACCAAGCAGCAGTGGTAGGAGAGAGCCTATCATTCCTTCCTCCATACAAAAGTATCTAGGGCTAGGGTTTGAGCAACTTGAAACTGGTGATTTACATACCTATGTACTTTCAAGTAAGGATGTAATGGCTCTTGAAAGTTTTGAGACATGTGAAGACTCCCCTACCGAAATTGACTCTCATGAATGGGAATGGGGATTTGATAGAACCCTGAGTGGCTATGATATTGATGAACTATTCCTGGAACTCGACCAACTCCCTTTTGAGGAAATATTTAGACAAATGTACAACATTGACCCTATAGATCTCCATTCTAACCATAAAGAATGGGTAAGCATCCCTTGGGACCCAAATAAGCATAAATTGTCGTCGGTAACATCTACATCATTCTGCCCCATTCTTGAGCCCACCCAGAAGCACAAAATGCCTAAACATACTCTACATGCCTCTGAATTACCATCCATTGATCATGATGTTGATTCCTTTGTCCCATATTATGACCAAGAACATAACTCATCGAACTCCGAAGATGGTCCTTGGATCGAATATGACTGGGAAAGTGAAGATGGCAATTCTGCCTTCACGCTTGAGGCTTCCATTTGCATGCTTTTCACATCCTCCCCCTCCTTTACCAACATTGATAATGGAATCTCCCTTGTTTAGCCATAGCTCATTGATTGGGACCAACAAGACCCGCCTTCTATGGATATCTTTCAGAATGACGAGGCCATTGCAGAACTCATGGGACTCCATGAGGGCATACCAAGTGGTTATCACAAGGTAGGATTCTCTATTGATCTATATTGTGTAGCATAGTTCGGGGAGATTGTGCGATCCTCAAGTCGTAAAAATATAAAAAACTAAAACAAAAAAAGACATGTCTTTAGGTGAAAACCGCAAGGCACCTTCTGAAAATTCAATAGTAAAAATAAAGGATGTATCCGAAGGTGAAAACCTCATTGAGGTGCCTAAGGATGGAGGATTGGAATTTCTTCCCATAACACAAGAAAAATCAACAATGTTTATTGAAGACACTATAGAAGTTAACATAGCTAAACCAGAGAATCCCAAAATGGTTCTCTTTGCCGCATCATTGATAGAAGAAGAAAAATTGAAATTCAAATAATTCTTCTCAGAAAGAATAGTTAACTTCACATGTTAATATGCTGACATGCTAGGGTTGGATCTTGATTTATTATTGCACCGTATTCCTTTGATTCTGGGTATCAAACCAATCAAGCATAAATTATGGAAAATGCATCCACAGATTGTGCTACTTGTGAAGGTTGAACTAAAAATGTTACTAGATATTGGATTCATAAGATCAATAGACTATGTTGATTGGATTTCCAACCTTTTCCCTATCACTAAGCCAAATGGGCAGATCCACATTTATATGGACTTCATAGATTTAAACAAGGCATGTCCAAAAGATGATTTCCCATTGCCGAACATAAACATTATTATTGATCTTACTGCGGGATATGATATGTTTTCCTCATGGATGGTTTCTCAGGCTACAATCAAATTCTCATTGCCCTCGAGCATCAGCACAAAACAACATTCACATGCCCATGGATAGCATACTATTGGAACGTCATGCCTTTTGGCCTAAAGAATGCAGGTGCCACATACCAGAGAGCCATGACAACAATATACATGATCTCATGCATACTTTAATGGAAGATTATGTGGATGACCTCTTGGCCAAATCTTCGACATAGAAAGATCATCTCAAGGTCCTGGATAAAATTTTAGGCGGCTAGAAGAGTACAAGGTTTGTTTGAACCCAAAGAAATGTGTTTTTGGGGTTACTTCAGGAAAACTATTGTGCTACATATTTTCATGAAGAGGCATAGAAGTTGACCCTACAAAAGTAAAAGCAATATTAAGCATGCCTCCTCCAAAAGGAGTCAGTGAGCTAAGGACACTACTGGGCAGATTATAGTCCATCTGACGCTTCATTGCTCAGCTAGCAGACAAATGTCAGCCATTTTAGTACCTGTTGCACAAAAGTATCCCCTTTGTGTGGACAGATAAATGCCAAACGACCTTCAAACAAATAAAAGAATATCTATTGACACCACTTGTCTGAATGCCTCCCATTGAAGGAAAACATTTGATCATGTATGTCTTTGCAACCACCAATGCATTGGGGGCATTATTGGTACAAAATGACTATGAAGAAAAAGAAAGAGCCATATACTACATCTGTCGCACACTAATCAGATATGAACTCAATTACACATCCGTGGAACGTGCATGTCTTGTAGTTATCTTTTTCACCCATAAATTAATACATTACATATTGAATCACCAAACACAGTTGGTATCAAAAGATTGATCCACTGAAGTATCTTCTAAGTCGAGCAACATTGACAGGTCAGTTGGCAAAATGGGTCATGATTTTGAGTGATTACGACATACAATATGTTGAGTGCAAGGAAATAAAAGGATAGGTAATAGTTGATCAACTTGCAGATGCACCTATCCAAGGCACTCATCCATTGATAGTTGGTTTTCCTAATGAGTCTATCTTTCATGCAGAACCTACATCACCTTGGAAACTGTATTTTGACAGGTCTCATACTGGTCACAGTTCAGGAGTTGGTATCTTGTTCATCACACCACAAGGGGACTCCATTCATAAGGAATTCTGGATCACCTTCTCTTGTACTAATAAAATTGTAGAATATGAGGCACTAGTCACATGACTCAAAATGGAAAATTTAGACATTGCTAGTATTTGGGGATTCTCAGTTAGTTATCAACCTTGAAGTGAATCATGATTATGAAACAAAGGATGAAAATTTGTTACCCTACAAGCAAATGGTGGATAGATTCCTAACCTATTTTAGCTTGATCGCCTTTAAACAAATCCCTAGGGTAAAAAACAAGGCAACAGATGCAATGGAAACTATTGGATCTCTCTTGGACATCCCTAAAAATGTGTCACAATTCGACTTCTTAGTGGAATAATTGTTGGTCCCTGCATATGATGTTCAAGAGTCAGAAATGGTTTGTAAACTTGTTGGTCCTAGCTCACCTTGGTATCAAGACATCTATGATTATCTTAAGTCCCAGACCCTTCCACCCAACTTATCGAATAATCAGCACAAATCCTTCATCCAAAAATTTGCCTGATACACCATCATTAGTGAAACCCTTTACCATCGTAGCTTTGACAACACCCTTCTTCGTTGTCTCAACACTGATAAAGCTCGCACAACTTTACATGAGGTACATGAGGGTATATGTGGATCTCATTCGAGTGGCCCAACTTTATCCAAGAAATTCACCAAACTTGGGTATTACTAGCCAACAATAGAAAAAGATGCTCTTCAATTTGTCAGAACATGTTAGAAATGTTAGGTGCATAGTGATCTAATCCACGCACCTACATAGGAGTTGAGATCGATCACTTCTTCATGGCCCTTCACACAATGGGGACTTGACCTCATGGGAAAAATCCTTCCATCTTCCTCTAATGGCCATAAGTTCATCATCACCACCATTGATTACTTCACTAAGTGGAATGAAGTCGTTCCCCTCACTTACATCACTAGTAAGCAAATTTCAAAGTTTATCCTTAATTACATCATCTACCGATATGGTATTCCACAGTCCATCATCACAAATAATGGTCGTTCATTCAAAAATCAAGATGTCCGTGAGCTTTATGAACAATTCCACATCCAACACCATTTATCCACACCATATTATCCGCAAGGCAATGGTCAAGTTGAGGCATCCAATAAAACAATTCTTCACATTCTTAAGAAGACCATCAACAACGTTGGCCAAGATTGGCATCTACAACTCAATCCTGCCTTGTGGGCCTACCGTACTAGCATCCGCACACCTACTGGAGCCACTCCATTTTCCTTGGTCTACGGATCTGAAGCTATATTGCCCATCGAGGTCAAAATTCCTTCTCTCTAAGTCTCCTTGAAGGGAATGATCGATGATGAAGAATACAAACAATCTCGCCTGCATGAACTAGAAATGCTGCAAGAAAGAAGAAAAAATTCCTTGAACCACTTACAGGCTTATCAAAATCATCTCTACAGGAGCTATAACAAAAGAGTGATGGTTAGAAAATTTGAAACTGGTGACTTGGTCCTCATTCAAAATCCAAGAAATCAAGTTGATCGTGAGAAGCCTGGAAAGTTTGAGCCTAATTGGCTCGGTCCTTATATAATTACTGCAACATTTGATTTTGGTGCTTATCAATTAGTCACGCCTAATGGAGAACAGTTGATAAAACCCATCATCATCCTACATCTACGAAAGTTCTATACATAGCATCAGAGAGCTTGGCTAAAACTTTAAAAATACAAAAAATTGAAAAATCAAGAAAAAAATTGTCACCTTGATGAAAATCTGGCAAACAGGCGTCTTGGTGAAACAAAAAAAAAATCAAAAAATGGCAAAAATAGTAAAAAGAAATAAATTCATCTAATAGTGAAAACCTAGCAAATAGGCACTTTGGATAAGTACCATGGTGAAAAACTAGTAAATAGGTGTCATGCGTAGTCGGTCATTTCTTCGCCATCTACTATCATTCCAATCAGACTTCATCCACTTTGCATAATCATGACATCCCAACATTCATGACATTTGCCATTAGTCCTATCATTTCCATCCATGGCTAGCAGTAGTTGACATCACACCTTGCATATCGTTGCCTTTTAACCCGTGTACACCCTTTTACATATCATTCTACTTCGGTAATCCCCAACCTTCCTGGGGGCAAGGCCTTTATCATTTGACTGCAGTGTATATTGCACATGGTCCTAACATTTGTAAAAATTCTTGAAAAAAGTCATAAAAATCAGAAAAAGCCTTGAAAATAGTCATAAAAATCAGAAAAAGTCTTGAAAAAAGTCATAAAAATCAAGAAAAGTCTTGAAAAACGTCGTAAAAATCAGAAAAAGTCTTGAAAAAAGTCATAAAAATTAGAAAATGTCTTGAAGAAAACATAAAAAAATTTGAAAATCATCCAAAATCTCGAAACAAAGTCTATCATTTGAGTCAATCATTTCATTCAATCTTTGTCCTAGTCTGAACCATGTTGTCTCTATGCATTTGCTACGTAGGCAAGATTCATCTTTGAATCCTTGAGACATTAGGTCTATCTTTTTAGGTTTGTCAAAATAAAATCATGACCCAATCTTCTATCTTTCAGACAAATTCATTGGTCATGTTGAACTACGAGGTCTCTAAGTGCGTGACGTAGGCAAGGCCATCAATCAATGAGCCCCCAAGGCCGCACTAGGTCAGTCCATTAGGGTTCATGGAACTACACTTTCACACACAAACCATTCAACCTAAGCAAACAATCTCTTGAAAACCTTAAACGGTATTTTAACCATCTCAATCAAACCTGCATTTTCACATCGATATGTGATCAAATCTATCATCTAATCAAATTCTATCAAGGAAGTTCAACCTGTCAATCACAGTTCACCTTGAGATGTGTCCTTCTGAAGTACAACCCTTGTCATCCATGCTTTTGGATGTGTCCTTCTGAATCTTCGTCATCATTATTTGGCATCTTGATGGATTCTCTTGACTCTAAGAATTGATCCTCTTGACATCAACATCATTCAGGATGTATCCTTTCTAAATCTGGCATCACTCGACATTTGGCAACCTAGACCTCATCAACCTTGGCATTTTGATATCAAAATATTTGACATTTTGAACACTTGACATTCTGTTCACTTGGAAAACACTTGGCAAACATTATCTATCTTTTTGATGGTCATCATGATATTAGTTCCTTGCATCCGAGGAGCCATGACATATCATGATAATCATCCTTATCCTTTTAATCAACTTACTACTAGCTCCTCGAGGATGTCTTGACTTGAAGTTTTAGAAAAGAAACGATGTAGTGTGATTATTTTCTTGACTATCTTGTGGCTAGTTTCTCAAGGATGTCCTGGCATCAAGATTTAGAGAAGCAACGACGTCACATGACTAGTCTTGTATGTTTGTGGTTGGTTATGACAAAATGACTAGGGGCAATTGCATTCCTCATATGAGTCATGATCATCCTTGTCTGTGGTTGTTTGTTTTGTGTGATGTTTTGACCTTGCACACTATTGATCTATGTCATATCATAGTGTTTGTTGGCCATTACAACATTCCTCCCAATGATGATTAAGAGAAACGACCATTATAGTACTATGGAAATTGTTGAACGATTCTTTTTTTCGCACTAACATGCATATCTTTCTCTGCACTAACATCCACCTTCATCTTCTCTTCTCCCATCCTCTGATGATATCTTGTGACATACAAAAACATAGTTCCATACATGATCATATGAGCATTTCATTATCACATTGCATAAATCAAATTCCATAATAATATCAACATTCACATAAAACCATCATTGGCATTAACATCAATGCATATATATAGGAATAAAATCATCATAAAGAATGATATCCATACATCTCATAATACATTAATGCATCCATCTCATCATATAGAATACCATTATCATCAGAATATAAAATAGGACCATCATGACATATAAGGATAGAATCATCATTAATTCATAACATCACATCACATCACATCATATAAAGCATAAAAACATCATAAGGAAAAGTATGTAATCCACATCAAAATCATCTCATATATATCTAAAAAAAAATTGTCACAGGATAGAATCTGAAGGAATCTCAAAAATGAAGCTTACAAGCTCGAAAGTCAACATATAAAATGTCTCATAACAATAAATAAATATAAACCCTAGACTCCCACTCTGTCTCATGGAGGTGAACCATGAGGCTAGTGATCCTGACTCATTAGCTCAAAGGTAACCTATATAGAGGATGTGGCCTGACTCTAAGACCTTGAAGGGTCGATGACTAGAGGTCGGCTCTGCTCTAACTAGTGTCCTAAAGACACTGACCTATGACTATGGTCCGACCTGTGACTATGGCCTGAAGAATTCCTTTTGAGAGTGGTGTCACGTATGATCAGATGATTGCCTGGATTATGTGGACCCACCTACACTAGTGTGACTACTGATGTGGGATCTACTATTGATGTGTGTTTGGGTACCACTACCATTCTTGTTGTATGATCTCGATAAGCCAAGGTCCCATCTCTCGGATGACACATCCTACTAATATAGTAACTTGTATCTGCCTCTACTCTCACTCATCCTGGCCAACTCTTTGGCCATGTCCCCTGAAGTTCTTGTACACGGCTCGGTGAACTCCCTCACTCACCTCTCAACCTCTTGTTGGAGGATGACACCCTGATCTCTCTCCACTTGCACCACCTCTAACTTCGTTGATAATGCCTTGTTTTGAGACAAGGTTGCATCAAATCTTCTTTGAAGATCAACTACTCTCTAGTTTGTGATGGCATCCACAAGAAAAATAGCTGGCCTATCACCCTCCTCCTCCCCCTCAATCATCCACTCCCTCAGCCTCCTCTCTACCTCATCCTCCCCCTCCTCATCCTCCTCATCCCTTTCCTCCTCTCCTCCAATCTCCTCCACATCAATGTCCAGAGCCCGATGCTCTACAAAAATGTCCTCCTCTCTCGGAATCTCTCCCTCTAGTTGAATCTTTGCATCTGCCCTAACCTCTGCCTCACCCTTTGCTCTAACCTCCACTTCCCCCTCTTCTTTGACCTTTTCCTCCCCCTTTGGTTGCTCTCCCTCTTTTCTGACATCCTCCTTCCTCTTTCCCTCCTCGCCCTCCTCCCTGATTGGTGGTAACGGTGCTCCACCCACCCATTGTCAAACTCTACTAGGCTACCTCTTGCCTCTATCACTTCTCCTCCTCTTCCCTCCCCTACCATCCTCGCTATCATCTCCACCCTTTCCACCTCCGTCATCCCCTCCACCTCTCCCCCCACCTCTCCCACCATCCCCTCAGCCTCCATCCCTCCCACTGTCACTATATCTCCCTTCTCATCCTCCCCTCCCCACATGTGGAATGATTAATCATTGATCAATCGATGCGGGACCATCTAGATCTGTCAACGAGATCAACCTATGAACCTACCACCAGGCATCATACTCGGTTGTGGTCCCGACATCTGTTGGCCCCCCTCTCCACCCCCACTGTTGTGCAACTAACCCATTGATTTTATGCTTTGCCAAGGGCACTACTATGGGAGGCCCCCACATGGTCTCTCTCGATGACCGCACATACTTGGTCATCCCCACGGGCACACCCTGCTGCTCTCTGAACTACAGTAGCACCCATTAAGACAGGTACATCTCAATAATCTATTGGCTCTATACAATCCGACCAATCAAATATTTGAACTGTCGACACAATGAAAGATGTCCATGCTCATATGCCCACTGATACAATCTCTGAATGGTATCTAGACAAAACTCATTGGGGTATCAATCCTATGTCACCAATACCTTGTGTCCCCTACTCGGGTCTGTGTGATGGAACCTACATATAAATATTCATAGGGCATACCCTCACCCAACTGTTGAATTTAAATCGGTGGGAAGAAAATGGGAATGTGCTCCCATGCCCAGATCATCAATAGAGTGGTACCACAACTAATTATCTGTCCCAAATAGTAAGCAACATCATGAAGCTAGTGATATAGCATACCCAACAAGCAAGGCCCCTAGGAAAACACTATCTTGTCCCTCTGTATCTGAACCAATACATCACTTAATCCAATAGGGAATTTGTGCCTGCTACGATATGGTATCAGGACTCTGACAATCAATGTCATCAACATGGCATACCATCGCAGATAATGCTCAGCCATAAACTCCCATCCAATCTCATAACCATGAATACCTAGTTCGAAATCATCCACATCCTCATACATATATGCCATAGCTTGTTGCCCTCGATGAGGATTATAAACTACCCACTCCCTATTGATCGGGATGCAAAGTATCCTGTACACATCCTCTAAATTCACAGAGGCTTCTCTTGTAGGTAGGTGGAATGCGTATGTCTCTGAGTGTCACCTCTCACACAGTGTTGTCAGTAATCCTCTGTTTTCCCAAATAATGGGCATATAAGTGACATAAAACAAACCTAATCTCATATGTTGTCGCTCGCTATCCCACAACTGATCTCTGAAGGCATAAGCAGCTAGTCTGAACTCATAAGTATAAATGGGTACTAGTCATTTCTGCACATGTAGGAACAAGGGTTAGCACACATGGAATAGCATTGAAAAGCATCATTACTATTTTTGTAATAAAAAATGCATCTAAAAAATGAGTCTAAACTAAGTCAACCCTGGTCAACTTCAATTGCATCGCGTTGACTGCAATTGTGTCAGGTTAAGTCATATGCGTCATTGCATTTTGCACATGCATTGCATTCAGGTGATTGCATCGTTCGAGCTTGCAGTTGCAAAAATCTACATCAGTTTCATCGTTTTAAATGTCAATTGCATCATTTTATAATGCTTGTGTCATGTGGTTTTGCACTTACCTTGCAATATAATACTTGTGTCATGTGCTTCCACAGTTGTGTTTAAATTTAGTAGTTGTGTCCTAGGACCTAGAAGATGCGTCATTTAAACCAAAACCCTACCCATCCCTTTCACTTGTGTCATGACACAACAAACACATCAAACACGATAGCACTTGCGGCTTATGCGAATGCATTTTTGTCGCAATGCATTTGTTATCCTATCCTAAAACCCTAATTAATGCACACAAAGCGAGAAAACAAAGTTGGAAAGAGGTACTTACCGGTGCCTCTACGCCCTCGGGTCATCAGAAGGTCCTAACTCAGTAGCCACGGTGTTCTTTCATTGGAATCACCATCTTCTCCTCATGCTCTACTCTCCAAATTTCTAATAGAAAATGTTAAAATGACACCTAGATTACCTTTTTCAAACCTATTTATAGGTTGAAAATTAGGGTTTTGCCATTTGGGTTAATATTGGAGGCTCTTTTGATTGCCTTTGACTGACATTTTCAATATCTTAATGTCCTCCAATTTTGAAACCGATTGTGTCGTTGTTTTTTTGGGCGTCTTTTTAGCTTATCGGGACACTATCCAAATTTTTCTAACCCTGGACCAAAATTCAAAAAATTTCTCGAGGGGGCATAGGCACTTTGTACCTACACTAGGGCATATCCTTGACTTGTTTTCTTTGTGATAACACAATAAACTGCATTATGACAAAAAGGGGCAAAATGTAGAAACATAAAATTGACCTAGGCCTACAAACTCAATTTTGTCATTAATTCCTCTAAGCATAATTTGATTATGTCCCTCTATCCAAATTCAACTATTAATTAAATAATGATCAATTATTTAATTAATTCACCTCTCTTATTCCTCTTGACTATTTAAATAAATCACATTTTATTTAAATACGCCACTAATGATTAAGGTTCTCTTTAAATTAAATAAATTATTAAATTTATTTAATTAATCCATTATTTCTCTCTTGATTATTTAAATAAATATATTTTATTTAATGTGTCTCTAATATTAAAGTCTTCTCATAATTAAATAAATACCTCACAATTCATTTATTTATTAACCCACTTCTTCCACAATTAAATAATTAAAATTAATTATTTAATTCTTTTCCAAATTTAAATAAAAATCATTTATTTGAATTTCTCTCTTTTCAAGTAAAAAATTTAATTATTATTTACTATCACATGACTCCACCATTTTGAATTAAATTAATATTAAATTCAAAATAGCATTTCCCTCCACAAATTAAGTAATTTCTAAAATTACTTGATTTTCTAACTCATTCTTTTTATGTACCAAATCTTATCTCCCTATCACACATGTTCTCATTCCTTGATAAATTAAAAATTTTCCACTCATTTTGAATTTCACCCTAAATTTTCCCTAACCCTAATTTTGGGTTTTTATTTTGAATCTTGACATTTGATTCTAGGGCACTTCTCAATCTTCAATCTTGTTCATTCATCCAAAATTGCATTTTCTATAAAATGGAAATTTTGTTCTCATTTTGACAACTGGAAAATCTTAAATCTTGCGCACTTTGCAAATCTTGAATCTTGCATCCCTTATTTGCTTGTCTTCATCTTTGTTATTTTGCTAATTATTTTGCATGTAGGACTTAGTTTTCTTGCATAATCATTTAAGAATCCTTCAACACTTGCTTAGGCCTTGTCATTATCATTAGATTTCTCATCACAAATTTGAGGGAAACCTCATATTTTCAGAAATTTGAGAAGGTATAATGGAGGTCAGCCATGGAGAATGAAGACTTGTTGAGATGGTTTCATTTGTTTTCATTTATTCCTTTTCACTTCATTATTACTTTGGGTTTTTTATGTTGAATATGATTTGTTAACCCTAGGAAAATTCCCCCAATTACAGATAGAATGACTTCAAGGGATGTAAGAGGGTTGATTAAGGGGAGTTGATAAAATGACTTCAAGGGATGTAAGAGGGTTGATTAAGGGGATTTGATAGAATTACTTGAAGGGATGTAAGAGGATGGATTAAGGATATGCATATCATGAACCCTAGGATATGGCTTAATAGGTCCTAAGAGGATGTCTTAAGGGGAATTATGAGAGTGACTTAAGGGATGTAAGATTGTGGATTAAGGGTATATAAGAGGATTTGACTTGAGGTTCCTTTAAGAGGATGCCTTAAGGGGATGCAAGAGGGCGGATTAAGGGGAGTTGATAGAATGACTTCAAGGGGTGTAAGAGGGTGGAACCCTAAAAACCCTAGAACCCTAAGGGTCATAGAATGATTTTACTGAAAGGGAGTTTATAGAATGAACCCTAGAAACCCTAAAACCCTAAAACTTAGACAATATGACCAAAAGACTAGGAGATGAACCCTAAACCCTTAAAACCCATATAGATTTGTTATTCTAAGCATCTCATGAGCCCTACAAACCCTAAACCCTAAACCATGTGACCTAAATACTAGGAGATGAACTCTAAATCATTAACCCATATAGATTTTTTATTCTAAGCATATCATGAACCCTAGAAACCCTAAACCCTAAACCATAGGACCTAAATCCTAGGAGATGAACCCTAAACCCTTAAAACCCATATAGATTTGTTATTCTAAGCATCTCACAAACCCTACAAACCCTAAACCCTAAACCATTAACACATATAGATATTTTATTCTAAGCATATCATGAACCCTAGAAACCCTAAACCCTAAACCCTGAAAACCCATATAGATTTTTCATTCTAAGCATCTCATGAACCTTACAAATCCTAAACCCTAAACCATGTGACCTAAAGACTAGGAGATGAACCCTGAACCATTAACCCATATAGATTTGTTATTCTAAGCATCTCATGAACACTAGAAACCCTAAACCCTAAACCACATGACCTAAATCCTAGGAGATGAACCCTAAACCCTTAAAACACATATAGATTTGTTATTCTAAGCATCTCATGAACCCTAGAAACCCTAAACCCTAAACCATATGACCTAAATCCTAGGAGATGAACCCTAAGCCCTTAAAACCCATATAGATTTGTTATTCTAAGCATCTCATGAACCCTAAAAACCCTAAACCCTAAACCATGTGACCTAAAGACTAGGAGATGAACCCTAAACCATTAAATCATATAGATTTTTTATTCAAGTGGATGGATTAAGGGTAGATATACGAGGATATGGATTAAGGGGTCCTCAGAGGATGGCTTAAGGGGTGTTGAGAGAGTGACTTAAGGGGATGCAAGTGGATGGATTAAGGTTAGATATACGAGGATATGGATTAAGGGGTCCTACGAGGATGGCTTAAGGGGTGTTGAGAGAGTGACTTAAGGGGATGGAAGAGGATTAATTAAGGGTAGATATACGAGGATATGGATTACGAGGTCCTAATAGAATGGATTAAGGGGAATTAATAGAGAGACTTAAGGGGATGCAAGAGGATGGGTTAATGGTACATAAGGGGATGGATTAAGGGGTGTTGAGAGAGTGACTTAAGGGGATGCAAGAGGATGGATTCAGGGTAGATATACAAGGATATGGATTAAGGGGTCCTAATAGAATGGATTAATAGGAATTAATAGAGAGACTTAAGGGGATGCAAGAGGATGGATAAATGGTACATAAGGGGATGGCTTAAGGGGTGTTGAGAGAGTGACATAAGGGATGCAAGAGGATGGATTAAGGGTAGATATACGAGGATATGGATTAAGGGGTCCTAATAGAATGAATTAAGGGGAAGTAATAGAGAGACTTAAAAGGGATGCAAGAGGATGGCTTAAGGGGTTTTAAGAGAATGACTTAAGGGGATATGAAATCAATTATAAACTTTTTATAAAATGATAATGAATTAAATTTAGTTTTATATTTATACTCTCAACTAAATGTATCTAGAACTATATATAGTTATTTGTCTCTAGATTCGAATTCCATTGTAATAATAGTGCATCTCCTCTCTTTTTTGTAAAGCATCTAGTTTCAAGGGAGACCTGAAACAAAAAATGATATAAAACTTTAATTAGGAAATGACTAAAGACAAATATATATATATATCAATAAAATATATATAAAACTAGATATATACTTACCAATATTTATTTACTCTGATGTACCATCTGCATCCTCTCTTTTTTGTAATGCATCTATGATTGTCTCGTGATCATCCATTGAAAGTGTCCATAAAAACTTATTATCAGGCCTCCCTTGATATCTAACTATTTTTATATTTGTTACCAAAATCAAATGTGAATAATGTATAATATTCTTGTGTCTTTCATAATCTTCAAATGCAGGCAAGCCATTCTTTCTTATCAAATATTTTTGAAGCTAGGTGCCAACAACAACCACTAAACCAGTTGGATACTCAAAGTTTCCATAATCCACTCTAGGATGTAACAACTTATGTTTTCTCTCAACACATCTAGCCAACCAATACTTTGTCTCCTCTTCATTCCCATCAGGTGCAACAACAACATACACATGTCCTGCAAAATAAATAAAAAATTCAATAAAGAGCGACTTATATTTAATTCACATATAAACATGCATACATATAAAATTCAACTCAATAAATAATGTTCCTTCTTGTACAAGATCTGAAACATGGTCATAATCATCTGATCTGAATACTTGATTATCTTCAATTGTCATTCCATGTTGAACATGTGTCTATGTAGATGTTAAGGCTCTTTGTTGCCATTGTTCAACCCATTCTGTATTTTCACACATCTCCCAATCACCTACAATACAAAATTGACAAAATCATGCCAACTCCCTTGTCCATATTGTCCATGTGTTTTCATTCAAACTCTTAAATGAATGCCATTTTGTAGATACATTAATTGTTTCACAATCTTGTCGAGAAAAAATATTATTTTCTTCAACTAACCAAAAGAAGCATCGAATTATTGAGCTCTCACTTGTTCTTGTAGATAATTTGGTATTTCACCAATCTACAATTGCACATGCATCTCTAAATTTCACAACATCCTCAAATTCTAGTTGCTCTCTAGCAAGATCTCTTTTCACACATGCACCTGCTCCATCGTGTTCTCCCTTACCATGACCGGTTTCAAAAAAACTCCATATGTGCAGGATATTATTTTCCTTATGAACTCTAAATAACCAATAAAAAATTCTATCATTTTTGAATTGACCCGTGCAATTATCCGACCATATGAGATGTTCTAGCATTTGAATTCCTCTCTCTTTTAATTTTTTGTAAAATATATCAAAACAATATTGAACAACCTCAGATGAATGTAATCGATTATCACTTACATAAAATTGGTACTCTCTCAAAAAAATTATATTATCTTCTCTACTATCATTTGCATGTCTATAAACAATATGAACAAATATAGCTACTTGCACTGAATTATAATAATGTGATTAAATTTCTTCTTGTGGAGCAAGAGTATAATTTTCAGCAAAATCAACAACTAACAATATAGTTCCAATTGGGAATGTGTTTTTACATAAACAAAATTAATTATCAAGCCAATGAGCATACTGAGAGTGTTGAACATATTTAGGTACAATATTATGTTTAAATTCTTTAATAAATGCATGCACACTAATTTTTTCCACAATTAGCTCACAACGTTTTCCAGTTTTTCCATCTTTTAAAGAATACTCAACATTTTAAATTTTTTTTACATCCTCTAATTTTTGTCCAAATTCATCTAAACTACTTTCATGCATACATTCTCCTAATAATGAAAAGTTAGCACATCTATCGCATTCTCTAGAAATACATTTTTTTGAATAAAATAAGTTTCCATTAGAGGGTTCACAAAACAAACCTATTATAAAATATTTGATTCTTTCAAGTGGCATATTAATACCACAAATGTCCTGCATAATTTGGTTAGCATGCAAAGTGCATCGTATATATCCAAAACTATCATAATAATAACAAAATTTTACATGAGTCTTACAACAACAACAAGAGACTCGTTGCTTATTAATTCTAACATACCAAGGTTTACACTTTTCGAATGATCTTTGAATTATGTTAATATTCAATGGTAAGATTGAAGCATCTACAATTTTTTTATATAATTCAGTTTGAGTCATATCTAAGAGATGCTTTGGATGAGGTTCACGAATTTTGGAACCCACCCTTAATTTTAAGACATCTCTAATGTTAGGTGATACTCTTGTATTATCATGCCAAAATTTATCGATTAAAGATTTGATTTCATTAGTTAATTTCATGTCCAATCTTGGGAGTCTACCACTAAAACTCCAACATTGATTAATTGGATCCTTTTCAATACTTTCTCTTCTTTTAGAAACTCTTATCAAATTTTTAGTATTTACTTTTATACATTTACTAATCTTACTTAACATTATTTTATTTGAAGTTGCTTTATCAACTAGAGTAGTTTTTATTGCATGATGAGCCTCATTCTTATCTTTAGATTGACTTTTCTTACCTCTAAAATCAAAAGCATTAGCAACACTAAATATGAATTGTTCTACTGAATCATCTTTCTTTTTTGGTTTTACAAAAATACCTAATGTTTTCATCACTTTTTTCATTTTCGACATTCTCATCAATTGCACCATGAGTTGACAATGGAATCCTAATTTCTTTCTATAAAAAGAAATTTATATATTGTATTTCCATAAGTTCTAATTTGTCTCCAAGAAATTTTACCATGAAGGTTATCTAGCACATCTTTTTCAATTGTAAAAAAAAAAAATTCACCTTCATCCATACAAGGGGTTTCATTTTCATTCACACAAGGGGTTCCATTTTCATTTTCATTTATGTAAAAGGGATTTCATTCTCATTTTCATCAATATGAGGGATTTGATTATCATTTTCATTCTCATAAGATATAATTTCATCATTTTTTTTTTGCATTTCAACTCTAGAATTATCGATATCATCAATGGTGAATCCAGCTTCATCTATATAAAAAAATTCAATATTATCAAGACTTAGGTTTGAAAATATACCTGGATAAATTGTTTGAATAAGTGCATTTTCCATATCATTGGGAGGTGGATTTGAAGACATACCCGAAGTTGTTTGCATAGGTACTATTTCCATATCATTCAAATTTGAAGTTGAAGGCATAGTTGGGTTTGTCTCCATAATTGCATTTTCTTCCATATTCACCATCTCCACATTTGCATCATCTAAATTCATTTCATCATTCATGGCTTCCCCTTCAACATTCATGGAAATATATGCTTCCAAATTTTTCATTTGATGAATCCTTTCTCTTCTATCCCTTTGTCTTTTTGCCTCCATATCTTTATTTGCTTGAATTTCTTCAGGTGTCATTGACTTTCTACATTTTTTTCTTTGTCTTTGTTTTGATCCCATTGTTACCAAACCCTCTTTGATGGAAAATAAATGATTCAAGTAACCTATCTTAAACTTTCCATCTCCTTCAAATATTCAAATAAAACTATGTACTATGAAGATCCTTTCTTCTATAAACTTTGAAGTACAAAAACATCACAAATACATCCAAAAGTTCTCTTTTTCTAAATCTTCTTGTAAAATATTCTTGTACTTGATTCCACTTCAGAAAATTCAACCTGCACGTATCTCTTCCAATAATTTTCAATAGAATATGCCTTGCACAAGATAAAATTGTAATAAAAAAATGCAGAAAATGGCACTTTCAGACCATACTGCTGAAAAGAAATGTTGCAAAAAAAATGTGTTTTATAAGAATTTTTCAAATTAGGGAAAAACGGTCATATAAGAAATGTGTACATGTTATGAAATGTGTACACTTTCTAAAAATAGAACACGTATGAGTTTCATAACATGTACACGAACGTTACCTTTACCAAATGGGTAAAAAGATAACGCATATGCGTTACCTTTACCCAACGTGTAAAAAGATAATGTGTATGTGTTATGAAATGTGTACACATTTCATTTAAATAACGCGTATGCGTTATTTAAAAATTTAATTCCCAACCCACATGTAGCCTTGGTTTTAGGCTCGGGAAAGGCTTGGCAATCCGAGCCTTAGCCTTTGACCTGCAACTAAAAAACAAGTTGATTGAAGAAGAATGTCTAACTTTGGCAATATGGTTGATGGACTTTTTTTCTGAATCAATCTATGAAATTAAAACCCATTAGAGAAAATTATGTCTAGTTTCCAAATATATAAATTTTATTAAGATTGGATTATGTTTGCTATTTTTTAATTAATTTCTAAGAAAACTAGTCCTTAAACTTGAAATATTAGGCTTTCTTTTGTTTTTTAATAACCTATTTTTTGGTTAAGTTTCTTGTAAAAATAATTATATGGCATCAATTTTCAGAAAATTCTCTATAAAATGAAAAAAAAGATTCAAAAAATGTATAGTTTTGGTCAAATTATGTTGTACATACACGTTGATTTTTAAAAACAGCAATTAAGGCCAATAAAAAATTTTTTTAAAAAAATATTCAACAAATTTTTTTTTAAAAAAATCCTCATCAATCTTCATGTTGTTAGCTCTCTTTCCCCAAAATAAATAAGCAAAATACTTTTATTTTGGTCAAAAAGTGGTGCCTGTACACATGCATGGTATGGTAAAAAAAATGGACTTTTAAAAAGTGGTTTTTATAGATCCCTATCAAAATTTAATTTCTATAATTTGGGTATTTGAATAATTTACATATTAAGAAACTAGATTCAAAATGATAAATTTCATATTACTCTTTTTAAAAAAAATATTGTGTAAGTGTCTCAAATTTTTAGTCCAAGTGTGACAAATTTTGAAAAACAGCAAAAACACTTCCACTTTTTAAGCTTTTTGTGGACCCAACTTCTTGCATCAGCCCAATGGCTTATATCACATTTATTTTCCTTTCATTTTTTTAATGATTTTTCAATATAGGTAGAGGCATCTAATAATAAAACATATTATGTGATGTATGTTTAAGATAATGGTCGTTCTGTTTGAGCTATGTTTTGTGAGTTTCATGGATTAAATGTGTTAAATGAATGAATGATCTATAAATTAGTCTAAGATATAGATTACCATTTCATAACATCATTCTCACACTATAAATAATATTTCCACCCTAAATGGGCTATGAATGTATAGTGTTGTGGTGTAAATGATAACTTTGTGTGCACCAAAGGTATGATTGATGGAAGCAATCAAGCCCCAAACCTTGTAACTGTATGCCTAAGATAGCCTAGGGTATTTTTTGGTCTTGTTGAATTAAAGGAAAAAATGTACATGGGTTCGCATTTAGATATAATTTTGGATGTGGTAGTGTTGAATGAGTAATGTAGCTAATTGATTATGTTTCCACTATGGTTTGAAATTTGAAGTACTAGTAGCTAAGAATTCTTCATAACAACTAAATATAAACACTATAATATATACAATTTATTTATCTTGAAGAAGATATTTCTAAGGATTAAACTAATATTTCGATACTGAGATTACTAGAAATAGTTATAGGGAAATGATATATGATATGAATTTCTATCTTATAAGTCCACACATAAGTTCAATGGATGACTTTTTAAACACAAGATCCCTATGTTTAGAAATTTGTATATTAAAGAGCTTTACATATTACATGGTTTAGTATCTTGGAATGTAGTTTTCTAATTAGAAAGGATGTCATACTATAATATGATTGTGATATATTTGATATCACTAAATCATATTATAGTATGGCATCATTCGGAGACATATTAGGCACTTCCATATTTGTTGCATTGTTAAGATATTTATACTATTGGTGTCTTATACTTTGATACAATTGGATTTATTTTATATTGATTATGAATTTAAGCATATTTTTATATATGGATTTGACTCTAGAAAAGTTAGTAGTAGTTGGTATGAAGCTAGGAGGAAATGAAACTAGACTCTTATTTGATAGACTTGATATAAATTAAGTATTTAATGTAATTTGAGCTAAATGTATATACATAATCAACCATGTAGTTGTTTTGTAGGAAAAGGGAAACTATCCTATGGAGATTGGCACTCTTTAGGGTTTGACACATTTTCCTACATAACATTAAGAATGTGTGGGGTGGATAGAAATGGTATGATTGTGAATGGGGGTTTGACATGGATTTGGATAAGATATATGATTGACTTACAACCTGAAAGGTGAGTCAACAAGCCCTTGACCAAATCTAGGATGAATTTAGGGATGAAATGCAATGACCTGACTAGGTTAATGATGCAATTTTCTATTCTAATGCAAATGCAAAAAACATAGAAATTCACAGACAAACTTAAGCAATTGAAATGGACAAAGCAAGACATTGTGCACTTTTCCTACAAGTTTAAGCTAATTTTGGAGGACAATTTTCCCTAGGCGAATACGTCCTTGTAGAGGGATTTCAAATATATTTTTTTAGTCCTCGATAGCTAGGTCAGAGCTTGCATTTTTTACTTGTCGCACTGTCAGATAATTTTATAACTAAGTTTTCATTTGTTGTCAAGGTGTAGATTTTTTATTGAAACAATGAATAATTAATCTTCAAACTTCCTCCAATCTCCTTGAAACCTGAAACCTGCACATTCAAAGAGAGAGGAAAGGTTATGCCATTTAGAGGCTTGTCTTAGTCAAACTCCATGTTAGTTTTTCCACTTCCACAATGGCAATGCCAATGATAGAAAACCTATCCTTTTGAGGGATAGGGATAAATGATAAAAAGGAGTGATGAATCCATAAAGTGTTGCAACTCACCACCCTTCAATGACTTCCTTGAAGGGTTGAATCCATACACATCTCCTCAAGGCTTGGATCTTGCTTGCTTGAATTGCTTGGATACCTACAAAAAAGATTATCCTTCACAAACAATGATAATATAAACTCACATATGATTTGACATGATGCTTGGATCTTGAATTATTATAATAAATCTCTGAAATGTTGCTCTTGACTTGCTTGATAATGCTCTTGATAATAATTTCTCCAATAATTTCCTCCTTGTTAGTTTTTGAATGATTGACTAACTAGGTATGTATATGCAATTATTATAGTTTCCCACAAATTAATTCTTGATAGCTGACTTATTTGAATTTCAAATAATAAAATTTTGACACTGACATATTTGAATTTCAAGCCAAAATAGGGGGATTAATTTTCCTTGGGCGAATATCCCAACCCTATTTTTGGAAATTAAGGTGTCAAGGGAAAATTATTAAATGAATGCATTTTTTTATGCTTGCAACTTTTTGCTAGGTTAAAATGGGCCCTGGAATGCATAATTTAGGAGATTAGGTGCTCAATTAGGTCCAATAACTTAAGGGGAGAAAAAACATAGTGTGACATTGTCAAGGGTGACAATTTACGATGCTACAATATCTTATTAGCATTTGCATGGGATGATAAGATACCACGTACCATTGTCAAACTTCTATTTATATCATCTTGTATAGAAAACTAAAAATATATAGATTATTGCAAGACACATTGGTTGCAAATCACACTGTGTATCAGTTATGAAAGAATAAAGGTTAATAATTCAATGAAAACCTTGGTGATCACCTTTATTGACCAAAAAATAGAAGGTAGTATCTAATTGACCAAAAAATAATAGGTGATCACATTGGTTAAATATGATGATGCACAAAATAATTACAGGTTGGAAAACACTATGTGTTTCATTCTCCATGCTCGAACCTAAAGGGTGAACAGCACAAGGAGGAGTTGTAGGTGGGGAATACATAAAACTTACCAAATTGAGGTGAGGGGTGACTAAGCAATTGGTTTGCTACTTGTAAAGGGTTTTAGAATAGTATGTGGGTTGCAGGTTTTATAACACCCAGTGTTTTCTAGATTGAAATTTTAGAAAATAGTATGAATGTAAAAAAAAACTTTTTTGATCCATGCAGTAACAACTCAATTGGTTTTTCACCCCTCAGATTGATTTGATTAGACACCCAATGTTTTCCAACATGCAGTTATAGATAGACAATATGAACTTAATGAAAAAGTTCTATTTAGTATAAAGTAAGAATGTAATGGGATGCAGCTAATCTCTCGAAAAAATGCACCTATGTACATACAAAAATTGATAAAACCATACATAAAAGTGTACATATAAATATACATAAAATGATGAGACAACATAGTGCGAGGTCGGCTAGATGGGGGATAAAAGTGACGAAATCTGTAGATGGGAGAAAAAGTTAGGGAAACTATAGCAAAGAGATAACGTTGGCATAAGGTCAATTTTCCCACCTCTTATCGGCTAATAAAACTAGGCCTCATGGCTTGCATGAGGATAGGGAGGATTTTTAGGTGGGGAATACAATAAACATACCAAATTGAGGTGAGGGGTGACTAATAAATTGGGTTGTTACTTGTAAAGGGTTTCAAAATGATATGTGGGTTGTAGGTAACTTTATAACACCCAATGTTTTCCAACCTGGAATTATAGAAAGTAGTATGAATGTAATCAAAAAAAAAATTGATTAATGCAATAACAACCCAATTGGTTTGGCACTCCTCAACTCAATTTGATTAGACAACCAATGGTTTCCAACATGTAGTTATATTTAGACAGTATGAACGTAATGAAAAAGATTTGTTTAGTACATAGTAAGAATGTAATGAAGATCACCTTCAAAATTTATTTAGACAGGCTTGAATGAGATAGATAAAAGATAATGTATTGAGTGAAGAGATTCTCCATGTTGTTGAGACGTTGAGGAATGAGTATGTGCAATATGCATAATGGGGAAATGGCAACACAAAACTCGAGCAACATGTAGTAGAAAGTATGTAATTGAAAATGAATCTTCTCTTAAAACACTTGAAAAGAGAAAACTAAAGTGAATGAGATAGGTAATGTATTGATTGAAGAGATTTTCCCTCCTCTTCAAAATTTGATGAAGGAGCATGTGCACTAGTGAAATGGACAAATAGAATTGTAGAATCAGAGGTATTAGACCTTACTAGAATGCATGGAATGAAAAATTAATCTTCTATAAAAACAATTGAAAAGAAGCAGAGCATAGTGAGTGAGATACATAATGTATTGACTGAAGAGATCCTCCATGCTCTTGAGAAGTCGAGGAAGGTGCATGTGCAATATAAGAAAAGGGAAAATGGAAATTCACAAGTGGACAAACTAAAGAGGTTTTATATTGCACAACAATTTGTGTAGGCAAAAAAAGTGAGAGATGTTGCTATGGGTGGAGTTGAACACGTAAATTCTATCATGAATAACTTCTACAACACAGTATATTTTCCACTATGAACTGTAATAACTATTTTATCTATTAGTTCTAAATCTTCATAAGTGTCACTTGCCGGACTAATAACTTGTAATTTTCCTGTGACACATTGAACAAAATTGTCTTGCCCATCAAAAAAAATTCTCGAACTTCCCTAACTTATTATCCTTTTCAAAAATAGTACATAGGAATTTGAATATTCTTTCTCTTGAAGAAAATTTTAATGCATTCCACTCAATTATCACCACACCTTGGCTAACTCCACTTTCCTCATTTCGATTGAATGAGATAAAAGAGGAGTTAGCCAAACTATAGTGAACATTGATTGGAAGTTCATTAAAAATTGTGCTTCAAGATGAAGATTATTCAAATTACTTTTGTACTCTCTTTAAAAAGGATAATAATGTTAGGGAAGTTCTTTAAAATGTTTTGATGGAAAAGACAACTTAGGTTCTCTATGTCCCAGAAAAATTACAAGTTATTAGTTTGATAGTATTAAATGTAGAAAACATGAGTCTAATGAAAACCTTTAGCTTTGTAGACAGTAAGAATATAGTTCAAAGTTCATTCACCTTCACAATTTAAAGCAACTCTTACTTACACTAAAATTTGCATTTCAATTTCCTCATATGATTTTAAAATTAATGTAGAATATAATTTAGAACAAATAAAATGCTTGCACTAAACTAACTAACATGGGACAGTGTGTTTTCCAACACTACAAACTATATATATATATATATATATATATATATATATATATATATATGTTGCCAACAAATAAAATGCTCAGAAAAAACTAACATGGAATAGTTTATTTTCTAATTTAAATATTTTTAGCTCCAGAATACTCGAACAAATCTTTTCATAATGAACTAACTTGCATGGGACAATGTGTTTTCCAACACTGTAAATAATGTGAGCATTTTATTTGTTCCAATCAGATGAAAAAAGGGAAATGTCATATTTACATCACCAAAGAGTGGTTCTAAAGTATGAAGGTGGACTTCATTACATTTTTGGAGCATACGAAACAAAAAAAGTTCATGAGGGAATAACTAAGAGGAGACAGTGTGTTTTCCAATGCTGCAAACAATGTGAGAATTTTATTTGGTTCAATCAAATGAGGAAAGTGATATTCCATTTTGAGTGTACCAAATATTTGTTCAAATATTTGAAAGTGGACTTCATTACATTCTTGTTCATAATGAAACAAAAACTTTTCATAACAAACTAACTGACATGGGACAGTGTGTTTTCCAACACTGCAAATAATGCGAGCACTTTATTTGTTCCAATCACATGAAGAAAGTGAAATGTCATTTCGATTGTACCAAAGAGTTATAAAATATGAAGGTAGACTTCATTACATTTTGAGTGTATGAAATAAAAAAATTTCATGAGGGAATAAATGAGAGGAGACAGTGTGTTTTCCAACATTGTAAATAATGTGAGCATTTTATTTGTTCCAATCAAATGAAAAAATGGAAATGTCATCTTTACATCACCAAAGAGTTGTTCTAAAATTTGAAGGTGGACTTCATTAAATTTTTGGAGCATACAAAACAAAAAAAATTCATGAGTGAATAACTAAGAGGAGATTGTGTGTTTTCCAACACTGCAAATAATGTGAGCATTATATTTGTTCCAATTAGATGAAAAAAGGGAAATGTCATATTTACATCACCAAAGGGTTGTTATAAAATATAAAGGTGGACTTCATTACATTTTCAGAGTGTACAAAACAAAAAAAAATTACGAGGGAATAATTGAGACGAGACCGTGTGTTTTCCAACACTGCAAACAATGTGAGCATTTTATTTGTTCCAATCACATGAAGAAAGTGAAATTCCATTTTGATTGTACTAAAGAGTTGTTCAAAAATTTGAAAGTGGTCTTCATTACATTCTTGGAGTGTAATGAAACAAAACTTTTCATAAAGAGCTAACTAACATGGGACTATATGTTTTCCAACACTGCAAATAATGCAAGCATTTTATTTGTTCCAATTAGATGAAAAAAGGAAAATGTCATATTTATGCCACCAAAGAGTTGTTCTAAAATTTGAAGGTTGAATTTATTACATTTTGGAGTGTACGAAAAAAACTTTTCATGAGGGAATAAATGAGAGGAGACAATGTGTTTTCCAACATTGCAAATAATGCGGACATTTAATTTGTTCCAATCAGATGGAAAAATGGAAATGCCATATTTATGTCACCAAAGAGTGGTTCTAAAATATGAAGGTGGACTTCATTACATTTTTGGAGCGTATGAAACAAAAACTTTTCATGAGGGAATAAATAAGAGGAATAGTGTGTTTTCCAATGCTACAAACAATGTGAGCATTTTATTTGGTCCAATCAGATGACGAAAGTGATATGCCATTTTGATTGTACCAAATATTTGTTCAAATATTTTAAAGTGGACTTCATTACATTCTTTTTTCATAACGAACTAACTGACATGGGATAGTGTGTTTTCCAACACTACAAATAATGCGAGCATTTTATTTGTTCCAATCACATGAAGAAAGTGAAATTTCATTTCGAATGTACCAAAGAGTTGTTATAAAATATGAAGGTGGACTTCATTACATTTTGAGTGTACAAAAAAAAAAAACTTTTCATGAGGGAATAATTGAGAGGAGATATGTGTTTTCCAACATTGCAAATAATGCGAGCATTTTATTTGTTCCAATTAGATGAAAAAAGGGAAATTCCATATTTACATCACCAAAGAGTTTTTATAAAATTTAAAGGTGGACTTCATTACATTTTTGGAGCGTACGAAACAAAAACTTTTCATGAGGGAATAACTAAGAGGAGACAGTGTGTTTTCCAACATGCAAATAATGTGAGCATTATATTTGTTCCAATCAGATGAAAAAAGGGAAATGTCATATTTATGTCACCAAAGAGTTGTTCTAAAATATGAAGGTGGAATTCATTATAATTTTGGAGCATGCAAAACAAAAAAAAATCATGAGGGAATAACTGAGAGGAGATAGTGTGTTTTCCAACACTGCAAATAATGTGAGCATTTCATTTGTTACAATCACATGAAGAAAGTGAAATTCCATTTCAATTGTACCAAAGAGTTCAAACTTTTTAAAGTGGTCTTCATTACATTCTTGGAGTGTAATGAAAAAAACTTTTCATAACGAACTAACTGGCATGGGACTATGTGTTTTCCAACACTGCAAATAATACAAGCATTTTATTTGTTCCAATCAAATGAAAAAAGGAAGAAGTCATATTTATGTCACCAGAGAGTTGTTCTAAAATTCGAAGGTAGAATTCATTACCTTTTTGGAGCATATGAAACAAAAAAAATTCATGAGGGAATAATTGAGAGGAGATCTAGTGTGTTTTCTAACATTGCAAATAATGCAAGCATTTCATTTGTTCCAATCAGATGAAAAAAGGGAAATGCCATATTTATGCCACCAAAGAGTTGTTCTAAAATATGAAGGTGGACTTCATTACATCTTTGGAGCATATGAAAAAAACAATCATGAGGGGATAACTAAGAGGAGACATTGTGTTTTCCAACATTGCAAATAATGCGAGCATTTTATTTGTTCCAATCAGATGAAGAAAGTGAAATGTCATTTTGATTGTAGTAAAGAGTTGTTCAAAAATTGAAAGTTGACTTCAGTACATTCTTGGTCATAACAAAACAAAAAATTTCATAGCTAACTAACATGGGACTATGTTTTTTCCAACACTGCAAATAATGCAAGCATTTTATTTGTTCCAATCAGATGAAAAAAGGGAAATTCCATTATGCATTTATCCAAATATACATTATATTTCTTAATATTATCCAAATATACATTCACAGTATGATTGCAGATTGGAAAACACAGTGCGAGGTGAGTACATAATTTATGAAACCTCCAACCCATAGAATGTTGTAAAACCCTCTACACACTAAGGGAAAATGAAAACCCTTATTTTTCCATCAATGAAAACCCATCTTCGCAATAAATAGTCATTCAATTCTTCACAATCCCTAGGAAAAAGGAAAAATGACATATATTTTTGATAGATATATATACCTACTAGCTAGTTGCTCGTGTCTATCACATGCATTTTGGTATAGAGAATGGCCACTCTGCTTTAGCCTCTAAACCCTTGCAACTCCCTTCCAAGCATGCCAATAGCCTTCAAAATGATAATGTCGATAATGGGGATGATATAGGCTTTATGTGGTTTTTAAAATATATCATTTCATTATAGAACCTGCATTGCACTTTCTAGCCTAGTTATATATTTTGCATGGTTTCTAGTTTCTTTAAACAATATTCAGTTATTTCACTCATATTTTCACAATGGGTTGTCATTTATTTCATTCGGCTTCCTCTAAAAGTTTTATGTTGTGAGAACATTAAAATGGCAAAATTTGAAAACCCTGAACACAAAAAGACATAAACAACTTTGCATTTCAACTGAAAACCCCTTTCCACAAAGAAAACCCTTTATTTTCCTATTAATGAAAACCCATATTTACAACAAATAGTTATTCAATTCGTCATATTTCCTAAGCAAGATGGTAAAATGGCATATATTTCTGACAGATATGCATACCTACTAGCTACCTACCTGTGCCTGTCAAATGTGTTTTGGTAGGGGGTGATCCCACAAAGCTAGTTTACAATTTTTGAGAGATTTTGATTTTTGCTAAAATCACATATTTTTAGAAAATATAATGATTTAAGCCTTAAAAAGTTTCATTTTAAGGATTCCAATTGAAGAGGGTTTGATCAAACCACCTTAGATTAAACCCCCTTGGATAGAACCTTGCTAGTTTTAAACCATACCTACAACGAAGTCTCCTTTACACCTATTTGTACACATCTAAAAATGGTCACGGTCAATTAAACCTATCAATTATTTAAATATGAATTATTTAATTAATATTCTAAAGTCATCTACATATAAATAAATTTAATTATTTATTTATATCATTCATTTTAATTCTTCATGTTTATTTAATTATTTCTATTACTCCTCTTAATTAAATTAAATAAATTTTCATAATTTATTTATTTAATTATCATTCTATTTCTAAGTTTGAATGTTTAAATTCAAATTATGGAATATTCTTCTAATTTATCCAAACACCTCACATAATTAAATATTAATTATTTAATTATAGAAGTTTCCAAATTACATGTCACATATAATTAAATAAATTTATTTATTTAATTGTCATTTATCCTCAATTTTCAACTAAATTGTCAATAAATGAAAAGACAAAAGCCATGTTTGTCTCCATTTTTTAATGAAGATAGTTTTGTGGGTTGAAAAAATTCTCCATCATTCTCTCAAACTTCCACCTTTCTCTCAACTTCCAAAATCTTACACCATTCATCTTGACAGGTTTGAAACTCAACCGTTGATCTTCGCCAACTAGATTCTTGCCTCTGAAAATCTATAAATACAACCATTTGGTAAGTAGATTTCATCCTAGATTTCATACGTAGTTACTATAGCTGCATTCGAATCAGCATATTAGCATTTTAGCAATATCATAGCATTTTAGTTATTCAATTTCATAGCTTAAATCATTAGCAATGGATATGCATTTTCAATCAATCTTGTTCTCCTAAGTTGTCATTTCAACAAGCTACTGCTTACACAACTGAGAGTCAGTAACTTTAATCAAATCCTTGGAGATAAAGAACAATGGGACGAATTTGAAGGAGCTACCATCATTTTAGAGTTTTCTTTTTTCTTTTTCTAAGTTATCTTCTTTCAATCTAATGTTTCATTGGTGTGTTAGTTTACTTTCTAATTAATCCACTTATTCTAACAACACGTTTTTGGCGCCCATCATGGGGCCTTGCCCCATTTTTAATTTTTTTATGGCAGGTTTTTCTGATAGATGACGGATTGGAGTCATGTTTTAGCGCATACGAGCCTCGGTTTAGCACATCCATGAACTGTTTCAGCGCATCCATGGACTATTTTAGCGCATCCATGAACTGTTTCAACGCATCCATGGACTATTTCAGCACATCCATGGATTGTTTTAGCGCATAGACGACTTGTTTCAGCACATAGTTGTTTGTTCATTTAGTGCATTTGTGGTCTATTTTAGCACATACAAGGGTTGTAAAAATTAAATTATGATTCCAATGCCATTTGCGGACAGGATTTTTCAATTCGGTTTTAAAGTAAAATGAAGCAATCCTAGGATAGAAATTTAAAATCTAGAATTTATCAATCCTAGGATAGTCACCAAACTTTATGTTATGTTGGTTAAAATGAATCCAATGTTTTTTGTGAAGCAAAATCTTCACTTAGCATAGAAAATTATCATTTGGATTTAAAATTGGACCATTTGTTTACTGTGATTGTTGGGTAATAGGTATATGCTCTCCCCTTTACTAGGTGATCAAAACACCAGACTTACCTTTTTCATTTTATGCAAATCATGCTTTATTACAACCTTTAGAAGCCTGTCGTGGTGGGAAAAAGTACTCACCCTACGGGAACAACCTAAGTGGGAACAACCAAAGCCAGGTTTTCCAACCCACTCTAATCAAAAGTGAATTTTGGGGAAACCCATATTCAACAGAAGTGAGCAAGACAACCATCCCCAAAATCTTTGTTCTAAAGATTGGGAGATCTCCTGAGGGAGTTTATCTATTTCCATGTCGAACAGAAACCTTTACTACAAACCATAGTTGTAGAAAGCTAGTCATTTCAGTATCCAAACATCATTTCAATCACAGTGCAAGGGGAGGGAAGAATCTGCCCCCAAGACACTCACCATATAATCGCAACAGATTGTTTTCTCAAGGGATCAAGAAATCTAACCTTGAGTATGCACCTGGAAAAGACAAAACACAGGTGCCCTTTAGGGGGTGACACGGTTGTGTGAGTCAATGTGATTTTAAGCTGTGGATTGTGATTCCTATGATGACCTATTTGACAACTAAGAGTGAGTTTGTCTGAAATGTTTATTTTGTTTCATACCCATGAAAATCTCAAGAACATACACTCTTTGTTTAGATTTTAGGATTTACAAAACAATTGTTTTCTACTGTATGTCATTTTTTTCACATTTAAATTAGATTAAGATCATCTGGAAACATCAAACTGTCAAAATATGTTTGTCTCAGTAAAATAATTGGATAGTTTAATGCATCCTTGGTCTGTTTTAGCGCATCTGCGCTCTGTTTTGGCACATTCATGCTCTATTTTAGTGCATTCATGCTCTGTTTTAGCGCATTTGTGCTCTGTTTCGACGCATTCATGCTCTGTTTTGGCACATTTGTGCTATGTTTTATCACATACTTGCAACATTCTAGCACACAGGTTGGATCTTTTGGCACATTTTTTGACAAATTTAGTGCATCTATGTTTCGAGTCTGAGTAATTTTTTTGATACTCAGAAATCAGTCATCTTTGTCTAGTCTTTTCCTATGCTCAGGGTTTGGAAGTCTACAACTTTTTCCAAAAAGACCCTAGAAAGGAAGATTAGAAAGCCAAAGAAATCTCTCAGTTATAAGAAGTTATTGAAAAAGAGGAAATTTTTATACCAAAGTCAAAAGGTTTTTCTTGAACACATAACCTTTATTCATCGATATCACGACTTTGTAAGAGGTTTCACTGATGATTACGTTGTAGAACCATTATACTCGCAAGCTTTCTTTCAAAGAAGAGCCCTTTCTCAAAGGAATAATCACAGTCAATGTATTCATTCCTCTTACATACCTCAACCTACAATTGTATACTCTACTCATCCTAATCAATTTCTGCAATAGAGAACTCAAGAACATTAGGCATTTATCAAATCCTTATTTTTACAAAGCTGCGATCAAACCTCACAAAGTGCAAAATCATCTTTATCTTTGATCTTTGGTTTAATTCCCGCCAACAGGATTATCATCCTTTCAATTAGAGAATCACGAACTAAAGATTAAAAATCTCATAAGTCATAGAATCTTCATTCTATCTTGACTTTCATATTCATCAAAATTGCACTATTTCATTCTTTTGATCAAAGTTAGTGGAAATTTGGCAAAATATTATGCCTGTTGTCATACGATCTTGAAAGCACATAAAAAGAGATGAAAGGGAAAGTACAATAGTAAAAATGGGTGATAATAGTGATAGGGAAGATAATCCCTTTCATAATTCAAATACTGAAGAGAAAATAGAAGAGAAGCTCCAAGAAGCAGAACAGGGTCGCCAATTCCATACTCTTATGGAAAGGATTTTAGAACAAAACAAGGAAAGAGATTTCCTTTCATTAGCTAATCAAGGAGCTAAGTTACCTGTCGATTTTGACACAGAAGGGATTAAAGAAAATCCTGAAGCCCCTCTTAATTATTTTAATGCTCTTACTCAACAGATAAAAGCATTACAAGGGCAGATAAAGGAAATTCAAGGGGGTACAAAAAAGAAGTATGTTTTGGATGATATATGTCCTTGTCCATTTGATAGGACTCTTCAAATGATTCATTTTCCAAAACATTGTGAAATCCCTAAATTTGATAGATAATGGGAAAACGGACCCCATTGAACATTTAAGGGATTTCTGAAATATGAGCTTAGAATTTTCTCATGAAGATACCTACTTAATGCGATTGTTTCCATGAAGTTTGGGTGGACAATCCATGGAGTGGATTTCAAATATCACTCCCCCCATCAAAGCATTTGAGGAGTTAATAAATAAATTCATATCGCAATACTCCTACAACATCCAACACCAGATAACCATGCTTGATCTTTGTAAAGTGAAACAAAAGGTAGGGGAATCCTTCACCACATTTTTACAAAGGTGGAGAAGGGTGTTTGCACGATACTCCTATCTTGTTCCTGAAACAGAGAAGATGGAGATCTTTATCGATAGTCTAAATCAAGAGATGAGTTACAGACTAAACCTTCACTTTCCTTAATCATTTGAAAAATTGATTGAAAACACAATTACTATTGAAGATGCCTTGGTCAAGCGTGGAGTTCTGAAACTCGATAAAGAAGGTTCAAATTCGTACAACAACAAAAACAACAATGGTAACAACAATGACAAGTCACGATTTTGGACTCAAAATAAAAATGTTGTGAATGATGGGGTAGTAGATGCTAACGTGAATGTGAAGCCTACCATTCTTAATGTATCAGATGTCCAATGTAGCAATAATGCTAGAAGTTATAGTACCCAAGGCAATGTTTCCAATCAAGGGAATGCAACCAATAATCGTGGAAATAATTTTGGCAATAATCAAAATTCAAATGCGCCTAGATCTTCATATTTTTCAAATTGACGGAGTTTTACTCCCTTGGGCCAGTCTTTAGAGTCCATTCTTAAAGAACTGTTAATCAAAACACTATTACATTGCCACCACAAAGGGATTATGAGCCTCGAGTTAAACCACCATTGTGGAATGACTCACACTTTTGTGAATATCATAGGTGTAAAGGTCATAAGACAAATAATTTCCAAGGGTTAAAGAATATTGTTCAGGATTTGATTGATAACCGTACCATCACGGTTGAAGGACATAATGCCAATGATGACCATCAGAAGTTCAAGGATCCTCTCCCCATTATCAAAAAGGGGAATCTTTGGGTGACAAGGGAAAGAATGTTAATTATGTCCATGAGACCATTATCAATCATATTTATATGGACAATCAACAAATCAATGGTATCAAAATCAAAGGTAAGAAATAATATTGAGAGGTCAATGCTATGACAAGGGGACAAGCCAAAATTATTGTAAAAGGAATCTCATCTAAAGAGGCAATTCCCCCTCCAATTCAATACAATTTGGTCAATCAACTACGAAAAACATCAGCCCAAATTTCTATCTTGGAGCTCTTAAAATTATCGCTCACACATAAGGACATTCTAGAAAAAGAACTTGTTGACACACCTATGTCTCTTGATCTGGATATCAATAAATTTCAAGCCATGGTGGGACACTTCATCTCATCCACATGTTTATCCTTTACTAAGAAGGATGACTCATCCATGATCCATCTGCATAATTCATCACTCTATCTAGAGGTTATGGTTCACAAAGCCTGAATTAGACGTGTCCTAATAGATGGGGGAGCCAGATTAAACATTTGTACTTTAAAATTGGTCCTCGCTTTGGGATATTCAGAAGAATATATAGATCCATGAAGGAAAATTATAATCAAGGCATACGATGATGAGGAAAGAGCTTCCAAAGGCCTCATCATGTTACCAATCAAAGTGGGACATGTTGTGAAGAATACCTTTTGTCAAGTTCTAGATCAGGATCTATCCTATAACATACTCTTGGGTTGTCCATGGATCCATGACATGTAAGTTGTTCCATCTACTTATCATCAATGCTTGAAGTTTCCATATGATGGACAGGAAGTAACAGTACCCGTTGATCACATTAGTAGTCAAACTTTATCTAACCTAAGAGCAACTTAAGACACATTCGTCCCACATAATAGAGAGGCTTTGGTCATCTCTACCTCCAAATACAATGAACAAGCAAGGAAAATGATAAGTAATTTTTGCACCAAGCTAAAATTGAAAGATAATGGGGTGGGAGAATATTCGTTATGTCTCTCTAATCTACCCATATCTCCAAGATCCCATGGTCAACCATCAACATCCATAGAGCAGGCTACAACATCTTTAGCCTCAGCTTCAGTTCCCATCACCAAGTTTAATGGAGTATTTATCAAATAAAATGAAATGGAAGATAGAGTTATCCTCGATTGGCTCTATAAAGATGAAGAAGAATTAGTACAACATGTCAAGTTACCCACAGAGCAATATGGAAAAGGTTATGCAATAATGCAGCAAATGGGTTATGAAGGAAATGGCCCTATAGGTAAAATAAAGGAGGGTATTGTTGAACCTATCCAGCTAAAAACAATGCACCCAAAGGATAAGAATGGGTTAGGATATGGTGAAGATGCAAAGGAAGAATTAGTACAAGGAATGTCTAATGAGGAGTTAGCTAAAAAAAATCTGCGAATTCAAGAAAACAATTTTGACACTGACTCCAATGAATATGAATGGGGTGACATCTTTGATGATACATTCTTGACAGATAAAGGGGTAGATGTCATACACAAATTTAAACCCACATTATTACAAGGGGAAAGCTCAAGGCCTCCTCTTGATTATGTTCTACAAAGTGATCATGACTCAAGTGAGAACGATTCAATTCAAAGTGAGACAGATCATCCACAGGAGGATACCATACTAGACCTCTCCCATAATGACATTAATAATAGCATCATGACCCAAACGGCTAGCGACCTTACTCAGCCTAATGATCCATTTCCTTTGGTCCATCCTAAACTCATTGATTGGGAACAAATTGCACCAGTTGATATCCCAACTTTTCCAAATGATGAAACCATCATAAACTTCCTTTCTTCATCCCAACAGGAAACATGTTCCACCAAGGAATCACAAGATCAGATTTTTTGATAGGAAAGTGCCAAGTTTCTGAACTATGAAATAAATAACATAAAAGAAAGATCTAATGGTGAAAACCTAACAAAGGTAGTGTTAGATCAAGAAAAGAGAAAAATAAAAAGTGTATCCAATAGTGAAAACCTTTCAAAGACACTAGAGGATGGGAAACTTGACACTCTCTCAGAACATTACCAGGAAAGGTCTTCTATTCTAATAGAACCAATGGAGGCACTCAATATAGGTACTATAGAATATACCAAAGTCTTGCAACTTTTTACGTCTCTAACAGAAGAGGAAATACCAAGGTTCACAGAATTTCTCAAGAACAATCAAATGAGGTTTGCATGGTCCTACACAGATATGTCTAGATTGGATCCAGATCTCATCATGCATCATCTATCTATCAGATAGGGGGCAAAACCTGTGAAGCAAAAACTCAAAAATATGCATCCACATGTTGCATTATTGGTTAAAGAGGAGTTAAAGAAGCTTTTAGATGTTTGATTCATTCAGTCTATTGACTATGCAGAATGGATCTCCAATATTGTACATGTTTCAAAACTGGATGGAAGAATCAGAATTTGTACAGATTTCAAGGATTTGAACAAGGCATGTCCTAAAGATGGCTTTCCTCTGCCAAACATAGATACGATCATCGATTTGACTATTGTCCATGTGATGTACTCATTAATGGATGGATTTTCTAGATACAACTAGATAAATATTTCACCTAAAGATCAGGATAAAACAGCGTTCACATACCCTTGGGGTACCTATTACTGGAATGCAATGCCATTTGGGTTGAAGAATGTAGGAACTACATACCAACGTGCAATGACTACAATTTTTCATGATATGATGCATACATTCATGGAGGATTACGTAGATGATCTCCTCGCTAAATCTAACACAAGGGAAGGACACATAGCCATCTTATCTAAAAAAATTAAATGAATGGAGCAATTCAAAGTGAGACTTAATCCAAAGAAATGTGTCTTTGGAGTGAAATATGGGAAGTTGTTGGGTTATATTGTGTCTGAAAAGGGAATTGAGGTGGATCCAGCTAAGGTACAAGAAATTCTTGATTTTCCACCACCAAGGAACATTAGTCAACTACGCTCTTTACAGGGATGTTCATAATCCATCAGAAGATTCATTGCGCAACTGGTGGATAAAATTATACCATTTACTCATCTCTTACACAAGAATGTTCCATTTAAATGGGAAGACATATGTGAAGTAGCATTTGATCAGATAAAGCAGTATCTAATGAATCCACCAGTGTTGATTCCACCAGTGCAAGGTGCACCACTCATATTGTATATTTCTGCCGCGAAAGTGTCCCTAGGAGCATTATTGGCACAGGAAGATAACTCAAGAAAGGAGCGAGAAATCTATTACATCAGTCGAACTTTGACAAGTCATGAGCTAAATTAAACCTTCATTGAAAAATATTGCTTAGTGATAGTGTTCACTTCTCAAAAGTTATGACACTATATGCTAGCTCATACAATAAAGCTTGTGGCTAAGATTGATCCACTCAAATATCTTCTAAGTAGGGCAACTTTAACTGGCAAGTTGGCTAAATGGGTCATGATTCTGAGTGAGTTTGGCATTCAGTATGTGGATTGCAAAGCTACAAAAGGATAGGTAATTGTAGATCAGTTAGCAGAAGCACTAATGCCTGAAGAACACCCCATACACATTGATTTTCCTAATGTCGATGTATTCACAACAGCTATTAAATAGTCATGTGCACTCTACTTTGATGGTTCCTACACTCAACATGGCTCAGGGTCAGGTATTCTTTTTATTACACCTCAAGGGCATACAATTCCAAAATATTATCAGCTAATGTTCCCCTACATAAACAACATAGCTGAGTATGAGGCACTGTTAATTGGCATGAGAATTGCAGTAGACTGGAAAATCACAGAACTTCAAGTTTTTGGTGATTCACAACTTTTAATAAATCAAATTAATGACAAATATCACACTAAGGATGACAAGTTGATACCTTACAAAAGGATGGTGGAAGATTTCAAGATATACTTTGTTGATATCAAGTTCATACAAATTCCATGTATTGATAATAAAGTAGTGGATGATATGGCTACAATCACATCTTTACTCCAATTGTCAGAGAATCAAGCATGATACGATTAACTGGTGGAACAATTGTTTTCTCCCACCTATGACAATCCGAAAACTCAAATCATTTGTCACTTAACCAATTTTGATTCTCCCTTGTATGGCCAAATTTTCACTTACCTAAAGGATACTATTTTACCTTTAGACTTTTCTAGAAATCAAAAAAGGAATTTCATTTGTCAATCCTCTCATTACACCTTAATTGTTGACGTCTTATACCAGCATTGTCTGGATGGTACCCTCCTTGGATGTCTTGAACGCGATGAATCAGAAAAAGCCTTACAAGAGGTGCATGATGGAATTTGTGGGACACACTCAAGTGGACTAACCTTAGCAAAGAAACTTGTTATATTGGGTTACTACTGGCCGACCATGGAGAAAGAATCATTCATCTTTGTTAAAAAATGTGAAAAATGTCAAATTCATGGGAATCTCATTCATGCTCCTGCTTAGGAATTACAACCCTTCACCACAACATGGCCTTTCGCTCAGTGGGGATTGGATCTAGTTGGCAAGATACATCCATCATCTTCAAACGGACACAAATTTATCATCACAGCCACTGAGTATTTTACTAAGTGGATTGAAGTTTTTCCCCTAACAACTGTTACTAGAAAACAAATTTCTTCATTCATTTTGAACTATATCATCTGTCGATATGGTATTCCCAACTCCATTATCACAGATAATGGAAGACCTTTTAAAAATCAAGATGTTGATGAACTATGTGAAAGATTTCGCATCCAACACAGGTTCTCTACACCTTATTATCCACAAGCGAATGGTCAAGCTGAAGCTTCAAACAAAACAATTTTGAAGATTTTGAATAAAACAATGAATGAGGCAGGACATGATTGGCATGTCCAATTGAATCTAGCATTTTGGGCACTCATAACAAGTATTCACACACCAACAGGTGCTACTCCTTATGCTTTGGTCTATGGAGCATAAGCTATTCTACCACTAGAAGTTGAGATTCCCTCACTTCAAGTATCACTAAAGGGGTTGATCAATGATGAAGACTACAAAGTATCCAAGTTGCAAGAGATAGAACTGCTTGATGAGCAACGTCAAACTGCAGTTAATCATTTAAAGGGGTGTCAACAAGTTATGTCCTACAACTACAATCACAGAGTCAAACCACAAACTTTTCAAGTGGGTGACTTGGTTCTCAAAGAAAACCCTCGTAATCAGCAAGATCGGGAAAATAAAGGCAAGTTTGAACCTAATTGGTTGGGCCCGTTTGTTATCATTGTTGCATATGGATCAAGGACATATCATTTGTCAGCATCAGAAGGGGACCTGTTTGAAGATCCGACCGACAACATTCATCTGAAAAAGTTTTATGCCTAAAAAATATCAAAAACAATATAAAAGTCCTGAAAAAATACAAAAAAATCAAAACAATAAAAAATCAAAAAAAGAAAAAAATTGTTGCCTTGATGAAAACTTGGCAAACAGGCATCTTAGTAACAACAAAAAAATCATAAAATCAAGAAAAAGTGCAATAAAAACAAATGGTGAAAACTTGGCAAACAGTCATTTTTTGTGATTTTGTTTGGCACTCTCATCTATTCGGATACATTCTACATATCCATCTTTCATCGGCATCACATACATGACTAGCCATCACATCTGCATCATATGTCAAAAAATCTCCTTGAAACGACAAGGATCTCATCATGGCTTGATGATTAGGGTTATCCTTAGTAGTAGTTGTGTCTACCAAAAGTTAGAGTACAAGGTCATTAGGGGGAAATTCGCTTCTTGGAGCTTCTTTTGGTAGACAAACAACATGCATTACGCATCAGAATATCAGAAACAACAAACTTGTCCAATTAAACTGAGTTTGCACGGCTATTCGACAGAAAACTAAAACAAATTGGATGATCTTAATCTGAATAAAATAAATGACAAACTTAAAGCATAAGTTGATTTGTTGTTTTGACATTTGATAACATCATTTCTTTGGAGTAGTTCAATGATGTACTAAACTAGAATCACAAGGAAGGAGTATGATTTTTCTTTGCTTGTTTTCTGTAAGCTAATCACTAGTATTATGCAAATTGGTCATGGGATATGCTCTATAATGTAACATTGATGACATTTCAGAATTTGCATAGGAAAATGATTAACTTTTGTCTGTTTATGCAAACAATACTTAGGTCATCTTGGTTCAATTATACCTCAATGCTTGTATTAATTTTCTATATCAAACATCATGAAAGCAGTACTCAGGTCATCATTGGTGCTAACATACCCTTTGATGCTTGTACTAACTTTCAACATATCAAAAGGCTCAATGATGAAAATCAAGCGCAACATGGAATGACAAATAGGAGAATGGTTCATTACTGCATTCTAGGACTGCATGATTCATTTAGATTTGCATTTTGGAAGCTCTCTAGGTAGATTTTCGAAGGTTGGAAAAATTCTCGTATATCTTTTTAGACAACAATTGAGTACACTTGGACATTTATTGCATCTCATTGCATTATCATTCATTGTATATCATTTCACCATGACTATTTATTTTAGGGTATCATTGCATTTACATATTTCCATTTTTCACATCATTTCATTTCATTTTATTATCATTATTATTCAATCTTATTTTAGTGTATCATGATCATTATCCATCATTAAATATCACATCATTTCATGTGCATGATCATTCATAAAAACATATCATTCATTGATCATTCATTTCATATTCACAACATTTGCATTCATTTCACATCATAAAAGAAAAATTGCATACATTTCATTTATTTCACATCATCATTTTAGGTTATCATGTTGCATCATATCATTAGGTAGTGTTACATTATGTATCATTTCATTATTAACCATTCATTATCATTTTATTATTATCTTATTATCATTTACCATTATTCACCAATTCATATCATTATCATTATTATTCTCATTATGATCATTATTCATTTTAGTTCATTTATATCATTTTCATCTCATCACATTATCATGTATTACATTTCATTTCATCATAACTTTTCATTAAGGTCACCATTATCATTTCATTTCATCATTATTAGGTCTCATTCATATTAGTTTCCATCATATCATTTTCATATCATAGGCATATCATTTTTAGGACATATCATCTCATTCCAATCATTAATCATTACATCTTGCATCTTGCATTCATACGTACATCATATAAAGAAAATTATTTAGATTGCATTATATATCATCATGTTAGAAATCATTTCATCATAACACATATTAAATCATATTATCATTGCATCATCATTTACATTTCATCATCATTGCATCATCATCATAAAAATCATCATATAGAAATAAACATGCATACATAATCATCATTCATCCTGAATCAATAACACATGCATATCAAATCACCACTACATATCATAAATCTGATCAAAACAAATGTCTAGGTGTACAAGGATATCAAATGTTTCAACAAGATATATAAAATACAATGACTAGAGGTATCAATAATCATCACTGAGGGGTGTCTAGATGTGAGTCATGATTGTTGTTGCCTCTAGAGGTGGTCGGTCTCTGTGGATCTCTACTTCCTGAAGCCCCAATCTCTCATCTAATAGGCTATACCACACTCCTAGTAGCACTCCTAGTGTGATTGCATGAGTGGGTCCATGATTGAGTGCCTGACTGCATGTAGGCTATCCTCTACTCAGGTGGCACTGCCTCAAAATATCTCATCCGATAGTACTCTGCTTGCCGAGAAGTCTCTAGTCCCTCTGCCACAACCTCTCCAATGGAGGTGCTCTTAATTGACTTGCGGAGTCTCTCCGCTACTCCCTCTATCTAAATGCATTGCTCTCTGAAGCTATCCTGCTCTGCTATGAGCTGAGCTACCTATGGGTCAGGAGGTGGTGGTTGTTCTACCTATGCCTACAACTGAATGATAGTAACCTGAGTCTGTGCCAACTGAATCTGAAGAGTTTGAACCTCTGCCTACAAGGTATCCATTTGTCCCTATGAGGGAGCCCTGATAGTGATCCATGGGGCCAAAGTACTTGGCTGATCCACCACTCTGGCTATGCGAGGTCTCATCCTGAATGGGACATTGAAAAATAATCTTTGTCCACTCCCACCACCTCCATCATCCCCGTCATTACCACTGTCCTCTGTGCTATCGGACACCTCCTCCTCATCATCCTCATCATCCTCCTCGTCTACCTCCATCATCACACCACCTATATCCTCGCCCTATGGTTGTCCTGCCTATGCCTGTGGTTGACATGCCTCTACCTATGCATGTGGTTTCCATCATGTTCGTCATATAACTAGCCCACCTAATAGTGGGACAGGCTCATCTGGATTGGTAAACCTCATAAATGGATGTGAATAGAAGCAGCATACTCCTTCGTCATGTGTGCATATGTAACCTCTGGAAGAATAGCCCAAAACCCTGGCTATAAATCCAAATACTCAGCCCTGGCTGCCTCAAAAGTGATAAACGGACCCCACTCTGGTACATCCTCCTACCACCTAGCATAGTGTGCCACACCCTGTGGCATCATTTGCACTTGTCCATACTGTCGAAGTACTCTCATAACAAGAAACCACTCGATGATGAAGGGAGTTTGGTCAATCATGAACCTGGCTATCCCACAGTAGGGAAGCTCTATGTCATCCTCATCCTAGGCCTCACAATCAAGATACGGTCTCCAGATGACAGTATCCATATCATCTAACACCCTACGCCAGTACTCTAACTTTCCCAGCATCGGCTGGACAAGGGGACCTGTGTAGGCATACACATAAGGATGGCCCAACGAGCGATCTCTCTGAACAATGGGGCGAGTAATAGCGAAGTGCTCCCATGCCCATATCTATAAAAGAGTAACTCCTACTGAGAGACTCTTTCCATCCATGTACACAACTTGATGAAGATTGTGGTACAGGTGGGCAAGCATGCATGATCCCCATGCATATCTCATCTGATGGAGAAGCATGTCTTCCAGAATCTGACCCTAGCCTACTGATAGTCCCCTTGACCTATGATCAGGACAAATGAACCCACTGATGAAGCCTGCTAGAACTGACAGAAGTGAGGCATAAATCTCAACCATATCTCTCCAAGCAATATCATATCCACATATGAGGATCCTAAAAGACTCTATGCAAGGCATCAATCCCCCCAATCTCCTTGTGATCATAGATCACAATCTCACCAACCACAAGGATACCCAAAATCTTGTACACATCCTCAGGTGTGATGGTAATCTCTCTAGTCAGCATGTGAAAGGTATTATGCTCATTATGCCATCTCTCAGCTAATGCAGTCAATAATTCCCTGTTGATCCTATACTGTGGGATCCTAAGTAGAGATCCCAACCCACATCTCGTAATAGCCTCTATCTCTGCCTGATATAGTCTGGGAATCATGTCCCATGTCCGATGAAATCACTCTCTAATCTGGAGAATATTAAAATCCTCCTATAAAATCAAACATCACATCAATCAGCAAGGAATCAAGACAACATCAAGCAAATCATGAAAAAATCACCTGAAGTAAATTAATATCAAATCAAACATTTTTGTCTTTCAATTGAGAAAGCAAATTTATCAACATTTCAACTATTTGTCTTTCAATCGCCAAAGAAAATTTATCATCTATCTTTACTATTTGTTTTTCAAGCAGGAAGGAAAATTTATCATTATCTACTATTTGTTTTTCAAACACACATGGAAACAAATTTAACAGTCAATCGACTCAAGATCTATCAATAATATTTGTTTTTCAAACAGGAAAGCAAATTTATCAGACTTACTATTTGATCTTCAAACACGAAGAAAAATTTATCAAATCAGGCTACTCTATCTTGATGTTATTCAAATGCATAAAATCAATTGGCTAATCTAGCAACAATCATCAAGCACATCAATTTCACATCAAAAATTCAAATTTGGAAAAAATTCATGGATGCGCTAAAACATACCGTCAATGTGCTAATTCATGAATGCACCACTTTAATCCATGGATGCGCTAAAAAAAAGGTTCAATGTGTTATTCCATCAAAGCGTTACTCTATCAATTCTATGCGCTAGTCTATTCCATCTATGTGCTATTCTAGTCGATGCGCTATTTGAATAAGGGATGCGCTATTCTATCAGGTCTGGTGTGCCATTTTGACTGATGCGCTAATCTACACATCAATGTGCTAATCTATCTAGCAATACGCTAATTCAGGATTCTATGCGCTAAATCAGAAAAAATTCTACGCAAGCATCAATGCACTAAACTAATCATCAATGTGTTAAACTACGAGCTCGCGTGCGCTAAAATTTACATCAATGTGCTAAAGCAGCATTGCAAAAATCTAAAAATTCAAAAAAATCTTCAAAATATGATTTCAAATTCATGGCAAAGGATCGGATCATCTTGTCGGAGGTCCATACGCAACTGGTCTCTGATACCGGCAGGCTCGCTCGAATCGGTGACACTCACAATGAATCGACATTGTGAAAATCTCTCTCAGAGCTCTAAAAATTACAAATGGCTAATTTTCAAATGACAATTACTTTTCACTTTTTCCACCTTTTAAGGGGGTAAAAATGAGAATTATTATTATTTTTACTATGCAACGTGCTATTTCGAGACATAAATCAATTTTTCTTTCCAAAAAATCATTTTAAATCTTTCAATTATCGTCAAATCATCTAAATCATGTGATTTATCTCTCGAGGGGGCATATAGCATCATCAGTAAATTTTCAAAATCAGGGGAAAATTTTTGAATTCTGAATTTTTCTTTGAAGCAATGCATAAAACACATCACTTTAAAGAGGGGGAAAATGCACACATCTAAAAATGGTCACGATCAATTAAACCTGTCAATTAATTAAATATGAATTATTTAATTAATATTCTAAAGTCATCTACATATAAATAAATTTATTTTTTTATTTATATCGTTCATTTTAATTCTTCATGTTTATTTAATTATTTCTATTACTCCTCTTAATTAAATTAAATAAATTTTCATAATTTATTTATTTAATTATCATTTTGTTTCTAAGTTTGAATGTTTAAATTCAAATTATGGAATATTCTTCTAATCTATCCAGACACCTCACATAATTAAATATTAATTATTTAATTATAGAAGTTTCCAAATTACATGTCACATATAATTAAATAAATTTATTTATTTAATTGGCATTTATCCTCAATTTTCAACTAACTTTTCAATAAATGAAAAGATAAAAGTCATGTTTGTCTCCATTTTTGAATGAAGATAGTTTCATGGGTTGAAAACATTCTCCATCATTCTCTCAACCTTCCACCTTTCTCTCAACTTCCAAAATCTTACACCGTTCATCTTGACAAGTTTGAAACTCAACCGTTGATCTTCGCCAACTAGATTATTGCCTCCGAAAATCTATAAATACAGCCATTTGGTAAGTAGATTTCATCCTAGATTTCATTCGTAGTTACTATCTAGTTGCATTCAAATCAGCATATTAGCATTTTAGCAATATCATATCATTTTATTTATTCAATTTCATAGCTTAAATCATTAGCAATGGACATGCATTTTCAATCAATCTTGTTCTCCTAAGTTGTCATTTCAGCAAGCTACTGCTTACACAACTGAGAGTCGGTAACTTTAATCAAATCCTTGGAAATAAAGAACAATGGGATGAATTTGAAGGAGCTACTGTCATTTTAGAGTTTGTTTTTTTCTTTTTCTAAATTAGTTTCTTTCAATCTAATGTTTCATTGCTGTGTTAGTTTACTTTCTAATTAATCCATTTATTCTAACAACACACTATCAAAATGCTGATAAAAAATCACTTTTGATTTACCTTTTGGGGGATCAAATCAATTCATTTAAAATTTATTTTAAATGATCATGGTAGTCCTTGGAATGAGCTATCCAACAAATATAATTTTAATATATTTTGGTTTTATTATGTATGTGTACTTTTAGTTTTATTAAACATAGGTTTTTCAACAAAAATCAAGCTCTTTGTTTTGCACATGTAGAAATATAGCAAATTATCAAAATAAAAAATTTAAAAATATTTTTAGGCTGGGTATTGATGTCCTTGATCCATTAAAAAAAAAAAAAAATGAATTTTGATACATACAAAAAAAGTTATGTTGTATACGGTTCACCTATGTTTGAATTGTAATTGGTTTGACTTTGAAACTTGATTAAGGAAAAAATATTCAATAAAACACTATAAAACTAAATGAAAGTGCTAGATATCATAGTTACAAATTGTAAACCAATAGTGTGGGATCAGTAGGGAGAGTCATCACTCTGCTTCGGCCTCAAAACACCTCCAACTCCTCTTTGCGCTCTTGAGCAACCTACAAAATGGTGGATGTCAAAAATGGTGATGTTTTGGGCTTTCTGTCCATTCCAAATAATTATTTTGAAATGGCCAACTTTGGGCCTTTTTGTGCATTCGAAATTATGATTTTGAAAACTTGTTAGTACTGCCACGTTTTACCAATGACAGGACACCAGACAACAATGGAAACAACAGGTGCCTAAATTTTCATCAGTGCCATTTGTCAAGTCTTTTCGTCAATGCATTTTGTCCAACATGTGGGATGGGGGATGGGTGTTATGTTATAATGTTACATACATATGTTCATTTTTTTTAGAGTTTAGCTTCTCCCTTATTTGGGTGGGTGTGAACATGAGAGGTAGGTAGTCGAATATGCATACTAAGCTAGTTGTCCTGAATTATCTTGCCAATCAGTCAAAACTCCCTATTATGCAATCCTCATGAGCCCCTTGTGGAATGATTATGCCTAAAACAAAGCTCTGGCTAAGATATTCCTGGCTCTCAAAGGACATGAAGAGCTTTTGTTGCTTCAGTCCCATAGGTGGTTGATCCAACACTCAGAACAAGAACAATAGATACACAAAGTGGGCGATCAACAATATTTCACTAGTGCCTCCTCTGACTCCCTATATGGTTGCCACAAAATACAAAATGAAGGGTGAAAACAACATAATTATTCTAGAATTAAATAAAACACCACAAAAAATGATCCGACCATATACAAAATCCCCCCCAAAAAAAAACTAGAGCAAGGGATTGACTGCAAGATTGTGCTTTCAACGATGGTGATGAGAAAAATGGGAAAAGTTTGCAAGAAAAAATATTTTGAAACCCTACCAAAGTAGATATTTTTCTAATTAGATGAACCAAAACCAATCTCCCTACAACTAATATACTAGATAGTACAACTCAAAACCAATATGTAAGCTAATATACTAGGTAGTGCAATTTGATTTGTGCATAGAAGACAAGAGTGAGCAAAATATTAGTCAAATAGAAAACTATAAAAGACAAGAAAAATAACACTGATATTGCATGTCTCATGTTAAAAAAATATGTTATTTTTCCAATTGAATTTTATTCAAGTGTGTTGATTGATTTTTCATTGAATTCCAATAGATGGATATTTGGAGTGTTTTAAAATTTTGTATCATGTTCTCTATCATCTAACTAGATGATTGAAATTAATGCATCTTTGATTCTTTATTGGAAAAAACTGTGCTTCTTTTCATTATTTCATTATGTTTCAAAAATATATATATAGATATATGGGATCTATTCATGGGGCTATGTCCCAGCTATATAAAACCAACCATTACAAAAGCAATACTGCATTAACAACCCTTGAAAGGGCATGGAAGCATCACCCACCAATCAACACATAAACATTCTATAAATAAAGAAAAAGACAAATTAAACAAAGCATAGACTAGTCAACCAAGAAATTTATGATCACCGTGCCCTGCACCAACTCTGAGATGACCAAAGTTCAAGCACTCATATGCTCTTTTAAAAACTCTTGAATTGACAATGGTATCAACTCCATATTAGCATGATGCAATATGGGGGTGTTAGAACCTTTCAAAATGTTAACACAATGACCTTCAAGCAATCTCAAAAGGCAAAGCACTCAAACTCTTCAACTTGCAACACTTGCTCAAGTCTATCCTTGTAGCACTCACAACCCGGTTTAAGGAAATTTTTACTCTATCTTTACAAAGCACTTTCCAATTAAATGGATGGTTAAGATACCATTTAGGGGCTTACACAACATATGTCAAAACCAGTAATGACTCCTTTGGACCGTTATAGACTTTCAATACCTCAACCATGCAAAAGCCTACTCAAATGACCTACTTTCAAAAAGGAAGTCCTTCATAAACTCCTACCCTTTACCCAAACACACCAAACAATATTTATTTATGAATCAAAACACCAAATTTCCAAGCTTAACGGCCACACAAAGGTCTCCTTACCACTAATCTCTCAAACCCTCATTTTCAATGCCATTACCAAGGGTTTTATGGGAAAACATTCTCCCAAGGTTCCTACAAAAAAACTAATGCTCCTACCACCCCACATATAGCCTACACACACTCAATAATCCCACACAAAATCCCTACACTCAACATTTCTTCAAAACCATAATTTGGTAACCCATTTTCATATGGAATTCATACAAATTTACCCCAGGGCAACACTCCCAATCACACAACTAGTCTCCACAACCTAACAAAACAAGAAAACATTGAACTCTATCAAATTGCATTCCATTCCTCCAAGGAATAGGACAAAACAATAGGATCAATGGCTTATTTCATTATAAAATCACCAAACAAAACCCTTACTGTTTAACACATGCAGATTCAGAAAATGTAAGATATCTCCCTCAAAGATTAATGAAAAACACTCAAACTGGATTCAAATGAGAGTTAATACATACTTTTATGTCATACAATGAAATTCAAAGCATATTCCTGACTGTACGGGCCATACAAAATAAGAAAAGTTCAGAAACCCAGTGATTTTAGCAGAAAACTGTAATGTTTTTATTGGTAAATCTTCAATACAGCAACTGACCCCCTTATTCGATCCTTGGAAAGACTTTTTATACATATTCCCTTCAAAACCAATCTCCCAACATACATAACTACTTTCAAATTCCCATCTGACCTTTCAACTTCTAAAAGTTGCATTTGACAATATTTTGCTTATAGCAACATTTATATTTTTGCAACATTTACAATTTGACACCTGTGACTCAAAACACACCTAATTACATTGACAATGGTCTTTTTAGACCTTATTTAACATAAATATACTCAAACCACCCTAATCTACCCTACTGACCAACCTATCTACCTTCAACTGATCAAATTTTGACACTAAGGCTTAGGTGCTTCTGCACCATACACCCCCACAAAAAAAGAGCTCATGCCACATGAGCACTGATTTGTTCTAGTTCCACCTTGTTTCCCACATGCATACTACTTTGCAATTCTCCTTCCTTGGTGTATACCCTGGAATCTTGTATCACATTCTGCATTCTTGCCTTTATTTGCATTTGAACATGATTCATTCTTAGCCATCAAACCCGAGAAAGGTCTTCTATCTTTTCTCTGACCAAAACATGGCAATGCCCTTGCCCTCATACAATCAAATAAACTCTTACCTTGGGTTCCCTGATCTTACTTCTCTTTTTCTTCAAACTCAGGCTTGCAATTGCCTTTACTGCCTTGTCCCTCTTGTCTTTTCCTCACTGTCAATTGCCCCACTGTCTTGTCATCTTTTTGTCCCATCTTACTGTCCTCTCCACTTACTATATTGTTAGGTGTTTTAACCACTATACCTGAAGATTCTTTATTCTTTGCAACTTTATTCTCAACCAAAAGACACACCATGGTCCCTATCAACACATTGTCATTCCAATTCATTGTCAACATACTTGAAACAACATTCTTATCTACTATTAGAACATTATCAGACCTTGAACTACCTGCAACACTTATTCTTTTATCTTCATTCACAATGTCTACAAGCTCTTTCTTCCCACACATAATCACTTTTTCTTTCCCTTTCTCATCTTCCAAAAAAGGAGTCAAAACAAACTTGCACCCATCCTTCATTATTGTATGTGTTTTCTCTGCCATCATACAAGGCTCGCCTATCATATTGCCAAGGTATACCTAAGAGTAGGTGACAACAATCCATGGGAATAATATCACAAACCACATTATTTTTATAGTCTCCAATATGGAAATCTACCACTGATTTTTCATTGACCAACAACAACTACCCATCACTCAACCATGACACCTTGTAAGGCAATTCATGAGGTACTTTTTTCAAATTTAACTTGTTCACCATCTCAGTAGACACCATATTTTCAATTGATCCAAAATCAATCACAACTCTACATACCTTATTCGCACACTTACAATTAGTATTGAGGAGGCTCTTTCTTTGTAAGGGCCCCACCTCTTTTGCTGCCTTCAATACTATCTTCCTCACCATCAGCATCTCCCCCGTCTCAGGAGTAACTCTCAAACTTTTTGAACTTGTTCTCTCACATTCCTCCTCTTGGATGATTTGTGCTCTCCTCTTAGTCCTCTTATCACCACCAAATGAACTACCCATCCTCTCAGGACACATCCAAGATGGATGACCAAATTCATTGCAAGTATAACATCTCCCCACAAAATCATTAGAGGTTATACCACCACTAAACCTTCCTCTACCTCTAAAACCACCTCTAACATCAATACCTTGTTCCTTACCCTTATTTGTTCCTTCATATTCTTCATGTGGCTGCTTTGGTGTAGAAATTACTCCTCTTCCTCTTGCACTAGTACCACCTCTTCCTCTAACTGATTTTTCTTTCCTTCTCTTAAGCTTTTCCTCCACCCTGATTGCCAATTGAAAGAACTCTTCAACAAATTTGGGGTTAGCAACAACAAGTTCATCTTGTATGATAAATCTGAGACCACCTAGATATCTAGCCACCTTTCCAACTTCATCTTCATCCCTTCTTGACCTTATACTAAATTTGTAAAATTCATCAGTGTAGGCTTTAACATCTAGTTCCCTTTGCTTTAATCCTTGTAATTTTTTATACAATTGAACCTCATAATCCTTTGGAATAATTTTACCTTTCAGCTCTTGTCTCATGAAACAATCCTTGATTTGCCTTATTTTCTCCTCTATGTTTGCTCATAGTCCCACCATAGAAGAGCATGACCTTTGAGTTTTGTTTTAGCCACCTTCACCATCTGCTCATCTGTAATCTCTTCACTTTCAAAGTAATTATCCATAGCAGCAATCCAATCAAGCAATTCCTCTTCATTTAAATTACCACCATATATAGGAAGGTCAACTTTTACCTTATGAGAATCACCTTTTACTGCCTTGAGCAGCTTTTTCGTCCTCTGATCTTCAGGGTCTAGTTCCTCATCAACATCTTCACATTCTTCATCACCTTCTTCTATTTCACTCTCTTCATTTTCATCTCTCCTTTTCTTTGTCTCCAAGGTAGCAAGCCTTGCCAACACATAATTATGTGATTCCAAAAGCTTAGCATGCTTCTCTTTCGGATTCTTCAACTCTCTAGCAGCACCAACACCTTTCAGAGGCATCCTTTCAGCCTTGACTCTTCACCTTCTATCTTCAACCTGCAAAACTCAATCCACAAGGAATCTTATCCCTGTGCTCTAATACCACTTTGATGCAATATGGGGGTGTTATAACCTTTCAAAATGTTAACACAATGACCTTCAAGCAATCTCAAAAGGCAAAGAACTCAAACTCTTCAACTTGCAACCCTTGCTCAAGTCTGCCCTTGTAGCACTCACAACCCAGTTTAAGGGACTTTTTACTCTATCTTTACAAAACACTTTCCAATTAAATGGATGGTTAAGATACCCTTTAAGGGCTTACACAACATATGTCAAAACCAGTAATGACTCCTTTGGACCGTTATAGACTTTCAATACCTCAACCATGCAAAAGGCTACTCAATTAGCCTACTTTCACAAAGAATGTCCTTCATAAACTCCTCCCCTTTACCCAAACACACCAAACAGTCTTTATTCATGAATCAAAACACCAAATTTCATTTTGTAGATAAAACTTACCTACGATCACTTCCATAATCGTGAGATAGCGGTGCATGAGCTCTGCTAGGGTTTTGTGCTTTCTGAGGTCATTTGTGGCCCCTCCTACGTCATATTGTGTTTCTTGCGTAGGAAATTGTTTCGTTCATTGAGTACGATCGCATTTACTATGGTTTTGGGGGTTTATTATGCCTTCAACCGGTTCTAACCCAACAATTTTTGCTGGTGTTAGCGATTCATCGATGCAGTTTAATGGCTCCCCCATCAAACAAACACCCTCGAAAATTTGTTTTGAAAGTCTTTCACGAGGTAAGCATTCTGACGCCCCTGCTGATGTAGTTTTACCTTTACCTGATTTTGATTCTGCATGCCAATGGCTTGAACAACACACCCTTGTGGGTTATTGGTTATTTTGTTGGGAGGACTCCCCCCGAAAGTGTGCTAAAAGACTAGGTTAACAAGGCCTGGGTCCCTCATGGGGTCCGCCTTGATATGGTCCAAAACCTAACCAAGGGTTTTTTTTTGTTCCGCTTTGTGGAAGTTAATCATGTCTAAGCTATTTTGGGTCATGGACCCTGGTATGTTCACTCTTCCTTGTTGGTTTTCCAGGCTTGGAACCGAGATTTTGCTGTCTCAGAGGAGACCAAAATGCGTGTTCCGGTCTGGATTGAGTTTCCCGGGTTGCCTTTGCCTTGTGTGCCCTTCTTGAACCATATTGCTTCCTCTCTGGGGAGGGTTGTTTGCATCGAACCTAATAAGTTCTTTCAAGCCCATCCTCAAAAGAGGGTTTGTATGGAAGTTGATTTATCCAAGGATTTGAAAGAGTCTGTAGACATTCAAATCGGGGATATTCACTACACCTAGAAAATCACATATTTTAACCTACCCAACACGTGCTACTAGTGTCAATCAGTTGATCACAAGATCAAGGACTGCCCTTTAACAATTCCCCGTACAGTCTCTCAGCCATGGGGTGCTGAAAAGCCTCGTCCAACAGAGCCTTCAGCTAAGGCGGACACAAAATGGACTATGGTTACAAACCGGAAGAATAAGTCGTCTGGTGCTAGGTCGGCTCCGAAGGCCCCGAAACCGACCCAGGAGGTTTCAAACCCTTCAGAGAAGGGGACCGCTACTCCCTTAAGAGTTGCTTCTACTATTTTATAGCCTAGGCCGAAGGCCGTGCCCCAGCCTGCTACTATTTTATGTGCTCAACCAGCTTTGTCCTCCACTGTGGGGACCCAGCGGTGTTCTCGCAGGCCGTCTCCTCCACTGGAAGAAGGTGAATATGTGTTGGAAAAATGAAGATTTTTTCCCTCTATTCAAATAGGTTCTGTTCCACAAGAGTTTTTGAAGAACAACTTCTCTTCCTTGGGTGAAGAGGATCGGGATTCTACAAGCATGGAAGATTTTTCATGAATTTTCTCTCATTGAATGTTCGAGGTCTCACTAACCTCTCAAGGAAGTATTCTGTCAAGAATCCTTTGAAGAATTACCCAGGGATTGAAGTGCTTTGTCTCCAAGAAGTTAAAATTTTAGGTTTTTTGCTTGCTTCAGCTTGTCATTCTATTTGGCTAGCCAGTTCTATGTTTTGCACTATGCATGAGGCTGGTCGTGGTGGAGCTGCTACTCTTTTGGCCCCACAACTGCTTTCTTATGTTGTGGACCATGGGGTTGACCCCTCCCAGCGGGCTGTCTGGGTTACTCTCAATATTGAGAATCATTCCTTCGGGATTATTAATATTTATGTCTCTAATGATGTCATGGAGTTTTGCTTGCTTTGGCGCTGGATTGCTGACTCTTTGCCAGTTGCAACCTGGTCGCTCTATGGGGATTTCAACATGGTTGAAATGGCGTATGATAAGAATGGCACTGTACCTTTTTGTTGGGCTACGGGTGAAAGGGAGGCGTGGTTTTACATGTGCAATAAATTGGGGCTTTTTGATCTCAATATGGGTTACCACCATTCTCATTCCCTCTGGCACACTTGATGTAATTATAGGGTTGGTTCTGATAAAGTCTTTAAACACCTTGATCGTGCTATGATCTCGGCTCAGTCCTTTTTTTCCTTCAGGAGCTTTGCCTTGCCTGTGAATCCATTAGTGGATGTGAACCTTTCAGATCACTTCCCAATTCATTTTCACATTGATTGGGTGTCTTGTCAACCTCGCACGTGTAAGAATCAATTCTTCTTGAACATGTCTTTGCTCTATCACAAGCACACCCTAGCCCACATTCTCCGGGTGTGGAATTTAGAGTGCTGTCCTCCTAGTCATATGGGCTGGATTATTTGGTGGAATGATGCCATCATTCATATTATGCGTTTCTTGCACATTTATGGGCGCCAACTTGCTATCTTCCACCGACGTTCTTATGAGGCCACCACTGCTGACTTGTGTGCTACTATGGAGGCCTTAGCAGCTTGTCCTTTTTCCCCGTCACATCAAGTCCGGTGGCGGACTTAAGACACCAGTAGCAAGTGGTAGATAATTATTCTGCCAGGGGCGCTCAAATCAAAGCTCGGCTCCACTGGCTCAAAATTGGTGATTGTGCCTCCAAAGAGTTTTTTTTGGCTCTTCGTGCTAGGCACTTTTCCCCAGGCATTAAAGTCATCAAAGATGGTAACCAAGTGCTTTCTGAGCTACCTGACATTCTCCAGGATTTTGTGCGTCACTATGAGCAAGTTTTCATGGCTCAGGACCCTACGCTTGTGCGCCAGCAAGCCCTTTAGAGCTGCCTTGCTATTGTGCCACATAGGCTTTCTTCAGCCCAGATTAATTTTTGTGATCAATTGTTAACAATTGATGATCTCAAGGAAGCCGTTTCCTCCATGGCCAATGATAAGGATCCTAGGATTGATGGCTTTCCTTGTGAATTTTATAATGTGCTTTGGGACTGTATTGGGAGTGATTTGCATCATGTTTATCTTGAAGCCTTTCAAACCAGTTCTCTAGGTAATTTAATAAATAAAGGCAATATTAAATTCATACCTAAGCCTAGGGATCCGGGGGATATTTGCAACTGGCGGCCCATCATGCTTTTTAATGTTTCTTACAAAATCATTGCCAAAGCCTTGGCTCTGAAAATTTGCCACCTATTGCCTCAGATTGTGCGTCCCGAATAGATTGGTTTCATTAAATCCAGGTTCATTCTTGATAATATTATTGTTGTTTGGGAAGGCATGGAGTGGGCCCAGTGGTCAAACTAGAAAGCACTGTTCATTAAAATTGATTTTGCCAAAGCCTATGACCGTATTGAATGGCCTTTCATTCTTGCAATGTTACAGGCCTTGGGCTTTGGGCCCAATTTTTTGTAGTATGTTCGTATGCTTTTTTCTGATGCCTCGGCTTGCATCTCCATTAATGGCCGCCAGTCTTTTGCATTTGGTCTTTTTCGTTCTATTCGCCAAGGATGTCCTCTCACCCTTGCTTTATATGTTCTGGCTGCTGAGGGCTTTGGATATCTCCTAGCCAATGCTATCTCCCAGCAACGTGTTAAAGGAATCACTCTCCTGGACTCTCAAGAGCAGCTTGTCAATGGGCACTTCGTGGATGATTCCTTTCTCACTCTTTTAGAGGAAGAAGGATCGATCGTTTCTGCCCTTGAATGCCTTGATACTTTTTGTCTTGCATCCGGCTCCGCTATTCAATGGCACAAGACCTTGTGTTACAGACATTCGGTGCTCCTCACTCCTACATAGCCTCAAACTTATAATTGGAAATGGATTGGTCAGGGTGAAATCTTTCGATTTCTAGGCATCCCTTTCGCCTTCAGGCTTTCCCTCGGGAGCTCTAGCAAACCATGCTCTCCAAGGTTGAGCAGAAGCTAGCCTATTGGGTTACCAAGCCTCTTTCTTTGGTTGGAAAATTCCAGGTGTGCTCTAAAATCTTGGTTACCACCCACGTCTACTATTCTTCCTGTTGGGCTCCTTCTAAATCAACCTACAACAGGCTTGAGAAATTGCTCCGCAATTTTCTATGGGCCTCTTCTGAGACCCATAAGGGCTTTCATCGAGTCACTTGGGAATTTTTCTATCTCCCCAAGGAGTTGAGAGGGCTTGGCTTGCTCTCCACTCAACAACAAGAGACTACTCTCTATGTCAAGTGGATTATCTACGTGCTTACTAGGGATGAAGCCTGGAAAATTCTCCTTAGGCATTGTATTCAGTCTAGTTTTTCTGTTCACAGACCCGCCTGGAAAAGAATCGATCTCCAAACCCTTCTAGTTATGAGGGAGCCAGTTCAAATAATGGGCTCCTTTGTGGCGAAAAGTATTTGGTGTTCTTGGGAAATCGTTAAGCCTTGGCTCCATTGGGCCGGGGCTGGATTTTGTGATGGGCTCTCCATCAACTAGCATAACCTCTGGTGGTCTCCCCTTCTTTCTTAGAATGGTCAACCTCTGGCTAAGTCGCCTTGGCTCAAAGCTCTCAAATTTCATAAGAAGGGCATTCATACATTGCATCAGCTCTTCCACCGGCCTACCATGCGTATTTTGCAGTGGGATGCTCTTAAAACCCAATACAATATTCAAAACCAGGATTGTCTTACTTTTGACGGGTTGGTGAGCGCCATTCCAGTAGAAATTCTTCACAAAGTTGGCATTCGTGGGCACAAACCTTGGTGGAAAGACTAGAAATGGTTTCCATATACTCCTCTACGGAGCTACAAGTCGCGGCTTGGTTACAGGTGGCTTTCACCCCATTTTCCTATTATCAGTCCTTTGAACCAGAGGTGGCTTCTTAACTCTTCGGCCCATACTTGGCATAGGAGGTTTGATGCCACTTGGTCTACAATTGTTAATTTGAAGCTGGCCCACTTTACTTGGTGTATTCTTTTCCAAGGCTTGCTTGTGGGTTCTCGGTTGGTTCATTTGGGGGTCTCTGACCCTCGCTACCCTTTTTGTGGGCAATCAAAAAGCTTCAAGCACCTTTTTTGGTTTTGTCCCAGAGCTCAGCAGCTTTGGACTTGGATTCATGATTTCTTTCGGCTTTTTAGGCCTGAACCCTTTTTGTGGCATATGGTTCTACTGGGGGACCTGCTTGGAACCCTGGCTAAGTTCACCCAGCTTTGGCACACTTTTAGAGTGGAAATCCTCTTCAATATCTGGAAAGACAAAAATGCTTGTGTATTTGTTCATTCTCATTTAGATGTTAATGTGTCTCTTTATGCTAAAGCAGTTATATGTTCTAATGTAATGTTACAGATTCAAGTGCAAGCCAACAAGGTTGCACTGGAAGTGGCTCACCTGCAGGTTCTCCTGGACCATTGGGGCAATGCCCCTTGTACTGTGGCTCGGATCCCTAATTCGCCCTCCTCTTCCTATGGCCGATCGCCCTCTTGGGGCTGGAAGTGGAGTGATTCCACGCGAGCTTGCTCCCAGCCTCCCAGGGGGGCTCGTTCTCCTTCGCCGCATCCTGGTCAAGGCTGGCACTCTAGTGGTGCACTGAGGAGTAGTGGTGGCGGTTCTGGGCGGTCCTCTGATACTCCGCCTGCTTCTAGCTCTGGTTGGCCTTCCACTGGCAAAAGTTTTCCGCGGCTGGCTCTCGCAATCTCGCCTCAGCGTGAGGATAAAGATAAAGATAAAGATAAAGATAAAGTTGATGATGGTTGGGGTGCTCCTCCTGATGTCACTCCAAACCCTGCTGATGTTTGGGGAAAACATCTGGATGACCAAGACCCCCCACGATCTACTGGCACTGCCTTGGTTGCCTAATTTTCTTTTTGTTATTGAACCTCTGGGCTAGGCCCATGTGATCTTTTGGACTTTCTGCGCTGGGCCCATTTGTTATTTTGGTTTTACTAGGCTAGTCCCATGTGACATTCGGGGTGTGCCTTCTTACCACCTGCCCCTTTTTTGTGAATTTGTAATTTTATCTTTATTAATATAGATATCTAGAAAATTCATCAAAAAAACACCAAATTTGCAAGCTTAACGGCCACACCAAGGTCTCCTTACCACTGATCTCTCAAACCTTCATTTTCAATGCCATTACCAAGGGTTTTATGGGAAAACATTCTCCCAAGGTTCCTACAAACAAACTAATGCTCATACCACCCGACATATAGCCTGCACACACTCAGTAATCCCACACAAAAATCCCTACACTCAACATTTCTTCAAAACCATAATTTGGTAACCCATTTTCATATGGAATTCATACAAATTTACCCCAAGGCAGCACTCCCAATCACACAACCGATCTCCACAACCTATCAAAACAAGAAAACATTTAGCTCTATCAAATTACATGCCATTACTCCGAGGAACAGGACAAAACAGCAGGAGGAATGGCTTATTCCATTATAAAATCACCAAACAGAACCCTCACTGTTTAACACAGGCAGATTCAGCAAATGTAAGATATCTCCCTTAAAGATTAATGAAAAACACTCAAACTGGATTCAAATGAGATTTAATGCATTCTTTTATGTCTTACAATTAAATATAAAGCATATTCCTGACTGTACGGGCCGTACAGAATAAGAAAAGTTCAGAAACCCAGTGATTTTAGCAGAAAATTGTAATGTTTTTATTGGGAAATCTTCAATACAGCAACTGACCCCCTTATTCGAGCCTTGGAAAGGCTTTTTATACATATTCCCTTCAAAACCAACCTCCCAACGTACATAACTACTTTCAAATTCCCATCTGACCTTTCAACTTCTAAAAGCTGCATTTGACAATATTTTGCTTATAGCAACATTTATATTTTTGCAACATTTACAATTTGACACCTATGACTCAAAACACACCTAATTACATTTACAATGGTCTTTTTAGACCTTATTTAACATAAATATACTCAAACCACCCTAATCTACCCTACTGACCAACCTATCTACCTTCAACTGATCAAATTTTGACACTAAGTCTTAGGTGCTCCTGCAGCATAGCATCAACAGGATTCTCTGCCATCTTCAACAGGCCATGAAACTTCAAACCATGCACAATGGAATCTCTGTGTTCAGCCAGGGTCAGAAAATATGGCATAGAATATACACTAGTGATTTCCACAGCACCTTTATGCACTGACACAACCATATTCTGCATTACTATATTCATTTACTGTATGTAATGTTCCAGAATGTCCACATGGATTCATATCTCTTTCATGTCTAACCTCATCCTCTGTATCCACTACTCCACCTCTGTACCATCTGTTATCTGTTTCTCTTTATTTAATATTTGGCTCCTGCCATCCCCAATCTGGCTCCAGCATATCTTCAATTCCAACCCATCTGGTACCGCCAAAGCTAATGAACCCTCTTAGAGCTCCAGATTTTTTATCATCTCATTCAATTTTCTCTGAATACAGCCATTATTGTGGCTCGAGAACAAAAACATATCATAAATCTGCCAAATCCTCTTGCCCCAATACAACCCACACTGCCCTTAAATTCAGTGAAAAGTTGCTGTTAAAAATATTTGTGTCCATTGTCTGATACTGGACTTCACCTCAATGAATCCCTTGGTTTTGAACAACTGGCCATCACAGCACAGAGACCACTATTAAACCACCAAATATATTCAAACCCTAGACACTCCAGCTTCCCCATACAAAAACACCTATCAACACTGCCAACAGGATATATCATATAGCACATGTATCTCATATTGATGCAATCATAAACCGCAATTAACCATAAGTGTAATGCGTTCAAAGAGTATGCTATATAAAGCCACTTCCACACTAAACACAAAACTTGCCACTTGAATTTATTTATATGCTCTTTTTAATGAGAATTTCACTTAGAGATTGCCAATCATATTCATCCATACTTTCTAAGAGAGAAAATTAAGAGTGACAAGCAGCAAAATTGGCTAACAGATCCATTTCCCTGTTTTGTTCCTGAAAGCAATGTGATATTTTGAAATATATAAATTTCTCTATCCATAAAAGAATTTCTTCGAGTATCAATTTAAGTTACCAGTTTTGATAGAAGCCTTTGTTGACCGCATGAATAATTATTTGTGAGTCCCACTCTACTTCAAGATCTTTATCTCCTGCTGTTCACAGAGGCCTATATCCCTACCAGAAGGGCTGTTGTTCTACAAAATTATTAGATTTGTTACCCAGAAACTGTGAGCCAACGAGAAGAAGCTTCTTGTTTGAGTCTCTCAACAAAAAGTGTGCCCTTGAAGCTCCATCAAAGTAAAGTTTTACTCATTTAGAAGTTTAATCCATTAAGTACCTTATGATTTTCCTTTACTTCTACCGACCTTTTAATGGGAATTATCTAATTGTGTTTTAATTAAAGTTTGTTTTACTATTTTGTGTATTTTCAAATCTGTATCTTGCATTCTGTTGGACTAATTAGGTGATTGACAATAATTTATATATGATTTTTATTGGATTTTCTTTTTGGATTTGATGCTATTGATGGTTATCGAGATATGATTTTTTAGCCATTTGAAGAATGATATAGTGATAGAGATTTTTATGATTGACTGAATTATTTTAGTAACTTTAAATTTGAATTTTCCAATCAGGTATCCAACTCCGTGTTGATTGTGGATTGGCCTTCAATTTAGGGTTCATTTGCATGATTGAAACTCTGATCAGTGAGTTGCAATTCTAAACTGCTCACCGCTAGGAGAGACGATACCAGTAAAATGCATTCAATTAGCCTCTTGTATCCCCTCTTTACAATTTGCTAGCAGGTTTGGCTCAATTGTGATCAGGGATTCATATACCCAGTAGATTTCTACCTCATTAAATATCATTAAATGAGTCATTTTCTTGCCTTCAACTGCTAATTCTTATTCCTTTTCTGGCATCTATCATGTAGAAGGTTCATCCTTGGGATGACATCTGATGCCCAATCATTTTTTTAATTTTTTCATTTTCTTTATAATTTTCAGCTTGCAAAGCTCAAGGTGTGTATTAGGATTCTAACGTTCTAAGTTGGGCAAGACAATTCTCCAGCAGGGGTAACACACTAGTCATTGATAGGCCAGATGAACCATGATCACAACTAATTGCAGGGGGAATTATGCCAATCCTGCAAACTATAAGTCCTAATAGTCTTACCTCTGTAACCAACAAGCACTGCTGTCTTCATGGATTTATCTCAGTACAATTTTATAATTAGTCAGATGGCCTGAGCTTGTTCTTACTCAATGGCTTTAAGAATATTGTCACTCTGTTTCTTGGGCATTTATCTTGAATTTTCTGATGTAATCTTATTCTCAATGAATTGGATTTCCAAAAAGTATTAAGCCATTATAATTCATGTTTGTAGTTTTAATATAAAATTATTTTAAAAACGAGCATTTAATGGATCAGGACCTCAAAATTGAAGATTGGAAGCTCGTAAACTTTGGAGTAATTAGCCGATAGCCTGAAACCTCTCTCACACCGTCAAACAACTGCTAGGTTACCGTCAAACAGCAAAGGTTTACACGTTTTCAGTCGCCATCAGATGAAATTAGATCTCCAGAATCATATCGGCCCAACCGATATTTTTGGTTTAGAAGGCTGCAAAAATCATATCTCGAGGTCAAGAATCGAGCAACGCTATAATCTTCATATTTTTAGATTTAATCCTCACTTGTCCTAAATAAAGTGAAGCAGCCGCTGTAGCGAGACTGATTTTTAATAGTTTCATTTTAAAGCAGCCGCTGTAGGAAGACTGGTTTTGCTTCACTCCATTTTAAAGAAATTTCCTATTTAATAAGGTTTCGTAAAATTCTTCCTGCAAAGTCTGCCCTTTTTTTCTTATCGGCATCGTTAACATCACGACACAATTTGTGCAGAATCTTGAGGTAAGTCACTTGAGATGGTTTTAGTGAGGTAAGTCCTTTTCGCCATTGTGACAATGTGTATGTGTGCTCGAATTTTCTGAATTTTTTGTATGAACTCCCTCTAGCTCAGGGAAAATCTCTGGGTCTTGTTTATATCTTCACTTGCTACTTTATCAATCGTCTCCTGCTGGTACTTCTCCTTTTAAAAAAGTGTATCTCCACTAAGAATATTCTGATTCTTCAGCATCAATTTCCTTTGGCTGAGATTTTGGGTCTTCATTTTCAGGATCCTTAGGATCAACAATCTCATTTTGGCACAGCCCCTTGAGAATAAGAGCATTGCCAATGGAATATTCTAATTCCTTACCATTGATATCCACACTCTGGTCTAGAATCAACTGTCCCATATGGCATTGTTAGTCTTTATTAATTGCATTTACCATACAATCTTCCAGATCCTCCTTTGAATTAATCCTCTCTTGCAGGCACTGCTCTACATTGGAATCAAATTTCTCCTCCTGCAGGCACTGCTCATTGTACAGAAGCAGCTCTCCATTTGCACCAATCATGCCATTCTGATATCCATCTTGATGAACATGTAGGTCAATCTCTGTACATTTAAATTCCTTATACGGATATGCCTCCTGCTGGTTCAGTTCTTTAACAGGACATAAGTTTTCTTCAGATCCTTTCGATTCCCTCATGTTAGCCTTTGCAAAGCAACCAAAACCTCCTGTGTAGTCTTCCGAGTTTTTCAGATCAATAGCATCATGTTAATGTTCTTCCTAGTGATAATTCAGACCTTCACTTGAACCAAAATTCTCTTCTAAGCGCTCTTCTTTGAACAGAGTAGTATCCTGTTCTGAATCAAAATTCTGCAGCTGGCTCTCTTTTTCCTCTAAACAGTAAACATATATCTTCCTTTAGAGTTTCATAATTCTGTATGCTACCAATCTCCTTGCAAGCTACATCTTTTCTCTTAAATCTTCTGAAACCTTTGCATTAAATTCCTTCAAGGGTACATGAACTTGTTCACTATACACAAAGAATCACCATCTTCCTCCAAACCAACCTTAGTGTGCTTCCTATTCCCATTATCAATTACTTTACCCATCACTGTACCATATGTTTGTGTACAGTCCAATATACATTGCCCAGATTCCTTAATCCCTTCCCAACCATCAAAAACAACTAGTTTCTACTCACCAACCTGCTCTGCTACAGACCCACCTAATTCAACAAAGCTACCAACTTCTTCACATTCTTCTAATCCATCACAAGAATTAATCGACTCTTCATACTCATTTTTTTTAGTACATCGACTGTTTTCCACTGCTAATATGTACCTCATCATCAGGAACACATTCTCTTAAGTGAGAAGAAGCTTACTTACTAGCGGTCTCTTCTATGGGGAAAAAATAAAAATTACCTTCTTTCAAATTCATCTGTGAAGAATCAATCTCTGAATCCCTTATATAATTATTCATAGAAATCTTTGAGAAGTCCTCAGAATCTGAGGATATACTTGTAATGCTAGTTTTTCTGGAAAAATGTGATCGAGGGGACTCTCCTGCAAAGAATTCAGAATTCATCCCCATTCATTAAATAAAAAACCAGAATTGTGCATTGAACGCTAATTTCCCAACCATCCAAAAAGGTAAAAAGCTAACCTTGCATTTATTCACGTCCTTCCAATCAGGAGAGGTATCCAAGTTGGTGGAATTGTTAACGAGCACAGTAAGAAAATAAATTGGAGTTATTTAGAAGACTCTTAGTCTCTGAGACCACAAAGGACAATATGTTTAAAAATACATATCATTCTTAATATTTCTTTACCATCACCTCTCGTTCTATCCAGATCCATTAAAACTACTCTTTTTTTTTAATGGCAGTCATTCTACATTGTTGGCTTGTTTTTGTGTAATATTCTACAACCCAACTTGAAAAAATCTATAAAAAAAGAAAGACGTCCTGCAGTGTCTATATGCACTCGCCTGTAATTTATTATGTTGGAAGATAATCTTTTAAAGGGAACAATAAAAATTAGAGCATATGTCATTCAAAATGAAATAAATTTTGTGATAATAATTTTCAAAATCAGTTGTTTCTTAATATCTTGTCACTAATCTGAATTTGGTGGCTCATAATGATTTATCTTATGGCAGATGGGTCCTCAAAGATTCACACATATTAACAATTAGCTGAATCCCATCCCCTACCCATCAAAAAGAAATAATAATAAAAAATATTACTATGGTTCAACACAACAATGGATTTAGTGTCCACCTACAACAACTATCTATCACAAGCCATTTCAAAGCTGAGTAAACTTGAAGATTCCAATTTCCTCATCCTTGATTTCTTTGCAGTCTTCTCTTATATTATCTTTAACCCATTTGCATATGGTAGATAAATTGAATATACTTTTTTAGAATTTTAAGCTTATTTGTTTCTAACTTTTCCTTTTGAAGAGTATTCCTGAATATCAACACATAATTTATCCGAGTCAAACCTTATCAAGGAGGGGAGACTTAGCATGGTATATAGAAGCACTCTAGTCGACCAAAGGTGAATAGCAATAAAGAGATTTAAGGACTTTCGACAAAGAGCGGCAAAGTAGTTCAGCCACGAGGTGCAGGAGATCGACCATCCTTTGCCAAACATGATCTGTGCACTTCAAAGCATGGAATTGGGCCTCAAATCCTCCTACAATAGTAAAGGAAACTTTACATGGCTTACGTCTTTCAACACAATCCATGCCTTATTTTAATCCAATTCTACCTCTTTGTCCAATTCCCACAAATTCTCAAAAGTAATATTCTATACACAAAAATAGCAATCTAATGAATCATTCTTTAAATATCTTTATATAGAGAGAATTGTAATTTCTAACATATTAACTTATATATATATATGTATTTTCCTATCAACTTGACCATTGTGCCCCTTCTGATGCAAGTACTAGTAATTATAGCCAAATGTTGTACTCGAAGATTACTCCTGAAAAACTATTATACAACTCACACAACAATTTAAAATCCAAAGTGGCGAACATAACCTTTTCTCTTAAAAAATGGAATGGAGCTCATTCAAAGCAAGATCCACCATGATGATAGTAAAATATATTTTAGTCCCTCTTAATGATGAGTGTGAAGTTAATTTACTGCTTTATTAGGGTTTGCAAACAATCTCCCTACATGTTGCATAATTCATAGGTCAAGTCTGAGGTGTAACTCTTCTTCCAACTCAACCTAGTGTTTGTGCCTGACTTTATCTCTTTTACATGATGTGGTGTCTTTTACAACTAGATTCAATATTTTATTAATTTGTTTAAAAGATATGGAAAAGTAGTGGGAGAGTTTGCTCCACAATAACCTATGGTTTTAAAAATTTATTTGATTTCTTTTGATTAGATGTTGTGATGTGTTATTCCCTCATATGATACATGATGCATAGATAGCTCATCCAAGGGATGACATCTAATACAAAATTGAAGATTTTTGCCAGGGTCCCATTGGTTGCCTTGAGTTTGTTGTTAATAATTGTTTGAAGAATGTTTGTACCCCATCTCTCAATCACAATTTGTGCATTTTCTCTAATTTGAAGTCTTTTTTGAGAACCTAATTTAAAACATACTCATATTTCCAGAAAATAATGGCAATCACAATTATTTTAGTTTTTTTTACATTAATTTTAAAAGTAAATGTGTGAAGAACTAGAGGACTTCAAAAGAGGTGCAAATATTATTATTTTGAAACAATGAAATCATTCAATCTATATAATTTTAATTACAGGAGGATGTTGCTCTTGTGATGCATTTTAGGAAAAAATATGGTGCAGCATAAAAAATTGCCTTGAAATATGAAGCAGAAGAGCTTCTTCAACCTTTAGTTGGGTTATCTGATGATGAATAACAAACCCATCCTATATTAATATTTTAAAATTTTGATAACAATATTTGGTTTCTTTTTCCCCCTTTCTCTCTCATTTTCTAATTTTTGTGTGTTCATAGGTTGTTCTTGGGTATTGCAAAGCATATAATGTTGAATTTTTTTCCCCCTTTCTCATTTTTCAATTTCTATGTGTTCATAGGTTGTTCTTAGCACTGATTAATTGCATGTTTTTATTCACTTTTGAAAAGCAATAGAGGCCAAAATATTTTTTAGCTACAGTTGTAGAATCAACATGAACCTGGAAATGTATTTGTAGTTAAGGTTCTATCATGGGCCTTGTAAGTTTCAACACAAACAATACACTAGAATAGTCTTAATTGTTGCACACTTTTAATTTTACCAGATGACAATCTTCAATTGGAGTATAAAATTCCAAAATATATTATAGGGAAACTTTAAAACTATGAGGCATTTTAATAGGGGTCTCAATGCATAAAATTTATTGTTAATACAAAGCTTTAGGTGATACATCAAAAAATAAAATTATTCTGGACAAATCATAGACTTTGAAATAGTTACTAGATAATGGACATAAATAATTTTTGAACCTTGTTAATGTTTTTTCTATTGATTTGGATTGATGTTTATTGCAGCCCAAAAATGGCTCAAGAAACATTGGTTTCCTAGGAAATGGGTTTCATCTTCATATCTTGCAATATAGATTATAGGCATGTCTCCTATAGAGCTTGTGGCATGTCAATCACCCTTTTTCTTATGAAGTTCTCATAAGACATTTTTCTATTTCTTGTGTTTCTCTCATCATTGCTATCCTTGCAATGTTGAACAAACTAGAAGCTTAATATTGAATTTTTGTTTGAGAATTGATCTAAGCTTGGATCTTTATCTTCATCCTCATAGATGAATGTTCTTATTTTTGTTAGAATAATCCTTCTACCAATTGTTCTTAGCCAAGAATTTGTGGTGTAATGGTATAGACAGGTAGTTCTAAGATAGTACCTAGTTTCAAACCCCTCTCATTGAAGTGTGAACATGTAGCAATGTTGTGATGTACATTTATAGGATAATTTGTGCCTAATCTATTTTTAACAAATATTATGAATGGGGCCTAATCTTGTTACATGCTATAAAGATGGAGATACAATTTATTGCACTGAAATTGAAGATGGAGATACAATTTATTGCATGGAAATTGTAGCTTATTTGGTTTGTTCCATTGGACCCTTATGGTTTAGAATCTCTTATCATTTATTTGCATACATACACTTTATTTGTCACTTGTCCATACTTGCTTGTGAGTAAGTGTATTTCAAAAATAAAAATAAATTGAATCACCAAATAGTAAACTCCATATTCAAAATATCAAACTTGAAGCTAAAATAGCATAATCTAAACATGATACCCAAAATTCTTAAGGCCAAACATGAAGCCTTGAATATAAGAGTTACAAAATGACTCAATTTGAAAACAATTATCACTTGAACCCATAAATATTAGTAATTACAATTTTCCCACCACCAAAACAAGCTTAACATTAGAACAATGGTGTGTCTTTAAGAAAATTCATTACTTTGGTTTTGTTATGATTTTTTTTTAGATTCTTGGTCTTATGTTCAATTCAATATATATTTTTTTAAATGTCACATCAAATGAGCTTAGGCGTTAAACCATCGAGGTGTCATATTTAATTTAATATATATTTAAATGTCACATCAAATAATCTTAAGCAATAAATCATGGTTTTATTATGGAGACCCATGTCCACATCTCCATAAGAAATGTTTAAATATATAAATATTATCCATTGAATCAAGTAAATAACCATGTAAAGCATACAAATTTTAATGTTGAATAAGCTAAGTCAATTTGTCCAATTCGTTTAAATGTATATCTGATTCACTTAAATGTAGAAATATTGAATACAAAATCAAATAAATTACCATAGCCAATTTCATTAAATGAACAAATGTTGAATAATGAATTAAATGAATTATAATATTCAACAGTGTATACCATTCAATAAGGCCAACAAAAAATATGTTACATACTTTAAATAATAAATATTAAGTATATCCAATTCCATTGATGGAGCATCTAAGCCAAAAGAATCCCAACATGGAGAATTTCATGTTATCTTTAAGAATATTTAAGGTCATCAAAGAATCTATTATGCCATTAGCCATTATCAATGGTTTTGTAAAACACAAAGGTGGATTGATTTTAGGCTAGAAAAAATAACTTATGGATGAAGGCCTCCTTGTTATGCTTTCGTATCAATAAAAAGTTTAATCAAAGATTATTATTACTAAATTAAGATGTGATCTTGAATAACATCTTTTAAAGCTCTGAAATTATTATCTTTTATCCAAAAACACATAACAAGATCAATATTATAAATTTAAAATGACACAAAACACAAGACTAAGAATGAACTATTTACTCCCGTTTTCAGTTAGACACTTCTCTAATAGACAACTAAAAGCATCTTTTAACTTGACACAAAACAGAAGACTAAGAATGAGCCATTTATGTCCGTTTTTACTTAAGACACTTTTCTGCATAGGAAGTTGAAGCACTTCACGGGATTTTTGATATCTGATTTCCATGCATTTAGTAGAATAATAGGCCATCCAAATCTCACATTCCACGAACCAGTCGAGTGCTTGTTCCTTCACGTTTTTGTCGAATGTCCACTTTATCGGTGTCCCGTACATGTCTTCTCCAAACTCGACTACCCCTTCTTCTGTGAAAGGGCTAGTCGCGCCCCCCCCCTCTGCACGTACCAAATCTTTAAAAGCTTTGTATTTGCAGTTCCTGGATTTTGGGCGATAGCTGAACACCGGCTTTTCTTGGTAAGAATGGTGATATAGAGTCCACTGGAACCTGCCTTGTCTATTGTCCGCCGCAGACAGCCGAAAATGCCAGTTCTTCGCGGTGGTATCTGTAAGGGATTGTTTCTCCAGCTGAACATTTAAACTGCTTTTGGTGCCGAACTCAGAACCCATTGTTACAATGATTTTTACAGGAACGTACCGTTCTTTTCTTAGTGTGCCTATTGACTCGTGAGAATCCAATTGAAATGCTCTGCAGAGAAGATGTTTTATTTTGATCTCCACATCTACACTGTTGTCATGGAACTTGACTTCAGGTTGGAAATCAGCCCTGCATTCCAACTGATGATAACTCAAAGCATACTCAAGTTGAGTCCATCTCCTTGTACTGAATTTCTCTCTTCATTGAAAGGCGCGGGCAGAAGCAGTGGACTGTCCAAACACCGTCAAGGTTTGAGGAGTATGAAATTTTGAAGTCGTTATATATGTTTTCCCTTACGTACTTCAAGCGAATTTGAGTGAACTCAGAAGCCAGCGCTCTCACCAAATTATATGCCGCTACTGGACGGATGATACGCAGTGTTTCCGTAGCCAATTTCTTCAATTCAGTTTCACTATCTCCACGCTTAATGTCCACTTCCATAATCTTCTTAATATCTGTGTTCCTGTTTCCGAGTTCCTTCAACTCCTTGATATCTTTGTCGGTGAATCTGAGGAACGTATAAATGCACAGCCTGGAGAACAAGAGATGTTGCATCTTCTCTTCACCGCACTTCCTGCTATACATAGGTAAAGCCATGTTAGGTGTTGAGGAAAACCATCGATAATTTACAGTAATAGAAAAGGCAATCTCCAGCAATGGTGTGGTTATGACTAAAACATCTCCACTTTATTTAACATCACAGGCGTCGAACAGTTTAAAAAAAATTACTCCTCTACCAAAAGTAATAAAAATTTGTATTATTATCATTGGTCATTTTGATCATTGAAAATAACAGATACCATAGACAATGCCATATTGCCCACATAAACTTCTGAAGCGGTGACTAGGGAGGCTGGTCCCCTGTCTCTTTGCGGCCAGTAGAGAGAAAAGGAAGGCAGGGTTATATGCATAAACTGTACCAAACAAATCCCCCCGCTTACACTTGAAAAGCTTTCTATAAAAAAGAAAACAATGAATGTAACAAGATATCAGGGATGGTTTAAGAGGTATCTGAATCTTTTGAATTTTCTGTATATTTGTTCATCAAGTTATCTAACTAACATAGTCGTTTTGTGGTTGAAACTTGAGATTTAAATCCATTTCACAATCTTCGGACTTGAAACTTTGCTTGTTTATTGTTGTTGTATTGGATCCCAAATCCCAAATTATAATAGAAATTTTATCAATGTGAACAAGTTATGTGAATCTACCCAGAGCTTTACAGATAGACATACCAGAATACTACACTAATGTTGAATTTTGTTCAAAACAATGGATATTCACACCAAGCAACCCAACCAAGCACTGTTAACAACAATATCTTTGTCTTGAGCATGCACCAAATGTAATTTACTTATATTCAAAGAATAAAACAATGTTTCGAAAAGGAAACTAAAATCCAATATGTCAGAAACCCTCTATCAAATGATGACTAAAACCACCAGATTCTACTACCCACTCCTGTTCATGTTGCAGAACAAATAATATCTTCAAATGTTCATCTGTTAAATATTTCAGACAAGAACTTCAACATTCAGTGCAAGGAATGTGACTATGCATATATACTATCCAGATATTATAGTGGAGATTTTATCTATATAATATAAAGCAAAGAAGCAAACGCCTTTATCTTCAATATCACTATTCGGAGGTTGAAAATTTGTGTCCTCTAGCTAGCACTTCCACTTGATTTTCAACTTCAGGATTGTCTTTATCATTGATCTTTAAAAAATACACTCATTCAAATGGCATCAAACCCATCTAAAATCGCAAAGGCCTTACATATAATAAGAATATAAAATGAAAATTTACAAGAGCTTCCAACTTCGAAACTTAAAAATCAATCTGAAAGGCATTGTAAACTGCCAAAAGAAATGAACAGACGCAAGTTTTGGTGAGAATGAATTACATTAAGTCCAACTATAGAAAGTAGTTCCATTATTTCTTTAATTACATCATATTTTTTTTAGGCAGACGCAAAATTAAAAAGAAATACTAAGATATTCAGCATTTAAATACAACCGGAAATAATTCCGTCAATTGAACGCCATCTCTTCTCTATCAATTGAACCCTAAAATACCGATTTAGTCACAAAGCTAAAAAAAGCCGTAACACGTAAGGAAAAAGCAGGTCTAGGGTTTGGATCTGCTGAAGCAGATTGGCACCACAACAATAATAATAAGCACTCTCTGTTTTATATCAGCAAAATGAACCAATGAATAAAACAGAGATATGAAAAACAGAAGATCCTCTAATGGAGAGCAGAGAGATGGAAAACAGAAGATCTTCTAAATTTCGGGGGTGGAAAACAGATGTCATGTATTCTGTTTTTAGAGCAAATTGTTAAATTGTGTAGTAAAACTCTACCAGTGAAGTCATTACTAAAGTGTGTTTCGATTGGGGTCTCGTATAGACCATTCAACAATCTCTCGAGCAAAATGAACGGACGAATGAAATATTCTTTCTAGGTAGTCTGAAATTTCTGTTAGATTTTTGCCAAATTTTCAAAATATTTTATTACAATTAATTGCACATTAAGAAATACTTGAACAGCAACAACTACTTCAATGAAAAAGCATGTGAATTTATGGCAATTTCTGAATTCAATAGCAATTTATTTGACTATACTGTAGGGCAAAGAGTAGGCATGAAATAAACTAAAACAGTTAAAGACAATTTATATACTGGCATTCAAGAATATGAAACACACATACACAACCCAGATATTTTTATATTAATACATCCAAAAATTATTTTCCTTCACACAGAGCTTCGGCTCTTCATTTTTACAATTCTGCTTCTACAAGTTCTCTTTTTCAGAACTTTTGGTTATATTCATATCTGCTCTTGAGAGCATTCTTTTTCATGTCTTCTTCTCTCTCTTTCAATAGTCAAGTATTATATAAGATATTTTCAACCCTTTACAAACACGTAAAAATATCCATGAAAGTCAAAAATGTATCCGATAATAAATACATGCATTTCAAAAAATGTTATCAAGATCATGTTCATTTGTAATAACTAGTAGTCCAATCTCATTAACCAAAACAAATCCATTTAGCCATAAATATTAGTCCTTTATCCTATCTGTCTGCCAGCGAGGATTCCACTAACAACTGCCGCTGAAGAAGTCAAACGCAGTCAACTACCGCGCTACCGCAAGGGGTGACAAGCCAGACCGCGGTGGCCGCGGTAACTGTGGGAACAGACAGGAAACGGTTTACCGCGGTACCGTGGCGGTTTAGAAAGAGACCGCGGTGGTCGCGGTAATCGCCAGGACCCGATCAACAGTCAGTGAAACAGAGGCACCGCATTACTGCAGATGATTAGCGAATGAACCGCGGTAGAGCGGTAACGGTTTGAACGGTCGAAGCAGGCAATGCTAACTGTTACCGTGATACCGCACGCAGTCAAGAGAGTAGCCGTGGTAGTGCGGTAATGGCTACCTGGTGGTTAACCACATTACCGCAGGCACCAAACAGTTAGACTGCGGTAGCGCGGTAAACTTCACCAAACCGTTAGCTGTTGAGTTTGAAGGTGCGGGGGCACGATCAGGGCAGAATGTGAGGGCGAGAGTGGAGTGAAACTCCATCACTCCCCCTTGAACAAAACTTCCGCCATTTGAGACACCAAGTCTGGTTTGTTGAAAAACAAATGAATCTGTCCCTTAATTTTTAACTTCTGCTTCTGCCTCTTCCATTGATTTTGTTGATAGCTTGATGAGCCTTCTCTTTGTCCGCTTCTCTGCTCGAAAACAACGATCACTTCAGGATCTTCTTCAAATCTTTTCCTTTAGCTATGGCTGGATTTCTTCTTTCCTTTTTATAGCTTTAACTGAGTCTTCATCCTTCATCTGACTTTTGCACCTGGGCGTCCTTAGCAGAAAAAACAACAACTCATCTTCTTTTGGCCGATACTGCTTCTGTAGTTCCATCATTTTACTGACATTTTGATTTTGATTTTTGATCATTTTGCAATCTTCCTTTTACATTATGCAAGTTTTAAATCTGCTTTGTGGCTTCAGCCTTGCTCAGCAACTCAACTTTAACAAACTCTTCTTTGGCAATTTTTCTTCTACTATTATCTCCTATCATAGAGGTCGTTTCAGATTACCACAAATTCACAAAAGTGATTTCATCCCTTTCAATGGCATATTCTGATTTTATTATCTACAACCTTGTTCTATTGTTTCATTTCTTGTTTATCTACAACCTTCCTTATTTCATAAGCAACTTGATGTTTATCAGTTAGGTTTTGAATTTCTTCTCATTGTCTATTTCCAAATTTTTCAATCTATTTCATGACTTCATTCCTGATTTCTCAACTCTTCCCATGAAAACACACTGTTGGTGCATGGGATTTTTGTCATTAAGTCCATCTTTTGTCTTCATACTGATTACTGAATGCTATTGCATATCATTGTGATATTTCTTGCTCTTTCCTTAACTTTTGTCAATTTCATTCTTTCAATGAGGTGGTTTCAGATTACCACAAACTAGTTGTAGTAATTTTATTCATCACTTCCCATAGTGGCACTTTGCTGGTGCTAGGGAATCTTATCTTCATTTTTTTTATTTGATGTCTTGAGCCTGCCTTCAGAATGCTGCATTTCATTATGTTATTTCTTTCTCCAAAAACTGTAGATGTATACTGCCAATCTTTTCCTTCTTGGTTCATGAATCTTTGAACTGTTGTAAGCTTTCAAACTTCTCCTTTAAATTTTTGAGTCTTGTCTTCTTCCATCACATCTTTAATTTCTTCATGCAAAAAACAAACTTTTTGTTGTATGACATAGAGAGCTACAGCTCTAACTCTTGGTTATGACTGCAATCTTTACCCAAGATGGTGATCATTAATAGTTGCGGCTATGACCTCTATTTTATCCATTCATATTATGTATACTCTTCATTTCTCAGTCAACTTTTATTGCCTTTTTCTTCCTTGACACTTTATATTTGCATTTCAAAACATTCTTAGCATTATTTTGACCGATTCCTTGATAGTTGCTGCTGTATCAAACTCTTTTAAATTTTGCAATGGTAGCATCAACTACTTTTTTGAATTTTTATTTCTCCTTACACATGACCAATCTTCACTCAAACTTAGAAGTTCTTGTGACTTCATCTGCACTTCTTTATTCTGTAATTGCAGCAATGTTTTCTCATTTTTCAAAACAATCAAAAAATTTATCACACAAAACTGATACAATCCATTTTACCCTTTCAACTCTAGTCTTCAATACTTTAAAACATTAAGCTGATATTTTCATCTTCACTATTTGCAAGTGACTCATTAGACTGCAACTTCTTTTCTCTCCAAACATTTTTCATTTCTTGTGAACATTCATACCTCTCAAAATTTTTATTAACCTTCACATATGAACACTTGTATAGTCTTTTGAATATACCAGTTAGCTTCTACCAACCTGAATCACAAATCCATCCACAGTCCATCTTTGTGCATTCTAATGTAGACTCATTCTTTGACACCTTATTCCAACACATTTCTTCACAATGATTTTTCGAACCACAGATACCGCAAGGGTATAAATTCCAACACTTCTCCTTGGTGTGACCTCTTCTATGACAGTGTGAACACTCATTACTCTTCATTCCTCTAACAAACTTACCTGCACTTGTAGCAATATTTCCCTTTCCTGAAACATATCCGAGACCTTCATTCCTCGGCCTCATTGTAGCTTCAATTGGCTCTATTATCCCTTGTTCATGTTTGCCAAGACCTTGTCCTGTATAACCCATTCTTTTCATGATTTTTAATCTTGCATTCTCTTCACAACAACTGGCATCTTTTGAAGATTTCACCACATCATTACAACTAGCCATGTTTGCAAATTCATCAACATGTTCATCTAGACATTTTTTATCACCAGCATTTTGAACAAAAATAGATTTTTCAAATGAAGTAGTCAAATATGTTGTGTCACATGAGACATCACAAACTAAAAATTTTGTTTTCACAGATTTATTATTTGCTCTTTATTTATCATTTTCTTCTTTCAATTTTATGATTTCCTTCAGCTGTGAACAATTTTCCTCTTCTACCCTTTTCAAGATTTTTCCCAAATCTTCATTCTTTTTCTCCATCTCATCAAACTATTTTGCTCTAAGCTCAAATTCTTCATTTCTAACCTTAACCTTTCTCAATTCTTTCTCAAGATCATCATTTTCATCTAACAGTATACACTTCTCTTTCAACAGCTCTTTTATTCTTTCATTAAAACACCCATTGTCCTTTTTAACAATACCCAATTCATCTTTAAGAAAAACTATTTCTTCTTCTAAAACATCTTTTGCAGATGACAAATTTTCATTCTCTTTCTTAACCTTTTTCCCTACTTTCCCCATTTGTAAAGGATATTTCAACTAACCTCTTTTTTTAATCTTGTGACTAGAATTCAGCAGCTGGGTCTGCAACTCTTTATTTGTTTTGGAACCTGGTATTCAGCTCAATCTTCAACACAGCTCTTCTGGCTCTTGTTAGCAATTTTCTCCAAGCACTCTTCTTCTTTTTCCTGATGTACACAACCTCCTGTTTACTTCTTCCTGCAACTGGTTAGGAAAAGAGATTCTTCGAAGCTTCAAACACTCCAAATCTCCCTCTTAGCTAAACTAGCTTCAACTTCTTACAAACATTTAAACTTTTTGATATATTCGTTTCTAGGAATGGATTCTCACTCACTTGACAACTACACCTGAAACAAACAATTTTCTTCTTTTGACAAAGCACTTGTGGCTTCATTTTATTTTGAAAACTTCTTTTCTTTTTAACCCTCTTCACAAATTTCCTAACCCAGATGAACTTCTCAAATTCTGCAAACATACAACTCCTAGACACCTTTCGGATTTTTTTAGACTTAGACAATGATTCCTCACAGATTCACCAAAAATATCTACTCCTAGTGAGCATGACCAACTAGGCTCTGATACCACTTTGTAGGACAAAGAGTAGGCGTGAAATAAACTAAAACAGCTAAAGACAATTTATACGCTGGCATTCAAGAATATGAAACACACATACACAACCCAAATATTTTTATATTAATACATCCAAAAATTATTTTCCTTCACATAGAGCTTCGGCTCTTCATTTTTACAATTCTACTTCTACAAGTTCTCTTTTTCAGAACTTTTGGCTATATTCATATCTACTCTTGAGAGCATTCCTTTTCATGTCTTCTTCTCTCTCTTTCAACAGTCAAGTATTATATAAGATATTTTCAACCCTTTACAAACATGTAAGAATATCCATGAAATTCAAAAATCTATCCGATAATAAATGCATGCATTTCAAAAAATGTTATCAAGACTATGTTCATTCGTAATAACTAGCAGTCCAATCTCATTAACCAAAACAAATCCATTTAGCCATAAATATAAGTCCTTTATCCTATCTGTCTACCAGCGAGGATTCCACTAACAATTGCCGCCAAAGAAGTCAAACATAGTCAACTACCGTGCTACCGTGAGGGGTGACAAGCCAGACCGCGGTGGCCATGGTAACCGTGTGAACAGACAGGAAATGGTTTATCGTGGTACCGTGGCAGTTTAGAAAGAGACCGCGGTGGTCGCGCTAACTACCAGGACCCAGTCAGCGGTCAGTGAAACGGAGGCACCGAGTTACTGCAGATGATCATCGAACAGATCGCGGTAGAGTGGTAACGGTTTGAACGGTCGGAGCAAGCAACACTGACTGTTACCGCGATACCACACACGGTCAAGAGAGTAGCCGCGGTAGTGCGGTAATGGCTACCTGGTGGTTAACCGCATTACCACAGGCACCAAACAGTTAGACTGTGGTAGCGCGATAAACTTCGCCAAATCATTAGCTATTGAGTTTGAAGGTGCAGAGGCGCGGTTAGGGTAGAATGTGAAGGAGGGAGTGGAGTGAAACTCCAACATATACTAGCTCAGGTTTAAAGTTCAGTCCTAGAGCACTTCAAGAAGATACTATGGGGTTTATCTCTAATACCTGGTTCGATTCCTAACAGAGATAGTTCAACCTAGACTTGTAGAAATTACAATGGAGCGTAAGCAAGTAGAGAACCTGGAAAAATATCGCTAATTTGAAGCATAAATTCCTGATGGTTCACCCAGTATTTCTTTAAGAACCACGTTTTGGGTAAAGGCAACCCTCCAAGATCTATAAACACCTAATCCACCTCCAAGCACCTTGGGAGCACAGGTGGTAATAAAAATATTTGAAGAAAATGCCCGTTTTCTTCACAGTATGCAGCGATTCACTCCTCAAAATAACTCGTCCTCCCAGAATTCGACTTAGGACAGATTTCACTAGCCTCTGTCACCTTCACAAATCTGCAAATTGTTCTTTGCAAAGAATTATAGTCACCCAAAAAATACTAATGAACACTATGGGGTTTTCGTCCTGATGCTAACCTTCAATATAGCTCGATGAAGAAATAAAGATCAACACAATTCTAAATGCTGCCTTTCTTCAGTTTCGAGTCTTTTATCAATTCTGGGTTTCCAAACTTACTCTGCCAAAAAGCAGTCGATCACTAATGAATGTCTTCTTTTCATTTCAAAAAACCAACAGATTTATCCAATTAAATAAATTGCTCTCATATGAGGATAATCAACATAGGCCAAAATTTGATTTATTTATCACCATGATAATCGCCTAGAGAAAGGAGGAATCGTCACTTAAAGTGGCCCTCTTTCATGAACACAATGAATAATTAAATATTAAACTCCAAATTTTAGCTTTTAAGGCTCTAATTTAATTATTTGTATTATTCTCTTAAATTTTAATTTGTTTCTAATCTTTGGGAACTAAAAAGATTAGAAAATTCCTTCATAAATGATATTAAGTGAAGAGGGACATTACAACAAATAAAACAGAGAGATGGAAAACAAATCCTCTAAAGTTGAGGCGGAGATCGCCTCTATGTAGAAGGGGTCGGAGTCTAGAAAGAACCCAACCGTCTAGAGAGCATATAGAGGAAGAAAGGAATTAATAAGATAATTTTTTCTAGGGGCGGTAGTGGGGGTACTATTGAGTGGGGTGGTATGTTTAAAAGGTAGAAGCTTCATCGAGGCACGAAAGAAAGGAATAAAAAGAGAGATGGAAATTTCAAGGCAGGGGTAGAAGGGAATAAAAAATAGATGGAAATTTTGGGATGTGCGGGGCCAGATTAATGAAATTAGGTATTCTCCTTTAGAGCCAAATTGCTAAACTGTGTAGTAAAATGCTACCTGTTAATAGTGATTTGATGCTCGTCAAACATGATCAAATCGATGGCTAAATCTTTTGACAAATGATTGCATGTGCCCTGGGCGATACCATCCTTTAGCTGAATACAAACAAACAAATAAATAGCTAGTCAAACCTTGGATAGAATTTCACACCATGCTCAATTGGTTCGATCGGCTTCTCCAATTTTGACCATCGATATTGCAAGATCTCAACTAACATTTTTACTGTGTACAATGTTTTTACTCATAAATTAATCAAGTAGTTTAGCTTAATTTCACATCTAAATATATTTTATTATTTAATTAATATTCTTTTCATATTAAAAAAAAACAAATTACCAATTAATTTTTCCTTTTTATTTTGATTATAATTAATTATTTATTACAAATAATTATTTAATAATTGCAAGTGGGTTGGCATATGACCCGCCTCTCAATATATTATGTGCCCTTCAATTGGTATTAGAACTAAGTTCCTTTGAAAAAGCTTAATAGTTTGAGGTAGATTTGAGATGGCACACTCAGTGGCTCAAAAAGGTTTGTCTTCAAATAAGACGCTACTTTTTGATGGATCCAATTATGTTTGGATGAAAGCATATTTGATTGCCCTAAGATTTGAGGTTTGGCAATCAGTTGTGGATGGATATCAAATCCTGGATGGTCCCCCAAGAGATCAGGTTAGAAAGAAGGCTTGTGAGAATAATGCCAAGGCAAGAAATGCTATTTTATGTGGTTTATCACTCTGAGTTTGTGAAGATTATGCATTGCACAACAACGAAAGAAGTATGGGTTAAGTTACACAACATATATGAAGGATATGACAAGATCAAACAAGAAAAACTTCATACCTATCGAGGTCCATTTGAAAGTCTGAAAATGAACCTGAAAAGGAAAGCATTGCTATATTCTCGCTCTAGCTTGATAAAATTGTCAACTCTATCATAGGTGTTGATGAAGAGATGAAATAAGGTGTGATTGTGAAAAAATTACGTAGTTCCCTTCCCCAAAAGTTTGATGCCAAAGTTTTGGTTGTTGAAGAAGCCAAAGATTTGAATACTCTAACTATGGATGAGTTACATGGGATTTTTATTGCCTATGAAATGATGATTGATAGTGAAAAATCTGCAAGGAAAGAGGTGGCATTCAAAGTGTCCAAAAAGAAAGATGGTCCAGATTTGAAAGATGGATCAGATCCGGAGGAAGCAAAAATTTTCAAAAATTTACAAAGGGGTCTAGAAAGTATAAAGGTAAATTTCCTTTCAAATTTTTTAATTATGGTGAAGTAGGACATTCCATGGCTAGTGCCTATACAAAGATTCTAACAATGATGATCAAAAGAATGAAAAGTGGTTATTTTCATAAGGGACAATTTTTTGGAAAAAAAAATTCTTATCAATGAGGAAGGTTATTCATCTGATGATGATGACCAAGACTTTATTCGTGGCCATGAAAAATTTTCTTCAGGTGATGCAAAAATAAAGTTCAGAATTGATAATGATGATGAAGTAGAGTTTGTGGGATAATTTCTTTGTGCTAACAAAGAAATTAAAAGACTGAAGAAAAGGATTGTTGAAGAAGTGAAAGTTAAAAACAAATTATCTCAGAATTATGAGAAGGTGAAGAAGATGGTAATTGAATTGAAGATTAAAGTGGAAGAAGCAAAGAGGATTGAAGAAGTTATGATACAAAGGTTGCTAACAAGAGATAAGAATTGTGAAAAACTTGAGATAGATTGTCATTAAGGAAAGATCTAGAAAAAGAAAATCATCAACTAAAGTTGAAGTTTGGGAAGAGCACTGAGATATTAGATTATATAATATAAATTTAGATATCAGCACATATCAAAACCAACATCAATTTTATTGACATATAAAAGAATAAGGTGGTTGAGTAGCCCATAAAGTTAGTTGGTGAGTGTCGAGAAGAGAATGACTCTGGAAGTTCCAAATTTGAAAAAGTTGTGGCAACCAAAGAAAGCAAGTTGATGGATGATGGTTTCACTCAAGTGCAAAGGAAAAAGAGGAGATCTACAAGACAAGCTTCAAGAGGACAAGGATACAATACAAGGTTTAATCGTTCTTTTTTTTGTTCTTTTTTAATTGCAATCATTTTGGTCAAAGGCTATGAATTATAGAAAGATTTCGACAAGAAAAAATAATTATGTTAGTAGAAATGCATTTGCACCACTGTTTGATTTCAATATTATTTGTTACAAGTGTGCAACAATTTTGGGAATATTGCTAAAAATTATACAAGTGATTTTGTTAGTCCTCTTATGCCGGATACAAAATAAAATAACTTAGTATGTTAGAGTAGTGAAATAGTAAAGGTTTGGAAGAAGAAACCAATATAAAAAGGATAAGAGAAATTATGGTGACTCAAACCGCATTGCATGCCCAGAAGAAGAATTTGTGGATCATTGATAGTGGATGTTCAAGTCACATGACTAGTGATAAAAGAAAATTCATGCACTTCAAAAAATTTGATGGAGGAGTTGAAACTCTTGGTAACAACTTAGTTACTAAGTTTTTTAGAAAGGGCATTTTGAGTCTTGATGGTGGAAAGACAAAAACTCATGATGACCTATACATAGAAGGATTGAAAGACAATCTTCTAAGTATAAATCAAATGTGTGATAAAGGTTATAAGCTTTTATTTAGTGTTAAAGGTTGTGAAATTATAAATACTGTTACTGGTGAGTTAGTTTTGAAAGGAAGCAAGACTGACATGATGTGTATCATCTCAATGAGGTCAATGGGAAAAATTGTCTTACCATACAAAGAGAAGAGAGTTGGCTCTAGCACAGAACACTAGGACACACAAATTTTGATGATCTTGTAAGGATTAATTCAAAATGAATGGTAAGAGACATGTCAAAGGTCAAGAAGTCTCCATCTACTAATTATAAACCATGTTGTGAGGGAAAAAAAATAAAGACCAAATTTTTTGCTAAGGAACATTCTACAATAAAGCCATTGGATTTGATTCATACAAATCTATGTGGACCAATGATGACAAAGACCATTCAAGGTCATAGGTATTTTATGATGCTTATTGATGATTATTCTAGAATGACTTGGATCACTTTTTTGAAAGAGAAATCAATATATTTTGATAATTTTAAAGCATTTAAGGCAATAGTTGAAAAAGAAATCGAAATAAAAATCAAGTGCTTGAGATCAAACAAAGGTGGAGAGTTCACTTCTAGTAGGTATGATGAATCATGTGAGACGAATAGGATTCAGAGACAATTTTTTGTTGCTACAAATCCTTGAAAAAATGGAGTTGTTGAGAGAAAGAACCAGATTGTACAAGAGATGGCTCAAATAATGTCAAGTCAAGAAAAAATGTCAGATGTGTATTGAACAAAAGTGGTTCAAACAATATTTTACATTTGAACAGAGCTCAAATCAAGATGTGTATTGAACAAAAGTGGTTCAAACAACATTTTACATTTGAACAGAGCTCAAATCAAACTAAAGACTACCAAAACACCATATGAACTATGGAAAGGAAGATCAACTTCAATCAAAAATCTTAGAATATTTGGAAGAAAATGCTACATCAAGAGGGATGAAGAACATTTGGATAAGTTTGATTCTAGATTTTGTGAAGGTATTTTTCTTGGATATTTTATGACAAGCGGGGCATATAGATGTTATAACAAAAGGTTGAAAAGGATTACAAAAAGTTCCAATGTGAGTATTGATGAGACAATAAATTCTACTAAAACTCTAGATGAGGAAGTTAATAAAGATTTAATCTACAGTAGTGATAAAGACTTTGAGAATACAATTACAAAGACTTCGGCTAGGTATTTTCAGAAGAACCATTCTAAAGATCAAATCATAGGAGATAAGGATAGTGGAATTCAAAACTAGAAAAGAATTGAGAAGGAAAATAAACAAGTACATTTTGCATTACTATAAAAAATTGAACCAAGTTCTTATACGGGTATGTGCAGGATCATGGGGGTCCAAACTAGGCCTCTAAGTGGCGATGAAAATTTTAAAAATCACAGTTAGGCAACTTGACATAAAAATTTGAATAGGTTATTAACATAATATGAAAAATATGCAAGAACAAAATTTGTAGCAAATTGAACTTAGTTTCTAGGCTGCTATTCCTTTTTTGGAAAAATGTAAATTTGTTTTGAGAAAGTTTGAAATTTCAATGCAGTGGTATTAAATTTCTAGGAAAAAAATAAGAAGCAAGTGTATGTCTAACCACCCTAAGTACAAGATTTTTTTAATTTTTTTTTGTAATTTTTCAATATAAGTAGAGAACACATGTCCAAATGTGCTAGTTTTTTTTTTATAATTTTTTTCGATGTAAATAATTAGTTATGATTTTTATTAGAAATTTTTAGAATTAATTAAAATGTTTGTGTCTGACCACCATAACTTGGTAAAAAAATTATGAAATTCATTTATTTTTATCCTATAGTATGTGAAGCATAGAATGTGGTGCATTTTGTAGATTTGAAAAATGTTAAGTATTTTGAAATTTATAGAAGTTTTTCAATCAACCTATCAATCAGGACTTTAGGCGTAATGTAGGTAGAAAATCAATAATAATTACTTATTAAATTCAAAATAAGGCAAAAGTTATATTGATGGAAAGATGACATTTTTTTCTAAAAACCCTTTTCGTTTGATGAAATTTGGTTAAAAAACCGTCGTCAGCCACAAGGGTGAACTTCAAAAAACTGAAGAAAAAAGAAAACAATTTTTTTGTGTTGACTTTGCAGGTTAGGTAATTTCGAACCAAAATCTAGGCCAATATCCGTTTTGGTTTGGTAATACCAAACCAAAATGGATATCTTTGTATATCTGTTATTTATATTTACTTATATTATTTATAATATGTATTATGTATTATATATTATGTATTATATGTAATATATTATATATTATATATAATATATAGTATATATATGAAATATGAAATATTATATTAATATTATATGATATAATATATTTAATATATATAGTATATAATATATTAAATATATATAGTATATATTATATATTTATTGATGTGCGGCCAATTCACAAGAGAGAGAGAGAGTGAGATAGTTGGAGGCAAAGAGGGAGAGAGAGAGACTTGAGAGGGAGAGAGGGAGGGAGAGAGGAAGCTCTAAGAGACTTGAGAGAGAGATGGGGGAGGGACCTAAGAGTGAGAGGGTGAGACAGACAGAGAGTTGAGATAGATAGAGGGAACTAGAGAGAGGGAGAGAGGGAGAGAGAGAGAGAGAGGGACAGAAGGAGAGACCAGAGAGAGAGGGAGAGGGAGAGAGTTGAGAGGAAGAGTGTTTTTTTATGTTGGGACCATCTAGAATAAGAAGTGATACAACCATCAAACAAAACCATTACAACTCAATTCAACATTCATGTCATTAAAACCTTCAAGTTGAATAACATGTCATTAGATAATTCATGTAAAAAGTATAAAATGATCATGAATAAAATCACTACCTTTGGAATCATGATACATAAACAAGGGTATCTAGACATAATAGCCTAACCAAAATAACCCTGGACACAATAACCTCATAATAATAACCCAGGGTCATAATAACCCATGGACAAAATAACGCGTGGTCATTTTAGATCAAGCTAGTAAACTAGAAATTACATAAAATCAATTAGAACATTCGAATTTAGATATTTTTCCAATTCTTATACCAAATTTTTGCTCCAATTTGTATTGCTATCTCTTCATGTGCCCAAATGATCATAAATAGTCACAAAAACTATTTATTAAACTAAATTATAAATATGATTACAAGGAACATAAACAAGCATAATAAAGTTTTTCTCTATATTCTTACTAGGATATTTTTTCCATGGGTTATTCTGACCATGGTTTATTTTGGCTTGGGTTATTATGACCCTAGGTTATTTTGTCCTTGGGTTATTGTGACCTAGTTATTCTATCTAGGGTTATTTTGGTCGGGTTATTATGTCCTACGATAAACAAGAATATTATTTACACCAAAGGGGTTTGATGCAACTTTCAAACAAAATCCTTAGAAGACATCAAGATACATGTTAATTATATTGTTAATGTTAAATCTATATAATAATTATGATCAACAAATAAGACATCAGTCAACCATGATGAATGAATAAGCTCACTATATATGAAAAAACACTAAATTAATAGATGATTTAATATTTATTACTAAATTTTTGTCTCATAATTATACTATTATATTCATAAATTCAACACTAAAAATATCCATCCAACCCAATTGTTTATAAAATATCCATCCAACAAAATTCTTTATAAAATATCCATCCAAGATCAATTTTTTTATAAAATTAAGATCATTGTCTTAAGAAAGTTTTGCGACTCTTAGTTACATATCTTCACTTCTCTATTTTTTCCTCTATAGATTGAGACTATCTCTTTTCCTCTAGGCGTCATTGATGCTCATCTAGGTCCACTTCCATGGACCTAACCGCATCAACAATAGTTTGCATTTTTGATGCAAAATGCCTCAATAATGGGTGAACACATTCTTCATTTTGAATGGCATTAACTTGATCCTGAATGGTTCTAACATTCACATCGAATTGTTCTCAAAAGTGAACACCATCAAATGTAGGTGGTGGTGGGGGTTACGAGGTGGAGTGGGTAGAGCTGGAGGGTGTCAATCCATGATTTAGTTATAAGTGAACCTGCATTAAATTTGTAATTTGAAAATGTAAGATACATGTTTAAAGATCCCCTTAAACCATTTAATATAAAACAATTGATTGAGTACAAATGAAAAATGTGTAAATCTCCTTTATGTTTAAGGCATGTAAATGGAAAATAAATAATTGTTAAAGTGATGTGAAATCTCATTTAAAAATACATTAAATTTTTACCTCATTGCAATATGGAAGTGTTAAGCTCCAAATTGATTCAACAAAGGTGGAAGTGTTACTTGCTCCAAATTGATTCAAAAAAGGTGGAAGTGTTAAGATCCAAATTACCAATATTTTGTGAGACTCTATACATAGTTAGTAATGGTTAAACAAAACTTGTCCCTGCAGCCATAGGGAAATTGGCAAAGTTAATGAGCAATAATCGATTGTTTGTGCGGAAGGCTATTATTTGTATATGATACAATATGATAGCCTCATGCATAGCCCATCGATTATTACCCATTCACTTTTCCCATTTCCTTATGGTTGTAGGGACAAGTTTGTTTTGGTCAGTACTAACAATGGATCTAGACTCACAAATTATTGGAAATTTAGAGCACTTCCAATAAGGATCGTTTATGTTTTGAGAGCTGTGGAGAGTCAAAACAATTAAAAAATTAAAAAAAAAATTGTTTAGCAAAGAATTACTAATTTAAGAATAAGAAACAAAGCAAAAATTTAAGAAAAACATGAGAATAATTGATAAAGATGAAGTAAAAATAGAGAAGAATGTAAAATAGTTTAAAAAAATGCAAAAACCGGGTAATGAAGGTTATATTTTATGTTTGTTTAGTGTGCTAGGTAAATTTTCTACTTTTTTTTCTAGTAATTAATGTTCAATTTTTTTGTTTGATGTTTTTTATTTGTTTTCCACTAACTAGGGTTTCAAATTTATTTGTAAGTTTAGATAGAAATGAAAAAATCAATAAAACTACAAAAAAAATGCAAAAAAACCCTTAAACTAATCACTAATTAACAAAAAAAATTGAAAAAATGAAAAAATCACATACCTAGAGGTCACTCGAGGTCGCAAAAATGAGGAAGATTTTGCATTATAAAGTGCTCAGAGAAATAGATATCTGTTATAAATGGATATTTTTTATGTAAAACTTTAATAAATTCCATGCTAGTGACAAATCCAATGGCACTAATAATGGATATCCATTTATTATAAAATAAATTTATTGTAAAATATTCTATATTATATAATATATATTAAATATTCTATAATATATAATATATATTAAATATTAAATATATTATATATTATATATGTTATATATTATATATATGACATAATATATATAACATATTGTATAATATATATAATATATAAGAAATCAGATATACATTACATATTAAATATAGTATATACTATATTTAATACATAGTCTATGCAATCGATATATGTTTATTCTATTATTAATTTATTATATATAAATATACTATAATAGATTTCATATATACTATATGTTATGTAATATATATTATATATTAAATATATTATAGTATATATTATGTAATATATACTATAATATATAAATTATTTATATTCAAGATATATTGAATATATTATATAATATATTTAATATATAGACTCCCTTTGAAGTCCCCATCTCCCAATCAGATCTTTAATATATATCTTATCATTAAATAATAAAGAGAGGGAGTGAGAGAAAGACATGAAAGGAAGAGAGGGAGAGACGGACCTGAGAGAGTGGGAGAGAGAGAGAGAGGGAGAGAGGGAAGGAGAGGGAGAGAGGGAGGGTTTACTGTTTAGGGTTTAGGGTTTAGAGACAGAGGGAGGGGGAGAGAGAGAGGGTTTAGAGTTTAGGGAGAGAGGGATCTAGAGAGAGGGAGAGGGAGAAGGAGAGGGTGAGATAGAGAGAGGAAGAGAGAGAGGGTTTGAGAGTGGGAGAGAGGAGGGAGGAGAGAGAGAGGAGAGAGAGAGAGAGCTTAGGGTTTAGGAGAGAGGGAGAGAGGGAGAGGAGAGTGGAGAGGGGGAGAGGAGAGGAGAGGGGAGAGGAGAGGAGAGTGAGAGGAGAGAGAGAGGAGAGAGGATTTAGGCTCAGAGAGAGAGAGAGAGAGAGAGAGAGAGAGAGAGAGAGAGAGAGAGAGAGAGAGAGAGAGAGAGAGAGAGAGAGAGAGAGAGAGAGAGGAGGGGGTTGAGGAGGGGAGAGAGAGGGGGGAGGGGAGGGAGAGAGAGAATGGAGAGGGAGAGGTAGAGAAAGAGGGAGAGTTAGAGAGAGAGGGAGGGAGACAGGGTCTCAAACACTAAACCCTCTATCTCTCTTTGCTCCTCTCCTCTCAAAACCCTAAAAACCTTTATCTCTCTCTCTCTGCCCCCTCTCTCCTCTCCCTCACCTCCCTCTCTCCCTTCACTCTCCCACTCCCTCCTCTCCCTCCCCACTATCTCTCTTTTCCTCTCTCCTTCCTCTCTCTCCCTAAACCAGAACCCCTCTCTCTCCCTCCCTCCCTCTCACTCTCCCACTCTCCCCATCTCCCCCCTCTCTCTTCTCTCCCTCTCTCTCTCTCCCTAAACCCTTAAAAATCTCTCCCTCTCTCTCTCCCTCTCTCTCTCTCTCTAATGGATGAAGTTAGACCAATGGGTGATGTTCGGTGAGAGTCTAGCCAATAGTTCTCCGTCAGGATAACCTTGGTTCATGATGAGGCCTGGAAAGATTAGATCAATGGTGGAAGTTAGATGGATGGGTTTGGATCGATGTAAGTCTTGCCAATGGACAACATCAGTGGAACCTAGGTCATCGACCTAGCTTTCGATGTTCGTTTTGACTATGTTGGTTAGCTCAATGGTCTGTGATCAAAATGAATCTCCTTGATTAGATTGCATGCAAGAAAATTTGTTGGTGGAACATGAATGGTCAAAGGAGCTTCAAAAAACTTCCTCTGAGGCTGAATCTCAGCCCGATGGTCTTCATCAGTGTGACTCTCACCAACGGATGTTCTAAGCTAAAGAACACTAGTATGAACTTTGGACTCAATAAAACTTTTTGGACTGTCGCTGATAGCATTCGTGTCACTGATGAACATGTTTTCTATGAATCTTAGCAATGTTGGGAGAACTATGGGTTTGTTGAATGGTCTTTTGGCGTCAATGAGAAAAAAAAAATGTCTCACTAATATGCAAGAGAGGGAGAGAGAGAGGGGGAGGGAGAGGGGGAGAGAGAGAGAGGAGAGAGAGTGGCTTGTGAGAGAGGAGGGGGTCAGAGAGGAGAGGGGAGAGAGAGAGAGGGTTTAGGTTTTAGGAGAGAGGGAGAGGAGCAAGAGGAGAGAGGAGAGAGAGAGAGAGAGAGGAGAGAGAGGGAGAGCGGAAGAACGAGAGAGAGAGAGAGAGGGAGAGAGGGAGAGGGAGGGAGAGAGTGGGATAGTGGGAGAGAGGGAGAGGGAGAGGGAGGGAGAGGGAGGGAGAGGGAGAGAGGGAGAGAGGGAGAGGGAGAGGGAGAGGGAGAGGGAGAGGGAGAGGGATAGAGGGATACATATATATATATATATAGAGAGAGAGAGAGAGATGGTTTAGGGTTTAGGGAGAGAGCCTAAGAGAGAGAGAGAGAGGTGGTTTAGAAAGAGAGAGAGAGAGGGTTTAGGGTTTAGTGACAAGATATATAAATTATTTTAATTATATTAATATAATATATAATAATATATTTAATATATAGTAATATATAATAAATATATATCATATATCATAAGAAATAATAATTCTTCAATATCAAATAATATATATCCATTTTTTTTTTAATTGTGTCTCGACTTGCAGGTATGTTCGCTTGGGTTTGTTAAGTGGAAAGCATAATGGATATATGTTATGTCCAGATATTTGTTATTATTTTTATTTTATGGGGATGAACAACAATATATATTAATATATATATTTATTAAAATATCTAGTATATATTAATATATATTATATAATAATATTAATATAGTATTAATATATAATATATATATATATATAAATATTATATATATTGATATATGTTATATATTAATATATTATGAGTTTGTAATTTATAACAATGTGAGGAATGAATATCCATTTTGTAAGTTATATATATAAAAAAGGGATCGTTTTGAGTATTTCATTAGTCCCTACATGCTTTTTGTCACGAAATTCTCATGTTTTCTATCTGCATCAGGTGAAATTAAGCTTTTTAAAGATTCTCTAACACTTTTTTTAGAATTCCAATCATTTGTGTGCATGTTTTTTATTGTGGAATGGGGAGAAGCAATCGGTGTAAGAGAAAAGGTAAAAGGAAACTTACAACAGATCAAATTGAAGCATATAGGCAAAAGATAGAGAAATTCATAGAAAAAGAAGACAAGGTATGCAAAATATTCAAATTGAAGCTTCTTCGAAACCATTAAATGTTAAATCAAGTGAAGATGAAATAGAAAATGAAAATATTGATCATATTGTAATTGAAAATGAAAACATTGAAATTGAAAATGAAAATGTGAACAACATTGAGAATGAAAATTTTGTTGAAAATGTTATTGAAAATGTGGTTGAAAATAAAATTATTATTGACAATGAAAATGTTATTCCAAATAAAATTTCTTTTGATAATGTTGAAAATAGTGAGAATGAAAATGTTGATAACATTGAAAATATTGAAATGAACCTTATGTAACCCCTATTTACAAAATAACCCGTAAATGGTTGATTGAAATAGATGAAAACATAATTGATAATCTTCAAGGAAAAAGGTCACAATGAATGGTTTGTTTGTGGGCTACAAAAATGTTCAATGAATTTTTCTCCGATAAGACATTAACCGAACAATGCCAACTTTTTGTGCAATTACTTAAGATTTACAAAATTAGACCATTATTAAAAAAATCAAAGATTCGTCTCACAAAAAATCAGAAAAAAATAGTCTTATTATGAAAAATATTTTTAATGCTCTAACCTCTATTGAAAAAACTAGTAAGGAAAAAGATAAAAGGGCTACTCAAAGAGTGATCACAACCTCCTTAGTAAGCCATCATTTGAGAAATTCTCGTTTAATGAGATAAACTTGTATTGAGTTTGAATTCAATCATAAAACATTGAATAGAGCACTCTCAACAAGAGGAAGACTCGATAATGATCTTCAAAATGATACATGGGATTTTAGTTGGAAGCTTCCACATGTTGATAAAAAGCTAACCAATAATGTAAAGATGCAAATTGAACAATATTGGAATTCTCACTCTAGAGTATCATCGAATGTAAAGGATGTGTTAAAGTTACGAATTGGTAATTGAGATCGTACACCACATCCTAAACATTTTTTGGAATGTAGCCAAATAATTTTGTACAAAATATTTTGTCAAGAACATCCACATTTACAAATATCACATAGGGATTTTGAGTCTTGCAATTCATTTTATTGTGTTCCTATGAAGGTTCGTAATACATGTTGTACATACCATGTTGAGTTTTTAGTATATCATGAATTGTTATGCCATATTCATTCTATTATACATACTGATGAAATATTACATGAGTTCCATGCAGTGCAACTTCCCAAGTCATCTAGGGAGTTGTTAGTTTCATTTTTATGCATTAGAGGTGATGGTTGCTTATATTATAGAAATGATTGTCTAAATGTAATGTGTTTGCAATGTGGTGGTTTATCAAAGTTTGTAAAATACTTTCATGAGGGTAGCGATCATGATTTTGGTAAAACATTTGTTGAGAAAAACAAGTATGAGATGGTCAAATAAACATTCAAGAGTGGAGGTGAGGGTTCTAGATGCGAGTTGGTTGCAAGAGAGGTAAGTATTGCTGATTTTATTTCAGATTTTAAGAAAAATATTTTTTATAAGTATGCAAGGTATAGCCGCACGTTGCAGTGGTTGGATCAACAATTCAGGATGTGTAAGGACTCTTTTCCCATTGGAACTATAGTATCTATAGTTGATTTTACTAAAAATTGCACATTGAAACCAAAAAATGAAGTTCAATCACAACATTATAATTCTATTCAAATTGTTATTTTTGTCCACATAACATATAGGCATGCCTCTGATAGTACAAAAGAGGACATGAAGATAATCAGGGAGTACCATTTTTACATGAGTGATGATAGATCTCATTCATCTGAGTTTGTACAACATTTTTTTGAATTTTTTTTTGAATTCTTGCAGGAAAAAGGAATTGCAATGGTTCAACATCTAATTTGGTCAGATAACTACATAGGAAATTCAAGAATGCTCGCATGTTTTATTGGTTGATCAAGATGCATATAGAGAGGGGTGTACCACATATTTGGAGTTTTTTCAAAGCAAGGCATGGAAAAGGTGAGCATGATGGTGAAGGTGCATGTGTGAAGAGAGATTTGGTTAAGGAAAAACTGAAGATTAGAGGTGGTGCAACATTCTATTATGCACATTCTATTGTGGATTGGTGTACTTATTCACTATCACAAAGAGGGACACTTTATTCATGAGTGTGTAGGTTCTTTTGGCTGGTTGAGGAGGGCTCAGTGGGAGATATAGTGGAATGCCAAAAAATTAGAGATTCTTCAAAGATGCATTCATTTCAAAGCTCAAATGCGAGTGCATGGACCATATGGACATGAGAGATGGCTTTTTTTGTCTGAATTGTATTTAGTGTGATTGGGATCAGTGCGATTCAAGTGAGTGGGTAGATATATGGGTTCCATAGTACCTAACCCCTTTATCTATAACACAATCCTCATTAGAATATGTAATGGAAAGGTTACTTGACTATGATCATCTTTTAGATCTTGTACAACTAGGACATGTTTATGTTGTTGTAGAACCGAAGGGGAATGAAGAGGGATCAAACTATTGGTTGGCATTATGTGTATAGGGAAAGAAAAATCTAACACAACAGATGATAGATGATGATGGGTTCATGTATCCTATAGGTTTAGTTGTTCCTTCTTGAACTTCATCGCATTACCATTTCATCATCATTTATGATGTTTACAATAATATAGATTTTTTATTCTAAGAATCTATGAAAGTTTGCATAACCATTTCATCATCATTTAGGTTGTTTAGCATAATATAGATTTTTTATTCTAAGTATATTTAGATGTTGATAAAAAACTTATGATCACACAGGTTCAATTGTTTTCAAAACTTGGTTGCAAACATATATGATTAGAAAGAATGGTGTACCTACATTTGAAGACTATGAGAAACACAAAACCATTCTAATGTATTCGTACCTTGTTATAGCAACAAATTTTAAGTTATTGAGACATCATGCTAGACCAAAAAACAAAAAAACTATGGAAAATTAGTAGTGTTGATCATGAAGCATTATGAGAAACTATGTGCAGGTGTTTTAACTAAGTCTAAAATTCAAAACTAAAAGAAATGCAAACAAAGAAAAAACAAACAAAACCTCATGATTACGCCTGAGATAAACTTGAAAAAACACAAGATATGGAATGATATTACCTTGTCCAAGTTGATCAATTGGTTGGCCCTGTGGATTGTTCAATTTTGTGTGCTCCTAGATCGATTTTAGCAACATAACAACTTGTAAATGCTTGATTTGGATGCAAGATGATGGCTGGAGATTGAAGGCTTGAGAAGGGTTGAGAGGGTGAGATCTTGAATGTGGTAGATTGTGTATGAGAGTGAATGAATTTGTTGCTTGAATGAGAGTTAGGGTTGCATAATGGCTAAGTTTCAGTAATTTTGCAAAGGGAGATGGAATGAACAGTCAAGACTCATTCTTGGCCAAGGATAAGAGATCAAGGGTGAGATCAAAGGTTGACCAAAAGGAATTAAAAAATCCTTTTTAATGGGCATGGGGAAGACAAAAGGGATAAAATATTCCTTGGGAAGAGATGAAGAATTAAAAATTCCTCAAAAGGTACCTTGAAAAGACAAAAAGGAATTAAAAGTTCCTTGGGGGATGTGAAGAGTTGACTAAGGGGTTGATTAGACTAGTTAATCAATGATTAGAAGAGGGTCAGGTGGCTAATAATGATTAGGAGCCAACTTGAAAAATTTGGAGGATGTGACACATCCTAATCATAGATTAGGAATGTGCACATCCCTAATGATGGGATTAGGAGATGAAATAGGATTAAGTGTGGGTGGGACATAAATGGAATTAAATAAGTGGGTTGTTTATTTAATTCTTTGGAAGAAAGGGATAAAGGAGTAAGGTATTTAATTATTTAGCTAAATACCTTAGGGATTTAGAAGACTTTAGGGGTATTAATTAAATAATAGTAACATTATCTAACTAATGTGGATAAAAGGATATTTAAATGAAAAAGGGATAAATTTTGTATACACCTAAAAATGGTCTGGAGAATCTAAGTAATTAAATACAACTTATTTGATTAATTACCCTAGATTCCTCTACTATTGAATAAATATAAATATTTATATATATAGTTCACGTTTAAATTCTTATTAAAATTCTTTTAATTCTTTTATTATTTCATCCTAATTAAATAAACAAAATTAAATACTTTATTTTTTTTAATTATCAAATTCCCCTATCACATCATTTAATCTTAATTAATTAAACAAGGTTAAATACTTTGTCATTTAATTATCATATCCCTTCCATATTAATTTAATAAACAACTTCTATAGTTTGTTTTATTAAATTATTTATTCCCCTTTTTTCTAATTTAAATAAATCAAAATATTTAAATAAAGGCATAAAGGTAAATTTACTCTATTCACTCACCTATCAAATTAGATATCAAATGTCTAATTTAATGTGAATGGCATTCACGGGAAAGCTTGCAGGAAATCCTCTCAATCTTCTTCCCCTGATCCTTTCTATCTTCTTACTTGATGTTTTCATGTAGAGGAACCATTCCCATAATCAGCTCAAGCCTCTCCATCTCTCACCATTCAATCCTCCACTTTGAATCCAAACCTCTGCTTTGTTGCCCCTATGCAAATGTGTTGCTGAGAAATCTATAAATATAGCCTCACAATACATGAAATGGATCCTATCTTTGTGCAATCTTACTCTATAGGAAAGCAATCAAGCAATCAATCAAGCATCATAGCAATAGCAATAGAAATAGTATCTTAGCATCATAGCATCAATAGAACTCATATCATGGTTGCATAAGTAGTTTTATTGTAGCTGCATCATCATAATTTTATGTCAATTCAGATTATAGTAGTTTCCTTTATCATTTAGATATCATCATATAGAATTTCATCATTGCATTTAGCATCACTCCATTCTTTAGATTGGCATTTTAACAATCACAGAGCTTATCAAATCTGGGAGCCCTCTGTGATTTAATAAATATTTAAAGATAGGAAACAATATGATGCTTTCAGTAGATTCTTGTTTTAAACTAGTTGAACTAATAGAATATTGATATAATGTTTCATTAAGAAGTGTTTTAGTGTTTTTACTTACTCATACTTGTTTCAAACTTACAATTTGGCACCCATCATGGGGAACTACCCCATATTTCACAAAATTTCTTTGAAAAGTGTCATATAGGATTCTGGCGTGTTCATTTTAATGCGATCGAGAGATTTTTCGGTGCTTCCGATGAAAACTATGGTGCTTCTGAGGAAAACTATAGTGCTTCAGAGGTCTGTTTTAGCACTTCAACAAAAACTACAGTGCATCTGAAGAATTTTTTAGCACTTCTGAGGAGAAAACTATAGCTCTTCCACAATCTATTTCAGTGCATTTGCAAGACATTCCCAGCATAGTGGGCCACTATTCTTCAAAATTTGTATAGTGCTTCAGCTAAATTCTATGGCGCTTCTGCCAAATTTTGTAGCACTTTTGATGAAAACTATAGTGCATCTAATCTAAACTATAGCACTTCTACCCTCTATTTTAGCACTTTTGTAATTTCTTATCTGGATCCAATGCAACCACGACCAAAATTTTATTTTGATGGATTTGGACTAAAAAGAATCAATCCTAGGGTAGTCACTTGGTTTAAAATATATCAAACCTAGGATAGTCATCACACATTAGTTGCATCAGTTAAAATTAACATCATGTTTTTTGTGAAGCAAAATCTTCACCTAGAATAGTACAACATCTTTTTGGACTTTAAAATTGAACATTTGATTACTATGTTTGTGTGGTGAATAGGCTTATGCTCTCCCCTTAACTGGGTGATCAAAATGCCAGACTCATCCTTTATTTTCATGCAATTTATGCATTTGTTAAAACCTTTAGAAGGCCTGTCATAGTGGGAAAAATTACTCACCCTACTAGAAGGACCTAGGTGGGAACACCTAAAGCCAAGGATTCCAACCCACTCTAATCAAATGTGATTTTTTGATGAAAGTCCAACTCAACGGTAGTGTGCAAGATAACCATCCCCAAAGACTTTTTTTTGAAGGTTGGGAGGTCTCTTGATGGAGTTTATCATTTTCCACACCACACGAAAACTCTATCTAAGAACCATATGTAGAATCCAGCTGAGTCAGTAACTAGAAATTGTAATACTCACAGTGCAAGGGGAGGGAAGAATCTGCCCACAAGACACTCACCATATAATTTACAAGGACCATTTGCTCAAGGGATCGAGAAATCTAACCTTGAGTATGCACCTGTAAATGACAAAAACACAGGCGCCCTCTAGGGGGTGACACAACTATGTGAGTCAACGCAATTTTAGGATGTGGTCTATTGAGTATAACGATGAACTTTTTGACCTTAAGAGTGAGTTTTTTTGAAGTTTATTTTTGTTAAAGAAACTAGTGAAAATAGGACCATGCATGGTTCTTAGAACATACACTATCTGTATAGATTCTAGATTTGAAAACAACTATTCTACAATTGCTTGACGTGTTCTCAAACCATTAAAATTAGATAAAGATCATCTAGAAGAACACAAAAGGAGTCAAACAAAACCAAACAATGAATTTTATGATTAGGGATTGGAAATACACAACGTTTGTTAGGAAATCCCTCACAAAAAGAGTCAAAGAACCAAAGAAACAAATCAATTACAAGAAACTCTTAGAAAGAAGGTGATTCTTATATCAAAGTAGGAAATTTTTACTTCAACATAGAACCTTCATCCATAGGTTTCATGATTTTTCCAAAGAATATACTGACGATTATACTTTAGAACCTTTGTATTCACAAGCCATTTTCCAAAGAAGAGCCTTGTCACAGAAACATAATCATAGTCAATCTATTCATCAGTCTTCCATCCTGTAACCAATGATAGAATATTCTGACAGGCCTAATCAATTCTTACAATAGAGAAAACTTAGAAACATTAGGATTTTCATCCAATATTAAAAAGTTACTAGTGGAGGTATCTTGTCAAAATATCAAAAATCTAGAAAATCAATCTCTTCATGGGAAGAAAAAAATCCGACAACACTATTCAAACCCAAAGTAGCGCTTTGACGCTCTATTTTAGCGCTTTTGTATCTAGAGTAGCACTTACACACTCTATTTTAGCGCTTTTGCAAAGTAGCGCCTCTACAATCTGTTATAGTGCTTCCATAGTCTATTTTAGCACTTCCAAAGAGCAAAAAAATAGAGAGTTTTCAAACACATCTATCAGATTTGCTGACATTTAAAACTTGGATTTTTATTAGCCAGAAACATCTTTTCGATCCAGATAGTGTCTTAAACCAAAAACAAAAAGGTTCTTACAAGTAAGAATTCTTTTCTATTTGAACCCATATCTTGCAAACTATAAAGTTTCCACAAAAGTCAAACCAAAATCTTTGTTATTAGGCTAAGTTTCTTCATCAAGATATTATCATCCTACCATCATGAAACAAGGCATAGTAATCAGAATTTTTAACCTAGTCTCATCAATAGGATATATCATCCTATTTGGCTGTGTTAAAATTCATTCGGACACTCATCCAAACATAGAAGATCAAAGTTTAGTGGAAAAAATAGACACTTGTATGCCAATTTTGACAAGGTTAAAAAGACAAAGACTCCTAGAAAAACAAGTTGAAACATCAAACACCATGGCGGAAGAAAATCCTTGGAATAGATTACAACAAAATGACAAGAAAAAAATAACCCAAGAAGACATTTAAACGACACAACAAGATCCAAGCTTCCATAAATTTATGGAAAAGATCTTAGAACAAGATATGTAAAAATACCTTTTAATGCTAGTTGAATCAGGTGCAAAATTTCCAAAATATTTCATGTCAATCAATTAAAAGAAACACCTAGAGAAAATGAAACTGAAACACCACAACACACACAACACACACAAAACACAGATCAAGTTGTGGCCCTAACACATCAAATGCAAAAGTTGCAACAACAAATTCAAGATATGCAAAAGGGAACCATGAAAAGGTATGCATTACAAGACATTTGTCCTTATCCTTTTGACCTGAGTGTGGACATAATACCATTCCATACACATTGTGAATTCCTGAAATATGAAAAATACAATGGTAAAATAGATCCAATTGACTATGTAAGGGAATTCAGAACCATGAGTTTAGAATTTGCGCAAGAAGAAACTTACTTAATGAGGTTATTTCCAAGAAGCTTAGGAGGTCAATGTATGGAATGGTTTTCTAAACTATAACTAGGGATTCAAACTTTTCAAGAACTGGTTAATAGGTTTATATCACAATATTCCTATACATTCAACATGATGTCACAATAAAGGACCTCTACAACATGAAGCAAAATAAAGGTGAGACATTCTTTGAAAGGAAAACTCAGGTGTGGAAACAACTTCCTACACTAATCTCTAAAGGAAAGTATTGTGCAAAATTATTTTAAACCCTTACAATTTCAGATTCGTTAACTACTTTAACAATGATATTATAGCCATATAACATGCATACAGAAAATAGAGAATGACACAATGATTTACCCTAGGGAAAACCTTTCGGTAAAAAACCCCAGCACTCCAAAACCTGCACAATGTATTATCTTCAACACAATGGTTACAACACACTTGCAATGCAAGTTCTTTCAAGAGACAATCGACACTCTAAGACTAAACTAGTAGCTCTAGATCATACCAAAAATACACTCTTTTTCGCTCTTCTCCTGTAACCCTAAAAAATGCTTATATCATGTGCTTTCCTTTTTAGGGCAACTTCCAAAGATAGCCGTACTCAACTTTATCAGTTGCCACATGTCTTGCATGTCTTCACCCATCATTGAATCTTCTAGAAATAGCTCTTACGTGTCATAGGAATCCATCATAACCATTTCAGCCATGATCTCCTTACACACAATTCAAGATGCCGACACATCAAGTGGAGTGACACATCAACATGCCAACTAGACATGTACACTCACACTTAATTACATTATTTGCAAGAAATACATTTTACAAAACAAATAATAAGAATAGGAATTATCCAAGGTTGAGACACCTTATTCCTAACATTCTTGTCATTTCTACAATGACGGCGAAGATTATTTGCTAGGTATCCTCGTTCCATACCTAAGGAAGAGAAAATGGAACTTTTTATTGACAACCTGATTGATGAAATGAGGTATAGGCTCGAATAACAATCAATGACACTGTCACTGGTAATCAAATGATTAACGAGGAAATCAATGACATTATACCACTAGATCTGATCCCAAACATAGATACATCTAATAATCAGATAAATGTTTTGAAGATCGAGGAAAGGCAACACTATCAAATGATTAATGTAACAACAAGGGGGTAGTCCAAGGTAATATTGAAAGGAGTTACATCTAAAAACACCACTCCCCCACCCAATTAATACAACATTGTTGACCAACTATAAAAAATACCAGCACAAATATCAATACTAAAACTCAAAATATCACCATCCCATAAGGAGGTTTTGGAACAAGCTCTTGTGGCCACCACGGTACCCAATAATATAGATGTCTATCAATTCCAAGCTATGGTGGGACATTTGACCATGCCTCATTGTCTATCATTCTCTGAATAGGATGATGTATCACTTAATCATCCACATAAAATTTTCATTCATGTTGAAGTTTTGATCCACAAACATTGTGTTAAACGAGTCCTAATAGATGGTGGAGCTGGTTTAAACATTTATACTTTAAATTTAATTTGTGCACTAGGTTATTCAGATAATGCTATTGATGCCCGAAGAAAAATTACAATAATGGCTTATGATGAAGAAGAGAGATCCTCTAAGGGAATGATTGTGTTACCTATTCAAGTGGGACCAATGGTGAATAATATAGCTTATCAAGTGCTAGAAAAAGAGTTAACCTACAATATACTCCTAGGATGCCCATGGATTCATGAAATGTAGGTGATACCTTCAACTTATCACTAGTATTTGAAATTTCTAGTTAATGGTCAAGAGGTAACCATATCAGCTGACTACAACAATCCTCAACATTGTAACATGCTTAGAAGATCTCAAGACACCTTTATGCCCCATAATAGAGAAGCTAGGACTTCTAGTTCATTAGATGGTGAAAAAATCTGAATATTATATCTAAGTGGGTTGAGAAAAATGGTCAATCAAAGGATAGAATTTTTTTGATTCAATGTTATTAGATAATAAGGGTCCACTAGATTCTCTCTCCTAGCAATTTCAAGAAAATGTCTAGCTAACCGACAAAGGCATGGGACAATATTCTATTGAGCAATCTCTTAATCTTTCACAATTGATGCCATCTCCAAGGTCATATGGACAACCATCAATAATAACATGAAAACCATCACAACCTGCCACAGTTCTAGATGAAATATTTGTAAAATCTAGTACTATAGAAGATGAATCAGAAGACAAGGCCATCCTTAGTTTCCTATACAAAGATGAAGAAGTCTCAACACCAACAAACATCAACATAAAGATCGATCAGTATGGGAAAGGAAAAGCTATCCTAGAAAAAATGGGTTATGAGGGACAAGGATCTGTGGGAAAAAGGAAATAAGGTATCATAGAACCCATTCAACCCCTCACACTTCAGTCGAAGGAAAAAATGGGACTAGGTTATACGGGGGAATCAAAAGAAGAAATGACTCAAAAAGTTGTTGAAAGAATCCTTCAAATGAGAGATGGTTCTTAAATATATTCCAATGAGTATGAATGGGATTTGTACTATGATGTATCATATATGGACATCCAAATTGATGTCATAAAGGATTATGCACCCACACATGAGGAGGGACAAAGATCGGGGACTGGACCACTTGTATTAGAATCACAAAATATCGATGACTCAAGTGAGGATGCAAAGACATCGAGTGAGCTAGATAATTTGGAGGAAAGTAATATCATAGACCTCGACTTCCCAAATGACAACCCTGAGACCATAAATGTTTGAACCCTTTATTTCATTGACCAAAGTCAATCTGATGACTTTTTTCCCTTAATACATCTTGAACTTATCGATTGGGAACCAACTGAACCTATTAATGTACCCATCTTTGAGAATGATGATACTATTGTAAACTTCCTTTGTTACAACAAACCTGACACAATTTCTCACCATAAATACCATAATGACATGGTTAGATAGGAGGGTGTCAAATCTTCTAGTTGCAAAATTGAAGACAGGAATAATGGATCTAATGATGAAAACCATTCTATGGCAACATTAGATCTCAAAAAAGTAAAAATAAAGAACGCATCAGATAGTGAAAACCTCTCTAAGGCATTAAAAGCTGGGAGATTTGACACCTTTCTGGAGAATTATCATGAAAGGTCATTAAGAATGGTAGAGTCTACACATTCTATAAAAATTGGCATAGCAGAAAAAGCAAAGATTTCGCATCTGGCAGCATCTATGACTGAACAATAAAGACCTGAATTTATCAAGTTCTTTGAAGAAAGAAGCATTAACTTTTCATGGTCATACTCTGATATGCCAAGTTTAGATCCAAATATTTTAATGCATCATTTATTACTACCATCTAGAATCAAACCTGTAAAACAAAAACTAAGGAAGATGCATCCACATATCGCCTTGATGGTAAAGGTTGAGTTGAAGAAGTTGTTAAATGCAGGATTCATCAGGTCTATTGATTATGCTGAATGGATATCAAATATTGTCCCTATATCAAAACCAGATAATAGTATCATAATATGTACAAATTTCAGAGATCTGAATAAGATATGTCCCAAGGATGACTTCCCCTTACCTAAGATCGATATCATTATGGACTTAATAGTAGGGCATGCCATGTTATCAATAATGGATGGTTTTTCCACCTACAACAAAATCAAGATAGCACCAAATGATCAGGAGAAAACTGCATTCACATGTCCATGGGGAAATTTTTGTTGGAATTTCATGCCCTTTGGGTTGAAGAATGCAGGGGCGACATATCGACGTGCAATGACTACAATCTTTCATGATATGATGTATACCTTTATGGAGTATTACGTGGATGATATCTTAGCAAAGTCATATTCTAGAGAAGGACATCTAGATATCCTGAGAAATTTTTTCACAAGGCTAGAGAAGTTCAATGTCCGACTAAATCCTAAGAAATGTGTCTTTGGAGTTACATTAGCAAAACTCCTAGGAAACATAGTGTCAAACAAGGGTGTCGAAGTATATCTCGCAAATGTCAAAGCAATAATGGAAATACAACCGCCAAATAATATCAATCAACTCAGGTCTTTACAAGGTAGGCTACAATCAATCAGGAGATTTATTTCCCAATTAGCAGATAAAAGTCATCCATTTAATCACTTGTTGCATAAAAATGTCTTATTCAAATGGGATCAAGGAATGACCTTCAATCAAATAAAACAATATCTGATGTAGCTAGCTATTCTCATGCCACCTACAAAAGGTAGACCTTTGATACTATACATTGCAACAACAGACATTTCTTTAGGGGCACTTTTGGCGTAGGAAGATTATGAAGGAAGAGAACAAGTGATTTACTACATCAGTAGGACTTTGAATGGCTATGAAATAAATTACACCTTCATCGATAAATCCTGTTTGGTGGTGGTATTTTCTACCCAGTAGTTGTGGCATTACATGTTGACTCACATAGTCAGGATCATAGAAAATATTGACCCATTAAAATATCTACCTAGCAAGGCTACTTTAATAGGTAGATTGACCAAGTGGGTCATGCTTTTAAGTGAATTTGATATCCAGTATGTGGAAAGGAGAGCCATCAAAGGTCAAGTGATTGTTGAAAAATTAGCCAAAGCTCCATTAATTGATGATTGTCCTATGACAATGGAGTTTCCTGATGCAAACATTCTAACAGTAACAACACAACAATGGAGGCTTTATTTTGATGGGTCATACAAAAAAAGAGGATCTGGTGCGGGAATATTGTTTGTTACACCTCAAGGACACACCATCCCAAGGTCTTATAGAATCGTGTTTCCATGTACAAATAATGTAGCTGAATATGAGGCACTAATCATTGGCATCAAGGTGGTAATTGAATGGAAGGTAATAGAGCTACAAGTATATGGAGATTCACAATTAGTCATTCATCAGGTAAATATTAGATGAAAGATGAGAAGTTGATGCCATATAAGAAACTGATTGATGATCTCAAAAAGTACTTTATGGATATAAATTTGAGCAAATTCCAAGGGCAGAAAACAAAGCGGCTAATGCTATGGTGACAATTGCTTCTCTTTTTTAGTTGCCAGAAAAACATGGTCATTATGATTTTATGGTTAGAACAAGTGTCAAATCTTGCTTATGATAATCTTGAATCTCAAACCATATGCCATTTAGATACCATTGAATCCTCACTCTATGGAAAGACCTATGCTTACCTAAAAGACAACGTCCTTCCTCCCGATCTTTCGAGAAACTGAAAACACAACTTCATTTTCCAATCTATTCGACATACCTTAACCACCGACATGCTTTACCATCAAGGTCTAGATGGTACTCTTCTTCGGTGTTTAGAACATAACGAATTTGAGATAGCCTTACATGAGGTTCATGAAGGTATTTGTGGAACTCATTCAAGTGCGATAACTCTGCCAAATAAACTCCTTCGTTTGGGGTATTACTAGCCAAACATGGAGAATGAGTCTTATCAATTTGTTAAGAAGTGTCAGAAGTGTCAGATCCATAGTAATCTAATCCACACACCCACTCAAGAATTACACCCATTCACATCAACATGGCCCTTTTGTCAATGGGGACTAGATCTAGTAGGAAAGATAAACCCATCTTCATCCAATGGGCAAAAATTCATAATCACAGCAACAAAATACTCTACAAAATGGATAGAAGCAGTTCCTCTAACAACGATCACTAGAAAACATATCTCATCTTTTATACAAAACTATGTAATCGGTTGGTATGGCATACCTCAGTCCATTATCACTGATAATGGATGACCATTTAAAATCTAGGATGTCTAGGAATTGTGTGAAAAATTTCATATCCAACATCGTTTCTCAACATTGTAATATCCTTAGGGAAATGGCTAAGAAGAGGCCTCCAACAAGACAATTTTGAAAATACTCAAGAAAACGGTTAATGATCTTGTACATGATTGGCATGTTTAGCTCAATCTTGCATTATGGGCCTACAAAATCAGCATCAGAACATCGACATGAGCTACACCATATGCCTTGGTATATGGATCAGAGGCCATACTACCCATTGAGGTGGAGATAACATCACTTTGTTTGTCACTAAAGGGAATTTTTTTGAATGAATATTATAGAGTATCTAGGCTTCAAGAACTAGAACAGTTGGATGAATGTCATTAACAAGTCATCAATCATCTAACAACATATCAACAGAGAATTTCCAGGAGCTACAATCATAGGGTAAAGGCTAGAGTCTTTCAGGTTGGTGATTTGGTCCTAAAGGAAACCCCTAGAAATCAATAGGATAGAGAAAAGAAAGGGAAGTTTGAACCTAACTGGCTAGGTCCCTTTGTCATCATATCAGTCCATGGATCAAGAGCCTATCAACTATCAACACCTGAAGGGGATTTTTTTGATGAACCTATCAACAACATCCATCTCAAAAAATTCTACACCTGAATCACCTAGTGCACGGTTCAGAGTCCCAAAAAGGGTTGCCTAGATGAAAACCTAGTAAACAGGCGTCTCGGTGATTGAAAAATACAAAAAAATGAGAAAAGAGAAAAAACTAAATTTTTTTATAAAAATATGAAAAAATGCAATCAAAACATATAGTGAAAACTTGGAAATAGGCGCTATTTGTGTTTTAACCAGTTTTTCCATCTATTGGATGCATGCCATGATCATTACTATCACCATCACTTTACATTCACCATTGTATCATTGCAAGTGGTCATGTCTCACCTTAGCTTGGGGGAAACATATGGACCTCACTATGGGCAATAAAACATCAAATTTAACAAAATGGAACATCTATCACTATCAAAAGCACATTAGATGTTTGTATCACAATAGAAAATCCAAAAAAGAGTCAAAAAGAGTCATTTTCAAAGAAGTCAAAAAAAAAATCATGAGTCTATGTCAGTCAAACTATGTGATCTCTATATGTATAATGTAGGCAAGGCTAATCTTTGATCAGCCTCTGAGGCCCCTAGGATAGGTCTTTAGGTTAGATTTAATTCAAAATCTCAGAAAATCACAAAATCATCATAAAATTAGGATGGATGATCTAATTTGACTAATACTTGAAACACTTTAAGTAAAGGTTGGATATGTTGTATTTTGATTTCTTGTTATCATTTCTTTGGAGTAACTTGATGATGTATTGAACTAGAGAAGCTAAGAAGAAGAATGGTATTTTCATTTGTCTATTGTTTGTGAATTAATTATTTAATGTGTGAATTGTCGTGGGACATGATCTACAAATGTATCACTGATGATATTCGGAATTCACACACTAAAATGATTAATCCTTGTCTGTTTATGCAAGAAATGTTCAGGTCATCTCAGTTTAATTATATCTAGATTCTTGTGTTCACTTACAATATCAAAAATCATGAAAGTAATACTCAGGTCATCATTGGTCTAAAATATACCTTTGATGCTTGTATTCACTTTCAACATTTTTAAAGCTCTATGATGATACAAAGCACAAAAGCACTGTTAGAATGCCAATATTTGCATGTAGATGTGCATGATAAAATTAGATTGCATTCATAATATTTTTTACATCTGCGGAGTGTTTGTTACAAAAGCTCGCGAAGGATTAAAATTAATGATTATCTTTTCTCATAATAGATTGAGCATACTTGACATTAACAAAAACATCATCATGACCATGTATTTATATCATCATTTTCATTTGCATAAATTAGAAAGCATTTTTATTATCATTTCATCATTCATACATTTGAATCAAATAATTTTTCATTCATCATATCATATTTTCCATATCGCATAAAAAATAAATCTCTATCATTGCATTTTCATTCATCCATCAATCATTTCTCATATCACAAATCATACATTCATTCAATATATCATTATCGTATATCATTTTATCCACTTATTACATCATATCGTTACATTTCCATTTATCATATATCATTTACCACACATCATTTTCATCCATTTATTACATCATATATTTGCATTTACACCAAAATAAAAATGTACACATCCCATTTACATCCCATATTGTAAATTATTTAAATCATTACATCCACATCCATTTATATCGGCACATCATCATATAAAATAAAAATCATCATGCATCCATACTTCATCATTAAACACATCATAAACCATAGCATATCATCATGATTATAAAATATATCCATAACATCATAATAAAAGGATCATCACATAGAATATAGAACATAGAAAATAAATGCATCCATCATAGAATCATATACAAAACATTGTAGATCGATAAAATATTCTGCATATCATATATATCAAAATAATAATGTCAAGTGTATAATGATATCTAAACATGAAGAGATACATCAATAAAGTGGTAGAACTCACAAAATCTCCAACTGAATAAGTGGACATCAAGTTTCAGTACATTAATCAATCCTATATTGGGGCATATCAATCAAAGTTGATAAACCACATCAATTGATGATATCTATATCGGCTTGCACCAAATGATGCTACGCGGATAGAGAGAGACAGTGGTCATGCAGAGAGAGACAGTGTCTGTACAAATCATGTCCCACATCTTTGAGAAGAACTCTAAAATCCCCCTATGATCATAACATATCACAAATCAAGAATATTATCAACTAATTAAAAATCAATCAACCTATTAGTCTAATTAGCTCTAGTGAGACTTTGATCGAATCTCATGAGCGACTATCATTGAACCTCACCTATGATGATCCTATCTATCAATGATCCTCGCCTATCATGAGGTCAATCAATCAATCTATCAATGATCCTCACCTATCATGAGGTCAATCATCAATCTATCATTGATCCTCGCCTATCATGAGGTCAATCAATCAATCATTTAATCTCACCTATCATGAGATCAATAATCTTCTAATCTATCAAGATCATCGATCAATATCAAATCAAAGGCTAACACAATCGAAAATCATCAAACATAAGGAAGCTTAAAAAAAATTCATCTAGGGGCACTTTCTACATTCTTAATTGGGAGATAAATTATTTCACCACCGAATCTTCATTGGATCTATATTGAATCATTATAAAATCATCAAAAAAATCATGGAAATTTTGAAAAATTCCGAAAAATCCAAAAAAAAATATAAAAAATAATTAATTTATCTCCTAAGGGGGCATATTATCATCAATCACTTGAAAATCAATGTCTAGGGCATGCTGAATTTTTTTCATTGATACTAGCAGTAGCAGCACAAAAATATATTTGAAGTAATGTGTAAACACATCACTTCAAAGAGGGGCCAAATGTATACACCTAAAAATGGTCTAGAGAATCTAATTAGTTAAATACAACTTATTTGATTAATTACCCTAAATTCCTCTACTATTGAATAAATAGAAATATTTATTTATATAGTTCACGTTTAAATTCTTATTATAATTCTTCTAATTCTTTTATTATTTCATCCTAATTAAATAAACAAAATTAAATACTTTATTTAATTTAATTATCAAATTCCCCTATCACATCATTTAATCTTGATTAATTAATTAAGGTTAAATAATTTTTCGTTTAATTATCATATCCCTTCCATATTAATTCAATCAACAACTTTTATATTTTTTTTTAATAAATTATTTATTCCCCTTTTTATAATTTAGATAAATCAAAATATTTAAATAAAGGTATAAAGGTAAATTTCCTCTATTCACTCACCTATCAAATTAGATATCAAGTCTCTAATTTAATGTGACTTGCATTCACAGGAAAGCTTGCAGGAAATCCTCTCAATATTCTTCCCCTGATCCTTCCTATCCTCTTTCTTGATGTTTTCATGGGTAGGAACCATTCAATCCTCCAGATCAAATCCAAACCTCTTCTTTGTTGCCCCTATGCAAATGTGCTATTGGGAAATCTATAAATACACCCTCACAATATAGGAAATGGATCCCATCTTTGTGCAATCTTACTCTACAAGAAAGCAATCAAGCATCATAGCAATAGTTTATAAGTATCATAGAATTAATAGAATTCATATCACAATTGCATAAGTAGTTTTACTGTACCTACATCATCATAATTTTATGTCAATTTAGATTATAGTAGTTTACTTTATCATTTAGATATCATCATATACAATTTTATCATTGTATTAAGCATCACCCCGTTCTTTAGATTGGAATTTTAACAGTCATAGAGCTTATCAAATCTGAGAGTCCCATGTGATTTAATAAATCTTTAAATATAGGAAACAATATGATGCTTTCAGTAGATTCTTGTTTAAAACTAGTTTTGTTGGAAAAACAAGGATAGACAACTGAGAGGGGGTGAATCAATTGTTACCAAAATAAAACTTATACAACATTAAGCAATCCTTATATCATAGATCTAATAATTAACAGTGCAAGCATAAGAACAACACATCAGAGCCACATGAACACCAATATTTTATACATGGAAACCTTGTTAGGGGAAAAACCACGGTGGATGTTGGTACACAAGATTATACCCTGTTAGAAGTATAATGATGAATAAAAAGAGAATGAAATTGCATTCAGGAACACTACCTAGAGCACACTACTCAAAGGGAAGACTCACTTCCTTACATACAATAATCAGATTAAATCCATTTGATGAATTTGAACTGAGAAAATAGCTTCTGCAAAAGCCTGATTACAGTTCTAGTTAGGCACACAAAACTTCTTCAAAATATCCACACTCTACTCTAAATGATTTGACCTTTATTCACACTTGTACATCACTTTAACACTTGAGAACTTATCATAAATGAGGAAAAAAATCTTGTATAAATATCCGCTACACAGATTTGCATCCACTATTCAGTCACCACAAATAAAGAATAAATTACAACTGTCGACCTTGATACATGAATAAATTTCAATGTGTACCAACACAAGTTGGTCACAACATAGTGAGGACCCAAAAAAACATCTCCAAATACACCAAACAATAAAATATTAATCCTCATGGATCCGCAACATGCTAACACCACAATGTCGACCAAGAACATGCACTTAGGCACATATTAGAAAAATCTTTGGTCATGAACACTTCAATCACTACAGATGTACAACAAGGATAGAGTATGATCTAAACTCATCCATGAAGATCATAGTTAAATGTGCAACACATGAGATTACCATAATTTCATCTGCTTTGACCAAGAACACCATCTACAGAAACTAAATAACTATAGGCACACACATCCTCATAACTTCCACAAAATGTCATGCGTACCTCTAAAACTTTTGGACAACATACTAGAAAGGGTCAAAAACAAACCCTTTGAAGGGAACCTTTAGATCTTCAACACATAGAGCTTTCCAACATTCTAACCTTCTCAGCTCCACTGACTGCCTATACTATATTTTTTACAATTTTCTCAATCTCCTCATCATATACAACCTTAAGCAGATTAAAATGCTAATAGTGTTGACATCAATGACAACAATATATCAGAAACACACCCACAACATCCAACAATCTTCCCCTTTTGCATTTATGGCAACACATGATGTGAAAAATAATACCATCAACCCAACTAACTCTTCTTCAACAATCTCCTCCTGAGATTGTACACTTTTTTCTTGTTTCCTTCATTGCTCTTCTTTCCCATTTTTTTCACATTGCTTCTCTCCCCCTTTGACATCAATGGAAAAGGTACGTATGCTCTGATTTCAATTTTGAAAACATTTGGATACTCCCCCTGAGTAGCAGTCACCACAACATCAATCTAGAATATGATATAGCAATGAATTCATGGCCTTATGCAAATACCTACATCTTAGTTCTGATTAGGAGGGGAAATTACCCCTAACTTGCCTCTAAGGTACTCAAAAGTATCCTTAGGCAATGGCTTTGTAAAGATATCTATAATTTTCTCTTTGGTAGGTATGTACTCCAATTTGACTTATTTTTCACTTACTTTGTCTCTCAAGAAGTGATGGTTGATGGCTATATATTTTATCTTTGAATGCAATACTAGATTCTTAGAAATGTTAATGGTGGTTGACTTGTCACAGAATATAGAAATGGGTTCTTCATACACAATTTTGACATCTTTCAACATTTTTTTCATCCATTATACTTGGGTACAACTGTTTGCAACAACAATATACTCGCCTCAATAGTAGATAATGAAACTGAGTTTTGTTTTTTGCTTAACTAAGATACCAGCTTCTTAACTAAGATACTAGCTTCTTACCTAAGAAGAGTGAACCACCACTGGTACTCTTCCTATCATCTACATCTCCTGCCCAATCAGCATCAGTAAAAGCATTTAGAGTAAGATCATCATTCTTAGGATACCAAAGACCAAGATCATTTGTCCCTTTCAGATATCTGAATATTCTTTTCACAACAATCACATGGGAATCTTTAGGATCATCTTGAAATCTAGCAACCATGCACCCAACATTCATTATGTTTGGCATGGTCTAATTCAAGTACCAATCAATGATCTATATCTTGTCTAATTTGCTTTGGGAGTATCATCTTTCTATGTAAGTTTGCATCCAGTCACCATAGGTGTACCAACTAGTTTTGAATCTTCCATGCCAAAAAATTTCAGTAATTATTTCACATAATTAGATTGAGATACAAATATTCCATCATATAACTGAGTAATTTGCAATCCCAAAAATAATTTTAGTTCTCCTATCATTAACATTTCAAATTCACTTTTCATTTCATTGAAAAACTTCATACATAAATCATCATCAACTTCAAAGATAATATCATCAACAAAGACTTCAATGATCAATTCTTTTCTTTGATCCAATTTGAATACAAATTGTTGTTAGTGTGAACCCCTATCCTATTCTTGCACAAACACAAAAAACAAACACATAGTTAGGTTCATATGCAAGATAAAACAAGGATTCCCCATGAAATCCATTTACAATGCTCAAAATAGGAAAATGAAGAAACAAAACATAGAAAGATAATTGAAATCCTAATTAATCAAGCAAACTCTTGATCCCATGGGGGAATTGGTGTCAATTCGTGTGTCGAAATTGGCCCTTTCCCAACTCCTTTGTATGCTTTGTGATTTGATCAGATTGATCCACTTTGTTGATGAAGAACAAGACGAGTTCTTGAGAAAACCTACAAATAACCTAGCTATGAAATCATGAAAATGATGAACACTTGATGAGAAATGGACAAAATTAACTCTCAATGTGAACAGAGTAACTTTTCAATAGATTGTGAATGAGGATGAAGTTGAGTATAGTAAGTTTACTCAATTTGTGGATGATAGAATAAGAGGAAGAGTCTCTTATTTATAGATTTCCAAAATGGAAGAGAGGAAGGAATTGAGTAATGTGGGATCATTCAACATCCAATGGCCAATTGCCACTTTTCAAGATATGAATGGTTGAAGGTTGTGCACATTTTGGCCAAAGTGTCAATAAATGCAATTAGTTGGAATTTGAAATTAAGGAAATGGCATGTGAGAGGGAGAGAGGAATGAAATAAATGCCACTTGGCTCAATTCACAAGGACATGCAAGAGAAGTGAATGCTTTGTTGGAAGGACAAATCCAATTGGATTTTGAATTCAAATTTGAAAGAATATTCCTCCTTTATTCCATGTTGAGAGAAAAAGGCAATTTAATAAATCAAAGTAATTGATTTATTGTTTAAGTTGCATTCTCTAGAGGATTTTAGTGATTGAGATTAAATTAATCAATATTTGATCAATTTAATGAGAGATTAGATGATTTGACAATTTTGACTCAAATTTATGAGTTGATTTAAATCAGAATTGAGAGGAAAAGGTTTAATTAAATAATTTTTTTTGATTTATTTAACTAAAGAGGATAATGTTAGATTAAATCAAATAAGGTTTAATTTATTCAATTTAATGAGAATACTTTAAGGATTTAATCAATTAAGATGAATTATTTAATTAAAGAGCGATTTAGGGTTAATGAAATTAACTTCATTAATTTAATCAACGAAGGAGAAAGAACTAATTAAATAAAAAATGATTTATCTAATTAAGAGATGAAAGGTGATGATAAAATGAGAGTGTGATTCAGGAAGAAATGATGTTAGTAATCAGGATCAAGTGCATCAGATCGAATTGTATATTTTCCATATCCACAGTCAGCAGTACCTTTATTGAATCCAAGTTTCAACAAGTATTTGTCCAATATAGAATACCAAGCTCTAAGGGCTTGCTTTATTCCATAAAGATCTCTCTTCAATCGACATACCATGTCCTTTTCATCAGGCAACTAAAATCCATCTAATAAAATTTGTAGTTTTGGAAAGTAGAATAAGCAAGAAATAGTCTAACGACCTCAATTCTAGCAACATGAGAAAAAGTTCCTTCAAAATCAATACCTTCCATCTATGAGTAACCTTTATAAACCAATCTTGCTTTGTTTCTAACCACATCACCTTGTTCATTCAGCTTAGTCTAGAACACACATTTGGTTCCAATCACATTTTTGTTCTGAGGTCTAGGAACAAGATCCCATGTATTAGACAATATTCTTCTAGAATTCTTCTTCTAGTTTGCACACCTTTAGTTTTATCTCCTATGATTTGACTATCAAAATGATTTATTCTCACATACTTAGGAGTTTTGAATTTTTATCTTACCTTTTATTCTTGTGATATTTCTTTTGCACCTTTTCTTGCTTCCGCTTCTTGATTTCCTTGATTCACCAGAACAATCTGAAGTTGATTATGTGTCTGAGAATCATTGTCAACACAATCATGTTAACCATCTGAATCTTAATCACTGACTCTGGATGATTTCCCAATATCTTCATCAACCTTAACATTTTCACTTTCAACCACTTTCTTCAACCTTTTATTAAAGTACTGGTAAGCTTTGATTTTATTAGAGTATCCTAGGAAGATTCCTTCATCACTTCTAGCATCAAACTTACCTATATCATCATCTCTCTTGATGTAGCATTTGCTTCCAAAATTTTTGAATTATTTGACAGTAGGCTTATAACCAAACCATAGCTCAAAAGGTGTCTTACCAGAATTACTATTGGCATTCATCTTGTTAATAGTATACATAGCAATACCTACATCCTCTCTCTAGCAAAAATGAGGAGAATTTGCTTCCAGCATCATGGTTCTAGCAGTGTCTAGAATGGTTTTTTTCTTTCTTTCAACAACTCCATTCTATTGAGGGGTCTGAGGAGTAGATAGTTGTCTTTGAGTTCTATGTTCTTGACAAAAATAATTGAATTCTCATGAATTAAATTCACCACCTCTGTCTGACCTTAGAAATTTGATCTTTTGACCTATCTCATTCTCTTCCATAGCTTTAAAACTTTTGAACTTTTCTAATGCTTCATGTTTTTCTCTCAATAAAGCAACCCATATCATTCTAGAATAATAATCAATGAGTAACATAAAGTACCTTTCACCTTGTAGGCTTCTGATTCTGGAAGGACCATCTAGATTAGTATGTATCAAATCCAGTACTCCATTAGAGTTGTATTTTTTGCTCCATAAGGAATTTGTTGTTTGGTTTCCCATATGAAATTCCTTGCACATAGTGTTAGTAGGCTTCACTAACTTAGGTAAATCTCTGGCTACTTGAGTAGAATTTATCTTCATAATGTTATCAAATTTCACATGACATAATGTCCTATGCCATAACCATCTTACATCAATTTGAGAAAACAAACAACTTTGACTAGCCGTACTTAAATGAAAGATATTACCTTTTGTCTTTGTTCCTAAAACAATTATATTTCCTGAAATTCTTGTTATTCTGCACTTACCATTCTTGAACTGTAGATTGTAGCCTTTTTGTCTACCATTTTTCCAATACTCAACAAGTTATTCTTTAGGCCTTCTACTTAAAGAACAACATCAATATTGTGTTTACCACCACAAAAAATATTGCCTCTGCCACAAATCACACCAGAAGTGTTGTCACCAAACCTCACTACATCACCATCATAGTTTTCCAAGCTTACAAATTTTGTTTCGTCACCAGTCATATGATGTGAGCATTCTCAACATTGGCTAAAAGAGCTTTCTCAACATTTACATTACTAGTAGATTCAGTGGACACTTGACCATTTTATTTGATAGCAATAAATACCCATTCATCTTCATTTCCAATTTATTTATCAGATTCTTCATCAGTTACACCTTCTTCAACATAATAGAAATATCTTTGAAGTCTAGTATTCCCAGGCTTATATTTTGAAACTCTTTTAGGACATCTAGAAGAAAAATGACCTATCTTACTGCAAGAAAAGAATTTAATAGGTAACTTTTCTTTGTACTTACCATGACCTCTTGATTATATTTTCACAATCAATGATTCTAGTTCTTCCAATTCCCTTTCTTCATCTTCAATCCACTTCATCTCATCTTCATATTTGAATGTTCTCTGGGAACTCTCTCTTGAATCATATCTCTTTTTCTTGGATACAATGGCCTTGAAAGAAGATTCAGTATTAGGAGCAGACTCACCAAATTCACTTAATTAAAATGCAACAAGTTTTCCAATCAACATGTCTTTTGTAATATTTGTCACTGTTTTGAGTTCATCAATATCATAAGCTTTTGTCTTGTAGTAAGGGGGCACAGATCTAAGTATCTTAGCCACAATTTCATCATCATTTATAGTTCCATCAACACATCTAATGTCTATCACAAATTCATTTATCTTATGTGAGAAGGAAAAGATGTTCTCATCTTCACTCATCTTCAAGCTCGACCATTTTCCTTTTAGACTTTGTAGCTTAGCACTTTTCACTAGTGCATCTCCTTCATACAATGTTTCCAAATTTTTACAAATCTGGTATGTAGTCTTCAATCCCATCACATTTGTCAATTTTGAATTTTTCAAAGCAATCACTAGTATTTCTACTAACCTAGTATTGATTTTCGCTTGCTTGATCTCATCTTCAAAGGAGGGACCATTATGAGGAATATTATATGCAATTTGTCTCATCTACTAGAAAGGTTCACCAATGCACCTCAAATGACATTCCATATCAAATTTCCATAGAGAGTAGTTTGTACCATTGAATCTAGGACTATCCTTCTTAAATGATGCCATCTTAGATCACCTCAAATTTTTAAGCTTCTTTCAAAGGAACTATCTCTGATACCAATTGTTGGAAAAACAAGGATAGACAACTGAGAGGGGGGTGAATTATTTCTTACCAAAATCTAACTTATACAACATTAACCAATCCTTATTTAATAGATCTGATAATTAATGGTGAAAGCATAAGAACAACACATCAGAGACAAATGAACACCAAGATTTTATACGTGGAAACCCTGTTAGGGGAAAAACCATAGTGGATGTTAGTCCACAAGATTATACCCTGTTATAAGTATAATGAAGAATAAAAAGAGAATGCACTTGCATTCAGGCACACTGCCTAGAGAACACTGCTCAAGGGGAAGGCTCACTACCTTACATACAATAATCAGATTAAATCCATCTAATGAATTTGAACTGAGAAAATAGCTTTTGCAAAATCCTGATTAGAGTTCCAATTAGGAACACAAAACTTCCTCAAACTCTTCCACACTCTACTCTGAATGATATGACCTTTATTCACACTTATACATCACTTGTACACTTGAGCACTTATCACAAATGAGGAAAAAAATCTTTTATATATATCCACTGCACGAATTTGCATCCACTACTCAGTCAGCCACAAATAAAGAATAAATTACAACTGTCGGCTTTGATACATGAATAAATTTCAATGAGTACCAACACAAGTCAGTCACAACATAGTGAGGACCCAAACATGCCAAACAATAAAATATTAATCATCATGGATCTACAACATGCTAACACCACAATGTCGACCAAGAACATGAACACTCGGGCACATATCGAAAAAATATCTGATCATGAACACTTCAATCACTATGGATGTACAACAAGGATAGAGTACAATCTAGAATCATCCATGGAAATCATAGGTACATGCGCAACACATGATATTATCATAATTTCATCCGCTTTGACCAAGAACACCATCTATAGAAACTAAATAATTGTAGGCACACAAATCTTCATAACTTCAATAAAACTTCATGCACACCTCTAAAACTTTTGGACAACATACTAGAAAGGTTCAACAACAAACCCTTTGAAGTGCACCTTTATATCTTCAACACACAGAGATTTCCAACATTCTGACCTTCTCAGCTCCATTGGCTACTTGTACTATATTTTTACAATTTTCTCAATCTCCTCAACATATACAACCTTAAGTAGATTAAAATGATAATAGTGTTGACATGAATGACAACAATATATCAAAAAAACAACCACAACATCCAAAAAGTTTACCTAATAGAATCTTGATATAATGTTTCATTAAGAATTGTTTTAGTGTTTTTACTTACTCATACTTATTTCACACTTACAAATATGACTAAACATAAGTTGTCAAATTTAGGTGTCTATATTTTTCCCCTCTTTGAGATGGTGTTATGAAGTAGCATCATTTCAAAGAAGATTAAAAGATAGCACCAAGAAAAAGATGATTAGATTGGGGAACATTCCCGAATCATCAAAAGGAGTGACTAGGAGGAAATATGATGGGAGTGAAGATGAAGATTAGGGATTTAGGATGCCCCTCGAGAGGACATGCGGGTTTAAGAGAACACAAGTATGCTCTCGAAATGGATGAGATGATGAAAGTGTAGAGGGGAAAGATGCAAAGAAATGATGGATAAGAGAGGATGGTAAGCGATAAGAGATAAAAGAAAGCACAAATGGATTCAAGGAAAAATATGATGTTGCCTCGGTCAAGCTACAAGCCAAAATGGACTGATGATGGATGGAGGTATGTAAGGACCCGAAATAGATGTAGTAGATGGAGGATGATCGATGGTAGATCCAAAATGGACTTAGAGGATGAAGGAGGAAGATGGATGGTTTTTTTGAGGTAATATGATGGAGGAGGGGGGATGGTGACAAATGGTTTGGTAGAGCGATGAGAAGTGCCTCTCATTCCTTTAGAAGAGTTTCGCATAAGATGTATGGAGGTTGTACCAACATTTTTGGAGTGTGAGTCTTGGGAGATATATCCAAGACCTTGTGTACCTAGATGTTCTTTTTACCTAGATGGGCTCTAAAGTACCTTTCTCATCAAGGCCTAAACATTTTCCTTGATAGTTCATGTTCTTGAGCATGTGATCTATGGTTGTATTTTTATTCTTTTGGAAGCATGATGCGAGTTCATTAGTAGGTGGAAGAGGAAGGGTGGTGCATAGATTTGTTTTTTCTTCTACAAGAAGACCACCATGGACGAGTGTAATGTTACCAAGGTGATATAAAAGAGGTGTTGGGATGGTAGATCTAGGTGATGAGGAAGGATCATGAGATGGAGATGAGGGGATAACATCATCTTGATTTGGAGGAGGACATGATAAGGGATTGAGAGAGGGATTAGGTGGTATGAAAGGATTTGGATTTATGGCAATGGGTGATAAGGGCTCCTGAGTGCAAAGGGGACCATGGGATGGAGCGGATGAGCTAGTGTGAACTTTAGATGGGGTAGATGGGATGGTAGGATCAGGATCCCACTAATGAGAGGGATTGTGAGATGAAATGGATGAGGGACTATGATCTTGACATGGAGTAGAGAGGATGGTAAGATCCTGATTTGGAGGAGGGGATATGCTTGTATGCTTTGGACTAGGCTCTTGGCATGACTCATCTTGTGTGGAGGAGTGTTGGGGGGACTCCTCAAGTGGGGGATATGGAAGGACAGAGGATTCATGAAGGTCATGGGATTGGATTTTGTCGAGACAAGGGCTAGGAGGGTCAAATTTGATTTGGGTGTCACCAATGGATTGGGTGGATCTAGAAGTAGAATATGGGGATGCAATGGATTCATTGGGTTTGATGGTTTCAACTACTTGGATAGTGTTAGGAATGGTAATGGGAGTGATAGACATAGGATGGGGAAGGGCCTTATCACTAGTGGTCATACATGATAGAGTGGGAGGGCATAGTTTGACAACATAAAGATGTGGATTTGAGGATGTCTCTTTTGTCATGAGTCATTGGTTGACACATGGAATGAGTGTAGGATTAGGTGGGGTGATGGGAATGGATTGAGGACTAGGATTAGGGACTGATGGATTAGGATTAGATAAGGGGATGGGATTGGATGTATGACTAAGAGGAGATGGAGGATTAGGATTAGAGACTAGTGGATTAAGGTTGGATGGAGGATTAAGGTATGATGGGTTGGGGGGAGGATTATGATAAAATGCACTTAAGGGGGGAGTAACATGGGTGGATGTGGATGATGAGCTAAGATACGAGGATGTCGATGGTAGAATAGGTTGGGAAGACTGGGATGGTGGATTATAGTAGGAATAATGGGATGGTGTATTAAGATATGAGGGTGTGGTGGTTAAATTAGGATGGGAAGATTGAGATGATGGATTAGGATAAGAGGACATAGGTGGTGGATTTGTGTAGGAAGATATGGGTGGAGTATTAGGATGGGAAGATTGGGATGGTGGATTAGCATAAGAGAACATGGGTGATGTATTTGCGTAGGAGGATATGGGTGGAGGATTAGGATAAGAAGATTGAGGTGGTGGATTAGGATAAGAGGAATATTGGGATTGTGGATTATGATAGGAAGGCGTGGGTGTTGGATTAGGATGGGAATATTGGGATGTGGGATTAAGGTAGAGATATTATGATGGTTGATGATTATAAGGATAGGAGTATGGGGATGGTGGATTACTATAGGAGGATGTGGATGTTGGATAGGAGAGAGATGTAGAGGGAGGACATGATGGATATGTGCATGGTGAGAGTGTTGGATATCCTTTGTCAAGGGTAGCATAAGGACTATTATTAGATGAAGATGAAGAAATTGAGGTATAATTCAAAGAAATGGATGGACTTAGAGAGGGGATCGGAAGAAGCTTGCTAGCAACAAAAAAATCAAGGGGATCTATATTATACTCATCTTGATCAACAAGACTTTTGTTATCATCATCAATGTAGTTGGGATTCCCCTTGACTACTATTATTGGTTGTGTGAGAGGAGGATAAGGATTCATGATATTAAATGGAATAGATACAAATGGAAAATATGTGAATAAATGAGTAGAAGGAAACAATAGATGATGAAAAGATAAATAGGATGGATTGGAAGAAGATGGAAGAAGATATAGGTGGACTAAAGCTCAAGTTGGGATTCAAGTTAAGCTTAGATGGCGATTGGATTAAAGATAATATTTGGATTGGATTGAAGCTCATATTAGGATGATGTGATTAAAGGTTAGATTATGGCCTGAGATGGTCCAGCAGTGATAGGATTAAGAAAAAATGAAAATGAAAATTTTCAATTTTTCTCGATTTTTTTTGTCATAGAAAATCACATTTTCAAAGGTCTTTAGAGAAAAATTTGGGGTTGAAACTTGCATGGGTCCCTAAAATTTCATCGTCGAAGGTGAACTATTTTAGGGATTGAACTAGTGATCTTGGAGACCTTTCCAATAGTGTAAATGGTTTTGAATTCTAAGAAACGAGTAGAAAGTTATGACCCCCAAAATTCAGGGTAAATAAATTCCTAGTTTTTTTAAAAAAATGGATATTTTGGGGATGAATAGGAAGATGAGGAATGATTGGATTATGATTTTAGATTGAGGAAGATGTGGGCTAATTGTGGCATGAAGGAATAACCCTTTTTATTTTGTATGGGAAGCGAATTTGGTTGAAGAAGTGGATTTGGTTGTCCGTAGAAGAAAATTTGGTCGAAGAAGCATAATCACCCCTAAATATAGATTCACACAACCAAGGAAGTAGAATTGACCCTAAAGATAGATTTGTCCAACCAAGGAAGAAGAATCGCCCCTAAAGGAAGATTCACCCAACCAGGGAAGTAGAATCACCCCTAAAGGAAGATTCATCTAATCACAACATGCAAAATCACCTATTTTAGTAGAATCTCTTGTTTTGGCATATTCACCTAAATAAAGCATGCAAAATCACCTATTTTAGCATATTTGCCTAAATAGGGCATGCAAAATCACCTATTTTAGCATATTCACCTCAATATAGCATGCAAAATCACCTATTTTAATAGATTCACCTAAACAAAGCATGAAGAATTGCCTATTTTAGCAAAGTCACCTGAACAAGAGTCAAATTCGCCCAAAAAGAAGGTAAATTTACTAAGGGAAATGTTAGATAGGATTGGAATGAGAAAGCATAATTGCCCCTATGAGAAGTGAATAGGGGATTGTGGTAAAAGATGACAAGCATGAAAAATAGTAGACATAAGGCTAGACTAACTCGACCAAAAAGAAAAGAAGGCAACACAATCCTAAGACTAGTGATAAGGATGTCTACCTAGGCTGAACAAGGTTGTCTCGTGAGTCCTCGATATACAAACGGTACATGGGGCACAGATGTGAACACCACCTCATCTACAATAATGAGTCAGGAGCCATAGTGAGGTACTGGAAACTTAGACCAACTCTTCAGGTCTTATCTAGGTATCACCCTAGCTTTGACACTCCACCAGACACGACGTGACTGGATTGAGGTACAAATTTTTCTCTCTCCTCTTTATATACCCCACCAATAACACGTGGTTGGAATTTCCCCCCGCATGATGAAATCCTAGGAAGTTCCCACTAAGGGAAGAAGATGCTAGATGTTTTAGCTGGTCCCCAAGCTCACACATAGTGCAAGGGGAGAGCTTAGACGGACTAGCACCTCCTAGGAAGACTAGACTTGACAAGAGCGAGCTACAATTTTTCATCACCTAGGATTTCCAAGTGGTGCAAGGGGAGTGGATACGTCAACAACCCACTCACAAGCATGACAAAAAAGTGAATTAACCCTCTAATTAGAGCTTTGTGTGGTTAGCTAGTATGAAAAATGACAAACAAACTAACTAAGGGTCTCAAACCAATCATCCTGTAGAAGATGTGTTAGTAATTTTAGACCACCGATCTTGGATGAACAAGAAAAAACTACACAGATTGTTAGGAGAGAGAAAGAACACTCACAAACAATTGAGTTAGCGAATTAGTATTTGAAAACAAAATAAAAATAATACAAAAAATGGAAGATTAGGGTTTCGAATTCACCTCAGATTCACCTCTGTTTGAGGCAATTTTTCTCCTCTATTTACAGATGCAAATTCACCTATTCTAGAGTGCATAAATGTCTATCCAAGCATATTCACCCTTGCAAAACAAGCAGATTCACCCCTTTTAGTAGGTTCACCCTTGTAGAACAAGAAGATTCACCCCTATAGAACAGGTAGATTCACCCTTTTCAGTAGGTTCATCCTTGTAGAACAGGAAGATTCGCTCCTGTGAGTGGGTCAGTTTTCCCCTATAGAGAGGCAGGTTCACCCCTATACCAAATCAGGTTCACTTCTGAGTGTAGTTTCTCCTTTGTAACTTAAATATGAACCTACAAAAATTTAAACAATAGAGTACGTGAAAGAACAAACTCGTGATGTGGGTCCCACGGGGCATGCCAAAAATGTGTGCAAGTGTCTTGATTGTCTAAAATGCAAAACTAAAATATATTCGAACAAAGAAAACATAAAAAACACCTTATTATTAGGCCTAAGTTATACTTGAACAAATGTAAGAGATGAAACGATATTACCTTGTCCAAGTTGATCAATTGGTTAGCCCTGTTGATTGTTCGATTTTGTGTGCTCCTAGATTGATTTCGGCAACATAACAACTTGTAAATGCTTGATTTGGATGCAAGATGATGGCTAGAGATTGAAGTCTTGAGATGGGTTGAGAGGATGAGAGATTGAAAGTGGTAGATTGTGTATGAGAGTGAATAAATTTGTTGTTTGAATGAGAGTTAGGGTTGCATAATGGCTAAGTGTTAGTAATTTTGCAAAGGGAGATGGAATGAACAGTCAAGATTCATTCTTGGCCAAGGATAAGATATCAAGGGTAGAGATCAAAGGTTGACCAAAAGGAATTAAAAAAATCCTTTTTAATGGGCATGGGGAAGACAAAAGGGATAAAATATTCCTCGGGAAGAGAGGAGGAATTAAAAATTCCTCAAAAGGTACATTGAAAAGACAAAAAGGAATTAAAAATTCCTTGGGGGATGGGAAGAGTTGACTAAGGGGTTGATTAGACTAGTTAATCAATAATTAGAAGAGGGTTAGGCGGCTAATGATGATTAATAGACAACTTACAGAAATTGGAGAATGTGACACCTCCTAATCATGGATTAGGAATGTGCACGTCCCTAATGATGGGATTAGGAGATGACTTATGATTAAATGTGGATGGGACATAAAGGGAGTTCAATAAGTGGGTTATTTATTTAATTATTTATAAGAAAGGGATAAAGGGCTAAGGTATTTAATTATTTAGCTAAATACCACAGGGATTAAGAAGACTTTAGGGGTATTAATTAAATAATAGTAACATTATTTAACTAATGTGGATAAAAGGATATTTAGACGAAAAGGGATAAAATTGATTAAACATAAGTGGTGAAATTTAGGTGTCTACAAAAACTTTGAAGGTAATAGATGACCCTTCAGGCACACTTGAGTAGCAAATCATTTTTTGTATGGGACAGGTATGATATTGTTCATAACATTTTGATATTGTTTATCTACTAAGGTTGATTATTTAGGTTGTTTAGAATAATATAGGATTTCTATTCAGAGCATCTTTTCTAGTTTGCCTTACCAATTCATTATCATTCAATTTGTTTAGCATAATATAGATTTGTTAGTCTAAGCATATTTTCTATTGTGACCATATATATTTCTCATTCAAAGTATATTGCGATGATCTTGACATGATTGATCATGGAGCTGCTACAACAATAGCCAGTTTTGATCCTTTGGTAGAGGTATACAATAAATTAAAATAGTATAGATTTCTTATTCTAGGCATCTTTTCTATTGTATGTAGTTTAATTGCTACCTTGATGGTTTGTACATGTGTTTGTCACTCTAGAATTTCCACATGGTACTATTCTAGAAGACTATGTTGAGCGCGAAGGCAACACGTAATCTATTTCCTTCCACTACTAGGAAATGACTATGTATTAGGATCATTTGTTGTATGCCTATGTAGAATTTTTTAAATCCTATATTTCATATAAATTATTGAATGATAATATCATGCGTATTGTGTATACTTTATGTGTATTCAATTGTACACTTTACAACTTATGTGTATACTTTGTCACTTCTAAGTATTCCAATGTATACTTTATGACCTATGTGTTTTAATGTGTATACTTTGTATTCATGTGTGTAGTTCATGAATTAAGTGTATTTGACTAAATGAATCCATTTTTCACTTACTCACAAGGAACAAAACAAACCCTAAACCCCTGCGCACCTTTACATCACATCCATCTGACCCTTTTTCTATCAACTAAAAACTCGACACCACAAGAAAATGCCTTAGAGATATGAAAAACTGAAATAGGTTATTGTAGAGGGGCCCTACATGATCCTATACAATAAAATATATTATTTATAGGTAACATGATTTCCAAGAAATATCCCTTCAAAGATTGCTACATTTAGCACTTTAGACTCGTAAGGGAAATTACTAGTCCAATGTAGCTTACAGTCATTTGATGTGTTTAGGTACAAACGAAAACCATGCCTAGCATAAACGTACCCAGCTAGATGTGTTGGAATAGTCCATTTGGTCATAGGAGTTGTAGAACGAAAGTTGCACCACTTTTCAACTTTACACTACTTGCATTTGACAACTTTTTCCTCATCTGAAAACTCATCACCACAAGATAACACCTCTGAGATAGAAAAAATTGAGAGAGATTATTGTAAAGGGTCCCAACATGATTCCATAGCCTCAAACAAAGAGTCTATAAGCTTCACAGTTTCTAAGAAATATCCCTTCAAAGTTTGCTTCCTTTTAGCACTTTGGAATCTTAAGGGAAATCGCCGATCTAATGTAGCTCAAATTCATTCGGTGTGTTTGGATGCAAATGAGAACCATAAATAGTGTAAAAATACCCATATAGATGTGTTGGAATAGTCCATTTGGTCATACGAGTTGCAGAATAAAATTTGCACCACTTTGTAACTTTACACTACTTGTATTTGACAATTTTTTCCTCAACTGAAAACTCGTCACCACAAGATAACACCTCTGAGATTAAAAACCCAAGAGAGGTTATTGTAGAGGGTCCCAAAAAAATCCCATAGCCTCCAACAAAGATTCTATAAGCCTTACAATTTCCAAGAAATAGCCCTTCAAATATTGCTACCTTTTAGCACTTGGGACTATTAAGGGAAATCGTCGGTCCAATGTAGCTTTGAGTGATTCGATGTGTTTGGGTGCAAAAGAGGAACATTCCTAGCATAAACATACCCATATGGACGTGTTTGAATAGTCTATTTGGGAATGCGAGTTGCATAACGAAACATGCACCACTTTACAACTTCACACTCCTTGCATTTCACAACTTTTTCCTCAACTAAGAACTCATCACCATGAGATAATGCCTCCAAGATAGAAAAAACCAAGAGAGGTTATTGTAGAGGGTCCCACCACAATCTCACAACTTCCAACATAGATACTATAAGCTTCACTATTTTTGAGAAATAGCCCTTCAAATATTATTGTCTTTTAACACTTTTGACTCTTAAGAAAAATCATCGATCCAATGTAGCTCCGAGTGATTCTACATGTTTGGATGCAAAATAGGACCATTCTTAGTGTAAACATACCCATCTAGATGTGTTGGAACAGTCCATTTGGTCATATGAGTTGTAGAATGAAAGTTATACAAATTTGCAACTTTACACTACTTGCATTTGACAACCCCCATACCCTCTTATTCCCTCAACCCCTATACCCTCTTAATCCCTCAACCCCTATACCCTATTAATACTTCAAACCTCAACCAATAACCCTTAAGCCCTAATCCCTCAACCCCTATACGATCTTAACCACTAAACCCTTAAACCCTATTCCCTCAACTCCTATATAGTCTTAATCCCTCTATCCTCAACACTCAACCCTTAAACCCTAATCCATTAACACCTATAACCTCATAATCCCCCAACCATCACCCCTCAACCCTCAAACCCTAATCCCTGAACCCTTAAACCCTAATCCCTCAACCCCTATACCCTCTTAATCCCTCAACCCGTAAACCCTAATCCCTCAACCCCTATAACCTCTTAATCCCTCAACCCATATACCCTCTTAATCCATAAAACCTCAACCCTCAACCCCTAAACCCTAATCCATCAATCCTCAACCCTCAACCCTTAAACCCTAATCCCTCAACCCCTATACCCTCTTAATACCTCAACCCTCAAACCTCAACCCTTAAACCCTAATCCCTCAACACCTTTAACCTCTTAATCCCTCAACCCTCAACCCTCAACCCTTAAACCATAATCCCTCAACCCTTATACCCTCTTAATCCCTCAACCCTCAACCCTCAACCCTTAAACCGTAATCCCTCAACCCCTATACCCTCTTAATCCATCAACCCTCAACCCTCAACACTCAACCCTTAAACCGTAATCCCTCAACACCTATAACCTTTTTATCCCTCAACCCCTATACCCTGGTAATCCCTCAACCCTCAACCATTCAACCCTAATCCATCAACCCCTATACCCTCTTGATCCCTCAACCTCAACCCTCATCCCTTAAACCCTAATCCCTCAACCCCTATACCCTCTTAATCCCTCCAGCCTCAACCCTCAACCCTTAAAACCTAATCTCTCAACCTCTATACCCTCTTAATCCCTCAACCGTTAAACCCTATTCCCTCAAACTCTATACCCTGTCAATCCCTTAACCCTCAAGACTCAACCCTTAAACCCTAATCCCTCAACACCTATAGCATCTTAATCCCTCAACCCTTAACCCTTAAACCCTAATCCCTCAACCCCTATACCCTCTTAATCCATCAACCCTCAACCCTTAAACCCTAATCCATCAACACCTATAATCTCTCAATCCATCAACCCTCAACCCTCAACCCTTAAACCCTAATCCATCAACCCCTATACCCTCTTAATCCCTCAACAATCAACCCTCAACCCTTAAACCCTAATCCCTCAACCCCTATACCCTTTCAACCCTCAACCCTTAAACCCTATTCTCTCAACCCCTATACCCTCTTAATCCCTCAACCCTCAACCCTCAATCCTTAAATCCTAATCCATCAACCCATATACCCTCTTAATCCTCAACCCTTAAACCATAATCCCTCAATCCCTATACCCTCTTAATCCCTCAAACCTCAACCCTCTACCTTTAAACCTTAATCCCTCAATACCTATAACCTCTTAATCCCACAACCCTCAACCCTCAACCCTTAGCCCATAATTTCTCAACCCCTATACCCTCTTAATACCTCAACCCTCAACTCTCAACCCTTAAACCCTAATCCCTCAACCTCTATACCCTCTTAATCCTTGAACCCTAAAACCTTAAACCCTAATCCCCCAACCCCTTTAACCTCTTAATCGGTCAACCCTCAACCCTCAACCCTCAAACCCTAATCCCTCAACCCCTATACCCTCTGAATCCCTCAACCCTCACTCCTTAAACCCTAATCCATCAACTCTTATACCCTCTAAATCTCTCAACCCTGAACCCTCAAATTTTAAACCCTAATCCATCAACCTATATACCCTCTTAATCCCTCAACCCTCAACTCTCAACCCTTAAACTCTAATCCCTCAACCCCTATACCCTCTTAATCCCTCAACCCTAAACCCCCAACCCTTTAACCCTAATCCCTCAACACCTATACCCTCTTAATCCCTCAACCCTTAAAATCTATTCCCTCAACCCCTATACCCTCTTAATCCCTCAACCCCCAACCCTTAAACCCTAATCCATCAACCCTCAACCATTAAACCCTAATCCCTCAACCCCTATACCCTCGTAATCCCTCAACCCTCAACCCTCAACCCTCAACCTTTAACTCTAATCCTTCATCCCCTATACCCTCTTAATACCTTAGCCCTCAACCCTAAACACTTAAAGTATAAACCCTCAACTCCTATACCCTCTTAATCCCTCAATCCTCAACCCCGAACCCTTGAAAGCTAATCCCTCAACCACTATACCCTATTAATTCCTCAACCCTCAACCTATAAGCCCTAATACCTCACCCCTATACCCTCTTAATCCCCCAACCCTCAACCCTCAACCCTTAAACCATAAACCATCAAACTCTATACCCTCTTAATCCCTCAACCCTCAACTCTCAACCCTCAAACCCTAATCCCTCAACCCCTATAGCCTCTTAACCCCTCAACCATCAACCCTCATCCCTTAAACCATAATCCCTCAACCTCTATACCCTCTCAACCCTCAACCCTCAACCCTCAATCCTTAAACCCTAATCCCTCAACATCTGTAGCCTCTTAATCCCTCAACCCTCAACCCTCAACCCTCAACCCTCAACCCTCAAACCCTAATCACTCAACCCATGTACCCACTTAATCCTTCAACTCTCAACCCTCAAACACTAATCCCTCAACACCTATAACCTCTTTATCCCTCAACCCTTAAACCATAATTCCTCAGCCCCTATACCCTCTGAATCCCTCATACCTCAACCCAAAAAATTTGAACCCTAATCCCTAAGCTCCTATAACCTCTTAATCCCTCAACCCTCAACCCTCAACCCTCAACCCTCAACCGTTAAAACTTGATCCCTCAACCCACAACCTTTTAACCCTAATCCCTCAACCCCTATACCTTCTTAATCCTTCAACACTCAACCCTCAACCCTCAACCCTTAAACCCAAATCCCTCAACCGCTATACCCTCTAAATCCTTCAAACCCTCAACCCTCAACCCTCAACCCTTAAACCCTAATCCCTCAACTCCTATACCATCTTAATCCCTCAACCCTCAACCCTTAACCCTTAAACCCTCAACACTTAAACCGTAATCCCTCGACCCATATACCTTCTTATTCCCTCAACCCTTAAACCCTAATCCCTCATCCCCTATAGCCTCTTAATCTATCAACCCTCAACCCTTAAACTCTAATCCCTCAACACCGATAACCTCTTGATCCCTCAACCCTCAACCATTAAATCCTAGTCCCTCAACCCCTATACCCTCTTAATCCCTCAACCCTCAACCATCAATCGTCAACACTTAAACCCTAATCCCTCAACCCCTATACCCTCTTAATCCTTCAACCCTCAACCCTCAACCTTTAGACCATAATCCCTCAACCCCTATACCTTCTTCATCCTCCAACCCTCAACCCTCAAGCCTTAAACCCTAATCCCTCAACCTATATACCCTCTAAATCCCTCAACCCTAAAACCTCAAGCCTTAAACCCTAATCCCTTAACTCCTATACCCTCTTAATCCCTCAACCTTCAACCCTTAAACCCTAATCCCTCAAACCTTGTATGTTCTTAATCCCTCAACCCTCAACTCTCAACCCTCAAACCCTAATCCCTCAACCCCTATACCCTCTTAATCTGTCAACCCTTAAACCCTAATCCCTCTTAATCCCTCAAACCTCAACCCTTAAACCATAATCCCTCAACACCTATAACATCTTAATTCCTCAACTCTCAAACCTCAACCATTATATCCTAATCCCTCAACCCCCATACCCTCTTAATCCTTCAACCCTCAAACCCAACCCTCAAACATTAAACCCTAATCCCTCAACACCTATAACCTCTTAATCCCTCAACCCTCAACCCTAAATCCTTAAACCCTAATCCCTCAACCCCTATACCCTCTTAATCCATGAACTATCAACCCTCAACTCTTAAACCCTAATCCCTCAATCCCTATACCCTCTTAATCCCTCAACCATCAACCATCAACCATCAACCCTCAACCCTCAACCCTCAACCCTCAACCCTCAACCCTCAACCCTCAACCCTCAACCCTCAAAACTCAACCCTCAACCCTCAACCCTCAATCCTTAAACCCTAATCCATCAACAATTATAACCTCTTAATCCCATAACCCTCAAACCTCAACCCTTAAACCCTAATCTCTCAACCCATATACCCTCTAAATACATCAACCCTCAACCCTCAACCCTTAAACCCTAATCCCTCAACCCCTATACCCTCTTAATCTCTCAACCCTCAACCCTCAACCCTTAAACCCTAATTCCTCATCCCCTATAACATATTAATCCCTCAATGCTCAACCCTCAACCCTTAAAACCTAATCCCTTAACCCCTATACCTTCTTAATCCCTCAACCCTCAACCCTCAACCCTTAAACCCTAATCTCTCAACCCCTATACCCTCTTAATCCCCCAACCCTCAATTGTCAACCCTTAAACCCTAATCCATCAACCCCTATACCCTCTTAATCCCTCAACCCTCAACCCTCAACCCTTAAACCCTAATCCATCAACCCCTATATCCTCTTAATCCCTCAACCCTCAACCCTCAACCTTTAAACCTTAATCCCTCAACACCTATAACCTCTTAATCCCTCAACCCTCAACCCTCAACCCTTAAACCCTAATCCCTCAACCCATGTACCCTCTTAATCCTTCAACCCTCAACCCTTAAACACTAATCCATCAACACCTATAACCTCTTAATCCCTCAACCCTTAAACCATAATTCCTCAACCCCTATACCCTCTAAATCCCTCAACCCTCAACTCTAAACCATTGAACCTGTTATCTCTCAAAAACGTAGGCTATATGCCTCAAGAAGATGCCAACTTCTTGATATGCTTTAGGGTAACATACAAGGTTAAGAAAACTCAACCTTCTACTCTTTAGGTAATGCTGAACCTAGGTGGGTATACCCAATTGACTCAGGAAAGCTCAATCTTATTCAATTAATCTACAAAGGCAATTCTGAAATGAATTAACACTGGATTTAATGATTAGTACATACCAATATTTGAAAAGGATAGACTAAAAACTTAACAAATGTGGAGAATGTGAATGAAACTTAAACTGAGAAGTAAGACCAGTGCCTTATGGGATTTACGGAGTCAAGAAAATTTCAAAGACGGGTTTATTTTACTGGCAAACATTCAAGCTGTTTAGTATTTTATTTGGTTTATAACTTGTATAAACATACCATTTCTGATCACTGAGTTTCTTCTTAATAATCCCAATTTATATTCCCTGTTTATTATGATCAATGCAAAGAATTTTAATCTTTGCTGGAAAGAATCAATGAATTGATCATACGAATACAACAAATGTGCATTGATGAATGCTGTAAAAACTTGTTTACATAAATCCAAACAACCAGGAAACACAAAATAAGGAGACAACCTCAATAACACTAATCAATAATTACCATAAACAACTGATGCCAGAAAATGTTACACCATTATATTAAAAATTCTGTTCTTTTGATATCTCCATCATTTACATATGCTACCAGTCTTATCCCCCTTTTTTTTACAAAAAAGCCTCCCACTTTTGTCTCTTGAAAGCGGCTTTTATACATGCAGAATATGAAAGGACGCGTCCCTTCAGAAAATAAGATTAAACAGAATACGAAAAGCTATGAAGACAATTAAGCCCTTGTTAACCATAAGTGAGTTGTAGCAAGGTAATCCAAGTAATCTTAACGATTAAAAGTATCCGCATCTTCAACGGCATTCCGAATTGCGGTTTCCATTTTAATCATATCTTCCACCCACTCACTCACGTCTTCTAGAGATGTATCTTCCACAGAGGATGTCTTCATAACCTCTTTCAGCATCGCACCACACTCGTTCCTCCACATAGCAGCATCCTTGACTTCTCCTTTAGCATCAAAAAGTGTAACCATAACTGTATTAGCAGCTTCAGTCAATCCATTTTTGTCCCCGAGCAACTCATCATAAAACTTCTGATGACGACTGATAATATTATTTGCTCCTTCAGTTGCAGTGCTACCAACCTCGTTACGCATGGTCAATTCTTGAAATTTATCCATTACCCATTCCTTCATCCTCTCATGCTCCTTTATTGCATTCATAGTAGAGGAAAACCTTCCCCACAACTGATTCAGCCAAGATGTCAAATTGACCTGCCGCTTCTTTACAATTGTTGTAATAGCATCATACCTTCCTTGATTATAAGCACTCGATCCAACCCAATGTTCTTTTGTCTGGGAACTTTCTCCTTGAGTAAGCATTTTGGTTGGCATTGCAGGAACACCTACCAAATCTTTCAACCTATCATTCTCTCTGAGCAGTCTCTCATTACTTGCTTTATACATCTCTCGTTCCCTTATCAACGCCTGAATCTGTGCTTTATTCAATTTGGCAATATCAATACCAATTTCTGCAGTAACCACAGGGTCTACCTCTCCAACCTTTAAGGTCATGACATGACCAAATGCCTTTTCAGTATCAATCACCACTGATTTCCTATGAGATGGGTACAAAGCCCATATCATTAATGAACCTTCATCAGTGTTAAATTTCGATCCTGCATATACCTCCATTACCTTATCCTTATCCAATTTATGCACAGTGTTAGTATCCTTCAGAAAACTATCAAATACTAATGCAGAATTTAAATCAAGACCAGGGAAAATCATTACTCCAGCATTCTCCAACATTTTCCTCCCCTTTTCAGGAGTCATATTTGCCATTTCCTCATCTACACATCTTTGTAATTGGTCCAGAAGCTGCTCCTCATTCCCAGAAGTGATTGAACCAACTCCTTCCCTTATTTCTTTTCCTTTCTGTTTGTACAAGAATGATTTGAATTCTGGAGAGTTTATAAATTCATTATCTGAAAAAAATGATCTATACTCCATATGCCTCACATCAATATCTCCTGTCTCCGGACTCTGTTCCCTAACCGGGCAAACATATTTCTGAGTCCTCTGTCTAGAAATCTTCTCTGTCATACCTTGTGGTACTTTACACGCTGAAATGTCTTCACCTCCAGAAGACAAATATCCTGTATCCTGTAGCCCCTGATTATAACTCTCAACCACAGCTTCAGCTTCTTCCTCATCCAAATTTCTGATCATATCATCAAAAAGATAAGGCACATGATGATACTTCCCAAAATTAATCCTCTCCTTAGCTGAGTTGATATACCCCTCAGGATCAAAATCCTTCCTTTGCTAACACAGTGAAATCACCAAAACATAATGTGCTAGGCATGAAAGCCTATTTCCCATATGAACTAAAAAGCATCACATTACTAAAGTCCAATTGCCTAACAATCTCCAAATAAGCAATTCTATTTGGAACTGTCCTTGGTAAAATAAAAGGAGTATCCTCAAACCCATACACCCTAATCATTGTGGCTCCCTCCAAACAGTACCAATCACCCCAATTATGATCAATTGGCCCATTGAAATCCTTTGGCTGAAGAAACCTCTTAATCTCAGGGGTTAATGAGTAATTACAAGGATGTCTATACAATTTGTATAAATTTTTCACAAAATACTCTTCAAAATGAATGAAACTAGAGTTAACAAACCTGCTATCCCAAATAGCAGTCCACAATTGAATAGGCAATGCTTCACCCTCTTTTCCAACCTGAGAAATCTTCATCTCTGATGGCCATACTCCCAACTCTTGTCCATAATACAACACTAAGTGCATCAGTAGTGAATAATGCCTTAAATGAACAATAGAAGCTCCACTCTTTATGGCTATCAACCCTGAATCAAGCTCTTTGGCAATATATGAAGCATAATCAAATGGCCTGGAGTTGTGATACTGGATGTCTGCTGTGATAACCATTGGCACAATTGACATGAGCTCTGGGGCATCCATTCCCAATACTTGACATACTGAAAAATATGTATACTTCATATAAGATTCAAACAAATCTACATGATAAGGAGGCCCCTCAGAATCTTGTAATGGTTCTGAACTGTTACCCTTTTTAATCCTATGAATAGGCAACCTCCAGCCCTTATATGTTGTATCCATTCGTGAAAATTCTTTCTCCAACTCTTCACAATTGATTTCCTCATTACAAAACCCTTCTAGCTTGAAAACTTCACCTAGGGCTTCTCGGGATACATGTATCTGTGGCTTTCCGGATGGGTCACATATAGCCTTATGCTTTGGATCATAGTTATCAGCAAGAAGTTTTACCAATTCCGTATTCACAAAGACATTAGGGCATACCAATTTCCCCACATTCAATTTCCATGGGTTGCAAACTGGTTCAAAACGGTGCCTTCTATGATAATGGAAATTGAAAAGCTCGTAACCCCTAATTGCAGTCCAGACATCACCTATGAACTTACATTTGTCATCCAATTTATCTACCTCAACCCTAAGCTGTGCAGATCTCCTTGCTTTTGGGCCCAAGCCAGTCAGTTGGTCAATAAGATCCTGATTTAATCTTCTCTCAACGCCCTCCTGTTCTGTATCAACCTTTTTCCTTTTTCCTTTTGATGAGCTGGTCACAGCCAACTTTCTACCTTTACCCTTTCCAGAACCAGAGGACTCCATTTTTAAAATTTATATAATTCGAAAACACAAGAGCCAAGAAATAATCACTTACAGTCTTATACTTTGAGCTTTTTAAATTGAGAATAGCCCTGGTTCTTTGCTTCTCACACCAACTCTTCTGCAATCATTTCGGATAAAACAAATGATTCAATTCCTACTGTGTTATTCTATCGCGCCATTAATGAAACATGAACGAACATCAATTTGAAACTGGCACTATCGCATCAGACGTCCCTTCGATAAGAGATTTTCAAATCTGGGGCGAAATCATATTCAACGTCTATCACACCCTTTTGTCAAGACAAAAGTATAGTCTTATCGAAATTCAGACTCCAAATATGACAACTACTACTCCATTTTACATGTCGTCATAACATTCTGAGTAGGGGAGACATCACATAGATTCCACCATCTCACACCGATATACATCCTCTTCACACTGTGGTTACCAAGAAACTTTACCGTTCTGGCCGAAAACTTAACACTTCGGCATATCCTCTGAACTGTCTCACCGAAAAACTATAACTGAAATTATATTTTCGGCAAGACAATAAAGCTTCGGGAAGACTCATATCGATATCAAATGTCTTACCGAAAACATCTTCATAGACTTCTTTCATTCTGTGAGACTTACCTCGAACCACTTCGTCGATGTAACATTTGAACCTCGATGAAGCTTACGCCGAAGGATCCTTTTCTTAGCGATACATATCTCCATCGGTATATATTTCGAGTCAGCAAGACACCAATACCTTTTCCAGCAGTCCCAAGATTTCCTTACATCAAGTTCGGCAAAACAAATGTGACCTCGCCAAGACTCTCCCCGAAGATTTTAAGTCACATCGAAATACTTCGCATATAAGTCAATCGGCAAGACATAAGGATGTCGCTATGACTTCATGCCGATACTTATTAGTTAGGCCAAAACGACCCCTCCATACTCCAGTCGGCAAGACTTAATAAGTTCGTTGTGATGTTATGACGATGCTCCAACATATGCCGGTATGAGTCTTTTAGTTGCCGAAACATTCTGCAAAGTCCCACCGACTATCTGCAACCAATACATGTTAATGATAACACATCTCGGGAAGACTTCTACCATGTCTTGCCGATAGGGATCTTTTAATGAAACAAAAGGGAACAAGTGAATTCAAGAAGGGTCAAACAACATAGAATAGGCCAATTAATGACATGAGGAGACTTTATGCTTAATGTAAGGGCTTTAATGATGGAATCTCACAAATACAATAGGCTATAAAACTTAAAATTTCTACAGTTCCAACAGAACCCTTGAACCATAATCCATCAACCCCTCAACCCTCTAAATCCCTCAACCCTCAACCCTCAACTCTCAACCCTAATCCCTCAACCTCTATACCCTCTTAATCCTTCAACCCTAAACCCTCAACCTTTAAACCGTAATCCCTCAAACCCTATACCTTCTTAATCCTTCAACCCTCAACCCTCAACCCTTAAACCCTAATCCCTCAACCCCTATACCCTCTAAATCCTTCAACTCTCAACCCTCAACACTCAAACCCTAATCCCTCAAATCCTATACCCTCTTAATCCCTCAACTCTCAACCCTCAACCCCTAAACCCTAATCCCTCAACCCCTATACTTTCTTAATCCCTCAACCCATAGACCCTATTAATCCCTCAACCCTTAAACCTTAATCCCTCAACCCCTATACCCTCTTAATCATTCATCCCTCAACCCTTAAACCCTAATACCTCAACACCTATAACCTCTTAAATCCTTAAGCCTCAACCTTCAACTATTAAATCTTAATCCCTCAACCCCTATACCCTCTTAATCCCTCAACCCTCAACCGTCAACCCTCAACCCTTAAACCCTAATCACTCAACACCTATAACCTCTTAATCCCTCAACCCTCAACCCTCAACCCTCAATCCTCAATCCTCAATCCTCAATCCTTACACCCTAATCCCTCAACCCCTATACCCTCTTAATCCATGAACCCTCAACCCTCAACCCTTAAACCCTAATCCCTCAACCCCTATACCCCCTCAACCACCAGCCCTCAACCCTCAACCCTCAACCCTCAACCCTCCCTCAACCCTTAAACCCTAATCCCTTGACACTTATAACCTCTTAATCCCTCAACCCTCAACCCTTAAACCCTAATCTCTCAACCCCTATACCCTCTAAATACCTCAACTCTCAACCTTCAAAGCTTAAAACCTAATCCCTCAACCCCTATACCCTCTTAATCTCTCAACC